>JAZKJV010000681.1:0-600000 GCA_037367405.1 Ottelia alismoides
TACTTTTCAGGTCCTAGTGACTTAATTCTTTGAATCCATAAGACTATGTTCACATGTCATCTTGATAAGTCTAAGTAGAATATTTAACAACACACGCATGATTCTTTCAGATCGTAACTTACCTTGGACAATGCACTCTACACGTAGCTCTTCATGGAGGAGGTAGTGAGGGGGCAGAATCTTTTAGCTTGGGGTAGCATACTCGGGTAGTACATCTAGGCGGAACCTCTCGTCCTCTTCTAGGGAGGGAAGTGCGTCTCAACCTGGTTTGGTGATGTTGAGGTCTAAAGACAGGATGTTGTGGGGTTGCAATAATGCTTCAAAAGAGGGATAGTCTACTGGATCAAGAGGGAAAACTCCGTATGTACATGCTGCACCTTGTATATGTTTTCAAAAAAAAGGAAAAAATGCAAAACTTCCAAAAGTGGATAGGCCTGATAGAAAAGTAAAATGCATGCTGGAGTGTATATACAAGTGAAAAAAAAGAATAAGAGCTTCAAAGTCAAATATTTGTGAGCTTGCAGCAGGTGACATGGCTAAACTGGTCATGCATCCAAGGATAGGTAACTACACTGGTTACCGTCCATTCTCTTCTCCATCCCCTCTTCTTGAGCCGGAACTTAGAAGGGAATATCCCCGCTCCTCGAGGAAAGAGTTGCCAGACTGGGGGATTAGAGTTACCTTGTTGAGAGAGGATGTTTCCTTGCTACTTTTGAGATGAGGAGCTATATTTCACTTACAGCGTACAAGTAAGAATTCATAGTCATAAGAATTTGTGTATGTACACTTGTTCTGATCTGGTTGTTGAGGAGACCTGAATAGGAGTCTTATGTAACTTAGAGGCTGTTAGGTTTTAATTCTATTTCCCATTAAGATTCCGGCACACAAATAATCCAAAGGTCTGACAGAGCTCCATACTACATTTTTATGAAGATAAGTTTAAAAGTCAACATTGTTCTAATTTCTTTCCTTTTTCTTTTCTTTATTTTTGTTTTCACCCATTTTCCAAATAAGTGTTTGCTAAGGGACTAGCAAAGGTAAAGCATAGGGGAATGACGAATCCACGATTCATCACCTTTATTCTTTTATTTTAGCTTCATTACGTAGTTAAATACCTGCAAATACCTACTAATTTCATGAAATTACCAATTAGCTTGCATTTGTTAAGTATGGATTTTTAACATTTTTTACATAAATAAAAGAATAAAGAAAAAAGAAAAGAAAAATAAAGGATGTATTAATGCAATAAATACAGACTGACCCGAACCCTGAGAGAAGGTCAAGACTTGACCTGATCGATTAGGAATAAAGTAGGGGAGATAGGGTCTTCTGTCAAAAATCCAAAAATAATTTGTACATAAATTCCTTGTATATTTGTATAAAAAATGTACTATTTTATTTTACATAAATATTCACTTCAAATTAATTATTTTTGTAAAGAAAAGTCGTAAATAAAAATGTGTTGTAAATAATAAAAATAAGTGTAAAAAAATAATGTATATATTGCAAATAATCACACCTAGAAAAAGCCGCAAAGTGTTAATTGAAAGACCAATTTCGGCTCCATACGAGCTCAAATCAAATCAAAATCACTTCCATTATACTATAAATTAAATTATCTTTCAAATGGCTATGTTTCATAATTTTTGGAGTTACGGTTAAAAAGTCGGTTTTCTGGGTGTTTTGTGCAGTTTAACCAATATTTGTTGTACATATTTATTAATATTTATTTTTTTAATGTACATAATGTAAATATTATTTTTACTAAAAATAAAAAAAATGTAAATAATAAAATTTAAATAAATTGTTTTACAAATTATTTCCTTATTTGTATATGTGTATATTGCATTATATGTACATAATATATGTATACAACTAACTTCCTTTTATAAAAATCGCCAAAAAATAAAATATCTCACATTAATTAATTAATTTAATTTAATTACGAAAATTATATTTAGATTTAATTATTTAATTCTTGATTTAATTTGAAAACTTACCTTTTATGTAAAGATTTGGTTTTATGCCTTAAATAGCCACCATTAAGGTGGCTAATTAATTTTTGTAAATTAATTAATTATTTTATTTTAATTAAATACGAATTTATTTTTAATTAATTAACTATTTGTTTTAATTATTTTATTTATTTAAGTAACCACTAATTACTTTCCTTATTTGTAAATACCTTCTTTTTTTATTTTTCTTATCTTTTTAATGGCTCCTCCTCCTCCTTTCATTCTTGGATCAATCTTTGGTGGAGAGGAGCTCGATCTCTGAGAGATGTCTTGTTAAAAAAAGGGTGCCTAACCTCCGAACTATCCGGTGACAGCGCGTCGGCCCTCGTCGAGGCCATCATGGCATTTCCGACCCCAAGGTGAGATCCAGTTTTATTCCTTATCATTTTTCATAGATAAATCGTAGATTGAATTTTTGCTCACATTTTATTAGTCTTTAGATCTTAAAAATCACAAAAATTTGTCACCACACATTCACGTCTGACACCGATTTCCATGCCATTTTCTCAATCTCTACGCATTTCACATTCTACCTCACACAACCTATCACCTCCGACCACACACGGTGGTCGGAGATACGGATCTCTCTTCCATATCGCAAGATCCATCCGTTTACACTTTCCATTTTTGTGTGTGAATAAAAAAAACATAAAAAATTTTTCATGTTTATCTCATATTTGTTTTTGCAGAAAGAATAAAAAAAGAAATGATTTTTTTGTTTTTCTTTTCTCTCTACCGGTTGTTTTGCAGGAAAACTAAAATAAAAAATAGAAAAATTCTTTCATTTCCTGTTTACATGTATCAAAAAAGTAAATAAATAAGTTTTGATTTCTTTTCTTACCTTTTTTTACCAAAAAAATAATAATAAATAAGAGACAGCAGGTCAAGCACCCCCGCACGGCCTTCGCGAGGCGGCAGCGCCGCCCGCTACCCCGGCCCACCTGCTCCGACCTCCACGCCCTGCGTCAGCGCCCCCACCGCAGCCGATGCCGCCGCGACGCCCGGTCGCGCATCACCGAAACCACACAAGACCCTCCGCACTCCTCCGCCCGACCACCTGGGCAGCACCGCCGCCGCGCGCCTCCTGACCGACTTCCGCGTCATCCTAGGAGCCCCGCCGAGCGGTCTTGCGCACCAACGCACGGTGCATCCGCTGCTGCACCGTCGTCCACCCGCCAGGCGCCGTGCCCCTCCACGCGCGCCCCTTCGCGTCTTCCAGACAGCCCCCCACAGTGCGCTGCCCTAACAGCGCGGCTGTCGCGCCGCTCCACCGCCTGTCTACAGACCCACCAGCGCTGCCCTTCGCGCCTGCCAACCGCCGCGCGAGGGGCGACGTCCTCCCCTCCGCCATTGCAACCCCGACACACGACCTTCAACGCGCCGCCCGTCCGCGAGCGGCACTGCCAGCCGTGGCGGCGGCTCCATCTTCCATTGGCTATTAGCACTCTTTTCTTTTTGGAAAGGAAATAGAGAACAGGAAACCCTATTGGGGGTTTTGAAATAAAAGTTTTTTCGGAAAAATTATAAAGCAAGCCCCTGGAGTTGTCTAAATTGCAATAAAGTCCCTACCTTCAGAACATCACGTGTGAATCACACGCATATTGGGTAAATTATGATATCCTCCCTTTCTCTTTATTATTTTTATATTTTGTTGGAAAACTTTTGAATAATTACATTTCAGCCCCTTCTATTCTATACATTTAATTTGCTTGTTCTCTTTAGTGGAATAAATGTTTTTTTTCTCTAAAAAATTTTAGAAAAATTGTGTATGCTCCTGATATGTTCCTCTACATTGTACAATTTTTTCATGAATTTTTGTTGAAGTTTGATATATTTAAAATATAAAAATTGTGATATTTTGTCTGTCCAAAATTTGAAAATTCATAAAAATTTGAAAATTAGTCTAAAAATTCCAAAAAAATATTGTAGGTGTATTTTGCTGACTTCTAATTTGAGACAAATTTTTGTGCATTAACTCTTTATAAAAACCCAAAAAAATGCAAAAAATAAAAATTATTAAAAAATTAATAGAAAATTATAGAAAAATTCAAAAATTATGATTTCAGTTTCTGATTGTAGATATTGCTTTGTTGTTTATTTTAAAAATAAATTCCAGGAATTTTGGGCAATTAAAGGATTTTTAAGTTGTAAAAGATTCTTGATTGTGCATCGATTTCTTTATTTTTCCACTATTTCATTTTAAAAAAATCACAATAATATCAGAAAAAGTTAAAACAAATAACAAAAATATTTTAAAATATGTAAAATACAAAATATTTTCTTTTTTAATTTTCTGAGTATTTTTGACCTTTCTGAAAAATACAAAAAGAGTGTGGTGTTGTGTATTTTTTATCCTTTGTGCCTTATTCAAAAAATAAAAAATAAAAATTAGAAAAAAACCACTAAAAATTCTTTCCGAAAATTGACAACTTAGTTTTTTAAATCGTGCTCCTTGTGTTCGACCCTGGTCGCTATACCAGGTAAAAAGAATAGCAAAAATCGCTTACATTTGTTGTGATTGATCTATCTTCTATTGAGTGGTTTAAAATTATTTTTCTCGATTGACCGTGCTTGGTGATTTGGGTCACAACGACCATTGTTTATTTACATACTTAACCCGAGTTGCCAGTCGTGTCATCAGAATGAGATGAGTTTTGAATTTTTTTTGGAATTTTCAAAGTTCTGACAAATTTGTTATTGAAGAAGATCTGCATATTATTTGTTGCGAAATTGATTTTTGTACTCAAAATTAGCGACGAATATCATATATGTCGTTATATCATTAGCAACGATCCCATATAGCGACGCTTATTCATTGTTACTTTTCAAACTTATAATTAATCGTCGCTAAATTTTGAACTAAAAAATAATGATGATTAGTTGATATTTTCAAAAATAATAATGGATAAACGTAACTATATGGACCGTTGCTAATGATATAGCGACAGATATGATATTCATTGCTAATTTGAGTACGAAAACTCATTTCGCAACGAATAATATCATCGTTATATATTTAACAACATCTAATTTAGTGACAGACACTACAAGGAAAGCAAGTTGTGGCTACAGAACTATACTCACGGATGTGGGGTTTCTGGTCACAGAAGTAGGCTCTGGCCACAACTCGTCGTGGCCAGTAACTGTAGCTATAAGTCTCGTTGCGACAGTTCTCTAACCACAAATATATCGTGGCCACTACAAGTGAGCACAGGACTTGTCGTGTCCACAACTCTTATATGAATACTTTGGTCGCGGATTGTAGCTATGAGAAACTAGTGGTCACGGAATAATCGTAACCACAAGTTTCTGTAGCCACATTTCCTTGACCACAACTCATTTTTCTTGTAGAGGGATTTTTAAAAAAATCACTATAGCTCAATTTTGTTGTTGTGAATAGATGTCTATTTATCAAGATTCAACGTGGACACCACAAATGATTAGAATATTATTTAAGACGATCATTAATCGTCGAGAATGCTTATGAAAAAAATTTGTGGTGGTTATAATAACCATGGCATAGGTTGCATTTAAAAAAGTCGTGCAGAATGCCATTAGCATTAAACACTAGCTACCGTTGCAAAATAGATAATACTATAACCCAACTATTGATGTAACTCAAATTAAATATGATATGATAGCTGAAGCGAAATGGGTACCTTAAAAAAAAGATAATTAACACTACAAGGAAAAATAAGTTGTGGTTACAGAATTATGCCCACGGATGTTGGGCTTGTGACCAATGTTTTAAAAACTTGATCGGACATTGAACCGGTCAATCTTCGATTTGGTCCAACCGGGTCGAACCATCGGTCCAAACCGGTCGGACCGGTGATGACGTCAGCATGATGTCATCATTCTTATCGACTCGAAAAAAACCGGACCGGGCTTAATTTACTGGTCAGAACGGTCGAACCGGTTTTCTGAACCAATAAAACCGGATACATATATGTAAGTATGTATTTATATATCAATGAAATAATCGTTAGAAGTTTCAAATCTTTAAATAGAATAACATGATTGCTTATTTCGAGTAAAACTCTACAAAGTTAGTCGTATTTCTAGAATTATATATGAATATAATATTATAATAATTTATGTATATTATTTCAAGAAAATTACTTTAAGAAAGTATTGACATAATGTATATTCCAAAAAGAGAGGGACATACCTTATATCGCAGAAGTTAAGAATGTCATACATGATAAAATACCATTATTTCATTAATTAAACCTTTATTTTTTGAAAATTACCAAACCATCAAAACTGGGTCAACCCGGTCCGACCATCCGGATCAACCCGGTCCGACCACTGGTCGGACCCGTTTTTTTCTTTTTTATTTTTGTTGAAATTAATTACAAAGAACCGGCCGAATCGACCGGGTCGGGGCCTGTTCCCGGTCCGATCGGTCCAACCGGCCGGTTCGGTCCGATTTTTAAACCCTGCTTGTGACTATAAAATTGGGCTATGCCCACAACACGCCGTGGCCAATAGCCGTAGCTACAAGTCTCATCGTGAGAGTTCTCTAACCACGAATATGTCGTGGCCACTACAAGTGACCACAGAACTTGTTGTGTCCACAACTCTTGTATGAAGACTTTGGCCACGGAATTATAGCTACAGAGAAACTAGTGGCCACGGAATTTTCGTGGCCACAAGTTTCCGTAGCCACATTATGTGGCCACAACTCATTTTTCTTGTAGTGTAATAACACATTGAGTAAGTGGTAGAAGTATTCCCTAAACTTTATACAATGGTCACAACCAAGTATATTAATATCCCCATAACAAAACAATAAATGTAAGATCTTTTTGCCCTTCCCAATATAAGGACTCAACATATAACTAGACTCCAATACTCCATCTTCAAACATGGTTTTTGGACTGAGACATTGGGTATTGAAGACAAATTTTCTTATGCTGACAGAAATTTGATCTAGGTATTTGACCCAATTCTAAATTCAAGATAGTCTCGAGGTTTTCTTAATGAAACTTCACTACAAGGGAAAATTAAGTTGTGGCTACAGAATTATGCCCACGGATGTGGGACTTGTGACCATATAATTTGTCTCTGGCAACAACACACTGCAAGGAAAACAAGTTGTGGCTACAGAACTATACTCACGGATGTGGGCTTGTGTCCACAGAATTGGGCTCTAGCCACAACATGTCGTGGCCAGCAGCCTGTAGCTAAAAGTCTCGCGCGAGTGTTCTTCAAGCACGAATGTTGTGACCACTATAAGTGACCACAGAACTTATTGTGACCACAACTCTTGTATGAAGACTTTGGCGACGGAATTTTAGCTACGAGAAACTAGTGGCTACGGAATTATAGTGAACACAAGTTTCCGTAGCCACATTCCGTGGCCACAACTCATTTTTCTTGTAATGACATGTTTTGGCTTGCAGCCCTAGTTACAAATTTCATCGCGAGAGTTCTCTGACCACGGAATATGCTGTGGCTACTACAAATAACCACAGAAGTTGTCGTGGCCACATCTCTTGCATGAATGTCCTCCTTACATATTTGAAGACTTTGACCACGGAATTGTAGCTGCGAGAAACTAGTGGCTACTCAATTATCATGGCTACAAGTTTCCGTAACCATATTCTGTGACCACAACTCGTTTTTCTTGTAGTATTTGATGCCGTCTGATAATACTTGAAGCTTCCTCAGCAAATATAGATATATCACACAGGAAAACTCTTGCAACTTGATTTCTTCTTGCTAGTACTTGAGGCTTCCTCAGCAAAATTCTTGACAAAAGAAAAGACTACATAAATACTCAAATAAATCAAATAACCCACATCTAAGGTATCAACCGCCATCTGATATATGCATCTTTTAGTATCATTACAAGAAAAATGAGTTGTGGTCACGGAATGTGGCTACGGAAACTTGTGGCCACGATAATTCCGTGGCTACTAGTTTCTCGTAGCTCAATTCTGTGGCCAAAGTCTTCATACAAGAGTTGTGGCCACGACAAGTCCTGAGGTTACTTGTAGTGGCCATGATACGTTCATTGTTAGAGAACTGTCGCGACGAGACTTGTAGCTACGGCTACTGGCCACGAGTGTTGTGGCCAGAGTCCAATTCTGTGGCCACAAGCCCCACATCCGTGAGCATAGTTCTGTAGCCACAACTTGTTTTCCTTGTAGTGGTGGTTCAGTTTCTTTGTATTTTTTAAAGTTTCCATGTTAAATGTTATGTACAATAGTTGGGCCATGAATGCAAATCTTTGTACAATATGATCCAGACATTCTCATTCAATTTATTACCTTTAAGTTGTATCAATAGAAAGAACTCAGATACATATATGTAATAGACAACGTGTAATAATCAAAATGTATTCATCAATTGTATTTAGCTTGCATGTCTACCTCTGCAGCAGCTCGAACATCCTTGCCCATGGATTGTGAATCCAATCCTTTGACGTCATGATTCCTAAACTGCAACCACATTCATTCATACATTCATCATGCATATATCATCTCCAGTCTAAAAGAAAGTGTACATGTATCTTGAACACGAGTCTAACCATACAGGAGACGGCCATCAAAATAGTAAGATGGGAAGTCCATTTTGAAAACAAAATGTCTTACGCTAAAAGGTATAATATATTCTAATGGAAATATTTATTGTTGAGCAATAGGAGATATTGATATGATTAGCACGCATTGTTACCTTGAACATGATGCTTAAAGTATTACTATGAAATGAATACTTAGTTCCGGCTCAAGAACATCATTATGGAAAGCTAAAGGTGGTTTTAAACTAAAAATCTCTAACCCTCTTAAAAACCAAGTGACATGATTGATTTAGTTTTAATTCACAACCTTAATGACTGTAAGCTACCACATAATTTCTCATGTATATGTAAAAGATAATTGTTTCAAAATCAACTATAGCAACCAATTATATGTAAGTGATAGATATGATCATGGAGGGGTTCCTAATGCCCGGTCTTGGAGGGCCTGATGTGCCCAACAAGTCGGGTCCGACAATCGTTGTGTTGGCCCCTTTCGCAGTACTCGGAACGTCACCAATCAATCAGATCAACAATCAACCCATGATGTATGAAAAATCAATGCAAATGTGTGAGTCAAAATTTATTTTTATTTTAACTAGTCAACATCTTGTGATGAAAATAAATACAAAACTTGATTTCTGTGTCTTTGTGTATAGGGTTTTTGTATGAGGTTTCTCGTATCCTAATTGGATTTTTCAAAGTTTGATTTTGACCCAATCCGATCAGCCCATACCCAAGATCGAAATAGCCTCACCTGATTTAATTTGGTTGGGTCATAGGTGACCACTTTCGTGTTCTTGCAGACAATCTCCGTGTCGTTGGATATGGAGCCTCCACCTAGATCGTGCAGCCACCGTCGAATCAGAGCGAGCCTTCACCGCCGATCTCTCTTGGGAGATCTAATCTCCGCCATTGCTACACGAATCGTCATCGTGAGATGTGGGGCGCACCACGTGTCTAAGTGAGCATCATCCGATCGTCCATCCGAGCGCTAGTGAGGGTAATTTACAGATCCCCCCCCACATTTTATCATTTATTATTTAGTCCTTTATTTTATTCCTGTAGTTTAAAAGTTTTGTAAAATTTGCAAGCAACCCCATGTAGTTCGATGTATTTGCACTTTGGTCCTAGCCACGTCACCTCACGTGTCGTTCGTCCCACTTGAGGAGATATTTTGCACTTACCTTGCACGTTTTTGTATGGATAATTTACAACTGAGCCCCTAGCATTATTTTAATTGCAAAAATACCTTGCTAGTTTATTAATTTTTGTTGATGTTTTCCATTTATTAAATATGGTATATGTGCTCTAAAAATCCATAAAATAGGGATAGGTTCTTGTTTGCATCTGGATTCACACCACATTTTTAGTTTTGCAATTTAGGACTTTTACTTATTTTCTAAAAATCAAAAGAACATAAAAGTCCTTGTTTGAATTATAAAATACCAAAAAACATAAAAACATTTTTGAAAAATTCCCAAAAAAATATATTACATTTATTTTTGTATTTCCTAACTCCATACCCAAACCCACTAAAAATAAAAAAAGAAAATGATAAAAAATAAAAAGATCTAAAATCCTTAAAAATAGGAAAAGAAAATGATACCAAAATTCATTATAAAAATCTAAAAATTTTGAAAAAATCCAAAAATACTTATTTCCATCTCTGACTTTTCTTTTTGTTATATACCATTAACTAAAAATATTTTTGGAAAATTTGACTTTATTTCCTATTTTTAATTTTTCAAAATAATTTGACCAATTTATTTAATCACTGATTTGGGAATTTTTTACTTTAAAATCCAAAATTATTAGTAAAATTCTCTAAAAAACACAAAAATAGTAAAAAAATATTTTAAACCAAAAAATATGTTTATTTTTGCATTTTTTATTTTTTATTATTTATATATTACCTTATATTGTTATATATAGCCTTATATATTGCTTATATATCTTTATATTTTTATAAAAAGAAAAGGAAATTAAAAATCAGAAAATTAGAAAATAACGAAAGGAAATAAAAGAAATTTAAAAATTAAAAACAATTAAAAATATTTAAATTAAAACCTATAAAAAATACAAAACTAAAAACCCACACAAAAACATAGACAAGAGGAACACAATTTTTGGATTCATTTCCTCGATCTATTGTTTGCTCCCTGTGTTCGACACTCTACACCTTTGCACATCCAATGTAGAGTTATAATAAATTTTAACTCCACATATTTTGCTTTTCATTTCTTTACACATATTGTGTGTTAATTGTTGAATTATTAGGGGTTCTTGAGCAGTCATCTCAATGACTGCAGTTTCGTCTTGTGAGACTATGTGACCCTCGCAAATCCCTTGTTTTCATTACCTCGGTATAAAAATGTGCACCTATCATTGCTAGACATAGTAGCAGTTAGTTGTAATTTGATTTGTTGCTAAACACAACAGCGATACTAGTAATTTCGATGAAAATGGAAGTGGAAAATTATATATATATATATATATATAGAGAGAGAGAGAGAGAGAGGGGATAGGGATTATGCACCCGGGTGCATGTAATTTTACATGCAGCCGGCCCTATAACTTCTACTTTTTTTATTTTTTCGAAAAATACCGTCATGTATATTCATCTATATATCCCTCCTATATGTCATTCCAATTTCGTCAGAAACAGAGACTCCTACGCCGAATTGCTGTAATCGACTAGTTCTGGATGGATGGCGTAGGAGTCTCTGTTTCTGACGAAATTGGAATGATATATAGGAGGGATATGTAGATGAATATACATGATGGTATTTTTCGAAAAAATAAAAAAAAAGTGGAAGTTATAGGGCCGGGAGCATGTAAAATTACATGCACCCGGGTGCATACTCCCTATCCTCATATATATATATATATATATATATATATATATGTATGTATGTATGTATGTATGTATGTATGTATGTATGTATGTGTTTATGTATGTATGTATGTATGTATGTATGTATGTATAGCAAGAATATGTCATTCATTTCAAAGTTCAAAGTATAAAAACTGATTCTGCAACAGAAAATATTCATTGTTATATATCATTAATGGATGATATAGTATAGATTCGAACTAAAGACACATTTTATTATAGTGATATCCTATAAGTTCTTGAAGGAAAGATGCCATATTCCAACGCCAGGCCATTTAATTGGCATGAGTTTAAAGATTTTATGGACAAATTAGGTCAAATATTTGGCAGGATAATCCAAAATTCTTCCGCAAAACTTGGCGTGATGTAAAGGTAAAGCTAAATTTAACTGTATGGAGAAAGAATGGTAACGTATGGTGCAATACTAACATCAGTGTCTAGATCTTAGTATGGAACCTAGGAATCTCAACTGAACATGGAATATTTATTTATTAATAGTGGGTGTTGATACAAAGTTAAAAAAAAAGAGACCAAAGCTATAGATGCGATGGCTGCACGAGGAACGGAGCCTTGGGACCTAAGTAGGCACTAAACAACTCCGAGATATACTAAATTGAAAGGCTAATCACGATAACAAATCAACAGGATGGGAACTGCACAAGTAACAGTGATGAACAGCTGAAACGTGGCCCCTCCTCTATCCTCTACTTTTATCATTAATCTTTGTTTTTGTTTTATTCTCAATCAAAGCTCCTTCTCTCTCCATTAACTAATACGTCGAGTGTTTAAACTTGTTTATGATCATACTCCATTCTTCCGTATGGTCCGCGAAGCATGAAATATAATAGCAGAAGATCAGTATTTTATCAACGCTGCCTTGTAAGCTTTGACAATACAGCCCGAGTACTTTGCGATTCCGTCGATGCTGCAGAAAAAAATCATATTCCATCACTAATATTTTGAGCTCAAAATTTCTCATTACAAAAGATCAAGATCATATCTACCGACCCCCACTTCCAGCGACCAAAAGAAAGAACGACAACAATGACAAGAGGAAGTGGCAATGAGGGAACGGGTCGTCTGCTGTAGTGGGCACTGCAGCAGATTGTGCAGCACCCGCTTGAGCTCCTCGATCATGATCGAGCGGTTCACACGATTTCGTACTTTTTTGTGGGCACGTACCATGTAACATCGTGTGAACCACTCGATCAAGATCGAGTTGTTCAAGCGGTTACTGCAGAGACAGCACTGTAGCAGACGATCCATGCTATGGCAATGAACTCCCTTCTTCCATGGTCACAAAAGCTGTGGAAGAACTGATACAAAAAGACCTCATCCTGAAGGTATCTATATAGTATTCCAGTACAGACAGAACCCTTAAACAGATCGGATCGGGAAGTCTAATACACAAATGATTCGAAAACTAAAAGTTGTTTCGGGAGGTGGGAGGAGAGGGTTGACCTGATCCTTCTTACATATACCATCCACCCCCTGGTTGATTAGCCGCCCTAGATCATTGATTAGGAGGTGATATCCTTGTTTTGAGATGGTTGTTTTCGATTGGTACCAATTGAGTATATTGAATGATCGCATAAGTATTCAAGGTATCTCAACAATCTTTGTCTTTAGTATCTCAATAATCTATGCGTCAACAAATCTTGCTTCCACCGTTCGTGCTACTTGAGCTGGGGTTAGCACAACTTCACGTGCAACATGTTCCTCTCTTTGAACAATCCTCAAAAAGATTTTATTTCGCATGGAAAAATGAATCCATAACTTAGATCCCCATATAGCAATACTAAAAAAAAATAACAATACCCTAGTATTATATGATCCTTAGAATAAGTAGGTGGGAATTATTAGCATAGATAAGTTGTAAAACCACTTAGGTGTCTTATATATGATTTAGGATGGTGGCATGAAAGTTTTAATGATTTTGGAGTTTGGGTCAACGTTCCGAAAAATGTCCGTTGTTGTAAAAATAGACAAATGGATTTGAGATTAGTCAATTAAAAAATAGATCTAATGAGCTTTTTTTACTAGAATATGGTTTAGTTGACTGGGGCTTTAGAATGGTCGACTAAGACATTAATTGGGCAATTGAAGATAACAAGTAGTCTGGTGAAAAAACAAAGTTAAAAGCTATGTAAGTCATTCGTCGTAATTTTTGCAAGAAAAAGCTTTACTTTTTATCTTCATATTTTTTATGAACTTCCAAGACTTTATGTCCAGACCCAGTCCAACAAGTTGTTAAGACCAGTTATATGAGTAGGGGATAACTACTTGACAACTTGAGCTTAAAAATTTTGAGAGGTTGTCAACGGATCCAATTGGCCCGGATCAACAAGTTGTCGAGGCTAGTTTTCCTCACTAACAGACCGGGGACTGAAACCCAGGACGTTACACTCTGAATTTTAATGTTTGTGAAGCTTTGATCTTCATTGTCTTTGTCCTCCAATATTTGTGCCATATTATTCATTTGAATAGCTTACATTAACACTTATCAAAATTCAATTCATTAACAATCTTCTCTTTTTTATTAACGAAAAAATTATATTTGTTTTTTAAAAAATCCTTTAATCTTTTAAAAATTTCTCCTTAGTCAAATATTAGTTACTTTAATTTTTTTTCCGTATTTTGTTATTATCATAAAGTACTTTGATCTTCCTTAGCTCTCCGATTATCCATTTTAGTTTTTCTCTCCTCCCTCTTTATCATCAATATCCAAGTAATTTGCCCTTCTTTTTTTCACCCTCATTTTTTGCTTCAGAAAGATGAATGTATTTAGCTCTCCTTTATTTAACAATTGTTTTTGCTAATATTTCTTTTTCTCTATAAGAGGATTTTATTCTCTCTATTTGTAATACATTGGTTAATTTTTTACTTTTTTCTCCCCCTACTAAGTGTTCTTCTTATATTTTTGCATTATATGAAAAGTAATTTGATATCTTTATGATATCAAAGGTGATTATTATTGGTTATATATATATATGTATATGTATATATATCCTGCGATGACACCTATCGATTGGTGTGGGTGGATCGATCCTATGACATGGATCGTTGCAATCACAATATTCTAAAACAAGCACATCATTACATAGCACTTCTAATCACAGGTAAACAATCAACCGCAAGTGTACATATATTTAACGTGAAAACACTTCTGGGTAAACATCACGACCCGAGTCTCTCGATTCAGGCTTTTCAACTTGACCCACACAGGTCTTCCACTAACCTGAGTTGTTTACGCAGGCAACCTAATCATATTATAATCTGAGATGGTTACGTGGTCAAATCAACCATATACAAGTAAACAATCCTAATATCATCAATATCAAAATAAATATGCAGTAAGAATATGAGGCAAGACTAAAATGATCTTACAGGGTGAGGAGTGATGAATACTCATTCATCACTCTTTATTCTTATATTTTAGCTACAAAAACCTTTGCAAATGCATGTATATAGTTGTAAATAGAAATAATTACCAAAAGCATGCATTGTGTAGAAACCTATAATTAGCATGTTTTTGTGCAAAAATAAAAGAATAAAGATTAAAAAGAAAAAGAGGGAAATATTTAGAATAAATATTGAGCAACCTAACCCAAGGGAGGGCTCAGCATGGGCCTGACCGCATAAAAGCCAAAGTAGAGGGAGATAGGGGCTCATGTGTGTAAATATATATGTAAATAAAATAAAAAGTATTTTCCTCCCAAAAATAGACTCAAATTGGTTTGTAAATACTTGTATATATTTATAAATATAAAATCAAGATAAAAATATAAAAATTAAAAAAGAAAACAAAAACCTCACTCATGTATTTAGTCACTATGTGTATAAAACATATATCTCATAAATAAATAAAATCAATCTCCAAAAATTTTTGTAAATATTCTATGTTACATAATGTAAATAAATAAAATAAAAACCCTTCAAACAAAAACAAAATAAAAATAACAAAATTAAAAACATAAAAATATAATGTAAATATACCATGTATATAAATGTACATATCTATTTATTACACCTATGTATATAAATAATAAAAATAAAATAAAAATATATTTTTATTCCTTATTTTATGATATAAATAAATAAAATATAAAATGGGAATAAAATTGTATAAAAATAACAAATTAAAAATCAAAATTAAAAACCTATATATTGTATATATACCTATATATAACCCTACTATGTACATACCTTATTTTTACTTTGAAAAATTAATTAAAAATCACAAAAAAATAGAAAAAAAATAAAATAAATATTTTTCAAGTTTTAAGTTTTTATTATTCGATCATTTTCTATCTCAAAATAAATAAACGAATAAAATAGGCTTGGCGGCTTCTGATTGGTCCACGGGGGTTTGTTGACCTCGGTCAACTTCCCCCGCGGACCCTCTTCCCCACGGATCTGGGTAACCGACTCGTTTTCTCGATTTATTTCCTAGTCGACCCGATCGCCTATGACCTTAACCCCGGGCCCCGATTAATCTTCGATCATCCATGATTCTCGCCCGGGGTGGGTTCGATGGATCCGAGCTCCGAGCGACTCACCCGACCTTCACCTTTCCGGATCCCTGAGCATATAAAATGTCGTCACCGTCGACATATTCTTCCATCTTTTGGATCCCCCCCTCGTCGCCTGTGACCTCCTCTACCTTGCCTGAGTGACAGCGGAGCTTGTGGGAGTTGCAGCGAGGCCCGGGAAGCCGGGAGCCACTGATCCGGTGGTCTTCACCGTCGTGCGCCGCCGCGAGCGCGCCCAGCCTCGGGGAGACGACGCCCCCTTGCAGGCAATGACCCCGGAGCTTCTTGAGCTCCAGCCCAGTCGACAACCTTCACCAGGTAACCTTCTTAGCCTCTAGTTTAGCGTAAATTAGGAATTTTAGATTTGGGTAGCCGTAGCTCCGCCAGCTCCACCCTTCGTCCCCGTCCACTCACTTGACCATCCGACACCGCCATCACGTCCGCCAGACCCCTCTCCACCTTCTCCGACCTCCTATTCCCCCTGGTTTGCCCGGACCAGGGACATCGGGCCTTCCCTTCCGCCGCTCGCCGGAGGCCCATCATCTCGACGCACCAGCCATCCTTTTCTCGCTCTGACGGGTCGAGGCAGTTTGCCCTCGACCCCGTGTTTTGCTTGTGCAGGTTAGATCGTCGAAAGGACCTCATCTGGAGGTCCAAGGGTCGAGCACAGCAGCTCCAGGTCTTCCGCATCGCCGGAGCTCTCCGGAGCTCCCGCCTTCATCGGAGCATCGCATCAGCTGCGGAGCTTCACGGCGGAGCCTTTCCGCACCTCAGGAGCAGCAGGGGAGGATCTCAGCGCGTGTCTTGGGCCGGCGAAGCTCGCCGGCCAAGTGTTCTTCCACCATCTTCCCCGACCGTCAGATCAGCCTCGGTGCTCCAGATCTGATCCCGTTCGTCCATTCACGGAGCAGCCATGACCGCCAGATCTTTGAGGTTTGATCTCCACCGTCCGATGGCTGAGGTTTAGCCACGACGTCTTCGCACCGTCAGATCCAGCACGTGGTTGAATCTCATCCGTCCGATCCGCGCGAGGCCCTCCTTCGCAGACCCACGTTGTAGCACCACCGTCTGATCTTCCACGTAGACGCGTTCCAGCCGTCGGATCGAGCCGAGGGTTTCACTTGTGTGCGGCGCGCCATCCTACCCGTCCGATCTGCCACGCGTAGCGCATCAGCCCTCGATATTTAATAAGGGGTAAATTGTCCTTAGGCCCCTCTACTTTTCGCATTTAGTACTTAGTCCTGTAAATACGTAGTGTAGCTCTTTTATTTTTGCAAATATTGCACTGAGGACCTTCATGTTTATTTAAATTGCATTTATACCCCTGTTTGCTGTGAGCACGTGCATCGACACGTGGTTTTTGGTACATTTGCACTCTTAGCCCTGCATTTTTGGCTTGTTACTCTTTACACTTTTAAAAATAGGAATGACAATTAGGTCCCCCAGGCCTGAGTCACGTGTATCGTGCGTGGCCCGGGGGGTAATTTGCATTCCTCACCCTACAGTTTACAAGCTTGTTATTCCAGGGACCCAAAACTTTAATATAATTGCAGATAGGTCCCTGTGCACTGTGTGTTGGTTTTTGATTTTTAATAAAATAGCAAACATACTCCAAATCCAATGAAAATTGGACATATGGCTCCTGCCATAGTGTAAAATTTTTTGGAATTTTTTGGGACAATTTTGTTTTGTTTTGATATTTTTAAAAATTCAAAAACATCTATTTTTGTCTCTGTCTAAGTTGAAAAACCACAAAAAATATTAAAACTCATTTAAAAATTATAAAAAAATTACTTACTATTTGTTTGTGATTGCTTGATTTTCTAGCTAAATTTGGCTATTTTTCATTACTTAAAACTTCTAAAAATTGAAAAACACTCAAAATCCCATAAAAATTCTAGTAAATAAATTAAAAATCTAAAAATAATAATTTAGGTGCCCAATTTTTTCTTGTTTTCTTCTCTATACAGGAAAAATACCTCCAGGATTATTGGGGGCTCTTAGATATTTTATCTAAGCCCCTTAAGCTCAGCTGGACAATACCTACAGTTTTTGACTTTGTTTGATTTTTAGAAAATTAAATAAACATCAGAAAAATCCCAAAATTCACTAAAAACAATAAAAATTATAAAACACACAAAATATTTTAGTTTGAATTTTTGGTTGATTTTTAGTGTATTAAATAAATTGTTGAAGTGTGTTGTTTCCTTGTTTTTATTATCTTCTTAATACCTTAAAAATCCAAAAAATATAAACTACTTAAAAACCACCAAAAATACCCTTTATTATTTTCTTTTCCTTTCTTTTTGACTACTTCGTAGGCCGCGAGGCCAATCCGTGCTCCTTGTGTTCGACCCTGGTCGTTATACCAGGTTAAACTAATAGCAAGACCGCTACCGTGTTTGATTTGATTTTTATTTTTTTGATTGGTGGTCTATTTTTCTTGATCGAGCCATCCTGATCGCTTGGGTCGCAACGACCGTTTAGCATCTTATACCCTAGTGGTCAGGACGCTCATCAGAATGGTGCCGTTGCCGGGGAGCACGACTTAGTAGTTTTTGTTTTTGCTTTATTTTGTTTTCACGGATTTTCGCGGCTCTTTCAGAGTCCGCGGCTTTTCGCGGCTTTTGTGTTTATTTTATTTTTCTTTATTTTATTTTATTTTATTTAATTTTATTTTTGTTTTTGTTTGATTTTTGAGTGTTTAATTTATTTTGCATTTTTGCGTATATACCCTCATTTTATTTTCATTTATTTTTATTATTATTATTTGATTGTTTTTATTAGTCTGACACTCTATTTCTTTCTTGCGAGGGCCCGAGGACCGAGGCGGCCGATTTCGAGAAGTTGACGCAACTGCGAGACTCGGAGGCGGCTCCCTTCTGCACGGAGCCGCAGGAGAGCGTGAGGGAGAGACTGAGTGGGAGAGGTTTAGCTTAGGATTTATTTTATTTTATTATTATTGTAATAATACAGGGACTCAGAGACTCTTGGACTTTGCTTGGTTGACTAGCGGGTCTGTTTCGCCGAGCACCGGTGTGCTCGGAGGACCCTTAGGGTTTTCGCGGCTTTTTCGCGGTTTTGATTTTTAGCTGCCTTTTCTGGTGTTTACGCGGTTTTTATCGAGCCCCTAGACTTAGGATTTTCTGCTTGATTGTGCCGTAATTAGTAGGGTCCCCACCTAATTGCTTGCTTGTTCCTATAGTGCGATTAATTGGACCAACTAATAACTAATTAATAAAAATAACTGATTCATCTCCTTCGTAGCCTACGTACCGCAGCCTGCCCCGTAAAGCGCTTTCTCCTACCCCCGATGTGTCGGGCAGAGGAGGGGTAGGCCAAGACCGGACCTTTGGCTTGAAGGATCGGTGATCGGTTAGACGGTTCTTCGAGTAGACTTGCTTGTTTAGGACTCGGTTTTCTTCGTTGCATCATTTAGGTAGTTCATTTTCTGTCTTTAAATTTCTGCGTGGATCACTTGCATGTAGAGTGCTGGAGGACAGGTACGCATTTCTATCTCTGCATGCATCATTGATTTCATCGTGCATCGGCTTTTTCGTCTTCTCCCCCTTGTTTTTGATTAAATAACCAGGAGAACCGAAAAATTCGTTAGGCCTTTGTTTTTATTGAAAAAAATTAATTAAAAAGAAGAACAATAAAATCAGGACTGCTAATCACACTTGACCTAAAAGACACTTCACTAAAAATCTGTCTTGGGGAGAGTAACCCCCTCCTTGTTTGGTTTGGATGAGCGAGAGAGTGACCCGCACATTAGGATAGAGCCTCCGATCTTTTCTTGACTGATTACCGGCTTTCAGTACGGGACAGTCGGTTGAGAAAGATCTGGATACCTATTTACCTCACGTAATCGCTCTGATAGACTGAATGATCACCTAAAATAAAATTGACAAGATAATTGACCGATCCCTTCGGTCTTCAGCTCTGTGTGCGTAGGTGAATTGGGGGTTTGCTTGTTCATCTTGTGTGATTTTCAGATCTCTTCGATCCTTCCCCATCCTCTTCTCTATCCATCTGCTTTCCCACCCTCACCTCCCTTCATTCCATTCTCTTCTCCTTTACCTCCGGATGATGGATCCCCCTCACTGTGAGCCGACTCTTGCGGCTTTTTCTTCGCTATCTGACCATCACTCCTGTCCACCTTCTAGGGAGGTCGGATCTCCAACCAACCTCTCACTCCCTCCCTATGTTTCATCTCACTACTCTGGGCATGCTGTGCGAGACGTCCGAGGATACCAGATAGAGCAGATGCGAGACCCGGACGATGTTGTTGTTGTGTTGAGAGCGCACTCCGTTGGTGATCACAGAGAGCAGTGGAGATCAGCAGATAGATCTTATTCCGGAAGGATGGAGGAGCAGATAGCACATGGAGCTCAGTCAGCTTCTACACTTGGACCATTCATTTTGGATTTAGATTACATTCAACGACTGTCGACATTTTCAGGAGAGGCGCACGAGGAGCCTTATCTTCACCTGTCCGCTTTCGAGGAGTTATGTAGAGCACAAAGATATTCAGACGTCACTACAGAGGAGCTGATGAGCAGGACCTTCCCCTTCACGCTTCACGATAGAGCCACGAGATGGCACCGCCGATTGGGGAGAACATTCGAGACGTGGGGAGAGCTACGCCAAGAGTTTCTACAGAGATACTTCCCCCCACGTAGAGCAGATTTCATGCGGTCTTTGATCACGGACTTTTCAGTAGACCCCCAGGAGCCATTGCAGGAGGCATGGCCGAGGTTTCTTGACCTCTTGAGGAGATTTCCGGAGCACGGACTCCCACTTACAGACTTGATTGAGATCTCCATGCGGGGGATGACCGCAGAGCAGCTTGCACTGGTGATTACCACATGTGGCGGTTCACACCGCGGTTCCGACATTCACCTACTGGATACCATCTCGAGGCTACTTTCACAGAGTTCTTCTTCACGAGATGCCTTGGTCGGAACAACACATGTGGACGATGCAGTACTAGTGCGGTGTATCACTTTACATGATGAGGCAACTTCTATACACCAGCCTGAGGACTTGAAACAGACAGCACCACTGACAGAGGAGATGATTGCCATAGCAGAGGTTCGGACCCAGAGTCTATTTGAGCTCCAGTTGGTTTTCCAGTTGGAGTTCGAGTCGGCCCCAGAGTTCCCAGTTGACGAGTCTTGGATATCAGATCTTCTGATACTCCAGGAGCCGGAGGAGCGCCAGCTTTTGCAGCCATTGATTCAGACACTTCAGTTTTCAGTCCCGGAGGAGTCAGTTTCCTTCCTGCAGAGACACTTCTTGGATGCAGACAGTCACCAGGACTCAGCCCAGCAGCCACAGCTCGATGAGGGACAGCGCTTCGAGAGTACAGACACAGAGAGTCCCGTATTCGAGCCTTTTGTCCTCCACTTTGACGAGTCAGATACACTCGCTGAGGACCAGTTGGCAGCCAGCATAGCCGCAGAGCGAGGATCAGCTACAGACACTTTGCCAGCTTCCGTGATGTTGACTAGTACCTTCTCCTGCTTCCAGATTGCCGAGACCTACACTTCAGATGATGATGCAGCATGGTGCTCCGAGTGGATACTTGATAGTAGCGCAAATGCCCACCTAGATCCTGATCCTCTTCTTGTCATTTCTGATCTCGCATCTCTCCCCGAGGGTTATCTGCGGGAGGATGCCGCACTCGATGAGTACTCGGTTTCACCTACTGACAGTGTTTCCGATCTGATGGAACACGAAACCGAACCTTTAGATCCTTCTGATTCTGATTCTTCTCACCTCGACGACCCTCGCAAGAATGAGCCCATCTTGGAGATATTCGATGATCTGCCTGATCTTCTTCTATTCTATTCATCGGATATCAGTCCTTTTCAAGAGTCTCCTGATCCTGATTATACATACCTGTTTGAGACATTGATTGACGTGGAGGATTCTATTACTGATCCATCCTTCTCCACGTTCGATTTCTTCGGCTCCACACTCTTACTCCAGTCTGATCCAGAGCCGATGATTTCTTTTGTGCTACCGGATCCCGATCACTTACCTCTATATCTTTGGCTGGTAGCAGACACCTGCCTGATTGCATACCTGGGTGTCTTACTTTACACTGTTGAGTTCGTCGTTGTTCTCACACCGAGACTGCGGCGACAGTACGGTATTCGACTTACCGATGTCATCCTGAACCTTGATACTGCATTATCCTAGCCTTTGCGCCCAGCTAGGGGCGTAAAATCTAGCGCTCGTTGAGAGGCACCTCAACATTGTACTCTTTTGTATATACGTGTTTCGTCTTATTTTGATCTCTCTTTCTTCCGTTCTTGTTTTCACCCCAGGTCTCACTTAGGATTATCTTTGCTATACTTAGGATATTCCTCATCCTAAGTATAGGGGGGTGGAAACACCGGGTTGTTCTTTGTTCTGTTTCATCACTTCTGTTGTTGCCTATACTTAAGGTTCTTCGCCTTAAGTATAGGGGGAGTGATGTCCTCCTTCTTGTATATATTCGTGATTTTCCTTCGTGTCTTGCTACCCATGTTTTGCTGCCTATACTTAGGGATATTTCACCCTAAGTATAGGGGGGGTAGACCCTGTACATTCTCCTCTCGGTTTTCCCTTAGTATACAGCCTGCTATACTTAGGATTACTTGATCCTAAGTATAGGGGAAGGCACGAGACCCTCTTGACTTTTTTATTTTATTCATTCATCTTTGTATATAGCCTTTCTTTTCACTTCCCTATATCTAGCACGAGTTATGTCTTCTTCATCGCTCTTGACTCTGAGGACATCGTTCGAGCTAAGTATAGGGGGGTGTGTATATATTTCATATATACTTTAGCCATAACTCGTACTTTGTGTGAGTGTGTTAATAAATAAAATGGCTAAAAACCTTGAAAATCACAAAAATTAAAAAAAATTTCATGTACATAAACATTCTTTTATTTGCACATAAATAGCTAGTGTATAAATTATTTTTGTAAAAATGATTTCAAAAATATTTTGTGTAAAGCTTGTGTAAATATTTTCTTATCAAAATTATGTATATAGTACAAAATTTTTCCAAAATGTTTTGAAAATCAAAAGTTTGCAAAAATCTTGTGTAAATGTGTGTAAATATCTTTTTGCAAAACTTGCACTTCATGCATCATCCATTCATGATTTCAAAACATTTTTCAAAAATTTTGCATGTTTGTAAACTTTGTGTAAACAGCATCTTTTGTACATATGTATATAGTTTTTCTGGATGATAGTTGACATTTAAACGAGCCTGGAATCAAATTGAGAAATGGAGCTTGATTAAGATCTTAATCCACCTAACTTCTAAGAGGAACCTTATAGGGCTTAGGTTTAAGGCTTTTCAGGTCCATGGTGACTTAATTCTTTGAGTCCACTAGGCTATGATCACATGTCATCTCAATGAGCCTA
This sequence comes from Ottelia alismoides, assembly GCA_037367405.1. Classification (NCBI taxonomy): domain Eukaryota; kingdom Viridiplantae; phylum Streptophyta; class Magnoliopsida; order Alismatales; family Hydrocharitaceae; genus Ottelia; species Ottelia alismoides. Next base: position 23,396 of record JAZKJV010000681.1, read on the forward strand.
AGTAGAGAACTTAACAACAACACATGACTCATATAGACAATGACTTTACTTGGACACCAGCACTATGCACCAAGCTCTCTACGGATGAGGTGGTGAGGAGGCAGTCTTCCTTGACTTGGGGTAGCATATGAGGGTAGTACTTCTAGGCGGAACCTCTCTTCTTCTTTTAGTGAAGGAAGTGCGTCTCAACTTGGTCTGGTTCCCATGAGGTCTAACGACGGGAGTTGTGGGTTGCAATAAAGCTTCAAAAGAGGGATAGTCTACTGGCTCAAGAGGAAAAACTCCTTGTATATATGCTGCACATGTATATGTTGTATAGATGCACTTGAAAAAAAAATGTGCAAAAAGAAAATAACTCCAAAAAAGTGGTCGGTCTGATAGAAAATGATAATCCCACCGGAGTATGTATATAGAGTGCAATAAGCAAAGCTTGAGTTTCATAATCCACCTGATGTAGCTTGCAGCAGGGAGACTTGGCTACACTGGTCAAGCTCCCAAGGGTACATGGCTACACTGGCCTTGACCCATTCTCTTCTTCCTCCTCTTCTTGAGCCGGTTGAACTTGAACTTAGAAGGGAATACCCCCCTCCTCGAGGAAAGAGTGGCCAGATTGAGGTCATAGAGTTACCTTGTTGGGGAGGGTTGCCAAGTTGCCATTTCTGAGGTGGAGAGCTTAGACCTCACATTCACAGGACAAGAAAAGATTCATGGTCTTCAGGGTTTGTGATTGATGACTTGTTCTGATCTGGAGCATTGAGGAGTCTTGGTTATAGATTAGTGGAACTTAGGGGCTGTTGAGTTTTAGGCTTAAAGTCCAAATAAGGTTCCGACACATTAATAATCCAAAGATCTGATCGAGCTCCATACCTTAATTTAATGAAGGCAAGTTTAATAAATCAACCTTGATCCATGTACATTCTCTTTTTCTTTTTCTTTATTTCTTTTTCACTTCTTTTTCAAATAAGTGTTTGCTAAGGGACTAGCAAAGTTAAGTATAGGGGGGTGATGAATACTCATTCATCACTCTTTATTCTTATATTTTAACTACAAAAACCTTTGCAAATGCATGTATATAGTTGTAAATAGAAATAATTACCAAAAGCATGCATTGTGTAAAAACCTATAATTAGCATGTTTTTGTGCAAAAATAAAAGAATAAAGATTAAAAAGAAAAAGAGGGAAATATTTAGTATAAATATTGAGCAACCAAACCCAAGGGAGGGCTCAGCATGGGCCTGACCGCATAAAAGCCAAAGTAGAGGGATATAGGGGCTCATGTGTGTAAATATATATGTAAATAAAATAAAAAGTATTTTCCTCACAAAAATAGACTCAAATTGGTTTGTAAATACTTGTATATATTTATAAATATAAAATCAAGATAAAAATATAAAAATTAAAAAAGAAAACAAAAACCTCACTCATGTATATAGTCACTATGTGTATAAACCATATATCTTATAAATAAATAAAATCAATCTCCAAAAATTTTTGTAAATATTCTATATTACATAGTGTAAATAAATAAAATAAAACCCTTCAAAAACAAAATAAAAATAACAAAATTAAAAACATAAAAATATATTATAAATATACCATGTATATAAATGTACATATCTATTTATTTCACCATGTATATAAATAATAAAAAAATAAAAATATATTTTTAGTCCTTATTTTATGATATAAATAAATAAAATATAAAATGGGAATAAAATTGTATAAAAATAACAAATTAAAAATCAAAATTAAAAACCTATATATTGTATATATACCTATATATAACCCTACTATGTACATACCTTATTTTTACTTTGAAAAATTAATTAAAAATCACAAAAAAATAGAAAAAAATAAATATTTTTCATGTTTTAAGTTTTTATTAATTCGATCATTTTCTATCTCAAAATAAATAAACAAATAAAATAGGCTTGGCGGCTTCTGATTGGTCCACGGGGGTTTGTTGACCCCGGTCAACTTCCCCCGCGGACCCTCTTCCCCGCGGATCTGGGTAACCGACCCATTTTCTCGATTCATTTCCTAGTCGACCCGATCGCCTATGACCTTAATCCCGGGCCCCGATTAATCTTCGATCATCCATGATTCTCGCCCGGGGTGGGTTCGATGGATCCGAGCTCCGAGCGACTCACCCGACCTTCACCTTTCCGGATCCCTGAGCATATAAAATGTCGTCACCGGTGACCTATTCTTCCATCTTTGGATCTCCCCCTCATCGCCTGTAACCTCCTCCACCTTGCCTGAGTGACAGCGGAGCTTGTGGGAGTTGCAGCGAGGCCCGGGAAGTCGGGAGCCACTGATCCGGTGGTCTTCACCGTCGTGCGCCACCGCGAGCGCGCCCAGCCTCGGGGAGACGACGCCCCCTTGCAGGCAATGACCCCGGAGCTTCTTGAGCTCCAGCCCAGTCGACAGCCTTCACCAGGTAACCTTCTTAGCCTCTAGTTTAGCGTAAATTAGGATTTTTAGATTTGGGTAGCCGTAGCTCCGCCAGCTCCACCCTTCGTCCCCGTCCACTCACTTGACCATCCGACACCGCCATCATGTCCGCCAGACCCCTCTCCACTTTCTCCGACCTCCCATTCCCCCTGGTTCGCCCCGGACCAGGGACATCGGGCCTTCCCTTCCGCTGCTCGCCGGAGGCCCATCATCTCGACGCACCAGACATCCTTTTCTCGCTCTGACGGGTCGAGGCAGTTTGCCCTCGACCCCGTGTTTTGCTTGTGCAGGTTAGATCGTCGAAAGGACCTCATCTGGAGGTCCAAGGGTCGAGCACAGCAGCTCCAGGTCTTCCGCGTCGCCGGAGCTCTCCGGAGCTCCCCGCCTTCATCGGAGCATTGCATCAGCTGCGGAGCTTCACGGCAGAGCCTTTCCGCACCTCAGGAGCAGCAGGGGAGGATCTCAGCACGTGTACTGGGCCGGCGAAGCTCGCCGGCCAAGTGTTCTTCCACCATCTTCCCCGACCGTCAGATCAGCCTCGGTGCTCCAGATCTGATCCCGTTCGTCCATTCACAGAGCAGCCCTGACCGCCAGATCTTTGAGGTTTGATCTCCACCATCTGATGGCTGAGGTTTAGCCATGACGTCTTTGCACCGTCAGATCCAGCACGTGGCTGAATCTCATCCGTCCGATCCGAGCGAGGCCCTCCTTCGCAGACCCACGTTACAGCACCACCGTCTGATCTTCCACGTGGACGCGTTCCAGCCGTCGGATCGAGCCGAGGGTTTCACTTGTGTGCGGCGCGCCATCCTACCCGTCTGATCTGCCACGCGTAGCGCATCCAGCCCTCGATATTTAATAAGGGGTAAATTGTCCTTAGGCCCCTCTACTTTTCGCATTTAGTACTTAGTCCTGTAAATACGTAGTGTAGCTCTTTTATTTTTGCAAATATTACACTGAGGACCTTCATGTTTATTTAAATTGTATTTATACCCCTATTTGCTGTGAGCACGTGCATCGACACGTGGTTTTTGGTACATTTGCACTCTTTGCCCTGCGTTTTTGGCTTGTTACTCTTTACACTTTTAAAAATAGGTATGACAATTAGGTCCCCCCAGGCCTGAGTCACGTGTATCGTGCGTGGCCCGGGGGGTAATTTGCATTCCTCACCCTACAGTTTACAAGCTTGTTATTCCAGGGACCCAAAACTTTAATATAATTGCAGATAGGTCCCTCTGCATTGTGTGTTGGTTTTGATTTTTAATAAAATAGCAAACATACTCCAAATCCAATGAAAATTGGACTCATGGCTCCTGCCATAGTGTAAAATTTTCTGGAATTCTTGGGGACAATTTTCTTTTGTTTTGATATTTTTAAAAATCCAAAAAACATCTATTTTTGTCTCTGTCTAAGTTGAAAAACTACAAAAAATATTAAAACTCATTTAAAAATTATAAAAAAAATTACTTACTGTTTGTCTGTGCTTGCTTGATTTTCTAGCCAATTTTGGCTATTTTTCATTACTTAAAACTTCTAAAAATTGAAAAAAAACTCAAAATCCCATAAAAACTCTAGTAAATAAATTAAAAATCTAAAAAAAATAATTTAGGTGCCCAATTTTTCCTTGTTTTCTTCTCTATACAGGAAAAATACCTCCAGGCTTATTGGGGGCTCTTAGATATTTTGTCTAAGCCCCTTAAGCTCGGCTGGACAGTACCTACAGTTTTTAACTTTGTTTGATTTTTAGAAAATAAAATAAACATCAGAAAAATCCTAAAAATTCATTAAAAACAGTAAAAATTATAAAACACACAAAAATATTTTAATTTGAATTTTTGGTTGATTTTTAGTGTATTAAATAAATTGTTGAAGTGTGTTGTTTCCTTGTTTTTATTATCTTCTTAATACCTTAAAAATCCAAAAAAATATAAAATACTTAAAAACCGCCAAAATTACCCTTTTATTTTCTTTTCCTTTCTTTTTGACTACTTCGTAGGCCGCGAGTCCAATCCGTGCTCCTTGTGTTCGACCCTGGTCGCTATACCAGGTTAAACTAATAGCAAGACCGCTACCGTGTTTGATTTGATTTTTATTTTTTTGATTGGTGGTCTATTTTTCTTGATCGAGCCATCCTGATCGCTTGGGTCGCAACGACCGTTTAGCACCTTATACCCTAGTGGTCGGGACGCTCATCAAGGAGCGAGCTCGTAAGATTAATCATAGAGCTTCAGAGATATAATAATGAAGAACACATGAGAAAATAGCTCTTGAAATATTTATCTCATAGTATAGAGTGGAAAGCAAAGAATAAAGAGCTTTTTGCTCTTGTTGTGTTTTGTAGAATGAGGTATGGGCTCCTATTTATAGGTCTTAAGGCCTCGAAGACATTGGCTTTCAAAAAATAGTCATCGTGAACAAATCAAGAACGAAATCACCTTCACAAATCTTTCTCAAATGGAATATGATCGATCAGGATACAAAAGGTGATTGATCAGAATCAAATGATCAATCATGTGGATAGGTGATCGGTCGGAATCATATGATGATCGATTGGAGAGCAAAAATGATCGATCAGAAATATAGTTGATGTAATTCAAATCATGATCGGCAGGAAACAAGGTTGATCTATCATGTGTGATCGATCAGGTCAGAATGGTTGATCGATCAACTTGATTCTTTGACCTGAAAGTTCACAGTCAAAGTCAACGGGCTGAAATGCAATGCACATGGTTTGACGTATTTTACACTCTAAAACAATTAGAAAATGCGGGACTAAATAAACGAAGAGGCTTCATCTTCATCTTGAGCTTGAGATCCATCCTTGAGTTTAAGTTGAAGTTCCTTAGCTTTGAACTCGTTTGAGCTTCGTAGCTTCTTCTTTACTTAAGCTTGCACTTCTCAGGCTTGAGCTTCTTCCTAGTTCAGTAGCTTTCCTTCTCTTCGCCTTAGTACAAGCTAACTGCACAAGTTTTGTTATCATCAAAATATGCGTGCTCATGTACTAATGATCCCTCCTCTTATGTGTGCCCCACAATCTCTCCCCTTTTGATGACGACAAAATATTTTATGTGTTAGCAAAAAATAATGTGTGTGAGCAAATAATTTTTGTAAAAAAATTTGTCTCCCTTTTTTTGATATAACCAAAAAAATCTAAATTTATACCAAACGTTGATTAATACTAACTTTAACCGATATAAATTATTAAAGAGATAACTAAAATACATCTCCCCCTTTTTGTTTGATTTTTTTTAATCAGAACCTAAGAAGTCACCTAATGTCCTTGGTGATAGACTTCTCCAGTCTTGATAGCTTTTCCATGATGGTGGTGTCCATACATGGTTATGAAAGTTGTTTAGCCCTGACGGGATATACCTTTGTTGACGTGACCTCCTCCATTTTTTTGGTCTTCGATGCTTGAAAAGTTTTATTTTGGTGCCCTTTCTCTTTCGAGTCCTTCAGGGTTAGGCTACATAGTTCACTTCTTTCTCCAAACCATTTTCTTTTCTAAAAAGAATAAGAGGTAGAAGCATGATTTTCTATTTACTTTTTTCCTTTTTATAGAAGGTATAAAAGTACATTTTTATAAGTTTAGTAACTTCTTTTTCTAAACTAAGTAGTTTTATTTTAAAACTACTTAGATCTTGATTTAGCATCTCATTTTCTTTTTTTAAATCATCTAGATCATTAAGCAAAAGAGATTTATCTTCTACTAGTTTTTTGTTAAACTTTTCTAGCATCATGACTTGTCTAAACATACATTGAGAGGTATTGTAAAACTCGGAATAAGAAAGCTCATTTAACTCATTTTCTGAGTCATAGTCGGATGCGTCGTATTCGACTATTCCTTTGAATCCTACGCGTGTGATTTCTTCTTCACTACTGCTTGAGTCATCACTCCATGATGCTTGCATTGCTTTCTTATTGGATTTCTTCTTGAACTTCTTTTCCCATATGAAGTTCTTCTGTAGCTAAGAGCAGTCCTTCATCGCGTTGGTCATGAGTGTAATATCATCATCGCTATTAAAACCCTCATTTGGTTACTTCTTTACCGTAGTGAGGGATTCTTTTGCAGCTTTTCTCCTTCTTTCCGACTATTCTCATGCTATGTTTCATAAGTAAGGAGGTTACTATGAGGTCTTCCAATGAGGTCTTGTTGAAGTTTGTTGACTATTCTATAGTTGTTACCTTATGCTCCCATTTTGGCAATATGGAAGTAATGATTTTACTTGCAAGTTCTCTGTCTAGGAAGATCCTTCCCGAGTTTCTCAGTTGATTCACAATAAGGGTGAACAAAATATTCATTTCCTTAATGGTCTCCCTTTCTTCATTTTTAATGTCTTATAATCAAGAGTTAGCATTCTAAAGCGAGAGTCGTTCACCTTTGGTATCCGGATACTTCCATATCTCATAAGATGTCTTTAGATAATATACTCGATCATATTCGACTTCTAACAAAGCACAGTATATGAAGTTCATTGCCTTAGAAATGAGTGTCATCCAAACCAATTCAGTGGCAGTGTAGCATGTCTCCTCCTCTCTGAACTTGAATACCTTCCTCATCATGTTTTAGAGAGAAAAGTCAGATGATCGGAGGAAAATCATCATCTTGGTCTTCCAACTGGAGCATTTTTCCCATTGAAGAGCGATGGATGAACTATGGAGCTTCCCTCCATACACGATCCTGAAATGTTGACCATAAGTGTGTGACTTCCTTTACACATATGAGGTTTTGATACTAAATATTGATTTTATATATATCCTCGAGGACACTAGTCCATTAGTGTGGGTGGGTTGAACTTATGACCTAGATCGTTGCAATAACAATATTATAAAATAAGCATATTGTTACGTAGCACTTTTAATCACAGATAAACAATCAACCACAAGTGTGCTTGTATTTAACATGAAAACCCTCCTAGGTAAAAATCACGACATGAGTCTCTCAACTCGGGCTTTCAACCTTACCCACATGAGTCTTCCACTAACCTGAGTTGCTTATGCAGGCGATCTAATCGTACTACAACCTGATTTGATTATGTGGTTGACGAGTCGCTGAATACGTTGTTTAATTTGTGTCCGTTGTAGCACGTGTACTTAGCGATTCGGTCAGAACCGAGAGAAGATCTCCGTGAAGAGTGTCTCGGCTTTAATTTATATCCCGGGCAAGTCCGGGGTCGAACTCAGGGAGACAAAGGAACAACTTAGGTTTTAATTCAAAAAATTAGATCTAGATTGCAGTGCGGTATTTTTTATATTTTTTTAATGCAAATAGGATGCCAAAATGCACAATGCAAGTGAACTAATATACTAAGAAAGCATACAACTTAGCTAAATTAAGTTTAATGTCAAATCAGTTCAATTCAGCCAAATTATATTTTTCCTAGAGTCCTAATCTAGAGATGAACACAAAACATATTTTTTTAGAATTTTAGGAGTTAAAATGCAATAATGAAAAATACACACTTTTTATGGGTTTTTTCGCAATTTCTCACACAAACAGTAAGTAAAAATTATGAAAAATTTACTGGAACTAAAACATGATGCAAGGAAAATACATTAATATTTTTGGATTTTTCTGACAAATTATGAATTTTTTTATGAATTTTTTAGTGAAATCAGAGTGACAGCGAGTAAATAATTTCTAGTAAATCCAAATTATCAAATTAAGCAGAATGCGAATTATCCCAAAAATATATTTTCATGTAGAATCCAGAAGAATTGAAATTTCGCAAATAGGATATGCGTGGATTTAATTAAAAATCGAACACTAAAAGCACTCTACAATTTATTTCAGGCACAAGACAACTCCAATGGATGTGAAATTTGGACTGTAAGTTACTCACATATCAAGGCATCACATACAATTTTTGTGGAATTTTTAAAGCAACCGTGAGTCAGATATAATTTTAAGAGCACAGAATGGGTAAAATATGCTAAATTTCAGTTAACTATTTTTAATTAATTACCCATGAGTCACAAAAATATAAACAAATATCTATAATGTAGAGAATTAGTTGCTCAACACAATGCCACTTTTCATTGAATAAAAAGATACAAAAGAGTGGTCCAAATTAACACACAAACACAGGGGTATCCGTGCAAAATCATAACTGGAAATGAACAAGACAAATATGTACAGGGACGTTTTTGTAATTACATAAACAAGAGAAATAAAAATCGCAATTTTTACAATTAAAAAAATTCACCTTCTTCTTCCTCTTGCTTGGGTGTAGGGAGAAGAACCCAAAAAAGGGGTTTGAGGTCGGCGGCGGTGGCGCGCCGCGCGCGGCCACGAGGACGTCGGCGGCCGTGGGGAGGTGGTGGGGCAGCCGCGCGTGGGCGCGGGTGAGAGAGGGGCGGCGCGGCTGTTGGCGAGCGGAGGCGCGCACGGCAGCCCGGGAGCGGCGCTCCGCCGCACGCGAGGCGGAGGATCGTGGCGAGGAAGAGGGCCGTGCGGCCTGGAGCGGCAGCTGGAGGGGCCGCGCGCGGCCCGCGCCGCCGGTGATGGAGATGGGCGGCGGCGGTGGGGCTCCTCCCCCACCGCTGCTGTGTTACTGCGGTTTTTTTTTATTTTTTTTTATTTTTTTTAATTCTTTTTACTGTTGTGATAAAAAGAGAGATATTTTTGTTTTAAATTTTTTTAATTTTTTTAAATTTTCTTTAGACAGGAACATAAAAACACAAACATATAAAAAAAGGATATGATGATGATGGTTATGAAAATAAATTAAACAAATGGGAAGAAAAATGTGATGGTGGTGATGGAAAGGATGAAAATGATAAAATTATGAAACAACAAGGAAAACAAAATTTTAGATAAAATAAAACAACAAGAAAAATGAAGGGAAATACTTACCTGGTCTTCGCCGGTTTGGCGGAGCAGCTACGCTGGACTCCTCTCGTCGCCTCGATCCGATTGGCGAAAAATCGGAGAAGCTTAGCGAGCTCGACGGGGAACTCGTGACGCGAAGCGGAGCTCCGCGGATCTCACCTGAAGGAGGTCGTCGCTTGAGGACGATGCTTCGCCGCTGTCACCAACAAAACACTCCAAGCTCTCTCCTTATTCTATAAGAATGGTGGATGGGCAAAAAATGTGGATGTGGAGATGATTATAAAGAGATGAATAATGGGAGTTAGAGAGGTGGTGGTGTTGAATGAGAAGTTAGATTATTGGTGGAGTTGAATGGGAGGTTGGTGGAAGAATATGGAGTGGAATGGAGGTTGAAAGAAGACTTGGAGGTTAATGGAGAAAGGGAAGTTATTGTAGAGAATGGGAAAAAATAAATACATAAATAATGATATAAAGTATGCTACTTTAAATACAACAAAAATAAAGAGGGAAAAAATAGTGGTGAATTTACAAATAAATACATACAACATGTACAATTTTTGTCTATTTTTCTAATTTGTATTTTTTTGTCTTTTTAATAAGAGATATTTACAACGGAAAAATACTATAAAATAATATAATTAAAATACAACACAATCATGATATTTTTGTATTTTTAGCAATTATGAAAGATACAATAAAAATTAAAGAAAGAATGAATATATACAAGGTATACAATGTACATCTAGGTCCCAAAACCCAACTTTTGCAAACAAGCTCCGATTTTAATGAAACCACTTTCGTTGGATAGATAATTTTCTAACTTGAACTTTAAAAGTGAGTTTGGTGAATTTGGAGTTCATACGGAGCGGGAATTTAGCTTGGAAGTTGGTCTTTACGGTTTTTTCCCATTGGGATCTAGGAGCATTTATTTGAGGTAAAATTTATTTTGTATTTTTATATTTTTATGTACATTATTATGAACAAGTTAGAGAAAGAATTAGCCAAAAAGGAGTTGAAATGAAATTATTAAAAATACATGAAGTTTTGGGTTATTTACAGGTATAAAACTCCTTTATTTTTGCGTCTTTTTATGTGTAATTTATTTTGTACAATCTTATATACAATAATTAGTGTGTTTTATTTACAAGAGTTATTTTGTTAATTTATTGATTTTATGGACATTTATTTGGGATTTTACTCGGGGATTTTGCTAAGATCAAGATATTGAGATGATGAATCGTGGATTCGTCACCCCCCTATACTTAAACTTTGCTAGTCCTCGAGCAAATAAAGAATGAATAAGTTGGGTTAATCCCTGACTGTGCATGTGAATACAAGACTTGATCCGTTCAAGAACTCTCGGTTTTAGAGATCCTAAAATTCTAAGCTGAACCAAGCTCTAGTCAAAAGGTACCCAATTTCCCTAATCATCAGACTCTCTTTGTATACATATATATAAGGGATATGACTTTAAGTGTTGACCGCAGTTACAAGAGTAGAGTCACAACGTCACCCAAGGTTCCAGTCCAAGAGACTCTCCTATGGACCCAATCCTCAACACTAGGGAATAAATCATTTCTTGCATCCAATTCACCGTCTCTTTAGTTGTCAGACTTGAAAGTGTAGATGGAAGGCCAGTTGATGGAGGGCATAGGATTGTGTCATTTCTTCTCTCCCTCTCATTGGAACAAGGATCCTCTCAAGTGCCTTATTATGCAACGCAATTTTTTTTGGGTGTTGATCAGTGCGTCCGTCAAGAGAAGTTGGAGCCGTCTGCACTTGTTTTCCTGGGAGTACACCGGGGTGTGCCTTTTTTGAGTACCTATCGTACCTTCTACACCCAGACTTGTAGCATTTACGATGCAGAGCCCTTTTTTGGTGCAAGCCCGACTCCTGGTCCTAATAGCGGTGGTCCAAGTGGACACTTTGAAATGGTTGGGAGCGCTCGCCTTTGGTGGAAGCTCTTTTGATAATTGACTTTGTGGAATGAGAGCTTTTTTTTTGACATTTCATTGCTTTGTAGTATTTGTGGCTAGCTCCACTGCTTTTACCAAGAGTTGGCGCACACTGATCAACATTTTTTTTATTTTTATCACACCCTGGCACATAGGTAAATATCAAGAGATAGTACAAGAATCATGTTCTCATACTGGCTAAATGTGCTGACACTCAGGTTTCATGAAGCCTTCATTGATTTTATCCCATCCTCGAGCATCATCAAATCAAGTCCAAACTCAAATCCCTCTTCCCAGTTCCTCAAGTGAAATTTCAACTCATCTCATCATAACTGCAGTCGTGTATGTGAGGTGCTGATCATATTCTTAAGGTAGAGACTAATCATGCAATATAGCACACACATCTTTCAAACTAGGGAAATGTGAATAATTAAGTCAAGGACCCTAATGACTAAGGCTGGTTAACTCAAAATCTCAAGACCTCATAAACCAAGTGTTCTTGAACATCACTAGTCTTGTGTGAAAGTGAATTGTGTCAGGGATTAAACCAACTTATTAGTTAGTTTTTTTTTATGAATGTTTTTTTTTTAAGTTTTAGAAAAAGTTTTTTTTTCAAAAAGTTTTTTTTACAAACAAAGGCAAAGAAGTTTTTTTTAGAAGAAGTTTTGTTTTTTTTTCAAGAGTTTTTTTTTATTTTTTTACCCACCCCATAATTATTATATAATATATACAAAAATACGTGAAAGTACGAGGTATGGGTAAAGTATATATGTAATATATACACGCTCATCTGACGTGTCGCTGAATACGGTGTTTAATTCGGCTTCGTTGTAGCATGTGTACTTAGCGATTCGGTCAGAACCGAGAGAAGATCTCCGTGAAGAGTGTCTCGGCTTTAATTTATATCCCGGGCAAGTCCGGGGTCGAACTCAGGGAGGCAAAGGAATAACTTGGGTTTAATTTGCAAATTTAAGATCTAGATATCCAAACGGTATTTTTTAGATTTTTTTTAATGCAAAAACACAGGTGAAAGGTGAATGCAAGTGAATTAAGACACTAAGAAAGTATACAACTTAGCCAAATTAATTTTAATGAGAAATTAATCTAATTTAGCCAAATTATATTTTTCCTAGAATACTAATCCAAAGATGAAAACAAAACACATTTTTTTTGAAATTTTAGGACTTAAAATGCAACAATGAAAAATACACACTTTTTATGGGTTTTTTCGTAATTTCTCACACAAACAGTAAGTAAAAATTATGAAAAATTTATTGGAACTAAAACATGATGCAAGGAAAATACAGTAATATTTTTGGATTTTTCTGACAAATTATGAATTTTTTATGAACTTTTTAGTGAAATCAGAGTGACAACAAGTAAATAATTTCTAATAAATCCAAATTATCAAATTAAGCAGAATGCGAATTATCCCAAAAAGATATTTTCATGTAGAATCCAGAAGAATTGTAATTTCGCAAATACGATATACGTGGATTTAATTAAAAATCGAACACTAAAAGCACTCTACAATTTATTTCAGGCACAAGACAACTCCAATGGATGTGAAATTTGGACTGTAAGTTACTCACATATCAAGGCATCACATACAATTTTTGTGGAATTTTTAAAACAACCGTGAGTTAGATATAATTTTAAGAGCACAGAATGGGTAAAATATGCTAAATTTCAGTTAACTATTTTTAATTAATTACTCATGAGTCACAAAAATATAAACAAATACCTATAATGTAGAGAATTAGTTGCTCAACACAATGCCACTTTTCATTGAATAAAAAGATACAAAAGAGTGGTCCAAATTAACACACAAACACATGGGTATCCGTGTAAAATCATAACTGGAAATGAACAAGACAAATATGTACATGGACGTTTTTGTAATTACATAAACAAGAGAAATAAAAATCGCAATTTTTACAATTAAAAAAAATTCACCTTCTTCTTCCTCTTGCTTGGGCGTAGGGAGAAGAACCCAAAAAAGGGGTTTGAGGTCGGCGGCGGTGGCGCGCCGCGCGCGGCCACGAGGACGTCGGCGGCCGCGGGGAGGTGGTGGGGCGGCCGCGCGTGGGCGCGGGTGAGAGAGGGGCGGCGCGGTTTGGCGGGAAGGACGGGGGCCGCGGAGCTCTCCCGCGTGAGCGGAGGAGGGAGCGGGCGGTGGCGCCGCTGGAAGGCCGGCGGGGTCGCGGCGGGCGAGGGGGCTGAGCACGCGCGGCGGCGCCGCACGCACGGAGGTGAGCGGCGGCGGAGCGGCCGCTTGGAGGAGAAAAGGGGGGGGCGGCGGCGTGCGTCCTCCTCCTCCTGTTTCTTTTTTTTAATTTTTTTTAAATTTTTTTTTGTTTTGCTGCAATTAAAAAAAACTTCTTTTTTTGTTTTAACTTTTTTTATATTTTTAATTTTTTTAAGCAGGAAATATGTACACAAAAAAAGGAAGATGATGATGAGGGTGTGATAATGTGATTAAAAAAACTATGGTGATGATGTGATATAAGAAAACAAGATAGTTGATAAATTAAAACAACAAAAAAAATGATGAGAAATACTTACCTGGTCTTCGCCGGTTTGGCGGAGCAGCTACGCTGGACTCCTCTCGTCGCCTCGATCCGATTGGCGAAAAATCGGAGAAGCTTAGCGAGCTCGACGGGGAACTCGTGACGCGAAGCGGAGCTCCGCGGATCTCACCTGAAGGAGGTCGTCGCTTGAGGACGATGCTTCGCCGCTGTCACCAACAAAACACTCCAAGCTCTCTCCTTATTCTATAAGAATGGTGGATGGGCAAAAAATGTGGATGTGGAGATGATTATAAAGAGATGAATAATGGGAGTTAGAGAGGTGGTGGTGTTGAATGAGAAGCTAGATTATTGGTGGAGTTGAATGGGAGGTTGGTGGAAGAATATGGAGTGGAATGGAGGTTGAAAGAAGACTTGGAGGTTAATGGAGAAAGGGAAGTTATTGTAGAGAATAGGAAAAAATAAATACATAAATAATGATATAAAGTATGCTACTTTAAATACAACAAAAATAAAGAGGGAAAAAACATAGTGGTTAATTTACAAATAAATACATACAACATGTACAATTTTTGTTTACTTTTCTAATTTGTATTTTTTGTCTTTTTAATAAGAGATATTTACAACGGAAAAATACTATAAAATAATATAATTAAACTACAACACAATCATGATATTTTTGTATTTTTAGCAATTATGAAAGATACAATAAAAATTAAAGAAAGAATGAATATATACAAGGTATACAGTATACATCTAGGTCCCAAAACCCAACTTTTGCAAACGAGCTCCGATTTTAATGAAACCACTTTCGTTGGATAGATAATTTTCTAACTTGAACTTTAAAAGTAAGTTTGGTGAATTTGGAGTTCATACGGAGCGGGAATTTAGCTTGGAAGTTGGTCTTTACGGCTTTTTCCCATTGGGATCTAGGAGCATTTATTTGAGGTAAAATTTATTTTGTATTTTTATATTTTTATGTACATTATTATGAACAAGTTAGAGAAAGAATTAGCCAAAAAGGAGTTGAAATGAAATTATTAAAAATACATGAAGTTTTGGGTTATTTACATGTATAAAACTCCTTTATTTTTGCGTCTTTTTATGTGTAATTTATTTTGTACAATCTTATATACAATAATTAGTGTGTTTTATTTACAAGAGTTATTTTGTTAATTTATTGATTTTATGGATATTTATTTGGGATTTTACTCGGGGATTTTGCTAAGATCAAGATATTGAGATGATGAATCGTGGATTCATCACCCCCCATACTTAAACTTTGCTAGTCCTCGAGCAAATAAAGAATGAATAAGTTGGGTTAATCCCTGACTGTGCATGTGAATACAAGACTTGATCCGTTCAAGAACTCTCGGTTTTAGAGATCCTAAAATTCTAAGCTGAACCAAGCTCTAGTCAAAAGGTACCCAATTTCCCTAATCATCAGACTCTCTTTGTATACATATATATATAAGGGATATGACTTTAAGTGTTGACCGCATTTACAAAAGTAGAGTCACAACGTCACCCAAGGTTCCAGTCCAAGAGACTCTCCTATGGACCCGATCCTCAACACTAGGGAATAAATCATTTCCTGCATCCAATTCACCGTCTCTTTAGTTGTCAGACTTGAAAGTGTAGATGGAAGGCCAGTTGATGGAGGGCATAGGATTGTGTCATTTCTTCTCTCCCTCTCATTGGAACAAAGATCCTCTCAAGTGCCTTATTACGCAACGCAATTTTTTTTTGGTGTTGATCAGTGCGTCCGTCAAGAGAAGTTGGAGCCGTCTGCACTTGTTTTCCTGGGAGTACACCGGGGTGTGCCTTTTTTGAGTACCTATCGTACCTTCTACACCCAGACTTGTAGCATTTACGATGCAGAGCCCTTTTTTGGTGCAAGCCCGACTCCTGGTCCTAATAGCGGTGGTCCAAGTGGACACTTTGAAATGGTTGGGAGCGCTCGCCTTTGGTGGAAGCTCTTTTGATAATTGACTTTGTGGAATGAGAGCTTTTTTTTTGACATTTCATTGCTTTGTAGTATTTGTGGCTAGCTCCACTGCTTTTACCAAGAGTTGGCGCACACTGATCAACATTTTTTTTTATTTTTATCACACCCTGGCACATAGGTAAATATCAAGAGATAGTACAAGAATCATGTTCTCATACTGGCTAAATGTGCTGACACTCAGGTTTCATGAAGCCTTCATTGATTTTATCCCATCCTCGAGCATCATCAAATCAAGTCCAAACTCAAATCCCTCTTCCCAGTTCCTCAAGTGAAATTTCAACTCATCTCATCATAACTGCAGTCGTGTATGTGAGGTGCTGATCATATTCTTAAGGTAGAGACTAAGCATGCAATATAGCACACACATCTTTCAAACTAGGGAAATGTGAATAATTAAGTCAAGGACCCTAATGACTAAGGCTGGTTAACTCAAAATCTCAAGACCTCATAAACCAAGTGTTCTTGAACATCACTAGTCTTGTGTGAAAGTGAATTGTGTCAGGGATTAAACCAACTTATTAGTTAGTTTTTTTTTATGAATGTTTTTTTTTTAAGTTTTAGAAAAAGTTTTTTTTTCAAAAAGTTTTTTTTACAAACAAAGGCAAAGAAGTTTTTTTTAGAAGAAGTTTTGCTTTTTTTTCAAGAGTTTTTTTTTATTTTTTTACCCACCCCATAATTATTATATAATATATACAAAAATACGTGAAAGTACGAGGTATGGGTAAAGTATATATGTAATATATACACGCTCATCTGACGTGTCGCTGAATACGGTGTTTAATTCGGCTTCGTTGTAGCATGTGTACTTAGCGATTCGGTCAGAACCGAGAGAAGATCTCCGTGAAGAGTGTCTCGGCTTTAATTTATATCCCGGGCAAGTCCGGGGTTGAACTCAGGGAGGCAAAGGAATAACTTGGGTTTAATTTGCAAATTTAAGATCTAGATATCCAAACGGTATTTTTTAGATTTTTTTTAATGCAAAAACACAGGTGAAAGGTGAATGCAAGTGAATTAAGACACTAAGAAAGTATACAACTTAGCCAAATTAATTTTAATGAGAAATTAATCTAATTTAGCCAAATTATATTTTTCCTAGAATACTAATCCAAAGATGAAAACAAAACACATTTTTTTTGAAATTTTAGGACTTAAAATGCAACAATGAAAAATACACACTTTTTATGGGTTTTTTCGTAATTTCTCACACAAACAGTAAGTAAAAATTATGAAAAATTTATTGGAACTAAAACATGATGCAAGGAAAATACAGTAATATTTTTGGATTTTTCTGACAAATTATGAATTTTTTATGAACTTTTTAGTGAAATCAGAGTGACAACAAGTAAATAATTTCTAATAAATCCAAATTATCAAATTAAGCAGAATGCGAATTATCCCAAAAAGATATTTTCATGTAGAATCCAGAAGAATTGTAATTTCGCAAATACGATATACGTGGATTTAATTAAAAATCGAACACTAAAAGCACTCTACAATTTATTTCAGGCACAAGACAACTCCAATGGATGTGAAATTTGGACTGTAAGTTACTCACATATCAAGGCATCACATACAATTTTTGTGGAATTTTTAAAACAACCGTGAGTTAGATATAATTTTAAGAGCACAGAATGGGTAAAATATGCTAAATTTCAGTTAACTATTTTTAATTAATTACTCATGAGTCACAAAAATATAAACAAATACCTATAATGTAGAGAATTAGTTGCTCAACACAATGCCACTTTTCATTGAATAAAAAGATACAAAAGAGTGGTCCAAATTAACACACAAACACATGGGTATCCGTGTAAAATCATAACTGGAAATGAACAAGACAAATATGTACAGGGACGTTTTTGTAATTACATAAACAAGAGAAATAAAAATCGCAATTTTTACAATTAAAAAAAATTCACCTTCTTCTTCCTCTTGCTTGGGCGTAGGGAGAAGAACCCAAAAAAGGGGTTTGAGGTCGGCGGCGGTGGCGCGCCGCGCGCGGCCACGAGGACGTCGGCGGCCGCGGGGAGGTGGTGGGGCGGTCGCGCGTGGGCGCGGGTGAGAGAGGGGCGGCGCGGTTTGGCGGGAAGGACGGGGGCCGCGGAGCTCTCCCGCGTGAGCGGAGGAGGGAGCGGGCGGTGGCGCCGCTGGAAGGCCGGCGGGGTCGCGGCGGGCGAGGGGGCTGAGCACGCGCGGCGGCGCCGCACGCACGGAGGTGAGCGGCGGCGGAGCGGCCGCTTGGAGGAGAAAAGGGGGGGGGCGGCGGCGTGCGTCCTCCTCCTCCTGTTTCTTTTTTTTAATTTTTTTTAAATTTTTTTTGTTTTGCTGCAATTAAAAAAAACTTCTTTTTTTGTTTTAACTTTTTTTATATTTTTAATTTTTTTAAGCAGGAAATATGTACACAAAAAAAGGAAGATGATGATGAGGGTGTGATAATGTGATTAAAAAAACTATGGTGATGATGTGATATAAGAAAACAAGATAGTTGATAAATTAAAACAACAAGAAAAATGATGAGAAATACTTACCTGGTCTTCGCCGGTTTGGCGGAGCAGCTACGCTGGACTCCTCTCGTCGCCTCGATCCGATTGGTGAAAAATCGGAGAAGCTTAGCGAGCTCGACGGGGAACTCGTGACGCGAAGCGGAGCTCCGCGGATCTCACCTGAAGGAGGTCGTCGCTTGAGGACGATGCTTCGCCGCTGTCACCAACAAAACACTCCAAGCTCTCTCCTTATTCTATAAGAATGGTGGATGGGCAAAAAATGTGGATGTGGAGATGATTATAAAGAGATGAATAATGGGAGTTAGAGAGGTGGTGGTGTTGAATGAGAAGCTAGATTATTGGTGGAGTTGAATGGGAGGTTGGTGGAAGAATATGGAGTGGAATGGAGGTTGAAAGAAGACTTGGAGGTTAATGGAGAAAGGGAAGTTATTGTAGAGAATAGGAAAAAATAAATACATAAATAATGATATAAAGTATGCTACTTTAAATACAACAAAAATAAAGAGGGAAAAAACATAGTGGTTAATTTACAAATAAATACATACAACATGTACAATTTTTGTTTACTTTTCTAATTTGTATTTTTTGTCTTTTTAATAAGAGATATTTACAACGGAAAAATACTATAAAATAATATAATTAAACTACAACACAATCATGATATTTTTGTATTTTTAGCAATTATGAAAGATACAATAAAAATTAAAGAAAGAATGAATATATACAAGGTATACAGTATACATCTAGGTCCCAAAACCCAACTTTTGCAAACGAGCTCCGATTTTAATGAAACCACTTTCGTTGGATAGATAATTTTCTAACTTGAACTTTAAAAGTAAGTTTGGTGAATTTGGAGTTCATACGGAGCGGGAATTTAGCTTGGAAGTTGGTCTTTACGGCTTTTTCCCATTGGGATCTAGGAGCATTTATTTGAGGTAAAATTTATTTTGTATTTTTATATTTTTATGTACATTATTATGAACAAGTTAGAGAAAGAATTAGCCAAAAAGGAGTTGAAATGAAATTATTAAAAATACATGAAGTTTTGGGTTATTTACATGTATAAAACTCCTTTATTTTTGCGTCTTTTTATGTGTAATTTATTTTGTACAATCTTATATACAATAATTAGTGTGTTTTATTTACAAGAGTTATTTTGTTAATTTATTGATTTTATGGATATTTATTTGGGATTTTACTCGGGGATTTTGCTAAGATCAAGATATTGAGATGATGAATCGTGGATTCATCACCCCCCATACTTAAACTTTGCTAGTCCTCGAGCAAATAAAGAATGAATAAGTTGGGTTAATCCCTGACTGTGCATGTGAATACAAGACTTGATCCGTTCAAGAACTCTCGGTTTTAGAGATCCTAAAATTCTAAGCTGAACCAAGCTCTAGTCAAAAGGTACCCAATTTCCCTAATCATCAGACTCTCTTTGTATACATATATATATAAGGGATATGACTTTAAGTGTTGACCGCATTTACAAAAGTAGAGTCACAACGTCACCCAAGGTTCCAGTCCAAGAGACTCTCCTATGGACCCGATCCTCAACACTAGGGAATAAATCATTTCCTGCATCCAATTCACCGTCTCTTTAGTTGTCAGACTTGAAAGTGTAGATGGAAGGCCAGTTGATGGAGGGCATAGGATTGTGTCATTTCTTCTCTCCCTCTCATTGGAACAAAGATCCTCTCAAGTGCCTTATTACGCAACGCAATTTTTTTTTGGTGTTGATCAGTGCGTCCGTCAAGAGAAGTTGGAGCCGTCTGCACTTGTTTTCCTGGGAGTACACCGGGGTGTGCCTTTTTTGAGTACCTATCGTACCTTCTACACCCAGACTTGTAGCATTTACGATGCAGAGCCCTTTTTTGGTGCAAGCCCGACTCCTGGTCCTAATAGCGGTGGTCCAAGTGGACACTTTGAAATGGTTGGGAGCGCTCACCTTTCGTGGAAGCTCTTTTGATAATTGACTTTGTGGAATGAGAGCTTTTTTTTTGACATTTCATTGCTTTGTAGTATTTGTGGCTAGCTCCACTGCTTTTACCAAGAGTTGGCGCACACTGATCAACATTTTTTTTATTTTTATCACACCCTGGCACATAGGTAAATATCAAGAGATAGTACAAGAATCATGTTCTCATACTGGCTAAATGTGCTGACACTCAGGTTTCATGAAGCCTTCATTGATTTTATCCCATCCTCGAGCATCATCAAATCAAGTCCAAACTCAAATCCCTCTTCCCAGTTCCTCAAGTGAAATTTCAACTCATCTCATCATAACTGCAGTCGTGTATGTGAGGTGCTGATCATATTCTTAAGGTAGAGACTAAGCATGCAATATAGCACACACATCTTTCAAACTAGGGAAATGTGAATAATTAAGTCAAGGACCCTAATGACTAAGGCTGGTTAACTCAAAATCTCAAGACCTCATAAACCAAGTGTTCTTGAACATCACTAGTCTTGTGTGAAAGTGAATTGTGTCAGGGATTAAACCAACTTATTAGTTAGTTTTTTTATGAATGTTTTTTTTAAGTTTTAGAAAAAAAAATTTCAAAAAGTTTTTTTTTACAAAGGCAAAGAAGTTTTTTTTTTAGAAAAAGTTTTGCTTTTTTTTCAAGAGTTTTTTTTTATTTTTTTTACCCACCCCATAATTATTATATAATATATACAAAAATACGTGAAAGTACGAGTTATGCGTAAAGTATATATGTAATATATACACGCCCCCCTATACTTAGCTTGTGCTATGTCCTCATGGCACTAGGTGACAAAAAGACATAGCTCGTACTAAGCGTAGGAAAGCTAAAATAATAGAAAGTATAGAAGTCGACCCGCCCCCCTATACTTAGGCTCTGGACAGCCTAAGTGTAGAAGAAGAGCAAAAATGGGGCGAACGAGGTCAAGAGGAGAAATGATGAGTAAATACACATGGCGGGCATCGGTCCCCCCTATACTTAGGCTTTGGTCAGCCTAAGTGTTGGAAAGAACACAAGATTGGAAGACCGATGAGAATGGGAAAGAATATACAAAAAGAAAATAAAAAGAAGAGAAGGAGCGAATCGGGTCACTCACCCCCCTATACTTAGGATCTAGTCATCCTAAGTATAGCCACAAAATGAAAACGATACGGAACTGGGGCGAGTGATGCGAATCATGAGGGAGGGAGGTGAATAAAGGAAGGAAAATATGTACAAGGAGGAGGGAGAATATACAAGGATCAAGAAGGTTTGTGAC
Organism: Ottelia alismoides; assembly: GCA_037367405.1. Taxonomy (NCBI): domain Eukaryota; kingdom Viridiplantae; phylum Streptophyta; class Magnoliopsida; order Alismatales; family Hydrocharitaceae; genus Ottelia; species Ottelia alismoides. The sequence goes on from JAZKJV010000681.1 coordinate 44,923, forward strand.
GAACCTTCTTGCGGGAGCGATGGGGTAGGTAGTATACACATGTGTCGCTGTCAGAATCGTCCTCTGAAGAATAATAGTGAGGTGTGGGGAACGTCCAACGGGGGTCGACACACGGCTGCTTGCTCAAATATGGATTCAGATAAGCCGAACTAAGCTCACTCATGTAGATCACCTCATCCGGACCTGATGAGGACTCCTCAGAAAGTTCCTTCTCTGAAACATCGAAGGTAACCTTCTTAGTCGGTTTTCTAGAACCTGAAGCATCAAGAGGAAGAGGAGATTGATATGTCTTAAGGAGTTCGAGGGAACACCTCAAGGAATCAACACTCGTCTTCTTCTTACTAGATGACCGACTAGAGGATGGAGCAACCGATTTATCAAAATTGGTCAATTTGGTCCCAGTTGTCTCCTTTGATGTATGTCCTGGATGTGGTGTGTGTGAGGTTCTGACTAGAGGTTCATCATCAGATGAGTCACCATATGCATTGTAATACTCCTGCAAGGTCAGCACACGTCTCTGATAAGGCACAGTGTTCTCAGTTGGCTTGACATTGTTGTGTTCTTGTGTCGGATCATCGAAATGATCAAGGCAATCCACAAAGGTCATGTCCGACTCACTGATAGCTTCTGCTCTTGAGTCCTCTCTAGAAGCTGTCGTGGTGGTGGTGCAAGCAGTAGGCGGTGTGTGGTTGTAGGAAGTGTCTAAACCAATGGTTGTCTGGACAGTCGGTATCTCAGGTGTAGTAGAGAGATGGGACTCAACTGTCTCTCGAAGGTCGCGACTGTCTGCAACTTTACGGGTTACCTTGGAATATCGTGTGTCCTCAAAGATCGGGTGAGGTCAGAGTGCTCCCAATGCAGAGAAATCGATCTCCCGAGTCTCACAATCTATAGTTGCCTTAGCCAAGGCTAAGAACGGCTTCCCAAGAATGATCGGAGACTGTGTGAACTCTCCTCGGTGCTCAATGTCAATGATCGTGAATTCTATCTCCAGTAGAGCACCTTGGAAAGTGACGATGACTGAAATGGTTCCTCTCGACCGTTTAACAGATCGATCCGCCAACTGAATGATCTCTCTTGACTTCTTGGCAGATCCGAGTTTGAGCTTGGCAAACACGGAGGTCGGGAGGATATTAATTGGTAAGTCATCATCGATTCTTGCATGGGTGAATGTGGTATCTTTGATTTCACAATCAAACCTAGGCAACCGCTTTACTCTGCGACTCTTGGTTTTTCTCCCTATCATCAAAGATGTGGCCATAGACACTATATGTATCTCAGTCCTTGTTCTCTTATTGCCCGACCTTTTAGGCATCAATTTACTTCTCACAAATCTTTTAAGGTCGGGAAAGTGTTCAATGGCCATTATTAAGGGAAGCTCAAAAATCAACTTTCTATCCAATGCTTCCTTAACCGCAGGATCCAATTTTTTTAGATCTTTTCCTTTTTCAATTTTTATGGTATTTTCTGAGTTTTCAATTTTTTTGGTCTTTTTGGTAGGTGAAGAAGGACTAGGAGAATGTACAGACTTTGGTTTGGAGGAAAAGTGGTTAGTAGAAGAGGGAGGTAGAAGGGACTCCAGCTGTACATGATGGGTGGTCAATCCGGTGTCTTCCAGGTTTTCGAAATTCAATCCGCAAGATCCATGATCCACATTCCTACCTGGACTCTTGATCGGTCTACAAATGTCATCCTCCAATAAGTTCTCATGACACATCATGAGAGAAGTCGACGCAATTGGAGGGTACTGCTGAGAACTCGGGCTCTTATACTCAACACACCTTGACTCGGGTGTGTAATACTGGGTTGAGTATGGCCCATATGTATGGCAGTTGTTGGTCGGAGCCTCATCAGGCGGAGTTAGTAGACAGGGGGTCTGTAAATCAGTCGCCTGAATCCAATCCTCTGTATATTTCGGCTCTCCGAATGGGTGATATAAAGGTTGGTCAATGTGGTCTCTATCACTCAGGTCAATCAAGTCAGGAAGATCGTACGGTGCAGGCCTCTCCATTCGGTTTGTCTGGTTGACCATGTTGTACCCTAAGGTTAAGTCGGGATGTGTGTATGGCAATTGTTGTTCTGTCCCAACTCGAGGTGAAAGTGAGGTATGTGGGGTCAACTGATTATGCCAATCATTCATCTCAGCAGTCGCTTGCTCTTTGATTTGTTCCTTGATTCCAGCAAGCGGACGAGAATATAGTGAGTCAATCCAAGGTGATTGTGGGTCAGGGGTGCAAGAATGTGGGGTAGGTGAGAAGGACGAAGAAGTGCGGAAGTCAGTCGGAGTTCTGACTTCGCGGTTGGGGTGTGGGAATGAAGAGGAATGAGAGGGTGGAGATGATCGAAATATGGTCGAAGAAGAATGATGTGGATATGATGACCAATATTCTGACATCTTGGAGGGAAAATGGGAGAATGAAGCGGATCGAGGAAGAAAGCGTGCAAACGCACCGAATACACACAAAACAAACAAACACAAGAGCAAACCCTGAGTTCACCTACTCAACACAGTGATGGCCGCAAAAGTCCGACTGTTTATCTTTTTAGTTTTAATTAGGTGATAAATCAAGATATCAATACAATTACGCAAGGCTCAAAAGTAGGTTTTGGGCACTATCCTAGGGATGCGTCCTCTCCTCTCAACAATCACAATTAGCCAAGCATACAATGAGGGTTTTGCTCTCCCAAAACAAGTGTTAGTTTTAATCAGTTTTTTTGTCAACTCTGATTAGCAGTCCCGGTTTTAGGTTTGGTTATCACTTGATTAGTCCACCAAACAAAGCACGCCTAACGATCAGTCCCGATTTCCTTTTAACCTAAGTTTCAAAAACCAAGGGGAGGGAGTCGAGAAAAACCGATGCAAATGATGAAATCAATGATGCATGCCCAGTTCAGAAGACTTACAGTGATCCTCGCGCTCTACATGCAGGATGCCAGGCAGAATTGAAATTTTATACTAAATGAATGCAAACGAGAAACCGTTCCTAGACAAGCAGTTCTATTAGCGAGTGATGAACAAGTTAAATTTGACTAATAGCCCAACGGTCTAAGTGCATCTCGTTAAATGTGATGTGTGGTCCTAAAAGTTACGAGCACAAGCAATAAAGATATTCTAATAAAATGCTCTAAGAGTCGCGAGTGCAAGTCCTATTCTACGTCAATCAACCACACGACCACGAGCGGGTCCAAAGTCCAGTCCGGATACAAACGCGAGATCTCAAACAAGAGCCGCTAGAAAGAGCGAACTACCTAAATAATTACAACAATTATTACAAAATTCTCTCAAAAATAAATTGCTTTATCCTCGCACTTCAGCAGTCGGCGCGCGTCGCGTCCGTCGACCTCCGATGTACTCCAAGTCCACCAGGCCCTCGCAAGGAAAATGAAATTTATATTAGAGAGATAAACAACAAGATATATACAAAAATATAAAGAGAAATAATTGCAAAAAATGGAATAAATACAAGTGACTCGGGGGTCAGACTACCCGAGTAAATGGAAAACTAAATCCAAATTTTTTTAAACTAATCCCTAAGCCGTTTGCCTCCCCGGCAACGGCGCCATCTGACGAGTCGCTGAATACGTTGTTTAATTCGTGTCCGTTGTAGCACGTGTACTTAGCGATTCGGTCAGAACCGAGAGAAGATCTCCGTGAAGAGTGTCTCGGCTTTAATTTATATCCCGGGCAAGTCCGGGGTCGAACTCAGGGAGGCAAAGGAACAACTTAGGTTTTAACTTAAAAAATTAGATCTAGATTGCAGTGCGGTATTTTTTATATTTTTTTAATGCAAATAGGATGTCAAAATGCACAATGCAAGTGAACTAATATACTAAGAAAGCATACAACTTAGCTAAATTAAGTTTAATGTCAAATCAGTTCAATTCAGCCAAATTATATTTTTCCTAGAGTCCTAATCTAGAGATGAACACAAAACATATTTTTTTAGAATTTTAGGAGTTAAAATGCAATAATGAAAAATACACACTTTTTATGGGTTTTTTTCGCAATTTCTCACACAAACAGCAAGTAAAAATACACGCTTTTTTTTCAAGAGTTTTTTTTATTTTTTACCCACCCCATAATTATTATATAATATATACAAAAATACGTGAAAGTACGAGGTATGGGTAAAGTATATATGTAATATATACACGCTCATCTGACGTGTCGCTGAATACGGTGTTTAATTCGGCTTCGTTGTAGCATGTGTACTTAGCGATTCGGTCAGAACCGAGAGAAGATCTCCGTGAAGAGTGTCTCGGCTTTAATTTATATCCCGGGCAAGTCCGGGGTCGAACTCAGGGAGGCAAAGGAATAACTTGGGTTTAATTTGCAAATTTAAGATCTAGATATCCAAACGGTATTTTTTAGATTTTTTTTAATGCAAAAACACAGGTGAAAGGTGAATGCAAGTGAATTAAGACACTAAGAAAGTATACAACTTAGCCAAATTAATTTTAATGAGAAATTAATCAAATTTAGCCAAATTATATTTTTCCTAGAATACTAATCCAAAGATGAAAACAAAACACATTTTTTTTGAAATTTTAGGACTTAAAATGCAACAATGAAAAATACACACTTTTTATGGGTTTTTTCGTAATTTCTCACACAAACAGTAAGTAAAAATTATGAAAAATTTATTGGAACTAAAACATGATGCAAGGAAAATACAGTAATATTTTTGGATTTTTCTGACAAATTATGAATTTTTTATGAACTTTTTAGTGAAATCAGAGTGACAACAAGTAAATAATTTCTAATAAATCCAAATTATCAAATTAAGCAGAATGCGAATTATCCCAAAAAGATATTTTCATGTAGAATGCAGAAGAATTGTAATTTCGCAAATACGATATACGTGGATTTAATTAAAAATCGAACACTAAAAGCACTCTATAATTTATTTCAGGCACAAGACAACTCCAATGGATGTGAAATTTGGACTGTAAGTTACTCACATATCAAGGCATCACATACAATTTTTGTGGAATTTTTAAAACAATCGTGAGTTAGATATAATTTTAAGAGCACAGAATGGGTAAAATATGCTAAATTTCAGTTAACTATTTTTAATTAATTACCCATGAGTCACAAAAATATAAACAAATACCTATAATGTAGAGAATTAGTTGCTCAACACAATGCCACTTTTTATTGAATAAAAAGATACAAAAGAGTGGTCCAAATTAACACACAAACACAGGGGTATCCGTGCAAAATCATAACTGGAAATGAACAAGACAAATATGTACAGGGACGTTTTTGTAATTACATAAACAAGAGAAATAAAAATCGCAATTTTTACAATTAAAAAAAATTCACCTTCTTCTTCCTCTTGCTTGGGCGTAGGGAGAAGAACCCAAAAAGGGGTTTGAGGTCGGCGGCGGTGGCGCGCCGCGCGCGGCCACGAGGACGTCGGCGGCCGCGGGGAGGTGGTGGGGCGGTCGCGCGTGGGCGCGGGTGAGAGAGGGGCGGCGCGGTTTGGCGGGAAGGACGGGGGCCGCAGAGCTCTCCCGCGTGGGCAGAGGAGGGAGCGGGCGGTGGCGCCGCTGGAAGGCCGGCGGGGTCGCGGCGGGCGAGGGGGCTGAGCACGCGCGGCGGCGCCGCATGCACGGAGGTGAGCGGCGGCGGAGCGGCCGCTTGGAGGAGAAAAGGGGGGGGCGGCGGCGTGCGTCCTCCTCCTCCTGTTTCTTTTTTTTTAAATTTTTTTTTGTTTTGCTGCAATTAAAAAAAACTTCTTTTTTTGTTTTAACTTTTTTTATATTTTTAATTTTTTTAAGCAGGAAATATGTACACAAAAAAAGGAAGATGATGATGAGGGTATGATAATGTGATTAAAAAAAACTATGGTGATGATGTGATATAAGAAAACAAGATAGTTGATAAATTAAAACAACAAGAAAAATGATGAGAAATACTTACCTGGTCTTCGCCGGTTTGGCGGAGCAGCTACGCTGGACTCCTCTCGTCGCCTCGATCCGATTGGCGAAAAATCGGAGAAGCTTAGCGAGCTCGACGGGGAACTCGTGACGCGAAGCGGAGCTCCGCGGATCTCACCTGAAGGAGGTCGTCGCTTGAGGACGATGCTTCGCCGCTGTCACCAACAAAACACTCCAAGCTCTCTCCTTATTCTATAAGAATGGTGGATGGGCAAAAAATGTGGATGTGGAGATGATTATAAAGAGATGAATAATGGGAGTTAGAGAGGTGGTGGTGTTGAATGAGAAGTTAGATTATTGGTGGAGTTGAATGGGAGGTTGGTGGAAGAATATGGAGTGGAATGGAGGTTGAAAGAAGACTTGGAGGTTAATGGAGAAAGGGAAGTTATTGTAGAGAATGGGAAAAAATAAATACATAAATAATGATATAAAGTATGCTACTTTAAATACAACAAAAGTAAAGAGGGAAAAAAATAGTGGTGAATTTACAAATGAATACATACAACATGTACAATTTTTGTTTACTTTTCTAATTTGTATTTTTTTTGTCTTTCTAATAAGAGATATTTACAACGGAAAAATACTATAAAATAATATAATTAAAATACAACACAATCATGATATTTTTGTATTTTTAGCAATTATGAAAGATACAATAAAAATTAAAAAAAGAATGAATATATACAAGGTATACAATGTACATCTAGGTCCCAAAACCCAACTTTTGCAAACGAGCTCCGATTTTAATGAAACCACTTTCGTTGGATAGATAATTTTCTAACTTGAACTTTAAAAGTGAGTTTGGTGAATTTGGAGTTCATACGGAGCGGGAATTTAGCTTGGAAGTTAGTCTTTACGGCTTTTTCCCATTGGGATCTAGGAGCATTTATTTGAGGTAAAATTTATTTTGTATTTTTATATTTTTATGTACATTATTATGAACAAGTTAGAGAAATAATTAGCCAAAAAGGAGTTGAAATGAAATTATTAATAATACATGAAGTTTTGGGTTATTTACATGTATAAAACTCCTTTATTTTTGCGTCTTTTTATGTGTAATTTATTTTGTACAATCTTATATACAATAATTAGTGTGTTTTATTTACAAGAGTTATTTTGTTAATTTATTGATTTTATGGACATTTATTTGGGATTTTACTCAGGGATTTTGCTAAGATCAAGATATTGAGATGATGAATCGTGGATTCATCAGTGGTCAACTCAACCATATACAAGTAAACTATCCTAATAACCTCAATATAAAAGAAAATATGCAGTAAAGAATATGAGGCAAAGCAAAACTGGTCTTACTGAGTGAGGAGAGGGATCATAAGATTAATCAAAGAGCTTCAAAGCTGTAAGAATGAAGAACTTATGAGAAAATAACTCATAATTCTTTCTCTCAGAATATAGAGTCGAAAGAAGATAGTAGAGAGCGCATTGATGTTTGTATGTTGTAGAATGAGATATGGGGTCCTATTTATAGGTCTCATGGACGTTGGCTTTCAATAAGTAACAATTGTGAACAAAACATGAATAAAATCGTCTTCAAAAATCTTCCTGAAATGGAATATGATCGATTCAAATCAAATGATCGATCATGTAGATTTAGGTGATCGATCATGTAGATATAAGTGATCGATCAGATATATTGTAAAAAGTATAGGCATTGTAATTCAAATAAAGATCGGTCGGGGTATGATTGATCATGTCAGAATGGTTAATCGATTAGCTTGACTCTTTGACTTGAAAGTCAAAGTCAAAGACAAAGGACTGAAATGCAATATGCATGATTTGAGGTTTTTTCTAAAATATAAAACAGTTACAAAAATGCAGGACTTGATAAAAGAAAAGACTGCATCTTCTTATTGAGCTTGAGATCCTTCCTTCAGCTTGAGATGAAGTTCCTTATCTTTGAATTCCCTTGAGCTTCTTAGCTTCTTCTTCACTTCAGCTTGAGCTCCTTAGGCCTGAGCTTCTTCCTGGTCCAATATCTCTCCTACTTTTGACCTAGGTACAAGTTAACTGCACAGGTTTTGCTATCATAAAAATATACATGCTCATCTACTAATAATCTCCCCACTTATGCATGCACTCACAATTATTTACAAAAATGAGTTTATACCCAAAAAAATCACTTGTCTCATACCAAATTTTTAAGAAAGAATTGTACTTTTGTTCCCCTCCATAAAGTTTTCTTAACTTAACCTAATATTCTTTTATCCTTCCTATTAAATTCAATCTTTCCCATCTTTTTGGTGTGTTATTTTATACAAAATAGTTTTCTCTTCATAAGGTTTTCTGATTTAGGTAACTGATGAATCTCCACTCCATCATCTTTATTCTTTCATTTTGACCTTAACTACCAAGCTAAATGCATTGATATTATTAATTTGCCAAAATAAACATTGTAAACTATACAAAATATCATATAAATTATTGTATAGTTGTATTTAATTCTAAAATAAAAGAATAAAGAAAAGAAAAGAAAAAGAATGAAGTGTCAAAGACACTAAATGACCATAGACTCCGAGACCCAGTCTTCATTATGACTTGGTCGACAAGGAATAAAGTAGGAAATAAGGTACAAGAACTGTATAGAAACCACATAAAACCACACAAAACCCTAATTCGTTTTTGCCCCAAATACTGTATTTTGGGACTTATTTTATTTTATTATTTTTACAACTCAAATAACCAAAATCTCAACATGAATATTGTATATAAAAATACAAAGAAAAATACTAAGTTGATTTCATAGAAAAATAATGCACACTATGCAAGGGACACCCAAAATAAAAGACCGCAAATAAAACTTTGCAGATCTGTATCTTCTCCATACTGCATCAAAATTGACTAAGCCTTTAACTTTATATAAAATTAAATAAGCTTTTTAGTGAAGTTGCTTTCATTCAATATGGAGTTAAGATGCAAAAGTTAGGTTTTGGACCTTCATTGTGCAATATATATATATAGGGTTAAATGAGGCTACTCCATGGGTGTAGCTAATTGGCTACTCCCACCTCTATTTTCCTCTATTTTTTTGGAAACAAAAAATATGCATATTCATCACTAATTCCCCCTAACATGTCACTCCAATTTCGTCAGAAACAGAGACTCATCTGCCCTCCATCTGAAGGGATTCAATTTCAGCCATTCTGAGACCGTTAAAATTTGACAATCTTGATGGAGGGGATAAAAATCTCGAATTAAGTTGAACTTTGAATGACACCATGGTGACATTGTGTGATCTTATTTCCAATAGGTTTCATTTCAGAAAAATAAAAAAAATACAGGGAAAAAGGGGTGGGAGCATGTAAGTTGGCTACAACCAGGGAGCATACTCCCTTTTCCCATACATATATATATACAATATACTTATTCTTTATATTTTTCAATTCCTTATATGTATATAAGATTTTAAATATTATTTAAAGTACATATCCATAATTAAAATAAAATACAACCATCATAAATTAATTAAAATAAATCAATTACTTTTATACATAGATGAAATACACATATACATACCTTTAAGAATAATGTATATAATTAATTAAATACATAAATAAACTTATAAAAATACAACAAAAATACCTAAATGTGTAATTAAAAAATTAAAATTATAGAAAATACATATATACATTAATAAAATATATAATACAAATAAAAATAAAATACCTAATGTATAGGTGTATTTACCTATAATTATGCATGTAAAAAGTAACTTATAATAAAGACTTTAAAAATAAATAAAAATATGTATAAAATACTACATAAAAGTACATATATTTTTTATTTTAAGATAAAAAAATTAATTAATTTTCTATTTTTAAATGAATTTACATGCCATTTCTATTCCTCTTTTTCCTTGTCGATTCAAGTGGACCAACCAGGACTCTTTCTTCATTGATCATGGGTCAATTGTCCTGTCTAACTCGCAACCCCTGGCAGACTTACGGGAACCCTCGACTTCTCCCATTTTCCATGCTTTCCTCATGTGTGCCTTCTCCCTCGAGCTCCGCCCATCCTGTAGCTCCATGTTTGTCCTCCACGCCAACCTCGCCTTGCTCGCCTACCACATCTCCCGTTCACGCCATCGCTCCTCGAAGTTAGTTGTCCACCACTCTATAAAACCACACCTTCTTCATCTTTCTGAGGTTTGATCCCTCTTCTTGGACTTTTAGCCTCTCAGATCTCCCTCTTAGCTTTGTTGTTGGTGACAGGAGTAGCAAGGCGGCGAGTTGCTGTGAGGAGAAGCCTAGGAGGAGGAGATCCGATCACCATCGGAGCCACCTCCAGCAGGTTTAGTCTCCTTGGTCTCTGGCCAAGTTGAGGCCCATTTTTTTCACCCATTAGGTAAATCTTAGCTTCTAGTTTCAATTCATTCCTTTATTTTCAATTTTGGTCATGTTAGTAGTTGTAATTTTAAAAGCCCTAATTAACATAGAGCTCGAGCTCAAGGCCAAATCATCGTACCTATAATCATTAATCCCCTTCGACCTTTATCCCATTCAACTCCCCTTTGAATTCTCCACGATCTCCTCCATTTTCCATCACAGATCCATCATGGATCTGGTAATAGGGTTTCCTCTGTTGCCCACCACCATAAGACCTTTGGATTCTGCCCATTTCACGGCCTCGAGCTTCAACCCTTGGTCGAGGACGACGCCCTCGATCCCCTGTATTTTTTGGTGCATGATACGTGGCTTGGAGATCCATTTGAAGTGTGCAAAAGCACCTGGAAGTGCTCCAGGTCAATTGGAGTTATTTGGAGCCCCATATCTACGATCCAACCACCTCCATCCCACTGGAGGGACCCTGCACATGCGAAAGAGTCACAGCTAGCTATAGCCGACGTCGCCTTGAAGATCCATCACCGGAGTCGTCGAGAAATCGAGATCGAAGTTAGTCCCAGCCGAGTTCATCGGTTGTTCTTCCAGGCTGCTTCTCGACCATCAGATGAAGAGCATGATCCATATCTAATCTGGGTCGTCCATTTAAATAGAACGAAGTGTGTACTCCAACATCAGATCCTCCAGGCATGATCAGCGGGAAATAAGTGGGGTAAATTATACTAAATCGCCTCTGCCTTTTTGTATTTTGTAAAAAGTATTGTAAATATTTAATTAAGTTCAAAAGTTTCAGGAAAAATTACAATCAAGCGCCCATAACTCTTTGTAATTACAAGTAGGTCCGCTACTATCTCAACTCGCGTAGCCCTCGACGTGAGCAGGGAAATTTACACTTTTACACTTGTAGATTTGTAAATTGCATATTAGTATTTAAAAATCAGATTTTAGTTGAAAAGTTTGGATGTTTTTGCATGTAATCCCCTACATTTAAAATTTATTGTGAAAATACCCATGCCAGCTTAGTTAATTCTTGTGTATGCTTTTTAAATGTTTTATAAATAGTAATCATGATCTAAAAATCGTGAAAAAATATATGTAGTTGTTTGGTGACATGCTTGTTCACGTCATATAATTTATTTTACATTTCACTCTCATATTGAAAATCAAAGAGCACCCTTTCATTCCTTATTTGACTTGAAAAACATAAAAAAATATAAAACCTTTCAGAAAAAAACCAAAAAAATTACCTGATATTTATTAACTTATTTTATCACTACAGATCAAAAATCACAAAAAATATCAAAAGAATATCCTAAAAATCACAAACCCTTGCTAACCCTAAAAAATTATAAAGAAATCAATAAAATTCCAAAAAAATAGTTTTTTGTCCAATATTTTTCTATATACTATTTACTATTTTAAAAAAATAATTTTGAGAAAATTTGGATCTAATTAATATTTGAAATCTTAAAACAATTCGACCAATTTATTAAGTCTCTGATTTTGTATATTTTGGAATTTAAAAATACTTAAAATTAGCAAAAATATTTTAAAAATCATAAAAATAGAAGAAAAAAATAAAAAACACAAAAAATATTTTTTGACACATTTTGACTGTTTATAGATATATTTATTTATAATACTCTATATTGTATTATATACCTATATATAATTATATATAGTTTATATTATTATTAATTATTAGAATACCTTATAATATTTTTAAAATCCTTTAAAAAATAAAAATATTGCTCTTCCTTATATTTTATTATTTTTGCATATTTATTATATTTATTATATATATTACTTATATTATACATGTTACGTATATATATTCTTATATATACCTTTATTATAAATTAAAAATAAAAAGAAACAAAAATTAGAAAATATAAGAAGAAAATAAAAATTAAAAATATAAATTAAAAAATAATATGTAAAAATAAAAAATTATATAAAAAAGTTGATATTTAAAGACCCACAAAAACGGTAAGTAAATAATTGAGTGAATATTGTGCATAGATATACATATATTATTGTTTATTTATAAATAATAATCCCTGCTACACCGACTTGTTCACTGAGTTCGACACCTTACTCTACTTGTCCACTATATACATATATATTAGTGTTTATAATAAATTTTGATCCACGTCTATATTTCATTAATTAATCATTTCTCTTGTGGGTTGATTGTTGAGATCCGTGCCTTGTGTGACCTCATGACCACTCCGCTCTGCACATTAGGACTCTTTCTTCAGCATCTTGATATTAGCAAGAAAAAATTATGCACGTGAGAAACTCATATTAGCAAGAACGTGGACATCTGCATAGGGAAACATATGCAGAAAGGAGAAACATATGTATATGAACATATCCTACATTAGAATTAGGTACATGAACATATCATATAGAAACATATAAACAACAACATATCCTATAGCAAAAGTTAGAGACATGAACATATCCTATAGTGTGCACAACAACAGGAGGAATATGGAATCTCAGTTGGACAATATCAAGAAAAATCGCATACCGATGGATAAAAATGTAATAGAAAGGATCTTAAATCCTTATAGACGATACTTGTAAATTGAAACAGAGATGAAGGAAACAAGAAGAAACTAGTCAACTTCTTCATTAGAAACTATTAAACCAGTTGTTCACTTCCTTATATATTTAATATAGAGACGAGCATATACTCATGAAGTTGTATATTCTATCTAGATGTAGAGGATGGGGTGAGGAGCAACTGGCAACCACAACAAGGAGGTCTGCGCCTCTTGTGAAAAGACACGGAGCAATTCTTTTGTATGTGAATACAAATGTTTTCTCCTTTTTTTTCCAGAGAAGCAATAAAGATGGCCTCTAAACAAAGAGAGACAACATGCAAAGAAAGGGGCTACCAAGGATAATAAAAATATATGAAACTATACCTCTATCGAGTCAGAGCACATCCCCCATCTCCATGAAACAAAGGCACGGAGCACGCCTAAACCAAATTGAAAGGGATTTGATGGTCATTGCAAATAGGTCCAAATCGATGGTGGTCTCAATTTGTCTCAAACATTTGAGAGGGAGACAATTAGGGGGACTACTAGAGCGGCAACAGAGGCAGAGGAAAAGGTGAAGGATATATAATCATATTAGTCTCAATTTGCCTTAATTTTTGACTTTCATCGAAAAATTCCCCACATACAAGCATATATAAATCACATTAGTTAAAGATTAAATGTCCAATATTAAAAAATATAGTAGAAAAATATTAATCTGAAAATATAATAGAATATATTTGTTTAAGATTTTTATCCCTATGCTCCAACTAACATTTAGTTTCTTGTTCATGCATTTCCAACCCTACATTTTCTTATCCTCAAAAACCCATTTATCATAGGGCATGTCATGTTGATCTCTTCACTAGCTCATGAAGACAATAGATGCAATTGTTGAGTTCCTCCGTAACGTCTCTCGCCACTGGTGACCGACCATCAGGATTTACCTCCTCTACCTTCTCATTGTGATAGTTATCCTTCATAACCACTCAAAGTGATGGATATCATTATCAAAACAACATTGATCATGAGTCATCTGCAAGCTCTTCCCACTTTATTGCAGGTTGTCTCTTTGTAGATCCAAAATCATGTGCAACTCATGGATTTAGTTTTTAACTATGATGATCATCACTGTGCATGAATTGATTATATCATGATGCATTATTCCAGTTGTTTTAAATAATAAGATTAATTTGTGTTATTTTCCTAACATATCTTCCCCATGTCTTGCTTCAATATGCAACGGAATTCAGAATGTGTTCAATTTTTTAATCAATGATATTCTATCTTTCTAATATGTCTTATATAATTATATTTTATTTATATATCTCTTTCTTTATAGTAAAAAAGAGTAAGTTAAGATTGCAAGAGATGATAACTTTAAAAATCAGTTATTTTTGTGCATTACATAAATTCCTTAATCTTGAAATTGTTTTCTTATCTTACTGATCTACATTCTAAAAATGAATAATAAAACAAATTTTAAAATTTGCGATTAATACATAGAATAATTATTACGTGCTTTAAAATCATCAAATAACATGTCAAATTCAAAATAAGATGGATTAAATTTAAATATTTGAAACTCAAAATTAAGTAAATTTTGTTCAATCTAGCATATTCGTCTAAAATCAGACTCAAATTCGGATTTAAAAATTTAAAATGATATGAATCCTAATAAAATCGAACTTGTTCGATTCAATTGGCACCTCTAGAGAAGGATTTAAACCACAACTTAAGGGCAGTGATCATCAAGGCCATCAAATGACAAATGAACGGTTGGGAATTACACAGTTCAGGTCAATGTTTTGAAAATTGAAATGGACCGGCCGGTTCGACCGGTCCGACCAGTGAACCGGGCCTGGACCGATCAGATTAATCAGTTTATGACGGTTCAGTTCGATTATTGAAATTTAATTAGCCCGTCCGATTCAATTTATTTTTTTGACGCGGTTTAACCAGGTTCAACCGAAGTTGAACCGCATTTAATTTTTAACTTATTTAAAAATATTGCTAGTAATGGGAGTTGAACCCATGACCTTTATAGCTCGTTTGGTTACCGAGTTGGGTGGGTTGAGGTAACCTCCTGTGAATAGTTGTGGTTTGGATGGTTACGAAGGTTGGTAGAGGGTCAGAATAAAGAATGTGATGTGATGTCACATTGATTTGTGATGGAATTTTAATCCAGGATTGACCCAAAATGTAAGGGTAAATCGGATTACCCTAGGATAACCCGATAACAAAACAAACCCTTAGTTACCTATTTCAAACTTCTAATCAACTACACTAATACAACTTTTTGCATGTATTGGATTTTAGATATAATTAAACTACTATCATGTTATAGAGCAACTAGTTCATATAATATATATAGGTTAAATGGGGCCGCCCCCTCGGGGGAGCTAACTTGACTCCCCCTGCGTCATTTCGCCTGATTTTTTTATTTTTTTTTTGAAAATTTCTTCTGTGGAATTTCATCATTATATCACTATATTATATCATTGAAATTTCGTGCGAAACAGAGACTGCTACGGCTTCATCTAGACAGTCATTTTTTAACGGTAACAGAATTGCTAAAAAACGACCCTTCTGGATGGAGGTCGTAGGAGTCTCTGTTTCACGCGAAATTTTAATGACATAATATAGAGATATATTAATGAAATCCACGGGAGAAATTTTCAAAAAAAAGTGGACGAAATGACCGGGGGGGAGCCAAGTTAGCTCCCCCATGGGGGCAGCCCCATTTTCCCCTATATATGGGTAAAATGGGGCTGCCCCCATGGGGGGAGCTAACTTAGCTCCCCCCGCCCCATTCGGCCGATTTTTTTAATTTTTTTATTCTTCAAATCTTCTTTCGTAGATTTTCATTAATATATCCCTATATTATGCTATTAAAATTTCATGAGAAACAGAGACTCCTACGGCCTCCATCCAGACTGGGTCGTATTTAGCAATTCTGTTACCATTAAAAAAATGATTGTCTGGATGGAGGCCGTAGGAGTCTATCTTTCGCACGAAATTTTAATGACATAATATAGGGATATGATGATGAAATTTCATGGAAGAAATTTTCAAAAAAATAAAAAAACCGGGTGAAATGCCGTGGGGAGAACCAAGTTAGCTCCCCCCAAGGGGCAGCCCCATTTAACCTTATATATATATATATATATATATATATATATATATATATATATATATATATATATATATGAGTGATCTTATGAGATGAGATTTGGTGAGATGGTGAGATGGGAGATTCTGGACCACTAATTTCATATACATATATATATAGTGGAAAGGGAAGTTGTTCTGTTTAACAGCCAACTTGACTGTTACACGGAGCAGTTTCCCCCAATTTTTTTATTTTTTTCAAAAATTTTTTCACGTATATTCATTTATATATCCCTCCTACATGTCATTCAAATTTCGTGAGAAACAAAGACTCGTAAGCCCTCCATCTAGACCGGGTAATTTTTAACGGTCTGAAATTTGTTGTAATCTACCCATTCTAGATGGAGGGCTTAGGAGTCTTTGTTTCTCACGAAATTTGAATGACATGTAGGAGGGATATATAGATGAACATATATAAAAAAAATTTGAAAAAAAAAATAAATGGGGGGGGGACTGCCTTGTGTAACAGCCATGTTGATTGTTACTCAAAACAGCCTCCCTGGCCTCATATATATATATATATATATATATATATATATATATATATATATATATATATATAGGGTTCAATGGGGCTGTCCCCTTGGGGGAGCTAACTTGGCTCCCCCCACCCCATTTCGCCCGCATTTTTTATTTTTTTAAAAAAAATTCTTCCGTGGAATTTCATCACTATATCCCTATATTATGTCATTAAAATTTTGTGCGAAATAGAACCTCCTACGGCCTCCATCCAGACAGTCATTTTTTAACGGTAACAGAATTGTTAAAAACGACCCCGTCTGGATGGAGGCCGTAGGAGTCTCTGTTTCACACGAAATTTTAATGGCATAATATAGGGATATATTGATGAAAATATACGGAAGAAATTTAAAAAATAAAAATAAAAAACAGCCGAAATGGGGCAGGAGGAGTCTAGTTAGCTCCCCCCATGGGGGCAGCCTCATTTTACCCATATATATATGAGGAAAATGGGGCTGCCCCCTAAGGGGAGCTAACTTAGCTCCCATCGCCCTATTTTCTCCAAATTTTTTATTTTTTTTGAAAATTTTTTTCGTGAATATTCATCACTATATCCCTATATTATGTCGTAAAAATTTCGTGTGAAACAGAGACTTCTATGGCCTCCATCCAGACAGTCATTTTTTTAACGGTCTCGGGATTTTTTAAATCGACCTCGTCTGGATGGAGGTCGTAGGAGTCTCTGTTTTGCATGAAATTTGAATGATATAATATAGGGATATAATAATGAATTTACATAATTTTTATTTAAAAAAAACACATACAAAAATGGGGCGGGGGGAGGTAAGTTAGCTCCCCCTAGGGGGCATACACATTTTACCCTATATATATATATATATATATATATATATATATATAGAGAGAGAGAGAGAGAGAGAGAGAGAGAGAGAAGGGAGTATGCACTATGGTGCATGTAAGTTTACATGCACCGAGGCTTATATCTCCCACATTTTTTTATTTTTTGGGAAAATATCACCGTGCATATTCATTTATATATCCCTCCAATATACCATTTGAATTTCGGCAGAAATAGAGACTCCTATGCCCTACATCTAGAACATATAATTTTAACGATCTTAGAATTGTTGTAATCGACATGTTATAGATGGAGGGCATAGGAGTCTCTCTTTCTGACGAAATTCGAATGGCATATTGGAGGGATATATAGATGAATATATACGGTGATATTTTCCCAAAAAATAAAAAAATGTGGGAGATATAAGCCCCAGTGCATGTAAAATTATATGCACCAGGGTGCATACTCCTCATCCTCATATATATATATATAGGGTAAAATGAGGCTGCCCCCATGGGGGGAGCCAACTTGGCTCCCCCCGCGCTATTTTGCCCAGTTTTTTTATTATTTTTTTTGAAAATTTCTTCGTGAATATTCATCACTATATCCCTATATTGTGCTATTAAAATTTTGTGCGAAACAGAGACTCGTACGGCCTCCATCCAGACAGTTAATTTTTAACAGTAACAGAATTGCTAAAAGCGATCCTTCTAGATGGAGGCCGCAGGAGCCTCCGTTTCGCATGAAATTTGAATGACATAATATAGAGATATATTGATGAAAATCTATGGAAGAAATTTCGAAAAAAATAAAAAAGGAGGCGAAATAGCGCGAGGGGAGCCAAGTTAGCTCCCCCCATGGGGGCAGCCCCATTTTACCCATATATATGGGTAAAATGGGGCTGCCCCATGGGGGAGATAACTTGGCTCCCCCCGTCCCGTTTCGTCCGATTTTTTTTGAAATTTTCTTCTGTGGATTTTCATCAATATATCCCTATATTATGTCATTAAAATTTCGTGCAAAACAGAGACTCCTACGGCCTCCATCCAGACGGGGTCATTTTTAGCAATTCTGTTACCGTTAAAATGATTGTCTGGATGGAGGTCGTATGAGTCTATGTTTCATACAAAATTTTAATGACATAATATGGGATATAGTGATGAAACTCCACGGAAGAAAATTTCAAAAAAAATAAAAAAACCAGACGAAATGAGGCGGGGAGAGCCGAGTTAGCTCCCCCTAAGGGGCAGCCCCATTTAGGGCAGCCAACATGGCTGCCCCCACCTTATTTTGTCAATTTTTTTTATTTTTTTTTGAAAAATAACACCATGTATATTCATCCCTATATCCCTCCTATATACCATTCAAATTTCGTCAGAAACAGAGACTCCTACGGTCTCCATCCAGACAGTCATTTTTTAACGGTAACAGAATTTTTTAAATCGACATCATCTCGATGGAGGCCGTAGGAGTCTCTGTTTCTGACGAAATTCGAATGGCATATAGGAGGGATATAGCGGTGAATATACATGGTTTTATTTTAAAAAAAAATAAACAAACGCCGAAAAATAGGGCGGGGCAGCCATCTTGGCTGCCCTCAGGGGGCAGCCCCATTATATTAGAAAGATGCCTAAATTGAGGGTGGCTCACCATATATATGGTGAGACCCCGCCTCATTTGAAGTTTCTCCTATATATATATATATATATATATAGGATATCTTTCAAATGAGACATGGTCCTTCCATCTCTAAGGAAGGCCAACGATCTCATGCATCCATATTCAATCCGTCGGTTGTTATTAATGGCATATTATAATTATTATTTAATTAATCAAAAACCCATTTCGGTCATTGTTCATTATCTAAATATAGTATATAGCAACCTAATTTATCTCCTCATTAACCTCTCTCCCAATCTTTCCAAAAACCACTCACACGTTTGAAATATCTCATCAACTCCTCCCGCAGAATAGGTTGAGGCTGTGGCTGGGGACATACGACTCGCCGGAGGCGACGACGTTCGCGTACGACAGAGCGGCGCACAGGTTGAGAGGGGATAAGTCCGGTGATCACCTTCCTGATACAACACAAATCAGGTCACGTTCGTGTATTATGTATGTTGTAAATTGTGCTCATGTATAGATTTCATGGAAAAAGAACACATATTCAATACGTGTATTGCAGCACCTTTGATATTTGAGATGATCCTTATAATCTCTGCCAATCTTTTCTAATCATTCATTTCATAATCTCGGATGCACAGAAAATGGGAGGAAGAGGAGGATGTCGCTCGTTGCTCGTTGTACACCACAGGCCCCGTATCCATCATCTCCGTGAAGACCTTCATGCAAACGACGACAACACGTAGATCGGATGACGATACGTGTACACAGTGTTGCAACCAGTCCTAGATGAAGAACGATTCGCAGTTTGATACAATATTGATATGTATTATACATATTTGTTATGTATTTTTACAAATCAAATGGTTGCGAATGAAAATTGCATTTTTTATAGATCTTGTATATATTGATGTGCATTACACATTTGGATGTATAATATACATTTTAAAAGTATTTTATACAAATTTGATTTGTATATTCGCATCAATTAAGCGTGAATGCCTATAATTTTTTTTACAAAAAAACTACACAAATTTTATTATACAAAGAACCATACAATCGTTAGAAAGAACCACATATTAGATACTAATATGAATTGTATTTTACAAAGAACTATGCAATATTTACAAATAATGGACGACTTTTTGAATGAACAATGGATTATACAAAAAACATGCAGTCAATACAAAAAGAACCTTAAATTCTACAAAAAAATGCGTGAGGATACAAAAATATGCCCCAGATAATATCGTCCAGCAAAAAATTGGATATTTTTAAATATGGTATTGTGAAAATTACCAAAAATAAAACTAGCTAAATTTAGTATTTCGGAATATTAATTAGCGTGTATAATTAATGCAAAAGTTGATGACCAAAATGCCCTTTTGGACAACAAAATTGAAGGTGCCATTGGATTTGAATCCGATGGCCCAGATCGTTGGCCTTCCTTAAGGATGGAAGGACCACGTCTCATTTGAAAGGCCCCCTATATATATATATATATATATATATATATATATATATATATATATATATATATATATATATGAGGATGTGGAGTAGGCACCCAGGTGCATGTAATTTTACATGCATCGGGGCTTATATCTCCCATATTTTTTATTTTTTGAGAAAATATCACTGTGTATATTCATTTATATATCTCTCCAATATGTCATTCGAATTTCGTCAGAAACATTGACTCCTATGCCCTCCATCTATAACAGGTCGATTACAGCAATTCTAAGACCGTTAAAATTATCTGTTATATATGGAGGGCATAGGAGTTTCTGATTCTGACGAAATTCAAATGTCAAATTGGAGAGATATATAGATGAATATATACAATGATATTTTCCTAAAAAAATAAAAAAAATGCGGGAGATATAAGCTCCAGTGCATGTAAAATTACATGCACCAGGATGCATACTCCCTTCTCTCTCTCTCTCTCTCTCTCTCTCTCTCTATATATATATATATATATATATATATATATATATGAGGATGGGGAGCTTGCACCAAGGTGCATGTAACTTTACATGCACCGACGCTTATATCTTCCACATTTGTTTACTTTTTTGAAAAATATCACCATGTATAATCATCCATATATCCCTCCAATTTGTCATTCGAATTTCGTCAGAAACAGAGACTCCTATGACCTCCATCCAGAACAAGTAATTTTAACGGTCTTAGAATTGCTGTAATCGACCTGTTCTGGATGGAGGTCATAGTAGTCTCTATTTCTGACGAAATTCGAATAACATATTGGAGTGATATATAGATGAATATACATGGTGGTATTTTTCAAAAATGTAAAAAATTGTTGAAGATATAAGTGCCAGTGTATGTAAAGTTACATGCACCTTGGTGCAAGCTCCCCATTATCTCTCTCTCTCACTCTCTCTCTGTCTCTCTCTCTCTCCCTATATATATAGGGTTAAATGGGGTTGCCCCCTGGGAGTAGCCAACTTGGCTACTCCCACCCTTATTTTTCCCTCATTTTTTTATTTCTTTGGAAATAAAAATTTGTAAATTCATCATTATATCCCTCTAACATTCTATTAAAATTTCGTCAGAAACAGATACTCCTACGGCCTCCATCCAAACAGAGTCGATTTAAAAAATCATGTGACCGTTAGAACAATGACGTCTGGATGGAGAGCCTAGGAGTCTATGTTTCTGACGAAATTTTAATAAAATGTTAGAGGGATATAGTGATGAATATACAAATTTTTATTTTTCAAAGAAATAAAAAAATGAGGGAAAAATAGGGGTGGGAGTAGCCAAGTTGGCTACTCCCAGGGGGCAGTCCCATTTTTCCCATATATATATATATATATATATATGGGAAAAATGGGACTGCCCCCTGGGAGTAGCCAAGTATATATATATATATATATGGGTAAAATGGGGCTGCCCCCTGGGAGTAGCCAACTTGGCTACTCCCACCCCTATTTTCCCTCATTTTTTTTTATTTCTTTGAAAAATAAAAATTTGTATATTCATCACTATATCCCTCTAACATTTTATTAAAATTTCGTCAGAAACAGAGACTCCTAGGCTCTCCATCCAGACGTCATTGTTTTAACGGTCGCAAGATTTTTTAAATCGACTCTGTTTGGAAGGAGGCCGTAGGAGTCTCTGTTTCTGACGAAATTTTAATAGAATGTTAGAGGGATATAGTGATGAATATACAAATTTTTATTTTCCAAAGAAATAAAAAAATGAGGGGAAAATAGGGGTGGGAGTAGCCAAGTTGGCTACTCCCAGGGGGCAGTCCCATTATGGGTAAAATGGGGCTGCCCCCTGGGAGTAGCCAACTTGGCTACTCCCACCCCTATTTTCCCCTCATTTTTTTATTTCTTTGGAAAATAAAAATTTGTAAATTCATCACTATATCCCTCTAACATTCTATTAAAATTTCGTTAGAAACAGAGACTCCTAGGCTCTCCATCCAGACGTCATTGTTTTAACGGTCGCAGGATTTTTTAAATCGACTCTGTTTGGATGGAGGTCGTAGGAGTCTCTGTTTCTGACGAAATTTTAATAGAATGTTAGAGGGATATAATGATGAATTTACAAATTTTTATTTTCCAAAGAAATAAAAAAATGACGGAAAAATAGGGGTGGGAGTAGCCAAGTTGGCTACTCCCAAGGGGCATCCCCATTTAACCCATATATATATGATATTTGATGGTGTATACGACAAGGACGGATGGAGAGAGGGACAAGGAGGGGCAAATGCCCCTCCCCCCACCCCCTTACCCCTCAAATTTTGAAAAAAATAATACATTCCATATATAATTGAAAAAATCTCACTCCAAATATAGTATCCTCAATTCTTCTCTTTCCCATAACTCACATACTGCCCTTCCAATTCACTTCCTTACATATTCCCCTTTCCAATTCTCTCTCTTGCGTGCACTCTCTCCCTCTCCCTCTCGTCATCTCTCTCCTCCTCCTCCTCCCCCCTCTCTCCCCAAATATAGCACCCCCCCCCCCTCTCCCGTAAAATTAAAATTCATTTTTCTCTATTACACACACATTATCTCTCCCTCTCTTGCTGACTCTCGCTCTCTCTCAATTGTTTCTCTCTCAACTCTGTCCCTCATGTTCTCTCTCCAACGTCTCTCCCTTAGCTTCATTGATAGTTATATATCAAATTGGATAATTTTTGCTATTACTAAGATGCAAATTCTATGGACATGTATTTTCTATTACATAATTTTTCTGCTATCATTGATTATATGATTTTAATCTTTTTTGATATATTAAAAAATGTTTAATGTTGAAAACAATTTTTGATGGAACAAACTTGATTGAATTAGATATATTTAATAAACTTATTGTTTAGAATCATCTCATGCAAAGTTAGATTTTTTTATTGATTGCATATGGGAATTATCAAAATTAAAATACATTCAGATCCTTTTTTTATAAGATATCTAGCAATTCATATATTTTTTCCTAATTTTTTTACATACATATTAGTACAAATGAAGATAATATTGAATTAACAAATATTGAATCATTGTTTGGTACTTTGGATACATTTAGTTTTTTTAATAATGAAATATATGTACTCTATATTGATAGGATATGCAAAATTTATCCATCTTTTATTGCTAATTATATTACTCAATTGACCCATATATTTTTAAGAATGTATGAAATGACTATCTTATCTGTATAAAAATTTACATTTTATTAAGTTTGTATTGATATAATGAGTTTAGCTATTACTATATATATGATTTATGAAGAAATTTTCAACGATTTCAAAATATGAAATCTGGCCGAGGACAATAACAAGGTAATTTTTAAAAGAACACAATCATTTTTATAATTTCAAAAACATACAATTATATTTTCTATTCGCATTGTAGATATTCAATATGTCAGTTAATTTCATCAGAGGAATATATTTTTATATTGCTATTTGTGCCCCCTCCTAAATACCATCCGCCCTTAGTATACGAAAAATATTTTATGTATAATGTGGAATATATACATTATTTATGTATTTTATTTATATTTGAAGTATATTTAAGTGTATTATATATATATTTTATTTCATTTCGGTATGAATAGTCAGTTCAACTACTTTTTTTCACCGGTCCGGTTTAATCCGATTTTAAATAATGATGATGTCATCATCCGGTTGAACCGATTTGATTATATGATTCAACCCAATCCAACCATTTCGGTAAGGTTTCCGGTTCGATTCGGTTTCAAAAACATTGGTTCAGGTTGTCATCTCCACCATTACCCAAAATATCGATACCACATTTGTTGTGACCCATATGAAGGTCTAGCACATAATAATGAAAACAAATATAGCTCGCGCCTTTCTTTCATGGTTTTCCCGTGTAAACCCATTCTCGAATCACTGCCTACATTATTCAACCAAAACTCCACAGCTATATTTAAACCATCCTCTGGAGACAAATCTATATGACCACAACGTTAGCACGGCTCTTCTTCGCTTCAAACAAGATCTAAGCTCCTGGCCAAAATTCAAACAGAAGACAATGTTCAGAGCTGTCTGTACATAACAGTTCAATCATCAGAAGGGCAATGAACAAAAAAAAAGCAGAACATAAATCTGAAAATTGTGATATGAAACAACTCAGACTATATGTGATGTTCCCGTTCTAATTCCAAGATACAAGCAACAAACAACAAACATTACTGTGGAAGATTGCGGATAAAGAGGGTAGAGGGAGTCTCGTTTTAATACATTACAATTTCGTGGATTGGGTTGGGAATAGATTCTCAGAGCTCTACATAAATGGTCTCCAGATGCCTCAACAAGGCATGTCCCTGAAATTGATCTTCCAAGACGATAGGGTTTTCAAAAAAATCTGAGAAGAGGGATATACATGAGACTAGAGAAATTTAGCTTCCATTTTTAAAAGTGACGTCCACAATCTTCACCGGTGACTTTGGCTGATAGTGTTCGTCTGTGTCGACTTCTTCAATTTCCTGCAATTTCCAGAAGGGCAGTTCATGATGGAGAAATGATGAGAAATTTTAACAAAAACAAAAACCATATCCAAGTGCGTTCTGACGTTGAAGTACACGCATTAGTACCTCCAATTCAAAGATTTATCATGGGCCGAATCCGGACTTAAGTCTCAATTATAAACATTTATTGTGTCAAATAGTTTCATTACAATACTTCTTTGGACCAAACATCCAATTCCGAACAGTGACCCGGAAAGATCCCGTACAATTGAAAGTATCTCCTCCAGACATACTGAACGGAGTACGCTACCTGTTCAGCTCCCAGAAAGTTGGCCAAAGCCAACTCAGATTGGGTCGATTTCTCATCTGAACAAGCATTGCATTGACACCTAATTGAGTGCATAGCCTGACATTATGGACTGAACTGGAACAGCTATTCAGCGACAATGTCAACATTTAGAATTCTAGTGCATGGCCTTAAATATCGGCGATATTCGGCAATAAAACGCCAATATACTGGTATCGCCGATATATTTCGGTACCGAGTCCTCGATATCGATGCCCCCTTATAGTTTTGTCTCAGATATGTCGGCGGTATATTTTCCCTATTTCTGCGATAGGTCTAATAATGAAGAAGTTTTTAATCTATTTCACTCTATATGAGCGTTAACCAAGCTGCAGACAGTGAGTAGTATATCTCAATCTTAAAGATCTAATGGATCGTCCAACTGCTTTTCTTACAGTTATTTATGTTTTTTCGGGCTATTTAAAGAGAAAACTGATTCTATGATGCGGATGTTTGATTGGAATACAACTATTTCTTTTATTTTCATGATATCGTTGAAAATGTCCAAATCTATATATATATATATATAAGAATATATGTATAAAAATAATTTATATATTAAAAAAATAAAATATACTAAACCGACTAAGTTCGACCAAATCTGATTAATAGTCCGACTGATAATGAATCCTTATTCAATGCCCTGACAAACTGAATAACAACTTTTGCAAGGTTATTATACTGGTAAAGGAGGCGTTGGCCCCTATTGGGAAAATGACGGAGATTTTGAGCAGCGGTCTACACCTGACGGAAAGCCTCAGTTTGGTGGTGAGGGTCAGATTGTGGCCTCACCTGGACCACTGGAGGTGCCAATCGAAAGATGAGTGGTGCCATTATGGATTATTCCTCCTATCGAAGACGAGTTGTGCAGGACGACTGTGTCGGCTGAAGATATAGATGTGATTTATATTCCTAACCCTTTGAAGGCATATCGCATTGCCCTTTCGAAGGGCTCCTTCTATGTGGTGTCTAGCTCGAGTGAAGATATAGTGGCCATCTGACATTGATTTTGATCACGTTTTGTCAGTTGGTTCCCTGGAGCCTGGGTTTATGGCCAACAAGGAAGATGGTCTCGATGGCTAGCGGATGCTCGAAAGATTTGCCCCCTCACAAGGATCTACTTTTTTCACAAAAGCGACGAAGAATTTACGCTTTGAACTTTTGAGGCTGATGAAAAAATTCTAGCTTCTGAAGAATTGGGTGGAGAGAAATTTGGAGAGAGGAGGGAGAGAAGATGTGTCGGTTGCACAGGATTTTGGAGAAGAAAGCGTGGAGATGCGCGGGGGAGAAGGAAAAGGAGATATTTGGAGAAAACTCCCAATTTTAATATAACTTGAACTGATTAAAACAATGAAGCATAGCACCTTTTTATAAAAGGAATGAGATTACAAAATAAAATGAAAAAGGAAACAAATCCCTATTTATGATTCTTGAATATCTCTAACTAATTAATTAGAGATCACATAACTCGTTATTTAAATAAAAATAGAATTACAATGGACTCAATTGGATGCAAATAAAATTAAACATAACCTAAATTTAATGTAATGACTCTAAAGTAAAATCCTAAGCTAGATGAAACTCTAATGTTGCCTTAATTTTGATTTTCTTGCTACATCTGCTCTGCAGACTGCTCTTTGCAGACTGTCCCTTCCAAAAATTCATTTCCTGACGAATTAATTAATCTTTAGGCGTAAGATGCACAGACCGCCATCAGGATTTGTTGGGAGAATATTCCCAATTTTGTAGTTTCCCTTCTCAATGCAGCTTTATATTTGTATTTTTTTCCATTGGGGGATGTATCTGATTTACACCCCTTCAAGTAAAATAACTTCCCCTTAAATATCCCTCTCATCTTTAACCTTTACATAAAGGTTTTCGGTGGATGGGCATCTTTATAAATGTTCCTTTATAGATTTTATCCCTATTGTAAGGGATCTAATAGGAGATAAATCCCAACCCGTGTTAGGGTTTTCTTCCCCTTCTACATCAAGGTAAAGGTGGCAACGGTTGGTGCTCGGATTCCATCGATAGCGGCAACAATGGTGGGCATTCCAACAGCATTTGTGTAGGGTACAACGGTCGTGTGCGGTGTTCCAACGGTGGAAATTCAACGGTCTATGATGAGGCAGTACCATCTAAGGCAACCACGATGGGCTTTCGAGAGACGGGTGCTCCTTCCATGGTGCATCTTAGGGTCATGTTGGGTGTGGTGCTGCTTCGAGGTCTTCGAGCATTAGCAATGAGGGTTTGAGTGCTGGTCGCAAGGAACAGTGGGGGTATGCTTGGCACTGTGGGGGTTGGGTGGTGCAACAGTGGCGTCGGGTGCTTGCCTTGATGTTGGTTCCAGTGGTGGTGGCGGTGGAGGCACAGGGAAAGATGGAGGTGGTGGTGCTGGGGTAGTGGTCAACGTTGGAGAAGATGGTGGCTTGGTGAAAGGCGTGAAGAGTGCCTTAGAGTTATAGTGTGAGGTCACCCTCAGACCAAGACCATGGACCATCCACTAGACTTGAGAAATTAGGCAAAATCAAGGATCAGATCAGAAACACATCATCCTTAATATCAAGATCTACTAATAGGATCTCTAAGTAACAAGAAGAAAATAATATACATATGCTCAATAGTATATATGAAAACGATATATAAATATTGAAAATATTAGGGTGATGATGAACATGGGTTTACATACAAAGCAGCTTCAAATTTATTTTCCAAGCAAGTAGTTTAAAAATTTTAATTATCACTGCCTATTTATTTGCTTTAAACCACTAAATTGCATGTTATATATGTTATATGCTGGAATGTACACAACATCAGTTGATGTCCTTGTGTTCCTTCCATGTTTGGCAGGCAAAAAGCATGTGTAGTTGATTGATGATACCGAGCATCCGTTGCTATACCAGACAGTACGGTTATTACAGTTTTTGATTCAGTTTCTTTAGTAGTGGTTTTCTTTCTCTTCTATACATTTTAGGAGACATGTATACACTGTCAGTTTCTTTTGTTACATGTTATATATATATGTGTGTGTGTGTGTGAAAATTAATGATATGAAAATTGGTGACACTTTTTGTTATATATGTGGTAGTTACATTGTTTATGAATATCCAATGAAGAAATGCGAAAAATTTCTCCTCAATTTCAAGTTGAACTAATGCGATCATTTATAAAAATAACGTTGCGAATGCCGTGTAAACGGGTACCCGGATCCGAGGGCGTCACAGTTTGGTATCAGAATTGTGGTACCCCGCTACACGCATTTGCAGTATTATATTTCTGATCGCATTAAGTTCTTGGATAACGACAGTCCTTCGACTTGTCGTGTATCCGAAAGGGAAATATGACATTTATTTTCAATAACCACAGATGTCACCAATTGTATTTAATTTTCGTATAATATCCCAAGAAGAGAAAAACATAATGAGAAATGTCAGCGAACATCAATTTTTATGATTAATAATATTGTTTCTCGTGCAGAACCATGACGTCCAATCTAGACTAGGATATGGTGGATCGTTTGGAGCGCATCATGACTGCATTCACCGACCTCTAGCGCAACAGGTTGCCATGCGAGGTCAACATGACCAAATTTTGGCCTAGCAAATCAAGATTGCCGACAGGCAGACAGACATGGAGATGAGGTTTGAGGAGCTGTCAGATTTCACATACCATCCCATCCATCTCAAGATGGAATATGACAGGACTAGCCAGAGTCGGTTGAGGTACAGCCTCACTTAGATGATCCACAGGAGGAGATGCCAGCATATGGAGCTGAGGATGGAGATTATGACAGGGAACAGGATCTTGTATACTTTGCAGATGAGGACGCACCCAAGTACTCTGCCATCACAGGCATCAGTCAGATTTCACATCATATCAGCGGGACAATGTTCCTATGTTCGAGGGCACTGGGACGTCATGCCAAGCTGAGTAGTGGTTGAAGAGGGCCACGAAGGTACTTCAGATGATACGCGCACCACGAGACTCGTGGCTATCTTTCACGGAGTATTCATTGACAGATTTCGCAGAGAGATGGTGGGAGGCAGTAATTTCTGAGTTGGGACGCGAGCCTACATGGGATGACTTTCAGACGAGATTCAGATCACACTTCTTTTCTGGGAAGTGGAAGGAGTCCCAACGCTGACTGTTCCCAGAGCTTCGACAGCGATGGATGACAACTAGAGAGTACTTCATTCACTACACCGAGCTGTCTCGCCACACTTCATCAGTTGTTGCGATTTCATATGAGAATATGGAGAAGTTCATCAGAGGGGTGCAGGAAGAAGTGCAGGAGAAGCTAGCCGGATTGCGTAGCACTTCCATCTCTAAGGCTACTAAGGCAATAGAGAAGTTTGAGGATATCCGAGAGAGACGCTTTGGGAGCTCGTCTAGAGCAGCACCTACACCACAACGATCATTTGGGTCGATTCGATGACAGTTTCAGAAGCAGAGGTTAGCCAGGCAGCTTCAACCTACAAGTTCGATATTTTCAGGCGATGCTCGCTCATCTCCAGTGACTACCTTAGGAGGAGCACTTGTCGGACACGACATGAGTTCAGCACGACCATTTAGGTCGCAGGGAGCAGACAAGCCTCCAACAGGACCGACTCGGAGCACAGACATGACTATCACGCTTACCTTGTCTGTGAGATGCTATTTGTGCAATGAGTGGGGACATTACCGATCTCAGTGCCCACAGGCTTCTGGTGAGCCTCGACAGCAGTCACAGCCACAGCGTACATGGAGTTTTCGTGGCAGGAACTCCAGCTTAAGGAAGACATCTTGACAGACACAGAGTGTGGCAGGTTCTAGTACTGCACCAGCTAAACAGGGACAGTTGCACGTAGTGACCTAGGAGCAGGCCCGATCAGCAGCTATTGTGGTGAAAGGTATGGTCCCAGTCTTCGGGCGACCTTTCCATGTTGTATTTGATTCTAAAGCGACAAATTCTTTCATTGCATCGAGATTACTAGCTTCATTAGGTAGAGTTGCAGAGGCTCTATATCCTTCTTACCACATATCTAGGCCAGGTGGCCAGTTGTTAGCCATCTCACTCATAGTCAGAAACTTACCAGTGCTGATTTGCGGTCAACTTGATGAGTTTGACTTGATTTTAGACATGGATTGGTTGTCAGTTCATCATGCTCTTATTGATTGCTTTAGGAAGACGGTTGTCTTCAGGATTCCAGGTTTACCCGAGTTCACTTTTGAGGGTACATTACATGACTTCAAAATAGAGTACATTTCAGTGTTGCGAACTCAGAGACTTGTTGACCAGGGATGCGGTTCGTATCTAATATTTGTCCGAGAGACATCTGATCATGAGCCAATGACATAGCACATCAGAGTAGTATCAGACTACCCCGATGTATTTCCTGATGAGTTGCATGGATTACCTCCTGAGAAGAAGATTGAGTTCGAGATCACATTACTACAAGATACACAACCGATCTTGTTAAGTTAAATATCTTGTTATGTTTTTCTTATGTAATTTCTGCTTCTCAGAGTACTTATCTTGTAATTACCCCAGGGCTACTCTCCTATATAAGAGAACCCACGGGTACGTTTAATCTATCGATTTCTTTTCTCCTAACATGGTATCGGAGCAACGGTCCTAGATCGGGGTCCTGGTATCCCACCCAAACCCTAACCCTAAGCCCTCCACCCCCCCCACCCGTCCGTGCCTCCAGCGGGTCCCAGCGCCGCCTCCAGCCGCTCCAGGCGACCTCCCACGTCGCTCCCTGTGGCACCCCGCGGCCCCCAGCGCCGCCTCCAACGGCTTTTGCCGCCCCAGCGGCCTCCCACGCCGCTCCCTGCAGCATACCGCCGCCCACAAGCGCCGCATCCAGCGGTTCTCGCTGCTCCAACGGCACCATGCAGTCCCTGCGGGTCCCATCGACCCCTCCCTCCGGCACCTTACTGCCCCAGCGTGGCCCCTAGGTGATCTCCAGTGCAACTCCGACCCATCCGCGCGGCACAGACCTTCGCCGACGCCGTATTTGCACCTTACGTACTAGCGTCGGCGTTCCAACAAGGACTAGGGATGGTTGTATGAGTCTACACATACAACCTACCCCTGATATGATACTGTAGACCGCCTATTTCGGTCATCTCCGTTGGTCTTAGGCTCTTCATCAATCATATCAGAGAACAAGGGTAACGTGTTTACATCCTCGGGTGTCTTCAAAGACCCAGCCCCAATAGTCAAGATGGATGGGACCAACTATGAACTATGGTCTATGCAGTTTCGCACCCTGATGCAGTGCCACAACAAGGAGCACATTCTGACAGAATCAGAGCTGGAAGACAAGACTGGAGCAAATGCGACGTGGAAGCAGGACGACACGTATGCCCGTATATGGCTCTCTGGGATGCTGACTGCGGAGATTGCAAATGATATTGTGAATCAACCCACAGCAAAGGCTATGTGGGATATACTGGTCGCGACATATAGGCAGTCCAAAAATGAGAGCAAGATTCTTCAGTTGCAATTTGACATCTTCTCTACTAAGCAGAATGGGAAACCACTACATGCACATTTCTCTCTTATACGGGGCATGTTCGAGAGATTGCATAGCTTCATGCCGATCACTACTAGTACGGAACAACAACAGGCATACCGAAATGCACCATGACCGGTGTATTTCTGTCCTCTCTTGATTCTGAGTACGATGCAGCTCGTACTCAACTTCTGACTGACGAAACTATTCCACTGATGGAGGAGGTGTTTAAGAGATTGAGCAAGATCACTACCGCCTTGGCATCTACCGCCCAGCCTACCCCTTCTGCTATGGCTGCCACACGTGGCAGAGGAGGAGCGTCACATTTTCGGGGTCGCGGACCTCGTGGTCGAAGGGGAGGCAGACACCGTGGCCCCTGTAATCACTGTCACCGTCCAGGCCATTCTGAGGAGACATGCTTTCACAAGCATGGATATCTAGACTCAGCACGTGTAGCTGAGCAGACTGAGGCTACAGTTGCGACTCTTCCCGATGCTCGCTTTGATGATATAGTCTCCCGCCCTCGTGAGATGATTACTACACCGACGTCTCCGTCTCCAGGTTCTACGGATGATGCAGCTTCAGCCAGAGCGTCCTCTACCTCCTCAGGTACTCCTTATGCACTTACCAGTTTTACTTGCTCGGACTTGACAGACTGGATTATGGATTTCGGAGCCTCCCATCATATGTACGGCGACAGATTGTAGTTTACTACCAGGGCACTTGCACCAGGCCGATGTGATGTCATTGCCAATGGGGTCCGATTACCTATTGTTGGTCAGGGGGAGATCACTCTGACGCCTTCTTTGAGCCTTCAGAATGTGTTACACGCACCTGACTTTCAGATGAACTTGTTGTCAATTAGCCAGCTTACGAAAGATTTACATTGCCGTGCCATCTTCGACCCCTCTACTTTTGTGTTTCAGGACATTCTGACTGGCAGGATGATTGGAAGTGGCCGTGAACAGAGAGGCTTGTATAAGCTTGCTATACCATCATGTGCTGGTGCCGCTACTATTCCTTCTGGATCCGTTTCTCCATTCCTTTGACTCTTCGCTTTAGCCATCTACCTCTATAGAAGATGTGTCATGTATTGCCGCAAATATCTACCGTATCGCATTGGATTGTGAAGCATGTCAGCTTGGGAAACACCATCGGTCGTCGCTTCCAGTCCATTCGAGTCGTCATAGTAGTCAGTCTTTTGAACTATTTCACTTTGATATTTGGGGTCCGAGTCGTGTCCCTGATCTTCAGGGACATCGTTATTATATGGTTGTTGTTGATGATTTTTCCAGATTATCTTGGGTATTCTTGTTAAAACAGAAGTCTGAAGCTGGAACTATTATTCGAAAATTTATTATTGAAGTTAATAATATCTTCTCTATCAATGTCAAAATAATTCGCACGAATAATGCCTTGGAGTTTTCAACATTACATCTGTCCTATTTTCTCAGTTCAGAGGGCATTGTTCATCAAACTTCCTGCAGTTACACTTCGCAACAAAATGGTGTGGCGGAACGCAAACATCGCCACCTTCTTGATGTCACTCGGACATTGTTGATCTATAGTCGTGCCCCTCATTCCTTTTGGGGGGATGTTGTACTCACTGCTTGCTACTTGGTGAATCGTATGCCGTCTACTGTTCTCGGAGAAAAGGTACCTTTCTTGATTGCGTTTCCCGAGAAGGACCTTTTCTCCCTCACACATCGTGTCTTTGGGTCTGTGGCATTCGTGCATAATTGTACCCCTGGTCGTGATAAGCTCTCTTCAAGAGCTATCAAATGCGTGTTTGTTGGGTACTCTCGTACTCAAAAAGGGTATAGATGTTATGATCCGGTGGGTAGAACATATTATGTGAGTGCAGATGTAACCTTCTTTGAGTCTGTCATGTACTTTTCTCCTACATGTGACAGGTTATCCAATAACGATGCGGACGATATTGTTGTTCCTCCACCTCCATCTCTGACACCAACTGAACCTGAGCAACCTGTACCTTCACCACCACCACCACCTCTGC
Source organism: Ottelia alismoides (assembly GCA_037367405.1). Classification (NCBI taxonomy): domain Eukaryota; kingdom Viridiplantae; phylum Streptophyta; class Magnoliopsida; order Alismatales; family Hydrocharitaceae; genus Ottelia; species Ottelia alismoides. Next base: position 78,712 of record JAZKJV010000681.1, read on the forward strand.
CACCACCACCACCAGAGCCAAAATTCTTACCCATTGTTTACACTCGCAGGTCTTCTACTAGCTCTTTTGCTCATCAGTCGTCCACATCATCCAGCACGCCTGAGGTATGTCATGATAACATTGTCTCTACCGATGGCACTGGAGTTTTACAGGATGACTCTGCTGTAGATGACATTGAGGAGGACGATTTGGATGTTCCTATTGCGTTGAGGAAGCCACGACGTCAATGTGCCAAATACCCACTTGCGGCACATGTCTCTTTGGATCACCTTTCAGATGAGTACAAGAAGTTTGTTGTTGGTCTTTCTGTGGTTACTATACCCCGAACATATATGGAGGCTTTGCAGGACAGCAGGTGGCGTCAAGCAATGGAAGAGGAGATGGCGATTTTATCATCTCGCGAGACATGGACTATTGTTCCGCCTCCACGTGGTGCTTCGGTTGTCAGCTGCAAGCGGATATTTTCAATTAAGCATAACGCAGATGGGAGTGTAGATCGGTACAAGGCGAGATTGGTGGCACGGGGCTTTACCCAGACATATGGAGTGGATTATCAGGACACATTTTCTCCAGTAGCACGACACTCGACGCTTCGGATTTTACTTGCAGTTGTTGTTTCACGTGATTGGTCGTTATTTCAACTTGATGTGAAGAATGCATTTCTCTACGAAGACCTTCAGGAGGAAGTTTACATGCAGCAGCCACCTGGGTTTACTGTTGAGGGGGAGTCCCAGAAGGTATGCAGACTACATAAGGCCATCTATGGCCTAAAGCAGAGTCCTAGAGCTTGGCACCAAAAGTTGTCAGAATTAATTGAGCAACAGGGATTTAAGAGGTCCACTACGGACCACTCACTATTTGTGCAGAAGACGCAAAGAGGTACGGTTGCCATTCTTGTCTATGTAGATGACATTATTGTGACAGGAGATGATGCTCAAGGCATTCAGATAGCCAAGAAGTTCCTAGGTAAAGAATTTGTGACCAAGGATCTTGGCACTCTTCGCTACTTTCTGGGGTTAGAATTTGCCAGGAATCATCGTGGTCTAGTGATGACCCAGAGAAAGTTTGTCATGGATCTCCTTTCTGAGAAGGGCATGACTGGATGCAAGCCAGCTACGACTCCTATGGATCCAAGTGTGAAATTGTATGCTGACGATACTGAAGAAGTTGATAGCAGGAGGTACAGAGAACTTGTTGGGAAGCTTCTATATATTACTATCACCAGGCCAGATATTATGTTTGCAGTAAGCAAGGTCAGCCAATTCATGGAGCGACCTAGGAAGGCACATATGGATGTTATCTATATGATCTTGAGATACCTGAAGAACTCACCTGGTTCAGGACTACTATTCAGGAGGGATACGCCCTTGGAGGTAACAGCTTGAGCAGACGCTGACTATGCAGGATGACCCACGGACAGGAAGTCCACTTCAGGGTTTGCAGTTTTTGTTGGACACTCACTTGTCTCATGGAAAAGCAAGAAGCAGACTGTAGTTGCTAGATCAAGTGCAGAATCTGAATACATAGCCATGGCTCAAGGAAGTGCTGAGATGGTGTGGGTTAGATCGGTGTTGATGGATCTTTCCATAGATTTCCCTCTTCCTATGCAACTTTTACGTGATAATCAAGCAGCATTATTCATTGCAAACAATCCTGCATTCCATGAACGGACAAAGCATATTGATGTGGACTGTCATTACACTCGAGATCTGATATAGAAGAGACTCATATCTACATCTCATGTGTCTACAGGAGATCAGACAGCAGAAATCCTCACCAAGGCTCTAGCCCGAAGTCCATTTCAGAAGTGTTGGTCCAAGCTGAGCATGATAGATATATATGCTCAATCTTGAGGGGGAGTGTTAAGTTAAATATCTTATTATGTTTTTCTTATGTAATTTCTGCTTCTCAGAGTACTTATCTTGTAATTAACCCAGGGCTACTCTCCTATATAAGAGAACCCACGGGTACGTTTAATCTATCGATTTCTTTTCTCCTAACAAATCTCGATAGCACCATATCGCATGGCCCCAGCTAAGTTGAGAGAGTTGAAGGTCCAGTTGTGGGAGTTACTTGACTTGGGTTTCGTAAGGCCAAGCACTTCACCTTGAGGTGCTCCAGTTCTTTTTGTCATAAAGAACAGATCGATGAGATTATGCATTGATTATCGGCAGCTGAACAAGAAAACGGTGAAGAATTGTTATCCTTTACCGCGCATCAACGATTTATTCGATCAGCTTCAGGGATCTTCAGTGTTCTCAAAGATCGACCTTCAATTTAGCTACCATCAGCTGAGGATTCGAGAGTCAAGATATTCCGAAGGCAGTTTCCAGGACTCGATATGGGCATTATGAGTTTGTGGAGATGCCGTTTGGGCTCACCATTGCCCCTGCAACATTGATGGATATAATGAACAGAATCTTCCGTCCATACTTGGACAAGTTTGTGGTGATGTTCATTGATGATGTGCTGATATATTCTCGAAATGAATGGGATCATGCGAATGATTTGAAGATAGTTCTGGTTACATTACGAGAGCACAAGTTGTATGCCAAGCTGAGCAAGTGCGAGTTCTGGTTATCCCAGGTCTCATTTCTCGGGCATGTCATTTCTGGAGCAGGTATCGCAGTTGATCCTGCGAAGATTGATACCGTCATGTCTTGAAAGCAGCCTCAAACAGTCACTCAGAATTGGAGCTTCCTTGGATTAGCGGGCTATCACAGACGCTTTGTCAGCGGGTTTTCACGCATTGTTTTCCCCTATGCAGCGAGATCACGTGATTGCTTACGCATCACGTCAGTTGAGACCGCATGAGCGGAACTACCCCATACATAACTTGGAGTTGGTGGCAGATGTCTTCGCCTTGAAGATCTGGCGTCACTTATCTTTATGAGGTGAATTTCGAAATTTCCACAGATCACATGAGCTTAAAGTATATCTCTGATCAGAAGGAGCTGAATATGAGACAGCGCAGGTGGCTTGAGCTACTGAAGGATTATGACAGCACGATCTCTTACAATCTCTGTAAGGGAAACGTGGTGGCAGATGCGCTTAGCAGGAGAGCTCATACATAGGGTACGGCAAACTGGCTATATACATGGGATATGCTCACAGCTTTGACTGATTGGCATCCTCAGGAGAGTACAACCATATCTACTGATGTGCCTCCACGATTCAGCAGTCTGCGGGACCGCATAGTAGAAGGTCAGAAGACATATCCTTGGATTCGAGACATATACATGAGAGCCGTCAAGGATGAGATTGATGATTTTTGTTGTGACAGAGTCTATTTTATGAAAGGCAGGTCGGATCGTTGTACCCAATGATGAGAAGCTATGCAGAGATATTCTTGATGAGGCACATAGTTCACGGTTGTCTATCCATCCTAGCAGCACGATGATGTATTGTGATCTACGCCGACATTTCTAGTGGGACGGAATGAAGCGCGATGTGGCACATCATGTCAGCAGATGCATGACCTACCAGATGGTTAAGGCGAAGCACAGGAGACCATCAGGATTACTGCAGTCTCTCCCCATTCCTTAGTGGAAATGGGAGAGTATCTCTATGGATTTTGTCACAGGTTTGCCGAAGACACAAGATGGCCATGATTCTATTTGTATCATTGTTGACAGGTTGACCAATTCAACCCATTTCATACCTATCAGCATGACCTATACTCCATCCAGATTGGTCAGGCTGTATGTGCAGAATATTATCAGGCTACATGGTATTACCATGAGAGATGGTGTCTGACAGAGGCTCGAGGTTTACATCCCACTATTGGCATCGGTTCGTGTCAGCACTACAGACAGGATTGAAGATGAGTTCCGCATACCATCCACATGCCGACGGTCAGAGTGAGCGCACCATTCAGGTACTTGAGGATTTGTTATGTGCATGCATTTTGGAGTAGAAAGGATCTTGGAAGGACCATTTGTCATTGATGGAATTCGCGTACAACCATTGTTTTTAAAAACACGTCTCGAGGCGCTGAGGCGTATGCCTCGAGGCGTTTTTTAAGGAAAAACGCCTCCAGGCTATAGCCTTATTCAGCCTCAGTGAGGCGTGTGCCTCGAGGCTTATGAGACGCGCTTCGAGGCGTGCCTCGAGGCGCTGTCTAATTTATGGGCTGTTTTTTTCTGCAATATTTTTTCCTTTTCTTTTTGATTGTGAGCTTTTCATCTTTCCTAGACAAGTATTTTCAAGTCTTTAAGCTCATGATTCACTAAAATGTAGTTTTTTAATTTATTAACATATTAAGCTTATTTTTACTTTGCCATGCATGTTTTTTATAAATCAACATGAACAAAAAATTGAGTCTTGAGTCCTTAAATCCAATGCCTCTACTCTTTAGTATGAATCAAGCTTAAATGCATTCTTTATTAAAATATTTGGATGCAAGTCCCCTACTTTGACCTAAATTTTGAAAAGTATATTTTTGTAAACATGTCCCATCGTTTCTTCTATTCAATCGGGACTAAATTAATACACATCAAAGCATGCATGAACAAAGATGATCATAACATGCAATATTCAAGTATTTTATCCCCCAATCATTATGGTAAAGTAAAAAGTGATCGCAGATTCACTGCTTACTCTCTTATCCTTCTCAATTGAATGACACATATCTCACCTAATTTTGAAAATGGTATGTTACATCTAGTCCCTTTAGTTAAATTTTATTCAAAACTTTAAATTTTATTGAGAGTTACCCATTATTGTGCTTACATATCCATATTTACTTCACTCATTACAGATTTAGAGTTTAAAAAAAGAGAGTTATATAACAACTTGGATGTTTAAACCATGATGTTAGCCTTGAAATATCATGGAGTTAAGTATTTAATCATAACTATTTAATTTCTACAACTTGAAAATTGTAATTACGATTAATTAGTATATTTTATGAAAAAAATTTTAACGAGTGAGGCTTACACCTCGAGGCAATACTAGGAAAACGCCCCGATACGCCTCACGTTTTTTAAAACCTTGCGTACAACAACAACCATCATTCCAGTATCGACATGGCACCCTTCGAAGCCTTATATGGGTGGAGATGCCTCACACCTCTCAGTTGGTGTGAGGTTGGTGATCATGCTATTTACTCGTAGATCTTTTGGAGGAGACTCATGAGGACTGTTGATCTAGTGAGGCGAAAGCTTCTGACGGTACAGAGCCACCAAAAGAGCTATGCAGACCGTCGTAGAAGAGACTTGGAGTTTCAGGTAATCCGAACGCCTACTCTTAGACCCATTTAAATACAATTCATGGACATTCAACTTAATCTCTCATACTAATAAAAAACTCATGTAAATACAGGTGGGAGATTAGGTGTTTTTGTGAGTATCTCCCATGAAGGGAATACAGAGATTTGGTGTTCATGGCAAGCCGGCACCACGATATGTTGGGTCGTTCGAGATTCTTGCTAGATTGGGGAAGGTGGCCTACTGAGTAGCTCTTCCTCCACACCTTTCAGCCATTCACGACGTCTTTCATATATCCAACCTGAGGAAGTATGTGCACGACCCTCGACATATCATCAGCTACGAGAATCTTGACGTGGATCCAGATTTGACATATAAAGAGAGACCAGTGAAGATCCTTGACAGTGTTGTGAAGAAGCTTCGCAGCAAGGAAATTCCATTGGTCAACGTACTGTGGCACCAACATGGTATCGAAGATGCGACATGGGAGACTGAAACAGACATGTAGTCGCGATACCCGTATCTCTTCTCATGTAAACATTGAAACAAGCCCTTATAATTATTTTCATGTTAAAAGAATATGGCATGTTTTCCCTTTGAGGTTTTTATGGGTTCAAAATTCTTTGAGGTTTCTATGTGCAGATGAAATCCAAACAAGGCATGTAGGAACCTTGACTCGAGTCTCGAGGACGAGACTCCCTTTAAGGTTTTTATATTTGTAACATCCGAATCCGATTAAACCCAAACCCGACCCAATTAGAGTCCGGTTAATTCAACACAATTACCAATTAATATTAAATAACATAAATCGACCTATAATTCGTAAATCAAAAATCGTTCAGCAACACCGATTGAAAGTCGATCGCAGCATAAAGTGTGCCACGGAAAAGTCGTGACGTAAATTAAAACCGCAAAACAAACCAAGACCGCCTAAAAATCTGATCCGATGAAATAAGCAATGGAATCGACCGTTCGTTAATCGGAGATCGATTGGTATTTAAAAATCATAAAAAATTTAGGCACAAACCAAAAACAGTATCTCGAGAATTTCGGGAATTCAGACTTAATCCAAAGTATACAAATATGATACTCATTTTGATCGTCATTTAGAGACGGTCGAAACGAGCTATTGTACGCCTAAATCAGATATTCGAGGCGTGTATACGGACCACTTTGGGGTTTTGCAAAAAAAAAGGAATTAATATGATTGTGATATCAGCAAGCCGACATCAGCAAGCTGACATCAGCTTGCCGATATGTCATTCAAGAGACGACTGGATCTAAAATCCAACATGGGAAGCTTCCCTCTTCCTTGCTTCCATATTCTTTTCTCCCAAATCCCATTTCTTTCTCCTCGCAATTTTCCCCTAAATTCACAACGAAGCCTTGTTTCTCCTCCATTTTTAGGCTGAAAATCTGCTACAGTTTTGGGCTGCGGGAGCTGCATCAAGCAACTATTGTTGCTGCCAAATCCCAGCAGCAAGTACTACTACCCATAGCAACAAAAGCATGCTAACATTCCTCCAATTTGAGGCAATCTAAGGTACAATCCCATCTCTCTTTTGATGCCTTGCATGCAATCTAAAGATCATAAAACATTCCTCCAATTTGAAGCGATCTAAGGTACAATCCCATCTCTTTTTGATGCCTTGCATGCAATCTAAAGATCATAATGTACAATCTAAACCCTCTTTCTGCCATCCATGTTTAGTGTGCAATCAAAATCCCCAATTCTGTTGCTCTTCAAGTATCTTTCATGGGTCATACGTATTTCTCATTGTGTTAGGCACTGTTGTAAAAATCGGCCGACTAGGCCGTTTAGTCGGGCCGATTAGTCGACTCGGTGGGGTAGCCGAGTCGACTAGCTATAGTCGTGTCATAATCGGGCATAGCCGATTACTCGGCCGAGAAATCGGTGTAGTCGGACGACTAGGTGGCCGTTTTTTGCAACAATTAATCGGGTACCCATTAAACCTAAACCCCCAAAGTTATTTTCGACGGAACCCAAAACCCTTCGACTGTACCTTTCGTTTCTTCGAAACCTCCCACCCCCGCAGCAAACGAAACCTCCCACCCCCGCAGCTCCTCGACGTTCGCTCCTCCATCGCTGATCCGTCAGCCAGCGCGCCACTCCTCCATCGCCTCGACGCCGCGCGGCTGCCCGACGAAGGATATCGACCAACATCTCGCCGATCGCCGCCCAGGATGCCAGGTTAGGGTTTTTATTTTTTTCATTTTTTTTCTTTTTTATTTTATTCTATGATCTTAGCATTCCCAGGAGCTTATACCATTCATTATAATCTTGATAACAGATGTTTTAGGTTGTATGTTAGATAAACCCCAGGTTGGGAATTGTATTAATATAATATGTTGTATGCTTGTTTTAGGGTTACTTGCATTTTACATCATGCTACTGATTTTGGTTATATCATGATGTGTAGGGTTGTATGCAATTATAATTATGTTGTAGGGTTGTATGGCTTCAAAAAAAATATTTATGTTGTATGCTTGATGTTTAGGGCTTGTTGTAATGTTATGTTGTATGCAATTATATTTATGTTGTATGAATGATGGTTTAGGGCTTGTTCTAGTATTAGGTAATAGGTTGTATGCAATTATAATTATTTAGGTTGTATATCATGCCACTGTTTTTTTATATCACATTCTGTCGTTTTTTTATTATGTAGATGGCTACACCTCCAGCATCCGGTAGCGACTCGTCTTTTTATGTGCCGCCAGGATCAACTGATCCTGCATGGCAATACAGTTACCTTGCGAGCCGTACAGATCCAAATACGGTCACTTGCATATTGTGCAAGAAGATTGTCAAGGGTGGTGTGTATAGGTTCAAGCAACATCTAGCACACCGAAGAGGGAACGTTGCTGCATGTCCCAAGGTTGATGAGGAAACGAAGAACAAGATGATTGCGTACCTTGATGATGTTGCCAAGAAGAAGTCTCAGAAAGCCGCAGATGTTCATGAGATGAGGGAGGAAGTTGATATCACTGGAGATGTGGGTTCGGCGAAGAGATTGCAAGTCTCTGAATCCTTAGAGCAAACTGTCGCAGTGGAAGGATCATCACGGCAGATGACCATCAAGGATGCATTCTCCAAAGATCATCGTGATAGGGTCACATCATACATATCCAAATGGGCATATACATCGGCGATTCCGTTTAATGCATTGACGACGAAAAACTTCCTGCAGATGGTGGAGGCTAGGGAAGTACGGGCTTGGACTAAAGGCTCTCACGAGGTATGAGCTTAGTGGTCCGCTTCTGAAGAAGGCAGTGAAGGAGATTCACGATGGATTGCAAGGTCATCGTGATACGTGGACATCGGTGGGATGCTCTTTGATGACTGATGCGTGGACGTACAAGCGTGGAAGGAGCATCATCAATTTTTGTGTTAATTGCACCTTGGGGACTTCATTTTTGAAGTCCATAGATGCCTCAGATGAGGCTCACACTGTGGAATACATCTGCAAGTTGGTGGAGGAGTGCTTGAATGAAGTGGGAGTGGATAAAGTGGTTCAGATTGTGGCGGATAATGCATCCGCCAATGTAGCAGCGGGAAGATTGTTGGTTACCAAATATCCGCATATTTGGTGGACTCTGTGTGCTGTGCACTCCATTGATCTGGCTTTGGAGGAGATAAGCAGAGAGACAAAGGTGAGAAGTGCAATCACAAAGGCGAAGAGGCTTACGGTGTTCATCTACTCACACACCAAAACTCTAAGCTTGATGCGCAAGTTCACCAACAAGAGGGACATTGCAAGGCCCGGACAAATAAGATTTGCAACCACTTTTCTCACTCTTGAGAGCCTCAATGAGAAGAAAGACAAGCTGAGATTGATGTTTTCTTCAAAAGAATGGAGAAGCTGCAAGTGGTATAAGACCAAGAAGGGAGAAGCTGCAAGTTCTATTGTATTCAGCCCTACGTTCTGGAATCATACAACATATGCTATCAGAGTGTTCACCCCATTGGTTCGTTTATTACGTGTGGTTGATGCAGATCGACGCCCATCCATGGGCTTTGTCTACGGAGGGCTTGAAGAAGCCAAGCGGGAAATAATTGCAGCATTCAATGGTGTGGAGTCATCATATAAATTTTTTGTGGATGCTATTACCTCCAAGACCAAAGGGAGGCTCGATACTCCATTGCATCTAGCAGCTTATTACTTGAACCCATTTTTCTTTTACACTGAGTCTCATGGTGATCCAGATGTTGTGGTGAAGAGAGGGTTTAAGGACTGCATGGAGAAAATTTATCCAGATTTGGATATACAAGATGCAATTACTAGGGACGAGCTTCCGGCATATAGACTTGGTCGTGGAGATTTTGGGAAGCCTTTAGCTGTGAGACAAAGGATGACGAATGATGGTAATTTTGATCCATGTATTGAAATCATTGTTTTCTATTAATGTTAATCATTATTTTATTAACTTGACCAATTCTCTATTTGAATAGCTAATTGGTGGCATAATCATGGAGATGATACGCCTCATTTGAAAGCTATGGCTATCAAAATCTTGAGCTTGACGTCTTCACCATCGGGATGTGAGCGTAACTGGAGCACATTTGACTCGGTAATGACTCCACTCCACCCACTAAATTCGATTAGTAATAGTAAAATTTAAATTAGTATTGATATAAAGTTAATTTTTTGGTCTTCAGGATCCATACCAAGAAGAGAAACAGGTTACGAAGAAGCTGAATGATCTTGTGTATGTGCGTTTCAATTCCAACCTGCAGGAATGCGGAGCTGAGAAAGAAAGAGATCCTCTCTCATCTCGTGATCGTGCACACATGGTTGAATGAACCGGAGACGTTGATGCTCATGATGAGGAGGTTTTTCCAGGTTCCGGACTGACATGGGGTGTCGTAGCACATGCTAGTGGTGCCGAAGAAAATTTGGACCCAAGAAGGAGCCAACGAGTTGAACGTGGAAGGGGAGCTTCATCGTCAAGCTCCAATGCTATGCCGATGAATGAGGAGGAGGAGCTACATCTTGAGGATTTAGAAGAAGAAGAAGATGATGATGATGATGATGAAGGTGATGAAGAAGAAGAAGAGTTGGACTTGGATGATGACATTGACGATTGAATCCAATGACTTTGGATACTCGTCCGTTACTTTTCGCTTGTATTATTTTTTGGGCATGTTGTAAACGTTTTTTTATTTTCGAACATGTGCTTGTACTATGTACTAAACATTTTCTTCTTAACTTGATTCTTTTTTCCTTCTCTTGCTATATTGTTTAAGCTCTTAAAAATATTAAAACTGCTAAATATATGAATATAAATGAGAGTATATGTTATAAAAAATTTATTTATATATTTAAAATAATAAAAAAATTCCAAACCGACTAATGCCCGACTAAATCCGATTACTCTCCCGACTGCCGATTAATCCTTAGTCAGTGACCCTACCGACCGAGTACCGACTGCCGACTTCTGCAACCTTGGTGTTAGGTGTTTAACAAGTTGATGCTAATCTCAATCCTCGTGTAAATTAGGTTTTTTTAAAATGATGTAACATCAAATAAATTTGAATCTTCTTTTGGAGTTTATGCACTGCCGCTGTGATACCATCCAGAAAAAAATAATACAGATTTGGGCACATGCATTCTGATCACAGTTAGCATACGATTCTTGTTAATACTCCTCGAAATTGAAGATCAAATCCATGTGATTTAGATGATATAGATCCAGCACATCTTACATGTTTAAAAAAATATTTCATTTGATTCTCTGCTATTAGTATCTGCTGATAAATAAATAAATAAATAATATATTTTATTTTGATTCTCTGCTACTAACACCTGCTGATAATTTTTATAAATATATAATATATATAAATAAACAAAGTTGATTTCTCTGCTAATAGTAGATTAGCAACTAATTAATAACTAGTTTTTTAAGAAAGAAAATTTGTTTTCTGGACAATCAGTAGCTGAGAGATAAACTACTGACCAATATTTAGTTTTAAAAAAAAAATAAATTTTGATTTCTGCTAAGTAGCAACTGCTGATTTTTTTTTTTTGTTGTTGTTAAAAAAATCACGTAGCAAGTTAATTCCAGTACAGAGAAATGACCCCACAGTAGTATATAAAAAAAGGGTTATTTATGATTACGATCAATGTTGAAGTTGGTGTTGAATTTATTACCCAAAGATACATGGTCAGGAGGTAAGATTCATCCAGATGGTTCATGAATGGTTATATTAAAAATCATGCTATTATTATACCATCAAAAAGTCATGATAATGCCTGATTCATTGATGGGTAAGACCAAGTTGATATAGCAGCACTCTAACTATGGTTATATTTTTGTTAGAATAAGAAATTTAATAGAGTTAAAAGCTTTTAAAAGTTCTCTAGAAAATTTGTAACCAATCCTTTAAGGATAAATCCATAACGATAATATATAAACGATGTAACTTAGTAGGAAAAGATTTCATGTAGATGATTCTGTTTAATAATATATTGGAAAGGAAGTATGCATTGAGGGTTTCATACGATGATGCTTGAGTCGTATTTTCTAACTTCTCTGGTTACTTAAGTAAAGTTAATAGCTTTGTTAGATATTACCGTATATGTTAGAGATTGCCGTATATTGGTGTTTCTTTATTTGTCTCTGTTTCCTTATGCATTGTTTCCTTATGTATCACTGTTTCCTTATGTATTGTTTCCCTATGTAACCCCACAGGGGTATTTATGTAAGTTCTCCTCTGAGCACCCTAGGGTTTAGATCCTATATAAGGACCCCCTAGACCTCACAAAATAAACACACAATATTCTTCTCTTTTCTCCACATGGTATCAGAGCGACGGTCCTAGATCGGTGTTCTGATCTAATATTCCTCCGCCACTGCCCACCCCTTCTCCCTCCCTCCCCTCCCCTCCACGACGCCCAGCAGGAGCCCCGCTCTAGGCGTGCGCTCCCGCGTCCTGGGCCCCTCGCCCTAGGCCCCCTGCGCTCACCCCCCCCGCTCCTTCGTGCCCCTCGCACCTCTCGCGTCCCTCCGCCCCCTGCGATCTGTCGTAGCCTTCCTGTGGCCCTAGACTTCTGCGTTGCCGCCCTAGGCCCCTTGTTCGACTTCGGTTTAGGGTGTTGAGCCTCCACAACTCTCTAAAAATGTGCAACTAAGGCGGTTCTACGGATCAACTACAACTTCATCTAGGTCACTTTTTCTTGACCTAGAGACGCTATCATGACGTCCACTGAGACCAAGCCTATGTATCCTCCTTTGATGGTACAAGGCACATCTATCAAGTTGAAAGGCTCCGAAAACTATGTTCTATGGTCTCGATCCTTCAAGATATTTATTGGTGGCCAACGAAAGAGTGTCATCCTCACGAAGACTCATATTGCTTCCACTGATGCGGATTATGAAGCCTGGTTTGTCGACAACTGCCAGGTAATCACTTGGATGACAAATAGTGTAGATCCAAATATTGTTGCAAATCTCTTATATAAAGATACTGCTAAAGCCATGTGGGAAAATCTTGAGCACACATATTCCCAGAAAACAACCAAGTCTCGTCTTTCTGATATATACACAAGAATCTGGTCTACTAATCAAGAAGAGACCAGTCTAACGGAATACTACCAGACACTTACAAGCATGTTTGAAGAACTTCTTATCTTTCAACCTACATGTTGTGATAAACAAATAGGCGAACGTGCTGAGTGGCAGGTCTACAGGTTCCTTTCAGGGCTTCACCCGAAGTACAAAATTGCAAAAGACCAATTTCTTATGGCAGATAAATTGCCTACGATCGAAACCATATTCGGTCGACTACAGGAACTGGAGGCTCCAGTTCAAAATTCCCTGGTTCATTCTTCTACAGAGACAACAGTCCACTATTCATCTGGGTACAGAGGACGACAACCTTATCCTGGAGGCCGAGGTCGTGGCCGCGGACGTGACTCAGGTCGTGGACGTGACCTTGGACGAGGTCGTGGTCGTGATTCCTCTACTGGTCGTTATCCTGCATGCGTACACTGTGGTCGCATGAATCATCCTTCTGAGCGGTGTTGGGCAACATTTGGCAAGCAACCAAGTGGTCATAACACTTATGACGACGAATCACATGATACGAACAATGATACAACTATTCAGAGTACAGATGGACAACAGACTCCATTCACTGCTTCTGAATATACTCGTCTGCGGCAACTTCTCAATGATTCGGCTCCCTCAACCAAAGACACGGCCGCATCTGCTGCTACTGCTAGCCTTGCAACTACCTCAGGCACAGTAGCCAACTCAATCTCTGTTATCAAACATGCTTGGATTATTGATTCTGGTGCTTCCACTCATCTAACAGGAGATGCAAGTCTACTCACCTCATCTCAACCCTCTACCACTGTAAAGAGCGTTCGTGTTGCCAATGGGGATCACTCTCTCGTTACTACTGTTGGAACTATTGACTTCTCCAACAAACTTCGACTGACATATGTGCATTGTGCTCATGCTTTCCCACTCAGTCTTTTATCTGTTCAGAAGCTATGTCGTTAGCTACATTGTCGTGTTATTTTTGATGAATTCTGCTGCTATTTTCAGGACATTCAGACGAGGCAGATTTTTCGTGGGGGACATGAGAGAAATGGCCTATATTACCTCAACAGCCAGTCTACTTCCAACTTTGCTGGCGCTACCTCTATCTCTCAAGATCCCCTTCTATGGCATCTTCGTCTGGGACATCCTTCTGCCAAAGCTCTCTCTATGATGTTCCCTGAACTATCTATGCTAAAACCCTTTGAGTGTGAAGCATGTCAGTTCGGAAAACATCATAAAGTTTCCTTTCCTGCCAGAATTGAGCCTCCTTTCTTCCTAATTCATTGTGATATTTGGGGACCCTGTCCTGTCCGAACTATTATTGGTCATAAGTACTTTGCTGTTTTTGTGGATGACTACAGTCGCTTATCTCGGGTTTTCTTGTTAAAAGAACGTTCAGAAGTTAATATCGTTGTCAAGAACTTCTTTCATTATGTCAAAAAAAATTCTCCACTACTATTAAAATCTTGCGTTCTGATAATGCTCTGGAATTTACTCAGAATGACTTGACAATCTTTTTTGCCTCCCAGGGTACCATACATCAAACTTCTTGCCCATATACATCCCAACAAAATGGGGTTGCTGAAAGAAAACTAAGACACCTTCTTGATATTGCTCGATCCTTACTCACCCATATGAATGTTCCCAAGATATATTGGGGCAATGCTATTCTTACAGTTGTTCATCTTATAAACAGGGTCCCCTCTGCTTCTCTACATGGCTCCACTCCTTTCAACTTGCTATATCCCAAGGAGAAACCTTTCCCTCTGCCCTTACGAATTTTTGGATGCACAACCTTTGTCCATAATTTCCATACCACTGACAAATTATCTGCTCGCGCTATCAAATGTGTTTTTCTAGGGTATTCTCAAACTCAAAAAGGATACATATGTTATGATCCTACAGGACATCGTTATTACGTTTCTCTTGAAGTCACCTTCTTTGAACAAAACAGCTTCTTTACTCAGACAGTGTCTGATATTCCTCTTCAATTTCCTCCTCCACCAATTGTGTATAAAAGAAGAGCTGTGTCTAATCATGTTCATGTTCCTTTACCTATTCCACTGTTGCAGGAAACTGTGCCATCCTCGAGTGCTCCCACCAATACTACCCCGGATAGTCCTCAGGAGCTTCCGATCGCTCTACGCAGAACAAAGAGGCAATGTACACTTCATATAATATCTCATTTCACCTCTACTAATGGGTTATCTTGCTCTGACAAAAGATATGCAGATGCTATAATGGCTATTTCTGCTCCCAAAGATCATCATAGTGCACTACAAGATGAGGGATGGAGAATGGCAATGAATGAAGAAATGGAAGCATTACAGTCTAGAAAAACACGGGACCTTATCAAATGCCCACCTGGATGTAAACCAGTTGCATGTCGCTGGATCTTCACTACAAAGCAGTCCCCTGACGGTTCTATTGATCGTTTAAAGGCAAGACTTATAGAAAAAGGCTTTACTCAAACATACGGGGTAGACTACTTCGAAACATTCTCCCCTGTGGCTAGAATGGGATCCATACGAACTATCATCTCTGTGGCTGTGAACAAAGGGTGGCCTATGTTTCAGTTAGATGTCAAGAATGCATTTCTATATGGAGAGCTTGACGAAAAAGTCTACATGATACAACCCTCAGGTTACGAAGTCGATGGGGAGTATGTATGCCGACTTCACAAAGCCATCTACGGACTAAAGCAAAGTCCAAGAGCTTGGTTTGATAGACTGAGTACAGAAATTGGCACCATGGGCTTCTAGAGGACTACGTCTGACTATTCGGTTTTTGTCAGGAGACGGCAGACTGGTACTGTAATCCTTGCTGTATATGTAGATGATATGATTATTACTAGAGATGATGACCAAGCGATACTAGAAACCAAGGCTTTCTTGCAAAAAGTATTCGTCACCAAGGATCTTGGACAACTTCGCTATTTTCTAGGCATAGAAGCTCTACATACTAAGAAAGGCTTACATGTGTCGCAGAGGAAATACTGCCTTGATATACTAACGGAGGCAGGACTACTTGGGTGCAAACCCTCAGGAATTCCAGCAGAGCCTAGAAAACACTCTGCATCCAATGATCCTCTCTTTGAAGATACTACACGATATAGGAGCCTGGTTGGCAAACTTCTATATCTTACAGTTACTAGACATGATATATCCTATGATGTAAGCAAAGCCAGCCAATATATGGAGAAACCATGCTACAGCCATTGGCAAGATGTTCTTCAAATCCTTCGCTACCTAAAAGACTTACCAGGACGAGGAATCTTCTATGGGGCAAATGGTCACACAAATCTCACTGCATATGCTGACGCCGATTATGCAACCTCTCTTGAAGACCGTCGATCTACAACTGGATATGCCATGATGGTATGAGGAAACCTGGTTAGTTGGAGGAGCAAGAAACAAGCAGTTGTTTCAAGATCTAGTGCTGAAGCTGAATATAGAGCAATGGCTCAGGCTACATGTGAGATCACGTGGCTGCTCACTTTTCTACAAGAACTAAATGCTGCTACATCCACTCCTATTCCCTTGTACTGTGACAACAAATCAGCTACCTATATTGCTACCAATCCTATGTTCCATGAGAGAACAAAACATATTGAGATTGATTGTCACTTTATCACAGATGCTGTACGAGGAGGGAAGATAACCGCGCCGCACATTCCAACAGATCTTCAACTTGCTGATATTTTTACCAAGGCAGTAACTAAGAAGCGGCTTTTCTGGATAACTTCCAAGTTGGGCATGATTGATGAATATGCTCCAACTTGAGAGGGAGTGTTAGAGATTA
Organism: Ottelia alismoides; assembly: GCA_037367405.1. Classification (NCBI taxonomy): domain Eukaryota; kingdom Viridiplantae; phylum Streptophyta; class Magnoliopsida; order Alismatales; family Hydrocharitaceae; genus Ottelia; species Ottelia alismoides. Next base: position 95,286 of record JAZKJV010000681.1, read on the forward strand.
CCGTATATGTTAGAGATTACCGTATATTGTTGTTTCTTTATTTGTCTATGTTTCCTTATGCAGTGTTTCCTTATGTATCACTGTTTCCTTATGTATTGTTTCCCTATGTAACCCCACAGGGGTATTTATGTAAGTTCTCCTCTGAGCACCCTAGGGTTTAGTCCTATATAAGGACCCCTAGACCTCACAGAATAAACACACAATATTCTTCTCTTCTTTTCTCCACAAGCTTAACATAAGAACTTGACCCATCTATAACTTTATCTTGCTCTCTAACTTTAGTAATATTGTCCTTACACGAAAGTGGTGGTAATTAGTAAATGTTGACATGGGAGCCTAATGCATGTTGATCATCGAGACAGTGGCAATGAGAAATACAAAGATTATTTTAGATCTAATAACTTTTAATATTCATGAAAGGATCATTCTAAATCTGTAAAGTTGCCTACAAAAAGGATTGAAAAAGACCAGTAGTTAGGTGCGTGAAAATGTTAGTGAATCGATGATGACTGATAATTATTAGTGCCGATCATGGTGGCCCTTACACCTGATCGTGTGAGGGCATGGTGACCCTCAACTGGGTGGGAGATAGGAAGCCCAGTTAGGGCAGCAGCCGCCAAGTGCGTGTATCTAGGATCCCAGTCCTTTCTACAGTTTTACGCGAGCTCGCAGTGTTTTTATGCCTCGTTAGGATCTCGACTTTTTACCAGTTCCGTTGACCCTCTGTTTTAGGGTACCTAGGCTGGTGGTCCCTCAATTTTAGTTTTTTGTACGAGCTTGTTTCCCTGTACCGGTCGGGCCGTTTCTAGAGTGACTTTTCATAGAGTCTCTCCCACCCGTCTTAGTGGCGTAGTTTTAGAGTAGACCTATCCCTCTACTGGACCGCACTTCCACTTAGAGGGCGAGACGGAAGGGTCTCTTAGGAGACTTCCTCACCGCTTGAGTTTTGGTTACATTTCCGCCAATAGGCTTGGCGATGGCTACATCAGAATCAGTTACAATTGAATATGAAGGAGTTATAATTGAGCATTGAAATGGATTACAGTTGAGTTTGGCTAAGAGATGAGATAAATTACAATTGAATTGGGCTAGTGTTGAGATCAATCACAGTTGATTTTGACTAATAGTTGAGTTTGGTACGGAATCATCATTTGTTATAAATCCTCAATCATCGACAATTCATCGGATCTCAGAATTACTACTATGAGTGATAAAATAAGCTAGTAGACACGTCGGGAACTTAGTTAGGATGCATTACACTTCACTGCATGCCTACGGAGGCACCCCAACCCTAAGGTATTCTTCACACCTTAGAGTCATAGTGTGAGGTCAACCTCGGACCAAGACCACAGACTATTCACTAAACTTGAGAAATGATACATAATTGAAAACCAGATCAAAGACTCATCATCATCAACACCAATATCCATCGACTTGATTTCTACAAAGATAATATCATATGTAAAGATCGTATAATCAATAAATGAAAATATATACATAAGAAAGGTTAGGGGGGTTGATGGGTGATCATGGGGCATACATACATAACAGTTGAAAATCATTTTCCACGCAGGTAGTTTTGTTAAATTTAAATATCATTGCCTTTCTACTTGCTTTCTTTTAGACACATTAAATTCTGTTATTTATGATATATGATGAATTGTATCAACATTTGTTGACATCCTTTTACCTCTTACATGTTTGGCAGGTAAAAAACATGTGTCGCAGTAGCTGATTGATGAACCCAAGTTTCTGTTGCTATATCAGACGGTACAGTTATTACAGTTTTTTGTTCACATTATATATAGTGTTTTTCTCTCTTCTGTACTTTTTGGGAGACATGTAGACACTATCAGTTTCTTTTGTTACATGTTGCGTATATATGGAAATTAATAAAATGTAAATTGGTAGCACTTCTTGTTGTTTCTGTGGTTGTTACAATGTTTATGAATGTCAAATGCAAAATGCGAAAAATTTCCTCTCAAATTCAGTTGAACTAAAGCGATCATTTATGAAAATAACACCACGAATGTCGTGTAAACGGATATCCGGATCCGAGGGCGTCACAGTTTGGTATCACAACAGCATTGCATAAACTCCAAAAGAAGATCCAAATTTATTTGATATTACATCATTTAACAAAAAGTAATTCCACGAGGGTTGAGATTAGCATCAACTTGTTAAACACCAACACAAAGAGAAATATGTTTGATGGATGGTGTCATGAAAGATACTTGAAGAGCAACAAAATTGGGGATTTAGATTGCACAACAAACATGGATGGCAGCAAGAGGGTTTAGATTGTATATTATGATCTTTATATTGCATGCAAGGCAGCAAAAGAGGAATGGGATTGTACCCTAGATTGCTTCAAATTGGAAGAATATTAGCATGCTTTTGTTGCTATGGATAGCATCACTTGCTGCTGGGATTTGGCAGCAACAATAGTTGTTTGATGCAGCTCGAGCAGCCCAAAACTATAGCAGATTTTCAGCTTAAAAATGGAGGAGAAAGAAATTTTCGTTGGGAATTTTGGGGAAATTTGAGAAGAGAAAGAAAGGAGATTTGGGGGAAAAGAATAAGAAGAAAGGAAGAGCAGAGGAAGCTTCCCATGTTGGGTTTTAGAGCCAATTGTCGCTTGAATGACATCAGCAAGCTGATGTCATCTTGCTAATATCACAATCACAAAATTCCTTTTTTTTTTGCAAAACCCCAAAGGGATCCGTACACGCACCTTGAATCTCTGATTTAGGCGTACAATGGCTCATTTTCATCGTCTCTGAATGACCATCAAAATGAGTATAATATTCATATACTTTAGATTAAGTATGAATTCCCGAAATTCTCGAGATATTGTTTTGGGTTTGTGCCAGAATTTTGAGATTTTAAAATATCAATCGATCTCCGATTAACGAACGGTCGATTTCGTTGCTTATTTCGTCGAATCGAATTTTTGGTTGGTCTCAGTTTGTTTTGCGGTTTCCAATTTACATCGCAGCTTTTCAGTGGCATGCTTTACGATGCGATCGACTTTAATCGATGTCGCACGAACGACTTTTAATTTACGACTTATAGGCCGATTTAGATTATTTAATATTAATTGATAATTTTATTGGATTAATTGGACCCAAATCGGGTCGGGTTCGGATTTTATCAGATCCGGATATTACACCAACCGATATCAATATATCACTGATATATCGCTATATTTCCCACACTAATTGGCATCACCCTCCCCCCTCACCCAACGTTGTATGGATCTCTGCCTCCAAGCCAGCTCCTCATTTCTGTCCTCCTAATGGATCTCATCAAGGTTTTTACCCTTTCATCGAACTCCTCCACTGTTAGCGTTCTCTCATCCTCTAATCTATTAAGCATGCAAACCTCCTCCTAGGCCCTCACCCTTCTAGAATGCCTCTGCATCCGGGTGTTCCTGTGGAACTCCACCAAATGCCACCTCAATGTAGTCAAATTTGCCACTAACCGAGCAGTAGTGGACCCTGATTGTTTGTACCCACTCTAGAATGTAGTCACGGATTCACGGAACTCATCCTCCAGAAGCCAAGCCCTCTCAAAGCGGAAGAAAGAACTAGTCCGCACATCGTTGCCAGAGGACCGACGTAACGGAGTATGATCAGAGTGTGCTCTTGACAACGCATATGCCCTCGCTAAAGGAAAAGCATCCACAACCACCGCAGAAAGTAAGAACATGTCACGTCGAGACCTCAATCTAAAATTACGCCACGTGTACCGGTAGCCCAAGGCATCCACAACCTAAAGACCAAAATCACCTATGAGACCCCACAATTCAGGAGACCCCCACGTTACAGCCTCCACGATCTTCAGGACGATCCTCCAGATACAAAGTTGTATTAAAATTGCATGCCACGATCCACAGGTCTAACGGAAAACTTGTCCTCACCAAACATAACTCATCAACAAGCAGTGAGAATTTCACACCATTGCAAGGCCCACACACATTGGTGATGGCGACCCAAGTCGCATCTGCCCTCCGTCACAACACAATGGAAATAGAATGCTTGCCATTAGTTCTTCTTGCTCCAAGACAAACTTCTCTCCATTCCAACCCATCATCAAACCCCCTGAAGCCCCATCCGAACCAATGGCACGAAACTCTCGCATCGTGCTCCCTCTAACAACCTTCCACATGTGCTCAAAATCAACAGAAGTTTTGGTTTCATGTAAGACAACCATGACAGCATTTCGTTACATGACCATGTCTCACACCATAACCCTCTCATCAGGCCTTCCTAGGCGCCTCACTTTCCAAGAGATAATATTCATTTGGAAACCGCGGCAACCCTCGCATGCAGTACCGGCTCCAGGCACGCCACAAGACCCTCTTCCAGATCTTCCCCAGCCAAAAGTCATCCCATCAATCAAGGCAAGGAGTGATCTCAAGGTGAATCCTGGGTCGTGTTGAGGAGCAAGAATGGATGAATCTCGGGGCTAGTTACGACCCGAAGCTAGGAGCTCAGGATGTGTGCGGAAGAGTAGTATAGGACTGAAAATCTCATATACAGTATACTGACCGTCCTTCGAATTCCCCTAGAATATGGTACTACTAGACGGATTTTTGACTATCTAATTTCTCATCTCTCTCGCGGCTTTCACACGAGGAAAATTAGACTCGCTCTCACCCGCTCTTCTCCTATCAGCTTCTCCATAGGTCTCATTGTCCTCTTATATAATTAGTAGTTGAAATGTATCTCTGCGGGAATGGAAGAGGCTTGGACTATTCTCGAAAAAACTCTCTCTAAGTCTTTGACGTCTTGGTATTGTACGCGGATGAGTGACCTTTGGCTATATACATGCTATAGTACCTAGAATTACTACTGGAAAAATATATAAAATGTCATTGGGCCATGCGAGTTCCCTGTAACAATGATATCACATTCCTTTTGCGAATTTAGCTCTTAATACAAAATCATTCAAATCAGGTTTTTTGTTATTGGGATAGGTGAATTATTATGTATTCATCCCCGAGGGAACCGGTCAAGAGAATTTCTTATCATCGCAAAACAAAAATCAAAAGAATAACAGAAATAGATCCATATAAAAAAAGGATTTCATATATATCCACATGAACTACGACAGCCCAACCGCCCTCCTGCCCACCATCAACCCCATTTGCACCCTCATCACTGACCAACTCATCCGTCTCATGTGTCAGACAGAGCATCGAACCTGTAATCCGAGCAAGACCTAGGTCATTAGTCTGCTTGCACTCACCTACACCTAGAAGAAGTCTCCGCCTCAATAGACCTTGTGCCCATCCCTCATCCCGCACCTCCAACCACTGGTAAATCTCAAAACGCCAGCATCTCATTCGGACCCTGAGGCTGCGACGACATCAACTTCTCCCGAAACGCCCCATGGCCAAAAAAAGGATCTGTTCCACCCCTACAGAGAAGCGTAGTCCAAGTCTGCACTCCTTCCGTTGCAGATTCCATGGCCACAAAGTGCATTCTTGCCTAACAGAAACCCGATGCTTTGGTTGCAGTGGATGGGGGCACTGGTGTGCTTTGTACCCTTGAATCTTGATGGTAGAGAAACTCCTACATGGATGAGTCATGTGAACACCACCATTCAGCACTTAAACAAGGCATGGAGAGTTGTTGATGGTCGTCCATTTGTGCAGGCGATCATGGGTGCATCATTCAATCCTAATCGTGTTGAGATACTAGTGGGAAGTTCGGTAATGATAGTTGTTATAAACAAGGTTGTAGAAATTAATAGTTGGTACTCAATCGGTATGGTCACTGACTAAGGATTAATCGACATTCGGGCGACTAATTGAATTTAGTCAATGTTTAGTCGCTTTGAATTTTAAATAATTTTAAATATATAAATATTTTTTTCTTATATATTTGCATAAATTTGTACATTTTCTATGCTATTAAAATGAAATAAAAGTAGTTGAATGTAAATAGATAGCTTTTTAAGGCTCGTTGTTGGTGATGGTTGTGGTTTCTGTTTCTGATCCGATGATTGGAGGGGCAAGTTGCTTTGTGTAGACGTTTTCCCATCCTTTTTTCCCTGGCAACTGACACATGTGTTTGTGTGAGAGACTACTGGGAATGTGGCAGTTGGCTACCTTTCTTCCACTCCACCATATCAAATCAATGTACTGAGGAGGTATTCCAGCTCTTAGAGAATCTACCATCTCGTGAGAGAATGGCAATTTTGCCGATCATTGATCTTAGGTTGATGCCTTGATGAACACTTCACACTGCAGAAGGTGTGTTCTTCTGCTCCTTTAAGGTCTTTGATTCAACGATTGCTTCAAATCAGTTCGCAGACATTTGGAGGTGGAAGGTTCCGCTATGAATCCAAATTTTCATTTGGCTGCTTCAAAGGAATCGACTGACAGATGCCCTATGTGTGAAATTGGAGTTGAATCAGTGGACCATCTTTTTTTCACATGTTCGTGCACGGCGGTGTTGTGGGAGGATCTCAGCATGGGCTGGATTTGTGCGAGGTCCTTCGACTCTTTTTGGGGCTCGCTGCGGACGGCTAGGCAGCGTTCAAGGAGGGAGCTGCTTAGCCATGTGTCATTGCTTTGGTCTATCTGGCTAGCTAGGAATGCTTTGTTGTTCTCGGGTCAGAGGTTTTATAGGGAGAATGTATCCAGTCTGTGGAATTTGATGAGGAGTGGCTATCGGTGTGATTACAGGTGTCGTTTTTCTTATTTAGGTTTTTAATATAATTTTGGGGTGGACACCAATGCGTGCCCCCCCACCCCTTTTTTGGCTCAAAAAAAAGGAATCGACTGATGACAGGTGAGAGAGGAGTGTGTTTCTTTCCAAGTTGTGATGGCACTTGTGAATGTTGTTTGATGGAAGAAGAGAGCATTGAACACTTGTTTTTTTGGATGTTTGGTTGCAAAGGAGGTGTGGGCAGCGGTGCTTGTTGGAATATATACTTCTGACTGGGCTGACTTTTGGATTTCACTAGATGCCTTAGGACACTGGAGTAGTCTCACCCAGATTTAGGTGGCAGCTATCTTGTGGTCCATGTGGCTAGCGCGGAATGAGTCGAGATTCCGAGTTGGACGTATGTATATAGAAAATATAATTGAGCATGCAAAAAGTCTAAAGACATTTTAGTCTTTGTCATTTTTGTTTTGTTTTTCGATGTGAATATATAAAATCTGAAGGGAAGGCGTCTCCTCGACATTGTACCATATTTTTTCTCAAATAACAAAGTAGGGATGCATAAGGATAGGAATATATCAGTTCATGTCTAATGCTTCGATTTTTATATGAACATGAACATGTATTTTCAAACTTTGGGATACTTGTTAGGTAACTTTGACGGATATGGATGTTGATATCATATGGATAAGAATATGGATACATACACTAAAATATTTGGCAAATATCTGCCCAGATATCCATCTGTCACTGTTGTAAAAGTCGGCCGACTAGGCCGATTAGTCGGTCCGACTAGTCGAGTCGGTGGGGTAGCCGACTCGACTAGGCCTAGTCAACCATTAGTCGGTCAACCCGACTAATCGGCCCGACTAGTCGGCCTAGTCGGTCGACTACAAGGCCGAATTTTACATAGAGATTTTCTAATTTTTTAATTTTTTGATTTTTTAAAAGCAACCTTATTCTAATATGCTTAATGTTATATTTAAAGATAATTACTTCATTTATTTCATTATGATAGTATAGAAAATGTACAAATCAATGTAAATATATAAGAATATCTGTATAAAAATTGATTTATATATTTAAAATAATTAAAAAACTTCAAAACCGACTAATAGCTGACTAAATCCGATTAGTCGTCCGACTGCCGATTAATCCTTAGTCAATGACCCCACCGACTGAGTACCGACTACCGCTTTCTGCAACCTTGTATTGTGTACATTATACATGCACAAGTACAAAATATATACTAGTGCATACCCTGTGCGATGCATGGATTGTATTGATGGCAGAAAAATAGAATGAAAGATAATAAAGTTACACCTATTATGACTTTTTTAAACACAGTCTATGTTTTTAATAAGTTTGATATTAGTATTAATCAAATAAGAATCAACAAATAAAGTCTGCATATGCAATTAAAAAAATAGGAAAGGGAAAATTGGCCCAAGGATATTGTAGCATAAAATTCGGGTGCATGATATTGCAAGAAGTTTCGAGGTCAACTCCTTTATTTTTTGAACTATTCATCAAATAAAAATCAACATTCAAAAGACTATATGTGCAATTACTTAAGAAATTGGATGAAGAGTAAAAATGTAGTCCATAAATATTTTAACAATAAATTCGTATGCATAATATGGATTGAAGGCTTGAAATTAACTCAATCATTTATTAATCATCGGCGTAGAAAATGGTAAAAATATAGGAAAGGTTAAAAACTTATCCCACAATTTTTTTAACAAAAGATTGATATATGGATAAATAAAATAATAAATTTATAGTAGATAACATTTATCAAATATTACTTGCTGAATTACATAACTTTCTATTTGCACCGTGCATTAAAATATCCATATATGCACACACATAGGTTGGATGTTTATTCTAAAACTGTAATGCAAATATTTACATTTATAGGAAACCATCTGTGTGTCTATTCATGATTACACGTTCATCAACATTTCTGCTCATTAGTTATATATTCTTACATAGACATAGTGGAGTTCTCAGTCTATATCTCTGTGCACATTTATCTTTAGACTATTTTCTAGTTTGTGATAACTTTAGCAAAGATTAGTATACATTTAATGAAAAGTGACGGGTAATTGTTGTGTAATGAACCTTTAATAATGAATAAAACGTTTATACAAAAGACAAGTTTGCAGTGAACTATATTTATTCTTATTTATAAGCACAGAATTTTGGAAACTTTGCAAGATCATCAAAAACCATCTTGCGAATTTGAATAAGTATCGGGAGCGGAAGGATAAGGTAGCCGACAGCAAGTGCAAGAGAGACAAATTCCTTAATAGTGTTCTTTTCAAGAACACTATTCGGGAATTTGTATCAAAATAGTTCGGTCTTTTCAACATGAATTCAAGCAAACATTTAGATTTCATTGAGACGTTCGCTAACAACAATGTATTGCATCGCCTGAATGCAATGAGATGTTGGTAAGGGTCGTTGCATTGCTGCCAGCATTTATTTAGAAATTTGCAAGGGATCTCGCATGAGGAACGCATGCAAATAAATAAACTAGTTCTGTTGCATTGCCGTCTGGATGCAGTCTCAAATTTGCAAGGGTTCTCGCATGATGGACGCGTGCGAGTGGTCCAAAAGAGGTTACATATGAAGTTGTGGATAGGTAGTTGGAATATTAGCACTTTGACTGGCAAATCGATAGAGATTATAGATATGATAGAAAGAAGGAAGATGCAGATACTATGTTTCCAAGAGACAAAATGGATTGGAGAGAAAGCAAGGGAGATCGAGAACACAAGCTTTAAACTTCGGTATTCATGTAAAGATAAGGACAGAAATTGTTTTGGAGTGGATGTTCATAAGGATTTGAAGGATTGTGTGGTTGAGGTGCAAAGATTCCTATATTGAATTATCCTAAAATTGGTGCTCGAAGAAGAAACTCTGAATATCATCTCAATTTATGCACTGCAAATTGATTTATATGAAAGGATTAAACAAGCTTTTTGGGAGGATTTAGATAAGATTATGCTAGTGTTCATGGAGGACATGGCTTCAGGGATAAAAATGAAGAGGAAAAAGTCATTCTGGATTTTGTAACGACTTATGATCTTTTCATAGCAAACACTGTCTTCAAGAAGAGGGATGAGCATTTAGTTACTTATAAGAGTGGCTCGACTAGAACACAAATAGAGTACTTTGTGTTGAGGATAAGAGATTGGTTGTGCTCCAAAGACTGCAAAGTAATCATATGAGAGAATTTGACAACCCAACATCACTTGTTAGTCATGGATGTGTAAATAAAAAGGCTAGTAAAGAAATGGGGGGTCTCCAATATCACTAGAACTAGATGGTGGAAACTTCAATTGAAGCAATCAAGCTTTAGGGAGAAGGTTTTAGAAGACTTATCTTGCGATTGTAACGGAAATGCAAACGAGATATGGGAGGTAGTAGCATCTTCTATCCGAAAGGTAGTCAAAGAGATTTTAGACGAGTCAAATGGAGGAACTCCATGGCAAAAGGAGGCTTGGTGGTGGAGTGGAGGGGTGCAAGAGAAGCTCAAAATTTAAAGAGCCTATTTTAAAGCTGTCTAAGGATAGAACATAGGAAACTATCACAAACTACAAAATAGCAAAGAAGGAAGCAAAAGAGGCATAAGTAAAGCTAAGTCAAAAGTTTGTGAAGTTTTGTACAAAAATCTCGATTCTAAAGAGGGTCAGAAGGATATATTCAGGTTGGTCAAAGCAAGAGACAGAAAGACAAAAGACCTTTCTTAAGTGAGATGCATTAAGGATGAGGAAGGTCATGTTGACTTGGCTTGCAAATTAATACAATGTTATTTGGCGAAACAAGAAAATGCATGAAGATTGGAGGAGAAGCATCGTGGTGCCTCTTTATAAGAACAAAAGAGGCATTCAAAATTGTTCAAATTACAGAGGTATCAAGCTAATGAGTCACATTATGAAAAATTTGAGGTGTGATCGAAAAAAGTTGAGGCAAGTTTCCAAAGTAAAAGAAAACCAATTCAGATTCATGCAGGACACTCAACTATTGAAGCCATCCACTTGTTGAGGAGAATAGTGGAGATTTATAGAGCTAAAAGGAAGAACCTCCATACGATTTTTATTGATTTGGAGAAGACTTATGATTTTGTCTTGTTGGAGTATGTGTCACTTAAGTGGTAGATGGGTAAATGGATCCCTCCATTTACCACATTCAATGTTTAGTCCCACATCTACCAGTGGTGAGACTTGAAGGATCTGTGGAAGCTATATAAGAAGTCACAGACTTCTTGTATCAGATGAGAAAGTTCAATGAACGAATCAGCCCTTTGAGGCATTCTCCTGTGGTTTCATCTCGCTCCTTAGGGAAGTAGGGTTCCATGTAAAAATCTTGTTGTTCTTCATGTTCATTATTCTTTTCTCTAATTATACTTCCGCATTCTTAGTTTATAACATGGTATCAGAGCTGGTTTGATTCTCGAGGAGTTATTTTCATCATTTGTTCAAGATTCGATTTTGGTGCTTTGAAGATTATTATTATAATCTGAAGATCGTGTATCAATTCCTGATATTGCTCTTGAAGATTTGCAAGCATATTTGTTGGAGTATTTTTATGTGTCACTTATGTGGGAGATGGGTCCGAGATCCATTTGCCACATCCAGTTGTTTAGTCCAAGGGTTTAAATATCGGTTTCGGATATCGTATCGATACCCTGTCGATATGATATTTCATCGAAATTTCGACGAAATTTCGACGATATTTCGCCCATAACGACCATCATTTGTGAAGAAATGACCAAAAACTGCCCTCATATCACCATTTCGCTCGAGATTTCGGTCCCTTGTCGAAATCGAAATTTTGCGAAGTCTGAAACAACGGTTTAGTCCCACATCTACCACTTGTGGGATGTGGAGACTCAGTGAGGGCTATATAAGAAGCCCCTCACCCCTTGTATCCAGTGAGAAAGTGCAATGCATACATCAGCCCTTTGAGGTGTTCTTCTGTAGTTCCATCCCGCTCCTTAGGGAGTAGGGTTCCACATTACAATCACGTTCTTCATGTTTATTTTATTCATCTCTGATATTTCGCTTTCGCATTCCTATTTTCCAACATGGTATCAGAACTATTTTTTTCTAACACGGTATCAGAGAGGGTCGATTCTCGAGGATTTTATATTCATTTTTTTCGAGATTCGTGCTTTGTTCAAAAGATCAAGGGTTTCACAAAATCCTAATTATGTGAAGATTAAAGTTCCTATTTTGAAGATTATTTTGCTCGTGGTTGTTATTATTGTTCGCGTTGAAGATCTGTTCGAAGTTCTGAAAAGGGACATGATTCGTTCTGCGTATATACACAAATTCTAGGTTTTTTGTTGAAACCTTAATTCAACACAGATTACATCATGTTCGAGATTTGTTTGGTTCACCAAACCCTAGCTGACGCATCCAGCCATCTTTATAAGGAGCTCTAATTTCTGGAGCTCGATGCTCTCCTATTCAAGCGAAGGCGGCCTCCATGGGCAGGTGAATCCCCAACTCTAGGCGGTCGCTCCTCCTCCATGCGAGGAGGTGACTCCATGAGCGGCGATTCTCCAGCCTTCCGCCGATCTAGGCGGAACCCTCCAAGCAGCGGCTCCCCCTTCGCAGCAGCTCCGAGCCCCATTGGAGTCAGCGACCGCCATTCTTGTGGCGTGCCTTCGAAAGAGGGTTCCCCATAGTGGGAACCCTAGTTTTAGCGAAAAAAAAGGAGGTTCGACGGCCCCTTTTATTTAAAAAAGGAGAAGTGAAATGGTCGTTGAGAAAAAATGAACATGTTTTTAAAAAAGGGGGGGCTTTGCTGCAGTCGGTCCAAGTGAGAAAAAAAAGGATGGGCCATCATGTTTTAAATGATTCAAAAAAAAATTGAGAGGAAAATCCGTAAAAAATGAATGGCTTGTTTTTAAAAAAATTGTTGTGACGGCTATTAAAAAAATGAAATAGCCAAAAAAAATTAATGATTGAGAAAAGTCAAGAAAAAATGTGACGGCTTATTTAAAATTGGTTTTCTCCCCATCTTTGCTGTCTTCTCCCAACTTGGTCGATGTTTGTCATTCCGACCAGTATTGGAGAAAGGTGGGTTATTATGTATAGTCACAGGTCTGTTCCAGATTCATTTTTTTTTGAAAGCTTTGTTCCAGATTCATATGTCAGATTCTCCATACCAGCCAGATTTTTCAGACTCTACAGTTCTACAGATGTTCAGAGGATCAGACTCGACGATTGATTCTGAGTCTTCGGTTTCAGACATGCACGTGTATGCGGTCTTTTTCAGATGTGCACATGTATGCCATCATTGTTTGTGGTCCCCATCATTTGTGTTTCAGCCAAGGTTTTCATTTGATCCATAAGGACTCCATAATAGAGATCACATTCCCTATGCCATGTGAGCAAAGGTTTTCATGTGGTTTCATAGAGACTCCAGAGTAGAGATCACATTCTTTGAGCCAGATGGGAGAGATCCAGTTCTCCGACGAGGAGACTTTTTAGACTCCATTCTCCAACGACCGTGGACTACGACGAGGACTGCACTCCATAGCTTTTTCAATTCGGCCCTTTCAAAGATGGAGCAGTTGTCCACATGTGGTGGTGGGCCAGAGTTCTCCATGTAGAGACTCGTTTTAGTTGCAGTGACTCTGACAGGCGCAGTGCAGAGCACATGCTCTCCGACGAGGAGATTCAGTTTGACTCACACACTCCAGCCTGTTCATCCTCCTCACATGCACGGTATGAGAAGTAACGCCCTCGACAGCATCCGACAGTTATGCACATTGAGTTGATATGGTTTGTACTGTTATGTAGCATGAGTTGAGATTTCTTTCTGTTTTCCCAAGCTGAGCATTGCATACTCCAGCTTTAGGGGGAGCGTTGGAGTATTTGTTATATGTGTCACTTATGTGGAAGATGGGTAAATGGATCCCTTTAGGAACCATTTACCACATCCAGTTGTTTAGTCCCACGTCTACCACTTGTCGGATGTGGAGACTCAGTGAGGGCTATATAAGAAGCCCCTCACCCCATGTATATAGTGAGAAAGTGCAATGCATACATCAACCCTTTGACGCGTTCTCCCGTGGTTTCATCCTGCTCCTTAGGGAGTAGGGTTCCACGATAAATCTTGTTATTCGTGTTTATTTTATTCATCTCTGATATTTCGCTTCGCATTCCTATTTTCTAACAATATTCGTGTTCAAGTTGTAGTCTAGGCTTTTCTAAACCCTAATTTTGCACAATTCGATATTGGTAATTTATTTTTATTATCTGTTTCTAAAGATCTGAATATCACGATCATCGCCAAGTTCTAGACTCAGTTTTAGGGTTGAATTTCTTGAATCCTAATTTCAGCATATCCAGGAGGTGGGGTTGGGAAGCGCAACTCCAGGTGACGTGAACTCCAAATCCAATTGCCAGGGTTTTTCAGGAACCCTAGTTCGCAAGGACAAGTCCAGCCCCATCGGCAGCGGTGATGACCTCAGTGAGAGGGTCCAGTATCTTCTTCAGATCGCTCTCGCACCGTGCATCTTCTTCAAATCCTCCAGTTGGCGCCTCCCACGCATAATAGGGTTGAGCATTATCTCTCAAGCAGCAGTGGAGGAGGAGAGAACGCTCGTCGTTCTACTTCTATGGTTTCGGGCAGTGAAGAGTGGACGCCTCCGGCGATGCGAGCTACATAGCACATGCATCTTCGAACGATCTGGGAGCAGCCCCATTGGGGCGGCACTGATGCAATACCAGGCAGAGCCCGAAACTCCCATGTATGCCCCCTCTAAGCGGCACACCACTGTCTCCATCTCTTTGGAGCTCTAGAAGCGGTGATGTCACCCTTCTCAACTGATGAACCTCAGTTTCATCATCTTTATTTCCCATAATTAACCCCCTTGCTTAAAAGTTTGTCATTAAAACCCTGTTAATGTCATATAATTAACAGAGTCCTTAATAAATTGAAAACCACAAAAAATGGCAAAACAAAAATCAGTGGTATTTTTAGACTTAAAAATACTCTCAAAAATATTTTGGGCCTTTGTTTGATTTCATCTCCAGTTTTTGTCAACATGAAACTTGTAGATCTCGTCAAGATCTACAACTTTCATGTTTTGAGTTTTATCAAATTCGGCCATCTTGACCCTCATTTTTCGACTTGAAGTTTGAATAACTCTGATTGGGCCACGTGGCCCATTCTGGGGGCGCCACGTGGCCCGGCTCTCTTTGTCTTATCCGCCAGCTTCCTCAGCCATTGGATCCTCCTCTTGATCCAACGGCTCAGTCTTCTCCACACGCGCCATTGCCCTTGACCGTCAGATCAGTCCCGCTCTCAATCCGCACCACTCGTTCCCGCCATTCATCAGAGCGTGCCACGTGTCACATCTGGCGCCCTTTGATCGTGCTCTTGATTTCCATCTCAACCGCTCCTTCCTATGGCGCGCCTCTACCCTTCGATCATCTTAGCTCCCTATCCAAGCCGCTCGTCAGCGCCTTACTCCGCAGCGCGACACGTGGCTGAATCCTGGACCTTCGATCGCACCGCCGCAGATCTGATCGCAACCGCTCGCTCGCGCCCAAACCCTAACCGTTGGATCTCACGATCCAACGGCCAGGACTCCGTCGTCTACCTCCAGAAGACCCTCTCTTCCCCACGATTTTTGCTCGCGCGCACCACTCCCCCTTCCATTTTTAGCCATATCCCTAGTCATCCTCTCCTCTCTCTAAACACCTCACGACCGAGCCCCATCATCCACCTCCTCCGCGCATCACTCAACTACCCACGACCACCTTCCAGACGACCCACAACTCCCTCGAAATTCTCGGCTTCCACCACATGGACCACCGAGCACCACCTTTAAATACCGTGCCTCCGCCCCACTTCACCCTCGTCCATCAACCAAGGGGCGGTGGCCCAGCCCTCCAGCTCCTCCCTGTGACAGGGGGAGGAGCTTGGATCGAGCGACGACGACCTCCTGCCCCGATGAGACCCGCCGACCTTCAGGCGACGCTGCGGTGGCTCTAAGCCCCGCCCGAGCTCGCTGGGGAGGCCGCCCAGTATGTGCGACGACCCGGGCTTCTTCTCCGACGCCCAGCCCAGGCCACAACCTCCATCTCCGGTCAGGTACGTTCTCTGATCTTCTTTTGTTTTTCTTCTTATTTTTGCCTAATTTTCGTAGCTTCTTCAAGCTCCTTCCCACTCCATTAACCAGTCCATTAGCTCCACCATTCTTTCACCTTCCCCGCGCACATCTCAGATCACCACCCTCCTCCGTCATGACCCTTATCATCCCAGGCATCCTCCTCCGCCGGAGGCGGAGGAGGACCCACTAAGGGCTTCGCCTTCTTCACCCCCTGAGCCCTCCGTTCACCTCGCATCGCACCCCCGATTTCCACTTAACCCCTTTTGCAGGTCAACCATGCACCAATGGCCGGACCTCGGGCGGAGCTGAGTTCTAGAGCTCCGCCTCCGGCGACCCGGCGTCGACATGGCATCCCAGGCACCCCCGCGTCTTCTTCGACCTCGGACCTGCATCGCCAGACCTTCAGCAATCTTCCACGAGCTTCAACGAGCACGGCAAGGCACGGCGGAGCTCCAGGCTTCTCGCCGGAGCTCTAATCGCGCCGCCACCTGATGAAGGAGGAGGAAGAGCAGCTACCGTTGGATCTCGCCCCACGGCGGAGATCCAATGGCCCTGGAAGCGCCACGACGACATCCCGGAGCGCGGAGGCTCGGTGGAACCGAGCCTCGCCCGAGTCACCCTCGAGCCGCCACGTGGCCCGAGCCACCTGCTACGGCCCCCGAAGCTGCACCGAGCCTCGCCCCCACCCGAGCCTGAGCTCACGTGCCACCCGCACGTGGGGTCTGGGCTTTTTGCATCGGTGCCCTCGCATGTCCCGCATTTTACATCCAGGTCGTGATACACGTGGCACATCCAGAGACCACGCCGAGCCTGATCACCACCAAGCCTGGAGGCTCGGATATCCCGAGCCAACCCGAAGCAGCAGCGAGCCTCTGCCAAGCCCGAGCCGCACTCCGAGCCTGGATGGCGCGTGCAAGGCACGTGCTTTCTGGGTTATTTGCAGAGTCGCCCTCACACCTTCCACAATTTGCAAACAGGTCCTGAGCACGTGCAGCACCTGCGCGCCTGGGGCTATTTGCACTCATACCCTTGCGGGTTTCAATAATTGCAAATATGCCCCCGCGCGTATGGTTTATTTACAGGGAAGTCCTCCACACTTATTTTTATTACATTTGAGTCCTTCCCAGGGACTGGTTTGTAGATACTTTTCATGTTTTTATTACATTTATGCCCTTGCGTTCCTTTATGCATATCTTGAGCATCATGTTTCCGTTTCAATTGATTTCAGTCTCATTTGAAAGCTTGTTTGATGTACTTCTTAATGGCATATGAAGTTTTGCATTTTGGACACTTGAGTTTTATGTATTATTGTATTTGCCATGTGTTCATTATTAGTAACTTATGCCTTGTTAACATTATCGATCAAGCTTGACATTCTAATCAAATCTGAAATTGACTCACATTGAATTTTGCTCATCATTATTAACCTAGGGCATATTTCCATTACACTTCTATTGCATTTCGTCTCATTTATTTTCATGATAAAAAATGTTTAAAAAAATGCATGTTTATTTTTAATGCATTGTCATGTCGTGTCTATGCATCATTTGACCTATAAGCTTTATTTCAACACTTGATTAAATACGCTTAAATCCGGTTAATACGAGAGAAGCGCGTGTCCCTGAGTTCGACCTTGGTTTCTTGCCAAGTAAAATAAAAATAACGATCATCTTATTTTGCTTTATTATCACATATCTGTAAATAAGGTGATCTTTTGACGACCAGAATCGGCTCGACTACGATGATGATTTCGAGTGCTAAAAACACTCTTAAAGGGCCGATTTTCCGGCTCGTCAAATGGCGCCGTTGCCGGGGACACGGCTCATCTCTTTTATTTTTTGGATTTTTGTGTGATTAATTTGGTGTATCTTTTTATAGGTTAAATAGTCACATATTTTTGCATATAAAATTTTTCTTTCTTATTTGATCTCTAACCATTGTTTCTGTGGCAGGGCCCTTGATGGATCAAGGAGGCGAGGAGCAGGACGTTCCCCCGCTGCGAAGAGCCACAGGAGCATGCTTGGAGCAAAGAAGGAAGAAAAAGGAGAAAAAAGTGTCGCATTTTTTTGTTGCATTTTATTTTTAATAAACTCGTCTTTTACAGCGGTCTTCGATCGAAGACTCGCGATTGTAATCGAACGATCGTGGTTGTGTGGGGATCGTCCCCACTTGAGTGTCGACCTAGGACCTAGGCACATGGCTCTCCGAGCTCAATTTTCATATTTTATTGTGCTTGATCGTAGGTTAGGACACACTCAAAATATAGACGCACTTAATCTCGCATTACTTAGCTAAAATTAATGAAGATCAAACACCGCTAATAGATGCATGATTAGGTGCGGCTTTTTCGACTTGCATACATGATTGATTTGATTTTCAAAACGGCCCCAGATTTCTCGCGGCTTTTATCGTCAAATCACTGCATGATTTTTTTCGCTTTGCCTCGATCGCGTTTTTCTTCATCGAATACATGTTTTTCTCGGCTTTCATTTTTCTAGATTGATCACCTAGGATAAATGGAAAATGGAATGAACGGTAGACGATGATTTTCTGATTGATGGCTAACCATATTTCAGTGATAATTTAAAATAAAATTGGGACTGTTAATTGCAAGTCAACCAAAAATGGAGTAAAATTCGGTTTTGGGAGAGCAATACCCTCGCTTACGCAATAATTTTCCTTCACATTTTTTCTTTGCGTAAAAATCAAATGTTTTATCACCAATAAAATAGACAAGATAATAAACCAACTTAGGTTGGTTTGATGTGTGAGTTGGTGAAAATACGGGTTTGCTTGCTTGATTGAGCCGTATGTTTTACGAGACACAACCCCAAAATCCGAAGACACTCCATTTCATCTCCGTAGATTCAACCGCTCACTTGTGTATCCATCCTCCTTCTTCGTTCACCTTGGGTCCCTCCCGACATCAAATTCTATCTTTATATTTAGGCTAATCTCAGCCTAAGTATAGGGGGGACCCAAGTCCCCGTGATTTTCTCTACTCATCTTTTCTTGCCTTTATACTTAGGTTATTTCTAACCTAAGTATAGGGGGGGTCCCTTCTTAGTCCCGTATATTCTTCTATATTTAAATGGACCTATGTTCTTGTAACATCTAATGCTATGAGGACATAGCAAAGTTTAAGTATAGGGGGGTATACCGTATATACCGTATATTTACTTTAGCTATAATCTGAAAAATTTGAAAAATTAAAAACTTTTTGGCTAAGGTAAAATTCATTGGACTAAGAAAATTCAAATAATTTCGCGGTTTTTTTCGATATTATGTTACACTATTTTATAGAAATATTTTCGAAATTGATTTTTGAAAATGTTTTGAAAACTTTTTTATTTTGTGTGACTGGGTTTTGAAAAATCGCCTTCTCTTTTATCAAGGAAAGTTGAGTCTAACCTGTGTTTAAAAACTAAAATCCATAAAAATTGCAAAATTCAAAAATCCTTTAGGAGCCATTAGTGACTACTAAGCCCCATTAAATAGCCGTGTTCAGTGAGGGTTCGCCCTTAGCAGAGTGGATGGTTTAAAGGACATCGCGTAAGGCTCCGTCCTTAAGGAACGGGCTCCGGCCTGTACTTACATCCATACTGGTTGAATGCAGATGCAACTATTTAATGGAGATTAGGCAGTCCTCTTATCTCTTGAAAAAAAAAAAAGTGTTTTTGAATGAAGGAGTTGGATTAAACCTCTACACTTACACTTTCACCCAGGATCTGAAATGGTCAAGGAAGCTTGATTTTTGAGGTCTTTGAGATTTGCGGTTAACCAGCCTTAGTCATCAGGGTCATAGACTTAAACATCCACATTCCCCTAGGTTTCTAGATTTGCATGCTATATTCCATGCTTAATCTCAGACAAAGAGAATATGATCAGCACATCACATGCACGACTGCGGTTTTGATTGAGATGAGTTGATTTTTCACCTGAGGGATTGGGATGAGGAAGTCAAGTTTGGATTTGATCTAATGATGCTCGAGGATGGGATAAAATCTTTGGAGGCTTCATGAAACCTGAGTGTCAGCAATTTTAGCCAGTATGAGAACTTGATTCTTGTACTAATCTCTTGACATTGACCTAAGTGCCTGGGTGTGAAATAAATAAAAAATTGTTGATCAGTGTGCGCCAACTCTTGGTAAAAGCAGTGGAGCTAGCCACAAATTATACAAGTCAATGAAATTCAAAGAAAAGCTCTCATTCCATACAAAGTCAAATATCAAAGAACTTCCACCAAAGGCGAGCGCTCCCAAACTTTTTAAAGTGTCCACTTGGACCACCGCTATTAGGACCAGGAGTCGGGCTTGCACCAAAAAAGGGCTCTGCATCGTAAATGCTACAAGTCTGGGTGTAGAAGGTATAATAGATACTCAAAAAAGACACACCCCGGTGTACTCCCAGGAAAACAAGTGCAGACGGCTCCAACTTCTCTTGACGGACACACTGATCAACACCAAAAAAATGTGTTGCGTAAAAAGGCACTAGAGAGAATCCTTGTTCCAATGAGAGGGAGAGAAGAATTGACACAATCCCATGCCCTCCATTTCTGGCCTGCCATCCACATTTTATAAGTCTGACAACTAAAGAGACGGTGGACTGAATGCAAAATTTGATTTATTCCCTAGTGCTGAGGATTGGGTCCTTAGGAGATTTTCTCGGACCAAGATTTTGGGTGACAAATTGACTCTACTCTCAGAATTGCAGTCAACACTAAACTCATATCCTTTAGTTTATATGTACATCAGAGAGAGTCTAGAGAAGTAGAGGAATTGGAAGCCTCTTGATTAAGGCTGGGTTGAACTCTAAAATTTTGGATCTCTGAAGCCGAGTCAACTTGATCAGATTGGATCCTGTATTCACATGCACAAGGGGGTTAATCCAACTTAGTCATTCTTTTTGATGCTCGAGGACGAGCATAGTTTAAGTATAGGGGGTTGATGAACCTCAGTTTCATTATCTTTATTTCCCATAATTAACCCCCTTGCTTAAAAGTTTGTCATTAAAACCCTGTTAATGTCATATAATTAACAGAGTCCTTAATAAATTGAAAACCACAAAAAATGGCAAAACAAAAATCAGTGGTATTTTTAGACTTAAAAATACTCTCAAAAATATTTTGGGCCTTTGTTTGATTTCATCTCCAGTTTTTGTCAACATGAAACTTGTAGATCTCGTCAAGATCTACAACTTTCATGTTTTGAGTTTTATCAAATTCGGCCATCTTGACCCTCATTTTTCGACTTGAAGTTTGAATAACTCTGATTGGGCCACGTGGCCCATTCTGGGGGCGCCACGTGGCCCGGCTCTCTTTGTCTTATCCGCCAGCTTCCTCAGCCATTGGATCCTCCTCTTGATCCAACGGCTCAGTCTTCTCCACACGCGCCATTGCCCTTGACCGTCAGATCAGTCCCGCTCTCAATCCGCACCACTCGTTCCCGCCATTCATCAGAGCGTGCCACGTGTCACATCTGGCGCCCTTTGATCGTGCTCTTGATTTCCATCTCAACCGCTCCTTCCTATGGCGCGCCTCTACCCTTCGATCATCTTAGCTCCCTATCCAAGCCGCTCGTCAGCGCCTTACTCCGCAGCGCGACACGTGGCTGAATCCTGGACCTTCGATCGCACCGCCGCAGATCTGATCGCAACCGCTCGCTCGCGCCCAAACCCTAACCGTTGGATCTCACGATCCAACGGCCAGGACTCCGTCGTCTACCTCCAGAAGACCCTCTCTTCCCCACGATTTTTGCTCGCGCGCACCACTCCCCCTTCCATTTTTAGCCATATCCCTAGTCATCCTCTCCTCTCTCTAAACACCTCACGACCGAGCCCCATCATCCACCTCCTCCGCGCATCACTCAACTACCCACGACCACCTTCCAGACGACCCACAACTCCCTCGAAATTCTCGGCTTCCACCACATGGACCACCGAGCACCACTTTTAAATACCGTGCCTCCGCCCCACTTCACCCTCGTCCATCAACCAAGGGGCGGTGGCCCAGCCCTCCAGCTCCTCCCTGTGACAGGGGGAGGAGCTTGGATCGAGCGACGACGACCTCCTGCCCCGATGAGACCCGCCGACCTTCAGGCGGCGCTGCGGTGGCTCTAAGCCCCGCCCGAGCTCGCTGGGGAGGCCGCCCAGTATGTGCGACGACCCGGGCTTCTTCTCCGACGCCCAGCCCAGGCCACAACCTCCATCTCCGGTCAGGTACGTTCTCTGATCTTCTTTTGTTTTTCTTCTTATTTTTGCCTAATTTTCGTAGCTTCTTCAAGCTCCTTCCCACTCCATTAACCAGTCCATTAGCTCCACCATTCTTTCACCTTCCCCGCGCACATCTCAGATCACCACCCTCCTCCGTCATGACCCTTATCATCCCAGGCATCCTCCTCCGCCGGAGGCGGAGGAGGACCCACTAAGGGCTTCGCCTTCTTCACCCCCTGAGCCCTCCGTTCACCTCGCATCGCACCCCCGATTTCCACTTAACCCCTTTTGCAGGTCAACCATGCACCAATGGCCGGACCTCGGGCGGAGCTGAGTTCTAGAGCTCCGCCTCCGGCGACCCGGCGTCGACATGGCATCCCAGGCACCCCCGCGTCTTCTTCGACCTCGGACCTGCATCGCCAGACCTTCAGCAATCTTCCACGAGCTTCAACGAGCACGGCAAGGCACGGCGGAGCTCCAGGCTTCTCGCCGGAGCTCTAATCGCGCCGCCACCTGATGAAGGAGGAGGAAGAGCAGCTACCGTTGGATCTCGCCCCACGGCGGAGATCCAATGGCCCTGGAAGCGCCACGACGACATCCCGGAGCGCGGAGGCTCGGTGGAACCGAGCCTCGCCCGAGTCACCCTCGAGCCGCCACGTGGCCCGAGCCACCTGCTACGGCCCCCGAAGCTGCACCGAGCCTCGCCCCCACCCGAGCCTGAGCTCACGTGCCACCCGCACGTGGGGTCTGGGCTTTTTGCATCGGTGCCCTCGCATGTCCCGCATTTTACATCCAGGTCGTGATACACGTGGCACATCCAGAGACCACGCCGAGCCTGATCACCACCAAGCCTGGAGGCTCGGATATCCCGAGCCAACCCGAAGCAGCAGCGAGCCTCTGCCAAGCCCGAGCCGCACTCCGAGCCTGGATGGCGCGTGCAAGGCACGTGCTTTCTGGGTTATTTGCAGAGTCGCCCTCACACCTTCCACAATTTGCAAACAGGTCCTGAGCACGTGCAGCACCTGCGCGCCTGGGGCTATTTGCACTCATACCCTTGCGGGTTTCAATAATTGCAAATATGCCCCCGCGCGTATGGTTTATTTACAGGGAAGTCCTCCACACTTATTTTTATTACATTTGAGTCCTTCCCAGGGACTGGTTTGTAGATACTTTTCATGTTTTTATTACATTTATGCCCTTGCGTTCCTTTATGCATATCTTGAGCATCATGTTTCCGTTTCAATTGATTTCAGTCTCATTTGAAAGCTTGTTTGATGTACTTCTTAATGGCATATGAAGTTTTGCATTTTGGACACTTGAGTTTTATGTATTATTGTATTTGCCATGTGTTCATTATTAGTAACTTATGCCTTGTTAACATTATCGATCAAGCTTGACATTCTAATCAAATCTGAAATTGACTCACATTGAATTTTGCTCATCATTATTAACCTAGGGCATATTTCCATTACACTTCTATTGCATTTCGTCTCATTTATTTGCATGATAAAAAATGTTTAAAAAAATGCATGTTTATTTTTAATGCATTGTCATGTCGTGTCTATGCATCATTTGACCTATAAGCTTTATTTCAACACTTGATTAAATACGCTTAAATCCGGTTAATACGAGAGAAGCGCGTGTCCCTGAGTTCGACCTTGGTTTCTTGCCAAGTAAAATAAAAATAACGATCATCTTATTTTGCTTTATTATCACATATCTGTAAATAAGGTGATCTTTTGACGACCAGAATCGGCTCGACTACGATGATGATTTCGAGTGCTAAAAACACTCTCTTAAAGGGCCGATTTTCCGGCTCGTCAAATGGCGCCGTTGCCGGGGACACGGCTCATCTCTTTTATTTTTTGGATTTTTGTGTGATTAATTTGGTGTATCTTTTTATAGGTTAAATAGTCACATATTTTTGCATATAAAATTTTTCTTTCTTATTTGATCTCTAACCATTGTTTCTGTGGCAGGGCCCTTGATGGATCAAGGAGGCGAGGAGCAGGACGTTCCCCCGCTGCGAAGAGCCACAGGAGCATGCTTGGAGCAAAGAAGGAAGAAAAAGGAGAAAAAAGTGTCGCATTTTTTTGTTGCATTTTATTTTTAATAAACTCGTCTTTTACAGCGGTCTTCGATCGAAGACTCGCGATTGTAATCGAACGATCGTGGTTGTGTGGGGATCGTCCCCACTTGAGTGTCGACCTAGGACCTAGGCACACGGCTCTCCGAGCTCAATTTTCATATTTTATTGTGCTTGATCGTAGGTTAGGACACACTCAAAATATAGACGCACTTAATCTCGCATTACTTAGCTAAAATTAATGAAGATCAAACACCGCTAATAGATGCATGATTAGGTGCGGCTTTTTCGACTTGCATACATGATTGATTTGATTTTCAAAACGGCCCCAGATTTCTCGCGGCTTTTATCGTCAAATCACTGCATGATTTTTTTCGCTTTGCCTCGATCGCGTTTTTCTTCATCGAATACATGTTTTTCTCGGCTTTCATTTTTCTAGATTGATCACCTAGGATAAATGGAAAATGGAATGAACGGTAGACGATGATTTTCTGATTGATGGTTAACCATAATTCAGTGATAATTTAAAATAAAATTGGGACTGTTAATTGCAAGTCAACCAAAAATGGAGTAAAATTCGGTTTTGGGAGAGCAATACCCTCGCTTACGCAATAATTTTCCTTCACATTTTTTCTTTGCGTAAAAATCAAATGTTTTATCACCAATAAAATAGACAAGATAATAAACCAACTTAGGTTGGTTTGATGTGTGAGTTGGTGAAAATACGGGTTTGCTTGCTTGATTGAGCCGTATGTTTTACGAGACACAACCCCAAAATCCGAAGACACTCCATTTCATCTCCGTAGATTCAACCGCTCACTTGTGTATCCATCCTCCTTCTTCGTTCACCTTGGGTCCCTCCCGACATCAAATTCTATCTTTATATTTAGGCTAATCTCAGCCTAAGTATAGGGGGGACCCAAGTCCCCGTGATTTTCTCTACTCATCTTTTCTTGCCTTTATACTTAGGTTATTTCTAACCTAAGTATAGGGGGGGTCCCTTCTTAGTCCCGTATATTCTTCTATATTTAAATGGACCTATGTTCTTGTAACATCTAATGCTATGAGGACATAGCAAAGTTTAAGTATAGGGGGGTATACCGTATATACCGTATATTTACTTTAGCTATAATCTGAAAAATTTGAAAAATTAAAAACTTTTTGGCTAAGGTAAAATTCATTGGACTAAGAAAATTCAAATAATTTCGCGGTTTTTTTCGATATTATGTTACACTATTTTATAGAAATATTTTCGAAATTGATTTTTGAAAATGTTTTGAAAACTTTTTTATTTTGTGTGACTGGGTTTTGAAAAATCGCCTTCTCTTTTATCAAGGAAAGTTGAGTCTAACCTGTGTTTAAAAACTAAAATCCATAAAAATTGCAAAATTCAAAAATCCTTTAGGAGCCATTAGTGACTACTAAGCCCCATTAAATAGCCGTGTTCAGTGAGGGTTCGCCCTTAGCAGAGTGGATGGTTTAAAGGACATCGCGTAAGGCTCCGTCCTTAAGGAACGGGCTCCGGCCTGTACTTACATCCATACTGGCTGAATGCAGATGCAACTATTTAATGGAGATTAGGCAGTCCTCTTATCTCTTGAAAAAAAAAAGTGTTTTTGAATGAAGGAGTTGGATTAAACCTCTACACTTACACTTTCACCCAGGATCTGAAATGGTCAAGGAAGCTTGATTTTTGAGGTCTTTGAGATTTGCGGTTAACCAGCCTTAGTCATCAGGGTCATAGACTTAAACATCCACATTCCCCTAGGTTTCTAGATTTGCATGCTATATTCCATGCTTAATCTCAGACAAAGAGAATATGATCAGCACATCACATGCACGACTGCGGTTTTGATTGAGATGAGTTGATTTTTCACCTGAGGGATTGGGATGAGGAAGTCAAGTTTGGATTTGATCTAATGATGCTCGAGGATGGGATAAAATCTTTGGAGGCTTCATGAAACCTGAGTGTCAGCAATTTTAGCCAGTATGAGAACTTGATTCTTGTACTAATCTCTTGACATTGACCTAAGTGCCTGGGTGTGAAATAAATAAAAAATTGTTGATCAGTGTGCGCCAACTCTTGGTAAAAGCAGTGGAGCTAGCCACAAATTATACAAGTCAATGAAATTCAAAGAAAAGCTCTCATTCCATACAAAGTCAAATATCAAAGAGCTTCCACCAAAGGCGAGCGCTCCCAAACTTTTTAAAGTGTCCACTTGGACCACCGCTATTAGGACCAGGAGTCGGGCTTGCACCAAAAAAGGGCTCTGCATCGTAAATGCTACAAGTCTGGGTGTAGAAGGTATAATAGATACTCAAAAAAGACACACCCCGGTGTACTCCCAGGAAAACAAGTGCAGACGGCTCCAACTTCTCTTGACGGACACACTGATCAACACCAAAAAAATGTGTTGCGTAAAAAGGCACTAGAGAGAATCCTTGTTCCAATGAGAGGGAGAGAAGAATTGACACAATCCCATGCCCTCCATTTCTGGCCTGCCATCCACATTTTATAAGTCTGACAACTAAAGAGACGGTGGACTGAATGCAAAATTTGATTTATTCCCTAGTGCTGAGGATTGGGTCCTTAGGAGATTTTCTCGGACCAAGATTTTGGGTGACAAATTGACTCTACTCTCAGAATTGCAGTCAACACTAAACTCATATCCTTTAGTTTATATGTACATCAGAGAGAGTCTAGAGAAGTAGAGGAATTGGAAGCCTCTTGATTAAGGCTGGGTTGAACTCTAAAATTTTGGATCTCTGAAGCCGAGTCAACTTGATCAGATTGGATCCTGTATTCACATGCACAAGGGGGTTAATCCAACTTAGTCATTCTTTTTTATGCTCGAGGACGAGCATAGTTTAAGTATAGGGGGTTGATGAACCTCAGTTTCATCATCTTTATTTCCCATAATTAACCCCCTTGCTTAAAAGTTTGTCATTAAAACCATGTTAATGTCATATAATTAACAGAGTCCTTAATAAATTGAAAACCACAAAAAATGGCAAAACAAAAATCAGTGGTATTTTTAGACTTAAAAATACTCTCAAAAATATTTTGGGCCTTTGTTTGATTTCATCTCCAGTTTTTGTCAACATGAAACTTGTAGATCTCGTCAAGATCTACAACTTTCATGTTTTGAGTTTTATCAAATTCGGCCATCTTGACCCTCATTTTTCGACTTGAAGTTTGAATAACTCTGATTGGGCCACGTGGCCCATTCTGGGGGCGCCACGTGGCCCGGCTCTCTTTGTCTTATCCGCCAGCTTCCTCAGCCATTGGATCCTCCTCTTGATCCAACGGCTCAGTCTTCTCCACACGCACCATTGCCCTTGACCGTCAGATCAGTCCCGCTCTCAATCCGCACCACTCGTTCCCGCCATTCATCAGAGCGTGCCACGTGTCACATCTGGCGCCCTTTGATCGTGCTCTTGATTTCCATCTCAACCGCTCCTTCCTATGGCGCGCCTCTACCCTTCGATCATCTTAGCTCCCTATCCAAGCCGCTCGTCAGCGCCTTACTCCGCAGCGCGACACGTGGCTGAATCCTGGACCTTCGATCGCACCGCCGCAGATCTGATCGCAACCGCTCGCTCGCGCCCAAACCCTAACCGTTGGATCTCACGATCCAACGGCCAGGACTCCGTCGTCTACCTCCAGAAGACCCTCTCTTCCCCACGATTTTTGCTCGCGCGCACCACTCCCCCTTCCATTTTTAGCCATATCCCTAGTCATCCTCTCCTCTCTCTAAACACCTCACGACCGAGCCCCATCATCCACCTCCTCCGCGCATCACTCAACTACCCACGACCACCTTCCAGACGACCCACAACTCCCTCGAAATTCTCGGCTTCCACCACATGGACCACCGAGCACCACCTTTAAATACCGTGCCTCCGCCCCACTTCACCCTCGTCCATCAACCAAGGGGCGGTGGCCCAGCCCTCCAGCTCCTCCCTGTGACAGGGGGAGGAGCTTGGATCGAGCGACGACGACCTCCTGCCCCGATGAGACCCGCCGACCTTCAGGCGGCGCTGCGGTGGCTCTAAGCCCCGCCCGAGCTCGCTGGGGAGGCCGCCCAGTATGTGCGACGACCCGGGCTTCTTCTCCGACGCCCAGCCCAGGCCACAACCTCCATCTCCGGTCAGGTACGTTCTCTGATCTTCTTTTGTTTTTCTTCTTATTTTTGCCTAATTTTCGTAGCTTCTTCAAGCTCCTTCCCACTCCATTAACCAGTCCATTAGCTCCACCATTCTTTCACCTTCCCCGCGCACATCTCAGATCACCACCCTCCTCCGTCATGACCCTTATCATCCCAGGCATCCTCCTCCGCCGGAGGCGGAGGAGGACCCACTAAGGGCTTCGCCTTCTTCACCCCCTGAGCCCTCCGTTCACCTCGCATCGCACCCCCGATTTCCACTTAACCCCTTTTGCAGGTCAACCATGCACCAATGGCCGGACCTCGGGCGGAGCTGAGTTCTAGAGCTCCGCCTCCGGCGACCCGGCGTCGACATGGCATCCCAGGCACCCCCGCGTCTTCTTCGACCTCGGACCTGCATCGCCAGACCTTCAGCAATCTTCCACGAGCTTCAACGAGCACGGCAAGGCACGGCGGAGATCCAGGCTTCTCGCCGGAGCTCTAATCGCGCCGCCACCTGATGAAGGAGGAGGAAGAGCAGCTACCGTTGGATCTCGCCCCACGGCGGAGATCCAATGGCCCTGGAAGCGCCACGACGACATCCCGGAGCGCGGAGGCTCGGTGGAACCGAGCCTCGCCCGAGTCACCCTCGAGCCGCCACGTGGCCCGAGCCACCTGCTACGGCCCCCGAAGCTGCACCGAGCCTCGCCCCCACCCGAGCCTGAGCTCACGTGCCACCCGCACGTGGGGTCTGGGCTTTTTGCATCGGTGCCCTCGCATGTCCCGCATTTTACATCCAGGTCGTGATACACGTGGCACATCCAGAGACCACGCCGAGCCTGATCACCACCAAGCCTGGAGGCTCGGATATCCCGAGCCAACCCGAAGCAGCAGCGAGCCTCTGCCAAGCCCGAGCCGCACTCCGAGCCTGGATGGCGCGTGCAAGGCACGTGCTTTCTGGGTTATTTGCAGAGTCGCCCTCACACCTTCCACAATTTGCAAACAGGTCCTGAGCACGTGCAGCACCTGCGCGCCTGGGGCTATTTGCACTCATACCCTTGCGGGTTTCAATAATTGCAAATATGCCCCCGCGCGTATGGTTTATTTACAGGGAAGTCCTCCACACTTATTTTTATTACATTTGAGTCCTTCCCAGGGACTGGTTTGTAGATACTTTTCATGTTTTTATTACATTTATGCCCTTGCGTTCCTTTATGCATATCTTGAGCATCATGTTTCCGTTTCAATTGATTTCAGTCTCATTTGAAAGCTTGTTTGATGTACTTCTTAATGGCATATGAAGTTTTGCATTTTGGACACTTGAGTTTTATGTATTATTGTATTTGCCATGTGTTCATTATTAGTAACTTATGCCTTGTTAACATTATCGATCAAGCTTGACATTCTAATCAAATCTGAAATTGACTCACATTGAATTTTGCTCATCATTATTAACCTAGGGCATATTTCCATTACACTTCTATTGCATTTCGTCTCATTTATTTGCATGATAAAAAATGTTTAAAAAAATGCATGTTTATTTTTAATGCATTGTCATGTCGTGTCTATGCATCATTTGACCTATAAGCTTTATTTCAACACTTGATTAAATACGCTTAAATCCGGTTAATACGAGAGAAGCGCGTGTCCCTGAGTTCGACCTTGGTTTCTTGCCAAGTAAAATAAAAATAACGATCATCTTATTTTGCTTTATTATCACATATCTGTAAATAAGGTGATCTTTTGACGACCAGAATCGGCTCGACTACGATGATGATTTCGAGTGCTAAAAACACTCTCTTAAAGGGCCGATTTTCCGGCTCGTCATCAACTCACAAACAGCGCTCCAGCATCTCCTCCTCTTCGCACCTCCAGGCGAAGACACCTCCCCGGCGATGTCGCTCCATCTCCAGGCAACGGTAGCCCAACAAGCACAAGCCCCTATCGGGGTGGTGGCTCACGATGGAGAAGGGGTTCCCAAGTGGGAACCCTAAATAAGGGAGAAAGGCCCAGTTGGGCCGAAGCGTGTTAAAAAAATGTGTTTTCTTAATGTAAGGGCTCAAGTAGGCTACGGCTGAAAAAAAGAGGGGAGCTGCCAAAAAAGGAGAGAGATCAGGCCCTACTGAGCCGAGAGTATCAAAAAAAGTGGAATGCAACATCAATTATAAAAGAGAGAGAAGGCCATAGTTTTGTAAGCCACTAAGCCCTATTTGAAATGAGTTTCAAGGGTTCAATTGGACCACAAGTTTCTATATTTCAAAAAAGGTGCATACAAAAAAACCGTATGCGAGAAAAAAATTTGCAAAAAAAGAGAAAAGCCAAAAATGGCTTATTTAGAAGAGAGAAAGAGACGGCTATTAAAAAAAGGGAATAGCTGCAAAAAAATTGAGAATGTTCAATTGTTCCTCTCCATCTTCTTGTCTTCTCCCAACTTGGTCGATGTTTGCTATTCCAACCAGTATGGGAGAAAGGGGGAGTATTGTGTAGAGTTACAAATCGGATTCAGATTTTCCAGATTCCATACCAGTCAGGTGTCAGATTCTACAGTTCTTCATATTTCAGACTCGACGATCAGATTCCGAGTCTTCAGTTTGATGCGCACATGTTTGCCATCATCGTTCAGTGGTCCCCATCATTCTAGTTTTGCCGGGTCAGGATTTTCATGTGATCCATAGGGACTCCAGAGTAGAGATCTCATTCCTTATGCCATTGTGGGCTAGGGTTTTCATGTGGGTTCATATGGACTCCAGAGTAGAGATCTCATTCTCTGAGCCAGTATAGGAGAGATCCTGTTCTCCGACGAGGAGACTTCAAACTCCATCCTCCAGTAACCGTTGACGTCGACAAGGATGTCTCCACGGTTTTTTTTAGTCCGACCCTTTCAGAGATGGAGCAGTTGTCCACATGATGCAACAGGTCAAAGTTCTTCGGGTGGAGACTTATTTTCAGTTGCAGTGACTCTGACAAACACAGTACAGATCACATGCTCTCCGATGAGGAGACTCGGTTCAATTCACACTCCATCCTGTTTGTTCCTCCTCACCTACACGGCATGAGAAGCAACATCCTCGACAGTAGCCGACAGTTGTGTTTGCGTTGAGTTAATATGGTCTGTAGTGTCGTGTATTGTGAGTTTGAGTGACTTTTTTCTGTTTGTCCAAGCTAAGCATTCCATGCTCCAGCTTGAGGGGGAGTATTGGAGTACGCATCACTTATGTGGTAGATGGGTAAATGGATCCCTCCAGGATCCATGTACCATATCCAATGTTTAATCCTACATCTACCAATAGTAGGACTTAGAGAGTCTGTGGAGGCTATATAAGAAGCCCCAGACCTCCTGTATCATATGAGAAAGTTCAATGAACGAATCAGCCCTTTGAGGCATTCTTCCGTGGTTTCACCCCGCTTCTTAGGTAGTAGTGTTCCACGTAAAAATCTTGTCGTTCTTCATGTTCTTTATTCTTTTCTCTGATTATGCTTCCGCATTCTTAGTTTCTAACATGTCCCACGGGAGATATTGTGGAGAGTTTTGGAGAAGAGACATCTAGATATGTATGATAGAGCTTCATCTTGTATAAGGATCCAATCTGGGAAGACTGATTATTTTGACATCAACATTGGTATGCATTAAGGTTCAACTTTGAGTCCATTCCTTTACTTTGATTATAGATAAGTTGACAAGTCACAATCAGGATGAGATACCTTGATGTATGTTATTTGTTGATGATATGTGTTGACTGATGAGACTAGAGATGGAGTAAAGGAAAAGCTTGAGGTCTAGAGACATGCATTGGATCCTAAAGGATTTAATATAAGTAGGGCTAAGATTGAATATGTAGAGTGTACTTTTGATAGAAGCAATGGTGAAGGAGCCGAGGTAAAGATTTGATGCAAACGAAGAAATTCCAACGGTAGAGAAAATAATTTTGGGGAAAGAAATTTAGAGAGGGGCGGGAAGAAGGAGAAAACACGCGTCGGCTACGCGGGGTTTTGGAAAGGAAACGTGAAGAACACGTTGAGGGAGAGAAATAACGAGAGAGAGAGAGAGAGATAAAAGAGATAAATCTCCAATTTCAATATAATCTGAACTGCCTTTACAAATGACTGCCAACCTCTTTATATAGTAGAGGTGGATTTACAAAAATGGAAAGCGAATCAAAATTGAAATCTGACTCGATCTTAATTGATTTGAATCGAGATTCAAATCTACATTATCCTAATTTGACTCTAATTCAAAATTCGAAATTCAAATTTAAAATTGACTGACTAGTTTAGAGATCATACGTGATCTCTTTATTTAAATAAAAAATGCGGCGATTCGAATAAACGTAAATAAAATTAACCAACAAAATTAGATAAATAATTGGCCCTATATGTTGACTCCACGCTGCATCAACTCTCCTCCGCTTGAAAAATTCGTCTCTTGACGAATTGCTTGATCTTTGTTCTGTCGGAGGAGAATTTCATATGAATTGGTTGAGTAGATAACCCAAATTTTGATTCTTTTCCATGTTACGTTTGTAGTTTCTTTCTACTGAGGGGTATGGTTGCAAATAGTCTACCCCTTTAACTAAAATATCTTCTCCTAGGCCCCCAACAACTTCAACCTTTAAATAAAAACTTTTATGATGGGGGACTTCACTGCAATTATCCCAATTCATATCCAATTGCCTAATTGCAGGGGATTCGAATCCTCTTGACGAACCACCCGTTAGGTTTTTTCGTCCAGCAATAAAGAGGTGGTCGCGTTCCCTCTTGGAGGGAGGGTGGCGGTGATGATCGCTTGTGTGGTGGCTGCTGAAACTCACGATCGAACGATGGTGGGCTGGATTAGGCGAGGAGCGACGACCACGAGCGTGCCCTGAGATGATGACGTGCAGGGCTGGGGGGTGCCGTTCGGACCTCATGGCATGGTTGCGCCAGCCTCGCGCACGGGGGCAATGACTACTACAGTCAGGGCGACCCGTGGATGGTGAATGCGGCGCCCAGGTGCAGCGCAGGCCGCACATGTGTCGTGGCTGGCAGGAAGGCAACTTCGCGGCCGGCGGAGGCAACACACGGGTGGGACGCGGGCCGTGCGTGAGTCGTGGCTGGCAAGAAAAGAACCTCGCGGAGGGCGGAGGAATCGCACAGGCGGGTCGCGGGCCCCGGAACTAACTAGATCTAAAGATCCGAGTTCTTCACCGACTTCCTTTTCTTCGTGGACAGCAACTCCGTCTGCGAGCAAGGCGACGAAATCCAGTACTTCATCCATAGGATATTCGTCATAGATTGGTCTCATGTCCTCCTGTTCTTCTCGAATGGTTTTATCAATAAAATCATCATTGGGACTGAACATACCTTCATTTCCTTGATCAAAAATAGGTTGTACAGCAGCTTCTGTGATCTGATTTTCATTGTCGATGGATGAATTTTCCTCGATTAACGTGTCCAACCACCAATGAACCTTCAGGGATGCCATAAGACGCTTTTTGAACTTTCGTTGACGCGAACGAGACTGCGAGCCATGAGATAGGCGGTTGAGATCAAGCTTCAAACGCCAATATGCAACGGGATCGTTGTATCGTAGGAACGATTCAATATCCATGCTCTGATAGCACTTGATGCAAACGAAGAAATTCCAACGGTAGAGAAAATAATTTTGGGGAAAGAAATTTAGAGAGGGGCGGGAAGAAGGAGAAAACACGTGTCGGTTACGCGGGGTTTCGGAAAGGAAACGTGAAGAACACGTTGAGGGAGAGAAATAACGAGAGAGAGAGAGAGATAAGAGATAAATCTCCAATTTCAATATAATCTGAACTGCCTTTACAAATGACTGCCAACCTCTTTATATAGTAGAGGTGGATTTACAAAAATAGAAAGCGAATCAAAATTGAAATCTGACTCGATCTTAATTGATTTGAATCGAGATTCAAATCTACATTATCCTAATTTGACTCTAATTCAAAATTCAAAATTCAAATTTAAAATTGACTGGCTAATTTAGAGATCACACGTGATCTCTTTATTTAAATAAAAAATGCGGCGATTCGAATAAACGTAAATAAAATTAACCAACAAAATTAGATAAATAATTGACCCTATATGTTGACTCCACGCTGCATCAAGGTTGGTGACCATAACATTCAGAAGACATTAATTTAGATACTTGTGATCTATTTTACAACATGATGGGAAAATTGATGGGGATTTCACTCATAGAATAAATACATTATACATGTTGGCTAAAGTGGAGAGGAGCCTCTACTTTTCTATGTGATAAGAAAATTCCTTTCAAAATTAAAAGAAAGTTTTACAAAGTAACCGTAAGACATGCTATGCTCTAAAGATCTGAATGCTAACCTGTGAACCATAGACATGTGCAGAGAACGATAGTAGCAGAAATGAAAATGCTAAGGTGGATGTGTGGATACACACGTAAAGATTAGATTCGGAATGATGCAATCAGAAGGAAAGTTGGTGTAGCTCTGATCGAGGATTAGATACGAGAAAACCGCTTAAGATGGGTTGGCCATTTGCAAAGGAGGTCAGATGATGCACCAATTAGAAGATACAAGTTTTGGGATGGTGAGTTGTCTAAGAAAGTGCGAGTAAGGCCCAAGTGTTGGAATGAGACTATACGAAGGGATCTTAGTTTTTTGGATATAAGCTCGCGATTGATCCAAGATAGATCTAAATGAAGGCAAAGAATCCATGTAGCCAACCCTACTTAATGTGTGAAAAGGCTCAGTTGTTGTACGGGAGCAAAAGGATAGGCCCGATGTGACTGCTCTCGATACCTCTCCGTGGTAAAGCATCTGACCGAAAGCATTCGGGTTTGAGAAAGATGTGCAACTTGTCGCCGAGGTTCTCCCTCAATGATCTTGACCGATCACGCCGGTGGTTTCGGTGATCGAAGATCATGGGGGTGGAAGAAGGCGGATCACATTGAAATCGGTGATGTTGTTGCTAGAGAAGGGGTTGGTGCTCGTGAGGTAGAGGAGAATGGCACATGACCCGAGTCCTAGCATTCCCGAAAGAAAATCACCACATTGCAGTATCAACGATTCCACATACGACTAGGGTTTCCCATGGAGAAAGAGGTGTGATGGGAAGAAATGCCATCGGGAAGAGGGTGCGACATCGACGAAGGTTAGGGCCATGACGATGTGGGCCTCGCATGCGGAGGTAGGAGCAACATCCATCTCCCAACGATGCAGATTTCATGGGCAAGAGGAGGCACATGGGGACTGAACTGTTGTTGGTAAATAACCTTGACGGGACTCAGAAGTTAGGAATCTTATCATGTAAAGGTAGAATGGTCATGAAGTTGGCATAAATTAATATGTTGTCGGTGCAAACCCCCCCCCCCCCGTTAGTATATGTTATAGACGAATTGTACTAATATTATGCATTCATGAACTCTTATGGAAATGTTTATATAACCATGATACGAGTAGGAAAAAAATCTTAGCATAATCTCGGAAAAGTAGAAAACCATCCCCAACATCTTCTTCATCATCTCCCTCATGCCCCCTTACAGCCAGCACAACATATTTGCTATTTTGATTCATTTTTATTTAAGTTATTCAAACTATTTTATTCTACACCATATTTGCTATTTTCATTCATTTTTAATTTAAGTTATTCAAATTATTTGATTCTACTGAATAGTAATGTGATAAAGTAAAGCACTCGATTAGAAAATCGTGAACATAAATTATTACATAACCATTAAGCATATTATGAGGCATCCACTATTCAATAGGTAATCAGTATCTGTCTGAAGATTATTCATAACTATCTAACAAGTATCAGCATTCATTTTCATTGTCAAGGACAAGGTTGCAAAAGTCGGTAGTCGGTCGGTCGGTTCACTGACTAAGGATTAAACGGCAGTCGGGCGATTAATCGGATTTAGTCGGGCTTTAATCGCTTTGATTTTTTAAATATATATTTCATTTTTATACATATATTACTTAATATTTACATAAATTTATATATATATATATTTACTATCATAATGAATCAAAAGAGTAATTGAATTTAAATAAATATTAAGCGTATTAGAAAAAGTTTGCTTTTAAAAAGTAAAAAAACATGTTATCTCCAAGCAAAAATTGGTTGACTAGTGGACCTAGTCGGAATTAGTCGGTACTTGGTCGGCCACCCCACTGACTAGACTAGTCGGACCTATTAGTCGGGCTAATCGGGTGACTTTTACAATATTGGTCAAGGATATGTATCTCCAATAGAAAATCACTAATCAGTGTCTGTCAGGTGATTATACATACCTATATAACAAGTTTGCATCCATATTCATTTTCAAGGATATGTAAGACTTTGGCATGTGTCTGATCCGTATCCAACTTCGAAAATGGGCATTGATATGCTAAAACTCATATATGCATGAGTATCCATCCATTTGCATCCTACTCACACGGCATGCTACAAGCTATGATATGTGGATCATGTTTGAGTTTAATGTTTGATTATGTGTATTGATGAAAAGGAAAGGGTCGTATGAAGGGATAGTGAAGGACAAGAAAATGAATTAAAATAAGTATTTTTCCTTTCAAAAAAACTATGGGATTATATCCACACAACTGCATTGTTTTTAAGTTCAAACTTGTTAAAATTCAAGGAGCTTCCTATGAATGTAAAAGAAGTGATATAAAATTACTCAAGGTTGCAAAAGTCGATAGTCAGTATTCAGTGCCAAATCAGTGTTAAGGATTAATAGGCAGTCGAGCGACTAATAAGATTTAGTCGGACTTTAGTCGATTTTGTAATATTTTTTAAATTTTTAAACAAATAAATCTTTTTTATACATATATTCTTATATATTTACATAGATTAGTACATATTCTATACTAACATAATGAAATAAAAGAAATAATGGATTTCAAATTAAGCATTAAGCATCTTAGATTAAGTTTGCTTTAAAAAAATAGTTTGTCAATGTACAAATCGGCTGACTACTCAGTTTAGTCGGCCGACCAATTATTGACCAAACAGTTAATAGTCAGTCGGATACCTCACTGGCTAGTCGACCGACTTTTACAACTATGTCGTTAACAATGGCACACTAATTAGTAAAACAAGCATAAATGTGGATTTTCTATGGTTATACATACAGTATTCAAAAATAAAGGTAAAGCCTTCTCCCACTATAAGTAGGTTTGGCTACATGGATTCTTTCTCAAATCCATTTGAAAGACTCAAATATTTTTTACGTTGGTTGTCAACTACCTAACGCAACCCCCACAAGGGGGATTTGAACACTGGTCTTTTGGGTGGTAGGCACAATGCACTGCCACCCGACCATTCAAAAATAAAGACATATAAATATAAAAAATAGAAATAGCTACTATGATAATAAAAGTTGTGTTATTTCCGTTTATTTAGATACCTGAACAACATCTTCACCTTCAACCACCCGTCCAAAAACAGTGAGCTTTTCGCTCAATTCAGGTATCGGAGCTGTCGTTATGAAAATCGGAAACTCATTACTGTCCTCTTTAGTCTTCGAAGTTCCTAGCATAAATGCCTCAAGCCTAGGTCTGCAAAAGTTTAATTGGAAGTAGCATTAGCAGTATTGCAAAAATAATCAGGTAATACAAATGTAAATATATTTTATAAGCTTTAATGTATCTGCAATAAGCACGCCAATCGGTGAAGAATTGTACTTAAAACAGATATCACAACCGTATGCTAGGCTGAATGAGGGGATTGGATTTGGAAGTCCAATCTTCTACAGTTCCAAGACCTTCTACATCACCACCTTGGATAACATAGTGTTTTATCACACGCTGAAAAGACATGCCATTGAAGTATCCCTTTTTGCTGCACCAACAAAAGCGGACTGCTTAAAGATGCACAGAAACGGAATGCCTCTAATTTTTTTTTAAGATACAGAATAATGACATTTCTAAAAGTTATTTTTAATTGCCAGCATCACTTAACAGCTGAATAAAAAACTAATTAAGAATCAATTATGATATCTGTATCGAGCAATTATAAGATGGAAGATAAAATTTTCATACTAACAAATAATAATCAGCTGTTGATCAAATGAACCAACCAGGAATCTAATACTCATTAGGTGTCGGATTTAGCCACACATTTCTAAAGTTGAACGAGTATCTAAGGGTCTCTTCACCAATGAATTATTATGGTGCCCCGTCATGAACCACATAAATATCATGGTCCCTTCTCATTTCCCATATAACCATGTACACTACAAAACTCCACAACAATTCAGCATTTTTCCTATTTTAAGTGAAATCAGCTATCAAGACTCCATTTCCAGACGCATCTAATTCAGAACATACTTTTCTTTCTTTCTTTTATGAAAAGTAACTTAATTGTCCTTGATAATTTCCTTCAACACATACCAAAATTCTAAATTACAAAAAAGATGTTCAAACATCATAGAGGCCGGTCTCCCTCACTGTTATGGACAGGCATTAAATTGATGATGATGATCATGATGATGATGACGAGTGGAACAACTTACATAAACATAAGAACCCTTGTTAAAGATCTTCCCATTACAGTGGCATTTATCAAAACAGCAGGGTAGGCCATCCCAAGAACTAAACAATGAAGAGACCACATTCACATGTTCGATAGGATGAAGATAATACATTAGAGAAGTGGCACCAGTTTGAAATCATGGAGGAAATCAGTTAAGTATTAACACGGGACACTAAAACAAGCCAGCTGACTCGTAACATACACATGGTGAAAGTGTTACATCTTTCATTAAGGAATGTTACAAATAGGACTACGACATTTGCACTTTCATCCAAAGAATCATACCTACAGGCATAGTTTTAAAGCCCCGTTTGTTACCCAGGAATAAAAGAGGAATGGAATTAATATTTCTTCATTGTTTCCATTGCTATGTTTGTTGCAACATAATCACATAGGAATGGCGATTACAACGAAAATCTGATTCCATTGTATATGAAAATTCCCACTCCTAGGCACCCCCTTAGAATTCAGGATTCCACTACTTTCAAGTCTAATGAGACTCTTCTTTATTTTTTGATAATTCCCCTCCCATTGACATAAACAAATCCACCTAAAGATGCAAATGGAAATATATGGATAAGACAGGTATAAGTATTAGTGAATATTTGCATTTTTTGAGAAAAATTATTTGCATATTTTTTATATTTGCATATAAAGATATAAATATTGACAGTTATCCTTAGAAGCATATAAATATAAAATAGATGCAAGTTGAATACAAAGAATAAAAATACTGTATAGAATAAATTAAATATATGTATTAGAGACTTTCTCTTAAAAGAAATGAACTACATATGTTTATTTCAAAATGGCTGTACAAAATATGATCATAAATAGGTCTGCGCATATATCTACAGTTTAAAATAGACATAGGTATCAAACTAATATGGGAAAATGGGGCTGCACCCTAGGGGGAGCTAACTTAGCTTCCCCCGCCCCATTTTTTCTATTTTTTAATTTCGTTTTGAAAATTTCTTCCGTGAATATTCATCATTATATCCCTATATTATGCCATTCAAATTTCGTACGAAACAGAGACTCCTACGGCCTCCATCTTGACAGTTATTTTTTAACGGTCGCAGAATTACTGAAATCGACCATGCCTAGATGGAGGCCGTAGAAGTCATGGAAGAAATTTTCAAAAAAATAAAAAAAAATAGGGAAAATGGGGCGGGCGGATCTAAGTTAGCTCCCCCTAGGGGACAGCCCCATTTAACCCAACTAATATATGTATCCATGTGAATTTGAAACTAAGTATGGACACAAATATCAGTGTGTATATATATAAATAGATATGATAGCATACAAGATACAGACATATCTATATCCGTTGGCATATTGAAGTTGGTATAAGAGATATCCATATATAACTATTATACTAAATGTATTTATTTCATATCAATTGTATCAAACACGGTCACCAATAACTTTATAATTATAGTTGTATAAACACTAGCTACCATTATAAGTATTTACTAATATCGATGTGATATATACATATATCTATATATGTATATGTATCTATTTTTGAAACTGGATTTCTATACAGATGCCCATATATATACATATCCATTTGTAAATTAAAATTGGTATAGGGCCTTGATCTTTTTTACTGCCGAAGAAAGAGAACCCAGTAGAGATTGGAGACTACTGGCCTAATTCGATCTCTAATGGCATTTATCTCATTGTGGCCAAGGTGTTGGCGAGCAGGCTTAGAGATGTTTTGTCTTTCGTGATCTTATCAGCACAATCTGCATTCATTCCTGGCAGATGTATGGCAGATGGAATCGTGACCGCTTCGGAAGTCACTCGTGAATGGAAAAGGTCTAGGAAGAAAGGGGCTATTTGGAAGATTGATTATGCCAAGGCCTATGATTGTATCAGTTGGAAATTCTTGTGGGTAATGTTGCAGAAAAGGGGATTTCCATAAAAGTGGATTGCTTAGGTTAAGAGATGTGTCACTACTTGCTCCTGCTCTGTGTTGGTTAATGGCAGACAAGAGGGAGGATGGTTTCAACCACAGAGGGGGGTGCGTCAGGGTTGCCCCCTTGCTCCCCTGCTCTTTGTGTTGGTGGCAGATTGCCTAGCGGTTTTGTTTCAGCAAGCGGTTGAAGAGAGCTGGTGCGAGGGGTTCAGATTGGGGGACATCTCCGTTCCGGTGCTGCAGTATGCGAATGACACGCTGATCTTCTTGGGGGGACGGAGGAGCAGAACCACAATGCGGCTATATTGGTGGACATGTTTGGATGCCTATCTGGTTTGCAGATTAACAGGCAGAAGTCGATATTGGTTACCCTTGGGATGCATGATGAGGAGAGTAACAGGTTAGCCGCTTGGGCAGGTTGCCCTCTGGGGCGCCTGCCGATCACTTACTTGGGGTTGCCTTTGGTTGACGGTAGGCTGAGGAAGTCCGATTGGGACTGTGTTCTTCAGAGAATGGAGGAGCGGTTGCAGGGATGGAAGGCTACAACTTTGTCCAAGGGTGGAAAGCTTGCATTGCTAAAGCACGTCCTCTCCGCCATTCCGATCTTTTTCTTCTCGACCCGTCTAATGCCTGTTGGGGTCAAAAGGAAGGTGGAGTTGTTGATGAAATCCTTTTTCTGGTCAGATGGGAGGCAGACAAAGAGGAGATTGCACTTGGTGGCTTGGAAGGATCTTGTTGTACCGGTTTCGGAGGGTGGCCTGGGAGTCAGGGATGTGGAATCAATGAACAAAGCCTTGTTAGCCAAATGGGTGGTACGTATTTGGGGTTCATCCGACTCGCTGGTGTTGCGGTTGTTGAGGGCGATCTATGGGGTCACGGGAGAGTTGGTGGCAGCAAGAAAGCGTCATGAGTCTTCTTTGTGGAGTGGGATCCGGGCCGTGATTCCGGGGCTCAGGACTTTCCTTCGGCCGAGGTTGGGGAATGGTCTCCGGTTCAGATTTTGGCAGGATGATTGGACGGGAGAGGGGGTGCTGGCATACCGCTTCCTTAGGTTGATAGCACTTGCCGTTGACAAGGGAGTGTGATGCAGCACAAATTAAAATATAGGGCTTGATATTTTTATCCGTTAATTTTATTTATGTTTATTCGATTGTCGCATTTTTATTTAAATAAAGAGATCATGTGTGATCTCAATTTAGTTAGTTAGAGTGAATTAGAGATTTGAATTTATTTCAAATCAATTAGTTAGTCGGTTAGAGTCAAATTAGGATAAGTAGTTTTGAGTTTGAATTTGAATTTCTATTTTTGTAATCTCATCCCTCCTATATAAAGGGATGATAGGCTATTGTTTTAGACAGTTCGGTTGTTATGAAATTTTGAGATTTTATCTCGTATCTCTCTCTTGTCTCTCTCATTCCCCACGTGGTCTTCACGGTTCTTCTTCTTCAACCCCTCGTTACCGACGAGTTTTTTCTTCTTCTCAACCCCTCATTTTCTTCTACCAAAATTTCCACCGTTAAATTTATTTTTTCTTTGCCGACCCGATTTCCATTTGCATCATTTGGTATCAGAGCATGGAAACTGAATCGTTCTTACGATTCGACGATCCGATCACCTACTGGCGTTTGCAATTCGATTTGAGTCGTATATCTCATGATCCGCATTCACGTTCGCGTTCGAGGAAGTTCAAGCATCGACTCCTATCAAGTTTCA
This sequence comes from Ottelia alismoides, assembly GCA_037367405.1. Lineage (NCBI taxonomy): Eukaryota > Viridiplantae > Streptophyta > Magnoliopsida > Alismatales > Hydrocharitaceae > Ottelia > Ottelia alismoides. Next base: position 137,701 of record JAZKJV010000681.1, read on the forward strand.
AAGTCCAAGCATGGTTGGACGCGCTAACCGGTGAAGATTCGTTCGTCGACAATGAAAGTCAGATCGCTGTAGCTGTTGTCCAACCCGATTTTTGTTCGGAAAACGAAGGTATTTTCAGTTCCGAAGAATATTTTATTGACGCAACTCCTGTGCAACAAAACTATGAAGATATAGAGCCGATTTTTGATGAAAGTTCGGGTGAAGAATATGAATTTTTCGATTTCTGTGAGGTCGAAGTTGCTGTCCAGGAACAAAAAATGAAAAAAATAAAGTTCTGGGGCCAATATTTGATGAAAAACCAGTGGAAGAGGGATATGAAACCCTAGATCTCTTCGGTGACGACGTTACTGTTCTTCGAGACAAAGATCTGCTTGTTGTCCATACAGATTCAGGTTGGCAACCATCACCGACAACGACCAATCGAAGCCCCAGCAACCACCCGCATCATCTCCAATGCAAACCTCGACGTTGTTGTAGCCATACCTTGGTACGAAGACCCCAAGGCCAACGATGGAAGGCCCATCATCGTCTCCTGCACCATCAATCCAGGTGTCGCTGCCGCCATTACATCTATGCCCGGTGCCGCCGTTGGAGAAATCGAAACCCATACCCTAGGGTTCGGCGTCGCCGAAGACATTGGAAGAAGGGAGTCGAGAGGGTAGTGGCTATTGATTCTTCTCCCACGTGCAATCAATCCCATGAAATAAGGGATTGGAAATTTATTTGGGTTAATTTCAACGAAACCCCTACTGCAGAAAGATTTTATTCAAAGGTTAAAATAGGTTGGAATTGGAGAGGCATTCCTTTAAATGGAGAGGTAGAAGATTTGCAGCGACGCCCCTCAGTGAAAAGAAATTACAAACGTAACACGGAAAGGATCAAATTGGGGAATTTGGAACTATGGTTTCGGATCGAATTCTCCGACGACAAATCGAAAAGCAAGCAATTCGTCAGGAGACAAATTTTTCAAGCGGAGGAGAATTGACGCAGCACAAAATTAAAATATAGGGCTTGATATTTTTATCCGTTAATTTTATTTATGTTTATTCGATTGTCGCATTTTTATTTAAATAAAGAGATCATGTGTGATCTCAATTTAGTTAGTTAGAGTCAATTAGAGATTTGAATTTATTTCAAATCAATTAGTTAGTCGGTTAGAGTCAAATTAGGATAAGTAGTTTTGAGTTTGAATTTGAATTTCTATTTTTGTAATCTCCTCCCTCCTATATAAAGGGATGATAGGCTATTGTTTTAGACAGTTCAGTTGTTATGAAATTTTGAGATTTTATCTCATATCTCTCTCTTGTCTCTCTCTTTCCCCACGTGGTCTTCACGGTTCTTCTTCTTCAACCCCTCGTTACCGACGAGTTTTTTCTTCTTCTCAACCCCTTATTTTCTTCTACCAAAATTTCCACCGTTAAATTTATTTTTTCTTTGCCGACCCGATTTTCATTTGCATCAGAGTGCTGGTGGCGGAGGTGGTAGACTCTGGATCGTGGGCACCGAGGTTTCTGGCGGCTCTCTCGGACCAGAGATTGCAGGATTATTTGCGGCTGCTTGCGGAGATTCCCTCGGCCGGGGAGATGTCGGGCGAGCCAGATCACTTTGAGTGGGCAGATGGTAAGTTCTCGGTAAAGATTGCTTATAGGAAGTTGTGTGGAAGTGTGGTGGACCGAGACGAGGCTCTATGTGCGGATATGAAGATGATCTGGGCAGCAAAGACATGGCCTCAAATTTCAGCGAAATTCGGTCGAATTTCTGTCGAATATCGATATCCAGTCGAAATCGAAATTCGACCGAAATGACCGAAATGACCGAAATATGGGGGTCCTAGTACAAAAAATGACCGAAATGACCGAAATTGCGGTCGAAATTCCACCGAAATTCCATCGAAATTCTGTTTTGGTCGATACCGAAATGGTGACCGAAACCGACATTTAAGGCCTTGGCAAAGATTCCTACTCGAGTTAAGGTGTTCCTGTGGTGTTTAAGGAGAGATCGGCTATGTGACAAAGTGATAAGGGGTAGACTGCTGGGCGTGGAAGACATCGAATGTGACAGATGCGAGGGTGGCGTGGAAGATGCGGATCACATCTTCTTTGGCTGCAGGACTTCGGCAAATGTGTGGGACTCTTTGGGGCTGCCATGGGTACAGGCTTCCTGTGCAGATCCGTTTTGGAGATCTATTCGGGCGATAGGGCTTGGATCCTCCGGTGATGTCTCCCGGACTTTTGTCGCGCTATGGGCTATTTGGCTGGGCGGGAATGATGCCATCTTCAAGGGGCAGCGCTTCTACTATGAAAATGTATTAGCACGGTGTAACGCTCTGTACAATTTCTGGGTATCCAGCTGATGTACTTTCCCGCTAATTAATGAAATTTTAGTGTGGTGACTCCCATCTTGGGAGGGCTCCCCCTCGTTATTATTCAAAAAAAATTGGTATAATGGATATTCATAATAAAAAAATATATTGAATACGTGATTACAAATAAATCTATAATTATATTTGACACTTGAATATGGATAATAATATGAAAGATGTGTCGATATTGTATCTATATCCATTTTAAATGGATAGGAAAACTTATTTCAAAAAATGGATAAAGAAGCAAATTGGAAACGAATGTATCCATCTCTGTTTGCGGATTATAGTTGATGAAATAAAATATATTACCATATTACCTAATTAAGATGTATATACATATATGGATATTAGAGTAATATCAGTACATGTATCCATTTTAAGGTAGATACGGATAAGGTAGCCAATCGGATATGGAAATATCCATATCGTTTAATGATTAAAGTTGGCATAAGGAATTTCCATATTAAGGTTGTAATTTTTTGCTTTCATATATTATATTACAACAAAAATATCAATTTATGTTAATACTCTGTATAAAATATATCAAACAAACGGAAGAAATCAAGTATGAGGTTATAATTTTATTCTATACTAAATCAAATATATATAAGAAGAAACACTAATTTTTCCTTTTGTCCTGAGTCCCTTGTGCAAAGTTTCATTACCAATATGAATCAAACAATGGAATAGAAAGACTTGTTCATTTCCAATCATTTCTTAATTACATTGCTTACTTGATTCCATTATATTGTAATTACATTCTAACAAACCAAGGCCCCATCTGTTAAGCATGATTAGAGTGAGGGAACAGAACCATCATTCCCTTACCAATTCCATTCCCATGTTTGTTAAAGTATTATAAGGAAGGGATAACAAATACAATGGAAAAACAATTCCACTCAACATGAGAATTATCATTCCTACATACCCCCCTAGGACATCAATATTTGTTAATTCCTCCACCATTGCTATAAACAAATTTACCTAGGGATTGCAAACATTCAGATATAAAATATGTATCCATTTTAAAATATGCACACTCATATACAAATACAAATATTAAAACTTATTTTTAAAACTAAATGCTTATATAAAGCAGACACCGATCAAATACAATTAATAGCAAAAAATACTATATATATATTTTAATTCCAATATAACTAATTACTTTAAAATAGCCTACAGCCTTTAGACATGAATGGGATTGCAAAAACTATTAAAATTAGACAAAAATCAAACATGATTGATTAACGTATTACAATTTTAAGAGACTAACTTATTAGAATGAAACAATAATGGACTCTAAAAACGAAAATAATCATTTAATCCCTAATTGTTGTAAATGTTGGATTCCGATTTGCATTGCACCTCTTCAATAAAACAAACTCTGAGAATCTTGTTCCATTTTTTATTACATAAAATCTAAAGTGACCAGAATCAAGAATGAGTGATCCTTAATGAGAAAAGAATATTGTGAATATAATCCATGAGACAAGAATATTTAGGTACAAGTCATCACCTGTTCCTGTCATTCATTTGATGGGAAGCCAACAAACTTCTTTTTTATTTCCTAGAAGACATTTCGGTAAAGTTCGAGGGATTACTAAAGAGTCCACATGATACCACCACGAAGCATGCAATTCGTGACACATGAACCAAGATCTTTCCTTACTAGTCAAAAAACCTGTTACTGCTAGATGCTCCCACTTTTTGTGGCTAGGTTGCTGTATGCATTATTATGAAACCAAGTATTTCTTTAGAGATAAACAAATAAATCATTTTACAGCTATCCATCTACAAGCTAATATTTCTGTTCTCTACGAAAAAAAAGCTATATGAATGTCTAATATCTTCACGTAGTAAAGGCCTTTTCTTCCTTTAGGACATGGTGGAATGTATGAAAAGTTTGCAGGATGACTGATGTGTGGATTACCTGAAACCCAGAACCATTTTATTGTTCAAGTTCAAGTTGGTGGTGGAATTAAGGGAGATAAATCGGTTAGAATCCTTGTTATCTTTCTTGAATAAGTACGGTTGGTTCTACATGAGATGTGCATCTATCAAAATTGTGTACAAGTAACAAATAACAAGTATTGCAATGTACATGATGCATGTAAGCACGTAATTAGTAATACATTATCAGGACATTAAGATATATTTTAAGAGGCGTTCATTTCATTCCAGTATAAAATATATGTTAATATATGTTATTAAATGATGTTTTTAACATCAATATATTATAATAATAAATTCCTAAAATAATATATTATAATGATATGTTAAAATTAAAAAGGATGGAATGCATGGAGCAAATACACTATAAAATATGTATAAAAAATATGCACGCAAAAAACATTTCAAAATCGCATGATAGAATATTTCCATGATATTTACCGAAATCAATGAAGGTATGAAAAAAATATGTAGTGTCTACATCCCATGCAAAATCTAAATATTAGGTTGTGGCATAAACTAGTACTGATTTGATCTATCTCAATCTTTATTTACTGGGCTGCATATCAACATCAAAATATAATCACAACAATATTGTTGATAACATGGTGTTTAATGAGAGAACCAAGCACCTAAAAATAAACAAGCTATACATATGACACGATGCAGGTGCATGCCTTCGTACTATATGTATATTATCCTAAGATCAAGTAGAATTCGTTCACACCGAGCCACTTTCTCTGTTGAGTTTCTCCTGATAATATAACAAATTTAATCAAACTGACAAATAGCTTCTCTCCAACTTGAAGTGCTGCTAATAATTAATGGGATTTTTACACCCATAACCCTGAGTAATTTTGCAATTACAATCATAACCCTGAGTAATCATGAATTACATCTAGAACCCTGAATAAATGCTCCGTTTTTACATCCATAACCTTCCGTTAGTTTAATTCATTAACTCAACCAGATAATTGAGTTAATCTAACCATCTGTGATCTAACGGTTGTGATTAATCAAAAGCAAAAAAAAGAAAAGGAAAAAAATTTGGATGGATTTGAGAGCTTCAAGGTGTGGAGAAAGAAGGTTGCAGGGGGCAGCTTCGACGAGCTTGTAGACATGCAGAGCTTCCGGAGGGGGGGTCTTCTACGAGCTTGCAGGCAAAGCAGAGAGCTTCAGTGGGGGCTTGGGGCTTGCTGGTTGGTGGGGAGGCGTCCAGGGAGGTGGGTAGGCGGGGAGCCGGCGGGCGGGGGGGCTTATACGGGAGGGAGGTGGCCAGGCGGCGGCCGGGGGGAGGCAGGGGGCTTCGATGCAGGGTTGGGGAACAGGAGGTGGGGCAGGCGACGGGGGCTTCGATGGGGGGTTGGATCACAGGAGGCGGAGGGGTGCACGGGAGGTGGAGGGCGGGCTTCGATGGAGGGTTGGTGTACGGGAGGTGGGGCAGGCGGGGAGACAGCGGGCGGAAGGGGGGGGGGGGGGGGGCTTATACGGGAGGGAGGTGGACAGGCGGCTGCCGCGGGGATGGGGGGTGTGTGGGAGGTGGAGGGCAGGGGGCTTCGATGCATGGTTGGGGAAAAGGAGGTGGGGCAGGCGGCGGGGGTTTCGGCAGGGGGTTGGAGCACGGGAGGCGGAGGCTTGCAGGACAGGTCGATGGGTGGTTGGGGCACGCAGGTGGAGGGCGGGGGGCTTCAACACGGGGTTGGGGCACAAGAGGCGGAGGCTTGCAGGATGGGGGGCGTTTGGGTCGAGGCCGACCTGGGCTGTAGGAGGTGGCCGGGGGCTGCATGTCGGTCGACGGCGGGGGGAATCTTTGCAGAGGCGGTCTCGACCGGAGGGGGGGGGTGTTGCTGAGGTGGTCGGTCGCCGGGGAATGGGGGTGGGGGGTTTGACAGAGGTGGAGCAGGAAGGAGAGGTTTGCAGTGGTGCTCGGCAGGGGGAGAGGAGCGGTCAAGAGGTGGCGCTCGGCAGGGGAGAGGGGGGCATGTTTTGCAAATAAGAATGAACAATAGGGGTAGTTTTGTCTTTTTCAATTGGAACAGTCAAATATAATGGACATTCCAAACGGAAAATAACACAGGGTTATGTCATGTAAGAGTTAAGCATTTCTCAGGATTTCTCATGTAATTCATGATTATGCAGGGTTATGATTGTAATTGCGAAATTACTCAGGGTTATGGGTGTAAAAATCCCAAAATTAATTATGCATTTGTTGTCGGTTACTATTTTCTATTTACCTTTTTATCTTTCCTGCCGATCCTCGTGATAGAAGAGAATTCGGTTCAGGATATATTCTGTTTCTGAGATACAGAACTATCACAAAGTTCACCATTAGTGTATGCAACAAAACGATATAAACCAACAACCAGGTTTTGCACTGCCGTAAGAAACAGAAAATACTGATTAAAACTTGAAAATGCTTACCATAAGGTGAGAAATTTGTCCACAACCTCGTGCGAAGCATCTTGCTTAAGTTCCAGGGTTACTGAGCCTTTGGAAGTGTTTAGAATCTGTAACAAAATAGAACATATTTGAGTGATCACATGCATAAAGAATCCAGATACGAACATACAACCCCAAAACAATAAAAGAAACTTTTAAAAAGTTTGCAGGTAATGTAAGTTTAAATTTTGAACTCACCCTACCTAAATCCAGCCAATAATAGATGCAGTTATCATGACAGGACAAAGATTTGCTTTTGCTCTTTAGCCCCCTCCATCACATAAGGGGGAGATAGGTCATTTTAAAAAGAACATAGCAGATTGGTACTGACATGGAGCGAGTAAGGGGAGGGAGTGGGAGGAGAAAATGAAGTGACGGCCTCGAGCGAGGACTGTGTTGGCACTGGGGAGGAGGGTGCATGAGCTCGGAGTTGTAGCAAGAAGAGGAGGGAAACAAAGCTCGAGAAGGATGGCAAAAGCACGGTGCTTCCAATGTGGCTTACCCGAGCATCTTGCAATGGCTAGTCGGATCCCAATTGCTGCTTCCACTGTAGGGGACCACCGCGACATTGTGTGTCCATTTGGGTGCTTGGTGGGTGAGAGTTGGAGGTGGTGGTGGGAGATGGAGGGGTGATGGAGCAAGCATCGGAATTCTAGTATCTTACAGTAAGGCGAGTTGGGATGACAGCTGCAAGTGCCAATGTACAGGTCGATCAAGTTGCAAGGAAGGTAGAGGGTATGCTTCATAAGGTACTTGTTGATGAGGTTAGCTCAAGAAATGGTGTTGGTGAGGGAACTCTTTGCAGTATAAGACTGGGGTTTGAACTTCTCTTCCCGGGCAACATGATTTCCCTTGCCTTCTTTGCTAGGGGTCTATCGTACGTAGAGGTAGCAATGGCTCTCTTGGGGGTCGACATGATCCTGAATGCTGGCTCTTTGCATCGAAGGCATTATGGTTCATGAGATGGCAGCCTGATGGGTGGGGATTGTCTTGTTGCGGAGCTGCAGCAGCTCCAATTGTGGTGCCGTGATAGAGGTTCTATTGTTGTTGCCTTCACCCGGCAATGGGTATGCTTAAAATTATCCCCAATTACCAGTCTCCCTGAGTCCCTCCAACAATGCGGTGGGCCCTGTCAGTTTTTCGGGGAGGGACCTTCGTGCAAGTGTGGAGTGCCGGGTTGGCAAGCTCGTGCTCCAAAGATGGTCTTGGCTGATGCTTTGGTTGCGGAGGTGACCTCAGCATGCTCAACAATGGAGGTGGATCATGGTGCTTTTGCTGTGACAATAGGGCTGGTGGTGGGGAAGCATTTGTCGAGGTCGACTCAATAGAGCGGGCAATGGATGTAGTCTCAACTCTGGTGGTTGTCGATGTTGCATCACCATCTCAAGATGTGTCTCAAGGAGCAGGACCTTCACTACCTTCACTCAGCACTTCTTGGGGAGCAAGATCGTCACTGCATTCTCAGGAAGTGGGATTGTCACCTATCTCTCAGGCATCACTCCCGTCATTTGTGGAAGAGATAAATTTACCGATCCCAAGCATCTTATCATTGCGTCAAAGGGTATATATGTTGTTGAGACAACTATTGGAGAAAGAACTACACATGGGTAGTTTTTTGGGTTTGGCAAACCTGTTTGCCAATGTGAAGTTAATTAATTTGGTGGATATGGGTAGATTGGAACCTTTTCGTCTTAACAAGGCGATCCAAAACCGAATTAAGTCTATTGCTTCACTATGACGTGATTCAGGTCCTCTTTGCATGGGCCTTTAACTAGGTGCTTCCACTTTGTTTAGTGCCTTCACTCGGCACTTCTTGGGGAGCAAGATCGCCACTGCGGCTCGGATTGGGATTGTCACCAATCTCTTAAGCATTGCTTTCATCATTGTGGAAGAGGTGAATATACTGTTCCCGACAACTGTTGGAGAAAGGACTAAACATGGAAAGTGTTTTGGGTTTGGCAAACCCGTTTGACAAGGTGAGGTTGATTAATTTGGTGGATATAGGTGGGTCTGATCCTTTTGTTTTAACAAGGAGATCCAAAATCGAATTGGTTGCTCCACTAGGGGGTAATTTGGGTCTCCTTTGCATGGGCCTTGAATTAGGTGCTTCCTCTTTGTTTGGTGCAGTTGATGGGGCTCATGTCAGGGGGTTCCAATTCATAGGTCTCAAATGATTTCTTCGGACGTTGGGCGTTTGTTGTAGTCATGAAAATCAATCTCATGTGCTTAGTCTAGATGTGGCAAGCATCTTTACGATTCAACCAGCTCTACTTCTGGCAATGGCAGTGAGGCATCAGAGAGGATGCTTGGGGTTTGGGGGTCAAATCTGGTGCGAGGGAAGAAACAACTATAAGATGGAAACGGAGGAGGGCGGATGAAGGGTGAGAGCAAGAGGCGAAGGAAAGCACCCCCTTCTGACGTATCTGTAAAGGCGTGAGTGTTGCTGAGTTCAGAGAGCGTGAGGCGCATAGGGTCACCAAAAATAAAAGGGTCAGTCTGATGGCAGGTGATCTGTCGTCTCCCATCCATGGCCTCAAATTTCAGCGAAATTCGGTCGAATTTCTGTCGAATATCGATATCCAGTCGAAATCGAAATTCGACCGAAATATGGGGGTCCTAGTACAAAAAATGACCGAAATGACCGAAATTCCGATCGAAATTCCACCGAAATTCTGTTTTGGTCGATACCGAAATGGTGACCGAAACCGACATTTAGGGCCTTGCTCCCATCGCAGGAGGCGTCGGCGGTGCTTCAGGTGCGGAGTTTCTGGGCACCATGCAATTGTGTGTTGGATGTTGCCTCGATGCTTTGGATGCAGAGCAGTGGGTCACCGACGGGCTACATGTACCATCGTTTGTGTGAAGGGCCATCTTTCCTCCACCTCACTCCTTTGTTGATGTGGCTAGCAACGTGGTTTCCAAGGAGAAGCATGGCTTGTTGATTGGGGAGTGCCAAGAAGGAGCATGGGATGTGGACTCGATCTTCCAGGATCTCCGACGGAAGATTGGCGAGTCTTTTTCGGTTGATGTCATCTTCCTGGAGGCGAAGATCTATAATGCGAGAGGGTTGTCTTCACGGGAGATTGGGTTGGTGCTCTCGACGGCGATGGGGTCAGGTCTCCACTAGAGGGTGCCACACTTTACGGACGGTTAAGCGTCAGCCTCTGCAAGGAGGAGTATCCTGTGTTGGGTGTTCCTTTCTTGTCGTGCATGATGGAATCACTAAGACCAATGTTACAAGGACTCGGTATAGTATCCTTTATTCTTTATGATGGTCGTACTCCATGATTTGACCCCTTGGCGATCATTGTTGTCATCGAAGGGGCAAGACTCCTCGCTACGGAGTCAATTTGTTATCTTGTCGTCGGCAGGGCATATTTTCAATTGCTGGTGCAGATTATTCCTCCACCTACACCACCATCGTCTATTCTTGGCACTACTTCGTCGTTGGGAAGGTCATCGGAGAGCGTAGAGAGCTCAGAGGTGGTGGTACAGCCATTAGCGGAAGTTTTGCAGCAGTCAATGGAGTTGAAAATCTCAGAACCATTGGGTGAGGATCTTCCATATTAGAGTTTTAAAAAATTACCTTCGGAGGGTGATAGGGGTCCTGCAGCACTGAGTTCTTCACATTTCCAGATCTTTTGTGGGCGACATCGCTCGACCTTAGCTTTTTATTGGGTCCCAGGAAGCTCTTTTTGGGTATTTGAGTGGCAATTGCGCATACCTAAATCCTTGCTCCATTCTGGAGCCCACTAAGAATCGTATTGCTCTTGCCCTTTCTATAGGATTCGGTATAACATCTAAGGAAGGATTCGACCCATTATCTCCCTAGAGGTATGGTTCCTCCGCACCGCCTCGATCCGTAATGTGTGTTGTCATGGATCCCGATTCGTTGGGTACTCCCAAGTCTTCATGACGGCAGGTTGAAGTGGCTAGTGTGGGGGCTCGAAGTGGTTATTCGTCACCACCCTTCTATTGTTCCAAAACATGCTATGGAGTTCCTTTGGACATTACGAGTGTCTCGAAAGTTGTGGTATCGCCTAAACCCCTCTATTGGTTCTAAGAGCTTGACAAGGATGCGGTCCTGGTGGATAGCTTTTGCAGGTAGGAAACCTCTGGGGATGTCCCTCTTCCCTCTACAGTGCTCAAAGGGAGTACGAGGAGTGTTCCCGCTTCTATTCCGTCTGGATGCTCAGACAAGGCACGAGGAAAGGGAGGTAAAACAAAGCGTTACCATAATCGGAATAGACCATTGTTGCAAGGGACCTATTCCGGCTCACAAGCTCAGGTTGGCATACGTTGCACGCCTGGTGAAGATTGTCGGACCTTTAGTTACCAAATGAAGGTTTTAACCTAGAATGTTAAGGGTCTAGGTGACCTGAAGAAGAGGATGTCAGTTGGAACCCTTGTGCAAGAATGGCTTTGTGACATTATCTTGTTACAGGAATAGGAGCTCGCCTCGTGCTTGGACATTGTGTGGAGATCATTGAGGGCGGGCGCTCTTCTCGATTTCAGGGCTCTTGACAACATAGGCAATGCGAGAGGAACAATTATTGCATGGAAGAACTCCTCTTTGGTCTATGAGCATAAGGGAACTCATGTACAGTCTTTGCAAAACCTCACACAGATTTGCATCTGGTTGTTTCCTAGGTGTATGGGCCTACCTTGTCTGCCCAAAAGTCGGGCTTGTGGTATGAGTATCAAGCTGTTGGAAGTCTTTTCCCAGGCGAGGCATTACTAATTGGGGGTGATTTCTCTGGACCTTCTGTGTCTCCGAGGGGGCCACGGTCTGGGATCTTTAGAGTTTGTTGAACTGATTGATGACTTGTAGCAGGAGGTAGTTGATGCTACGGATATGAGGTTTTACTTGGAGAAACTATGGCTCCTGATCTAGGTTGGATCGTTTTCTTGCCTCGATTTAACTTATGGATTCGTTCTCCACTTCCTCGACTTCATCCAAATCTCATTCTAGGTCGGACCACACACCATTGATTTGGGAGTCTGGGGAAGCCACAGCTCCTGGGGCTTTTCTCGTTATGGGAGAGCTTAGTTACTTGAGGAGAACTTCAAGGATTGCGTTGTCTCCCAGTGGTCTTCCGCGAAATGTTCTGACTCCGCCGTTGCACTTCTAGCTCAGAAGCTGGCAGCTTTGCATGCTAGGCTCTGTGTGTTCAAGGAGATTAGAGAGGAGAGAGCTCATCGAGGAGCTACAGAGGAGGAGGTTTGCAGACTTGACAAAGTAGAAGATGGGAGAGATATGAGCAAGGAGGAGCTGAGGGAGAGGGCAGGATACCAAAAAACTATCTTGCTGGAAGATAAAAAAATCATAGCCAAGTGGAATCAAAGGTCAATGCAAACGTGGAATGTGGATTAAAGAAGGGGATGTGAATACTAAGTTCTTTCATTGAGTAATGAGTGGAAGGCGTCAGCACAACTTGATTCGTTCGGTGGTGGTGGATGATAGTCGAGTGGAGGGAGAGCAGGAGATGGGCCTTGCTTTCGCAGATCATTTCCGTGTTACAGAAGGACAATGCTAGAACCTAGAGATGGATCTATGCAGGGAAGTGCAGTTGTCTGACAAGCATATGTGTCACCTAATCCAGGGCTTTACGATGGAGGAAGTCAAAGCAGCATTATGTAGCTTGAATGTAGATGGGGCGAGTGGACCAGATGGCTTACATGTTTTCTTTTCCATGAATTTTGGGCATTGGTAGGGGGAGAAGTGGTGGACGTTGTGCAAGAATTTGCCAAAGACAATGTGGGGTTCGAACGAGTGAACAATGCGCTCATCTTCCTCTTGCCGAAGGAGACTATTGAGAGGGTGGAGGACTTCAGGCCGATCGCCCTTTCAAACATGATATATTTGGTGGCTGCTAAAATTCTAGAAAATAGGTTAAACATAGTCATTGACTATAATATCTCCCCGGTACAGTCAGTATTTGTACCTAGAAGATAATAGCCTGGCTATGGAAACAGTGATAATTGCTGATTGGAAGAGAAGTCCAGTGAAGGGGCTCCTTTAGAAGGTAGATTTCTCCAAGGCTTATGTTATTGTCGATTGGTGTTTCCTTTGGGTCGCTCTGACTAGGCGTGGATTCCTTGATGTTTGGATCACATAAATGAAGAGATGTGTCACTACTACTTCGTATTCGGTCCTCGTCAATGGTCGCCCTGTGGGTGGCTTTTTCAACTACAGAGGGGTGTCAAACAGGATTGCCTCTTAGCTCCTATGGTGTTTGTTACGACTGCCAATGTGTTGACTTGCATGGTTGGTCAAGTGTCTCAACAGGAACTCACAGTTGGGTACTCCAATGGGGACATATATGTCCTGCTTTTATAGTATGTGGACGACACTATCCTCTTCATTGAAGGCAGTTTTGAGGAGGCGAGGGAGATGATTGTGATTATAGAGATCTTTGGTGAGTTGTCGAGTCTTACTTTGAACTGTAACAAACCGATCGTCATCTCATCTGTATGTCAAAATTGAGGCTATGGCTTGCATGGAAGAAGTGGGTACAGCACGTGGATCCATGCCCATTTGCTACCTTCGACTCCCTTTGACGTGTGGCAAACTACGTTGTGTTGACTGGCTACTTATCATTGAGAAATTGGAGTGGAAACTCTCTGGGCAAAAGGCAGCAGTACTTTCTCGAGGTGGTCAGAGAGTCCTGGTAAAGGCGGACCTTTCACCAATTCATGTTTTCTTTATGTCTTCACGTCTCCTCCCAGTTGGCATTTGCCTTAGCATTGAGATGATTATGCAGAGATTCTTCTAGAGCAAGTCTAATCAAGATGGTATAGGCATGTACCTGGTAAACTGGAATGTTATCACACTTCACAAGGCGGAAGGGGGCTCGGGGTCTCCCACCTTGAAACCATGAATAAGGCATTGTTCCTCAAGTGGATTTCTCGTGTATGGGGTAGCAGCGAAGATTTGTGTTGCAGACTCATCTACATGATTTGTTGATGATATTGTGTTGATTGATGAGACTAGAGATGGAGTAAATGAGAAGCTTGAGGTATGGAGACATGCATTGGAGACTAAAGGATTTCGTATAAGTAGGGATAAAATTGAATATATGGAGTGCACCTTTGATGGAAGCAATGGTGAAGGAATTAAGGTAAAGATTGGTGACGATAACATTCGGAAGAGAGATTCTTTTAGATACTTGGGATCTATTTTGCAATATGATGGGGAAATCGATGGAGATGTTACTAATAGAATAAAGGTCATCCTAGGGGAAAGTATATTCATCAACTAAGTCAAAATAATGAAGAGGGAAATGCAGATGTCGTAATGCAGGTTGACTAAAGTGGAGAGGAACCTTTGTTGTTCTCTGTGATAAGAAAATTCCTTTAAAAATCAAAGGAAAGTTTTACAAAGCAGGCGTGAGACCTGCTATGCTCTATGAATTTGAATGTTGGCCTGTGAACCATAGACATGTGCAGAGAATGGATGTAGCAGAAATGAAAATGCTAAGGTGGATGTGTAGACACACACGTAAAGATCGGATTCGGAATGAGGCAATCAGAAAGAAAGTTAGTGTAAATCCAATTGAGGATAAGAAGCGAGAAAACCGCTTAAGATGATTTGGTCATTTGCAAAGAAGGTCAGCTGATGCACCAGTTAGGACTTAGGAGATGAGAGTTTTAAGATGTTGAGCCGTCTAAGAGAGGGCGAGGACGGCCCAAGAAGTGTTGGAAGGAGACAATACAAAGGGATCTTAGTTTTTTTTGATATAAGCCCGAGATTGACCCAAGATAGATCTCAATAGAGGCAAAGAATCCATGTAGCCAACCCTACTTAATTGTGGGAAAAGGCTTTGTTGTTGTTGTTGTATTCCTAAAGTGGTGTTCCGGCTCCTCCACTCTCTTTCTCTTCGGCTTTTTGGAAAGGCATTATATCCTTAATGCAATAGTTCACGAAGTTATTTCACCATGTTCTTAGTAATGGTCAGTATTTCACTTTTTGGATGGATTATTGGACTACTTCTAATCTGCTAGCTTCTCACTTCCATCGCCTTTTCACCTTGGTCGCTGATCAAGAAGCTAGGGTGGCTGATTGTCAAGAACATGTTACTTGGATGCCCTCTTTTTTAGCGAACTCCTCTAACCACTGCCTTGATGATCTGATGCATTTGTTAGACTCCCTTCGCGCTTTTACGGGTCTTGGGGAAGGAATAAATCATTGGAGTTGGAGGGAGGGTGACTTCGGTGAAACCAACCTACAAAGCTATTGACAGACCCTCTACCCCGCTATCGGTTCTCGTGGATCATGATTGCGAGCTCTTGTGGGATATCAAGGTCCCAAGTCACATTAGTGTGTTCTTATAGTTAATGTGGAAAGGTCGTATTATGACTAGAGATCATTGTGCAAGATTCCTCGAGGGTGCTTCCCAGTTATGTCCACTATGTGACAAAGAAATATAAACCATTGCCCATCTTTTCTTCTGCTATGATCCGACGTCCAGAGTTTGGCTAGAGTCTGGTCTGTCTTGGTCGAATGTCTTTAGCATCAAGGCCTTCTTGCTTTTTGGATTATCTACATGCAATCAAGCATCGCCCCAAGGAAGAGCTCCTCCTTTTGATTGTAGTTATTTGAGCTATCTGGTTAGCCAGAAATGGTGCTATTTTTGCTTCTGAGCGCTTTTATGTAGAGAATGTAACGTTCCATGTTAGGACTCTCCTTGAGTCTTAGCTTCTGTATGTATTTCTTCTCTATTATTTTATTAGATTTAGGACGGACACCTTAGCGTGTTTCCCCCTTTTTGGTCCCAACAAAAACTATAGGATGTGAGTAATGGATTTATGGTAGATTACCGTGTTGTGTGCTTTGGATGATCAATCTAAGGGGAATACGGTCTAAGTCAATCCAGGGGAGTTGGTTAGGGCTCACGATGATGATGATGATGATGTGTGGAACGGGGTAAAGACAATCATTGGCTTAACAGCATGGGAGTTTACTTGGTTACCAAAATGAAGGTCCTAACTTGGATGAGTGTGGTTTCTACGACCTGGAAAAAGGGCGATTGTTGTCGGCAATCCACCTGATCAGGAACCACATATTGTTCTCTTGCATGGCATTAAAACTAGAGTATTCTGATGATTTGATTTGGTGTAACCTCAGATGATTCCAAGATGGAGTTTTTTATACGAAAAAGGGTATGTACCCAGATTGAGTCTGACCCCAAATGTCAATATTTTAATAAAACAAAATTACACGAGCCACGACTCAAGTGATTTCAGGAAACAATGGGCTGACTTTTGTGAGGGTAGGTAAGAGCTATGCATCAGACGGATAGACTATCTGCAAACCATGGGTACACGGTTCTCGATTCAACATCCCCAGCTGGTGATTCCCAACCACGAAGGTTAAATCAACTATAAGGAGGCGACAGGCTTGTGCACGGCTCTTTCTGTCCTTGGGGCAACCAACATAGTGATGCATGTAAGCTTTGTGCTACCACATATTTTGAAAGTCGTGGTTTCAGCATATGACCTAAGGAAGAGGTGGAAAATCAATCATGGGAGAAGGTTAGCTATCCGCGAGACAGGGACATGAGGTTTGGGCAACCCCTATCTGGCAACTGACGCATCAACCGCACCGCAAAGAACTTTATGACCAATTAAACTCATGTTTCTATAATCTATACGATCCCCTGATCCAATTGAGGGCAAACACCTGCGAAAAGATCGCTTGGATTTATTAAAAAGTTGTTTGGATTTATCCATGAGGATTTATCCATGATTTATTCCTTATCCACTCTTCATTCATTTTAAATTGGATGAAAATAGGATTTTATTTGTATTTTTTATTTGTGTATATTACATGGGTAAAATGGAGTTGCCCCTTGGGGGGAGCTAACTTGGCTCCCCCCATCCCATTTTCCCCATATTTTTTTATTTTTTTGAAAATTACTTTCGTGGATTTTCATTATTCTATCCCTATATTATGTCATTCAAATTTCATACGAAACAGAGACTCCTACAGCCTCCATCCAGACGGGGTTGATTTCAACAATTCTGCGACCGTTAAAATATGACTGTCTAGATGGAGGCAGCAGGAGTCTCTGTTTCTCATGAAATTTGAATGGCATAATATAGGGATATAGTGATGAATCTCCATGATTTTATTTTTCAAAAAAAAAAATATATAGGGAAACAGGCGGGGGAAGCCAAGTTAGCTCTCCCAGAGGTAGCCCCATTTTCCCCATATTATATACATGTATATTATATTATATATATATATATGATTTCTACTCTTTAGAGGGATTACCCACACAGTTCAGTTCAATCTATTTCTTTGTTTCCCCATGAATCGTATACTTGTAACAATAACGACACAACTTTCTCAATTCTAATCGACTAGGTGTACTATGTTAATTCTTTTGAGTAATATATCTAGAAATTCTCGATAATTTTTTGTTAATGCATGGTAGATACCATTATTAATGAAAAACCTCTCGTCACAAAATACAACCCCATTTTATGCTTAGCCAAATTGCCCACAAACACAATGCAGGTTTCGCTTGCTCCACCGTAAGCCTAAACTAAGTCGCATCAAGAGATGCCTACAAAATTTTGAGTGATGAAATGTCCATTCAAGAAATTGAGCATGCTAACCATAGATTTCTATCACGGTCATAAGAAAGAAGAAAATGCCCCAACTCATCCGGTTTTGTCCCGCAAATAGGACACTCAACATCATGAGAACTTCACTCTGCATACTCTAGATCATCAATCTATAATACCTCAATACCCGTAAATTTTCACCTTTGAGGGTACTTGCGCATTGTAAATCATCTAGGTCAAAAATAGGACCAAAGATAGCCATGTAGGCTTTCTTTACCGAGAAGTCACCATCACGTCATGTTTAAGGATCTCGTCACTCTGAAGGACCCATAATGGGATCAAGATCCTATGTCAACTTCAAATAACTCCAACAATCTCTACTTAAAAATGTAGGATGGAACATAGGGAGATAGGCAGCATCTGACCAAGACTCAGACACAAACATATCATGGTCGGAAGCTAATGCGAAAATAATTTCAGGAAGCGAACACAAAGGATCAACCATCTATCTGATTATCAAACCAAAACATGTCCCAAGGAACTAGATGCATCAAATTTGGAAGATCAAAGAGAACCGAGCATACAACCTTCCAAAAAGAACTAGAAGGGTTCACACAATGATAGTGAGAGCTCTAAGTAAAGACGTCATCACGTCAAGGCCACAAATCTCGACACTCCAAAGGAGCCTCTATGAGATCAAGATCCTATGTCAACTTCAAGAACTCCAACAATCACTGCTTAGAAAACGTAGAACAAAACGTAAGGTACCAGTTACCATCCGACCTAGCCTCACATAAGCATAGCACGATCTGAAGCTAATGCGAAACAATGTAAGCAATCATGGATGGGTCCACCGTTCTTCCGATCATCATACTAAACCTTGAAGAGAAGCCATCACCCAGAACCAAACGCATCCGAACTAGAAGAACAGAGAGAACAAAGCACACACCCTTCGAAAAAGAAGCAAATGGGTTCAAACGATTATAACAATAGCCTTAAGCAAAAATATCATAGAGACCTCCGTCAATCTAAAGAGCAAATCCTCATCACAACCCCATATCCTAGCCATCCATTTAGAAAGAAAGGCCTTATTCATCTTAAACCACCCTCATCAGATGGCAAAGTCACAAATTTACAGAATCTCGATCCACCATATGTACACCACGAGTCAAATCATTAGAGCCAATCTAAAAAATGTCTCGCAATAACCTCAAAATGATAAGGAATCTTGATTGGCGAGAGTCCCAAAGAGCTGGAAAAAATCAAGATTGTATAAAGGATCACCTTCGATAGCAGCACCATGTGACCTCCCCGATAGACAAGAAGCCTTCCAACATGAGAACTTATGATCCATCTTCTCAATGAACGGTAACCATTTCACACGTATGATACACCAAACAAACAAGGGGATCCCTAACTAAGAAAGGGGCAAGGATCCATGTTGTGTAGCAAGAATCGTACCACAGTGCAATTTACAAATCAGACAGGCCAAAAAGTACGAAAGATGACTTTGAATGGTTAATATTTAATCCCGAGAGCTACGTGAATATAAGGTTCAAGAAAGCGGTATGCATCTGCGTTCGGACAGATTACCAAATAGTGATTAAGCGGTATATGCGGGCATATGCGGTTCTACATAGTTTCTAATTTTTACAACAAACAAAGACTTTTCCCACAATAAGTAGGGTCGGGTACATGGATTCTTTGCCTCTATTCAAATATATCTTGGATCATTCTCAAGCTTAGATCCAAAAAACTAAGATTCCTTCGAATAGTCTCATTCTAACACTTCTTGGGCCTTTTCTCACCCTCTCTTAGCCGGCTCAATATCCCAAAACCCGCATCTCCTAATTGGTACATCAGTTGACCTCCTTTGTAAATGGCCAAACTATCTTAAGCAGTTTAGTTGAGATATTAATTATCTTTTACAGTTTATGTATTCTCTTTTCTTTCTATCTATACTATGTAATTTGCCCAACAAGTTCTCCTCCATATAAGAGAATCCTAGGGCCTCGTGAATAGATAACCTATTGCATTCTCTCTACACATGGTATAAGAAAAACGGTCCTAGACTGAAACTTATACCTAGAACCCATTGTCACCACCAGCATATGTCCTCCTTGAACCCTTCTTCCTCATCTAAGGGTCACGTATGAGGTCACGATGAATTCCGCAAGCCTAGCTAATGTTACCCATCGCTACCCTAACGTCGCCCAAGTACTACCCAGCGTCGCCCAGTGCTACCCCAGTGTTACTCATACCATAGATGTGTTTTCTTAGAGTTGGTTGTGGTATGAGCATACACCCACAACCACCCCCGTTGATTTTTATGTATATACCCTATCACCTATCTACAGTCCCAATCGTGTACCAATCCAGCACCAGTGTTGTAAAAGTCGCCTGACTGGTCCGACTAGTCTAGTCAGTGGGGTGGCCGACCGAGTACCGAATGATTCCGACTAAGCACACTAGTCGACAAATTTTTGCTTGTTTTTTTATGTTTTGCTTTTTTTTAAAAGCAAACTTATTATGATATGCTTAATGTTTTATTTAAATTCAATTTATTCTTTTATTTCCTTATGATAGTATAAAAATATATAAAATCTATTTAAATATGTATAAAAATGAGTTATATATTTAAAATAATCAAAAAAATCAAATCCGATTAAAATTCGACTAAATCTGATTAGTCGTCCGACTACCAATTAATCCTTAGTCAGTGACCCTGCCGACCGAGTACCGTCTACTGACTTCTGCAACCTTGTCCAGCACTATGTCAGAAAACAGAGTTAATATTCCATCCACGTGTGCCTTTAAAGGTCTGGCACATATTGTCAAGATGGATGGCACAAACTACGAGTTATGGGCGATGCAGTTCATGGATCTCTTGTGGAGCCATGGTAAGAAGCATATTCTGACGCAGGATGAGCCAGCCAACAAGACTGAGACCAATGCCTCATGGAAGGTTGATGATACTTATGCAAAAGTTTGGCTATCCGATTCTATTTCAGTGGAAATATCCTATGATATCTTGAGTCAGCCTACAATGAAGGTAGTGGGGGACATCATCGCAACGATGTACTCTCAAGTGAGGGATGAGTCGAAGATCTTGCAACTCCAGCATGATATTTTTAAGACCAAACAGGGTGAGCGTCCTCTTCATGACGTGTACACATCTCTTAGGGGTGTGTTTGAGAGACTCCATAGCTACATACCTCTGACGGCCTCACCAGAGCAGCACAAGGTCTGTCGTGATTCTGTTATGATTTGGGGTCTTTTTGGCATCCATTAACCCATTCCGGTGTGGTTGGATTCTGTTCAACAGCCCAAGGAGATGTCGCACATCTTTTGTTTGTACAATGACGCGGACATCCCCAAGGGTCAAATTAGGTTTCCTTCCTGTCCACAACTCGGAGTCTTTTGAACAGCCTTAGCATGGATGACCAAGAAAAGTCTGGAGAAGAAGCTCTTTCGAGGCAATCTACCTATTAAGCTCTACTTTTGATCTTAGCACAAAAAAGAAACGTTTGCGGATTAGAATCAGAGGAAAAGCTCGACGCTGGGAATCTAAGTACGACTCAGCTCGCTATCAGTTACTCAAATATGCTACTATATCGCATATGCAGGAGGCGTACCGTAGGCTAAGCAAACTGAGCATCCCCTCTGTTGCATCTTCTTAGAAGTCATCGGCTATGGCAGCTTCTTATGGTAGCGGCAAGTTGCCTCAACTCAGAGGACGGGAAGCACGCGACAAAGAAGGCTCGCGCCCACGCCAACCCTGTTCATATTGCCACAGGTCCGATCATTCAGAAGACACATACTATTCCAAGCATGGCTTTACACCATCATCCCATGATGCTGAGTAGGTCCAGACGGTCATCAATTTTATTGATCATCGTTTTGTTGACTTTGTTGCTAGACTAAAAGAGATCATGCCCCTAGCTACTGGATCTTCTAGTGTTTCTACTGGCTCGTCAGATGTTGTTGCTTATGCCTCCACCAGAATTTCAGATATCACGCATGCATTTATTAGTCGTATTCGACCAGATTCTTCAGAATGGAACATAGACTCTAGAGCTTCTCATCATCTATGAGGAAATCACACACAGTTCGATTCTAATAGCCCTGTATAGCCTAGTAGATCATTGGTCATTGCTGACGAGACACATTCTCCCATTATCGGACAGGGGAGGTCAATTTGACTCCCTTCATGTGCCTACAAAATGTTCTTTGTTTACCAGAATTCTCAATGAATTTATTTTCTATCGGTCAAATTAAAAAAGATGCACATTGACGTGCCATATTTGATATTGCTTCCCTTAAAATTTCAGGATTCTCACTGTCAGGGTGATTGGATGTGGTCATGAGCATAAAGGGCTTTACAAGTTGATCCAATCTCCTTATGTTAGTGTTACCTCTCTTTCTGTTTAATCGATTTCTCCTTACACCTGGCATCTTCGATTTTTTATCATCTTCCATTACAGAAGATCTATCATCTCATCCCTGCATTTCTATCAAGTTCATGCTTCAGTGTAAACCATGTCAAGGTCGTAGTAGTCAAAGTCCTTTTGAGCTTTTTAATTTTGATATGTGGGGTACAAGTTCTGTCCATGATCATCAGGGCATAGGTATTATTTGGTTGCTGGGGATGACTTTTCCAGACTGGCATAGGTCTTCTTTTAAAGAATAAGTCTGATACTATTACTATGATTCAAAATTTTGTGATTGAAATGAATAATATTTTCTCTTCTTCAATTAAATGCATTCGTTCTGAAGTTATGTACTATTCAACTATCTCAGTTCTTTATCGCAGGCGGGATGATCCATCAGGCGTGCCCGTATACTTCTCAGCAGAACGATGTTGCGGATGAAAACACTGACACTTTTTGGACATCACCATGACTTTTCTTATACAGAGACGGGCTCCTCATTCCTTCTGGGTGATGATGTGATGACAGCATGTAACCTAATCATTCGGATGTCCTCTACCAATCTAGGTGAAAAGGCACCTTTCTCTCTTACTTTTCCTGAAAGGATCTTTTCTCTCTTACGTCATGGGTCTTTGGTTATGTGGCATTTTCCCACCTTTGGCATCCAGGTCGTGACCAGCTCGCTCTTAGAGCTGTCAAATGTATGTTTGTTGGATACTCTCCTGCCCAAAAGGGATATAGGTGTTTTGATCATGTCCAAAGAAAATACTATATCAGTGTCAATGTTACTTTCTTTGAGTCCATGTACTATACTCCTACAGGTGACTGGTTGAATCCCTCTGAGTCAGGGGATGATGTAGTTCTTCCACCTCCTCATACACATATACCTCAACATGGTTTCCATGCTCCAATACCTTCCCCAACATCCAGCATGCCTCAAGTAAATTCTGAAATTTTGGTTTCAACTGATGGCATTAGTGGTGTGAATGGTGAACAGGAACATTTAAAAGATGAGTAGGAAGATATACAGGAAGCGCAGGGACCACCACAGTTGCATAAAGACAAATATAGATGTGCGAGGTACCCCCTCGCTAGATATATGTCTCTAACACGACTTTTGATGGATTTTAGGAAGTTTGTTGTGAAATTATCTGCTACTGAAATCACATGCAACTTGTCATAGAGGAGGAGATGGTCGTGTTATAGTCACGTGGCACGTGGAGCATTATTACAGCTCCTACAGGAGTGTTTGTTGTGGGACGCAAGTGAGTGTTCACACTGAAGCACCAAGCAGATGGCAGCATAAATAGCTACAAGGCAAGGATTGTGGCTCGTGGGTTCAACCAGACAAATGGGATGGACTATCAGGATACTTTCACTCCAGTAGCTCGTCAATCTACATATGGATCCTTCTCTTCAGTGCAGTTGTGGAGAAAAGAAGAGAAGAATATTGTGTGTTTATTCTGTGAGGTCTAGGGGTCCTTATATAGGACTAAACCCTAGGGTGCTCAGAGGAGAACTTACATAAATACCCCTGTGGGGTTACATAGGGAAACAATACATAAGGAAATAGGGATACATAAGGAAACAGAGACAAATAAAGAAACAACAATATACGGTAATCTCTAACATATACGGTAATCTCTAACACTCCCCCTCAAGTTGGAGCATATTCATCAATCATGCCCAACTTGGAAGTTATCCAGGAAAGCCGCTTCTTAGTCACTGCCTTGGTAAAAATATCAGCACGTTGAAGATCTGTTGGAATGTGCGGCGTGGTTATCTTCCCTCCTCGTACAGCATCTCTGATAAAGTGATAATCAATCTCAATATGTTTTGTTCTCTCATGGAACACAGGATTAGTAGCAATGTAGGTAGCTGATTTGTTTTCACAGTACAAGGGAATAGGAGTGGATATAGCAGCATTTACTTCTTGTAGAAAAGTGAGCAGCCACGTGATCTCACATGTAGCCTGAGCCATTGCTCTATATTCAGCTTCAGCACTAGATCTTGAAACAACTGCTTGTTTCTTGCACCTCCAACTAACCAGGTTTCCTCCTACCATCATGGCATATCCAGTTGTAGATCGACGGTCTTCAGGAGAGCTTGCATAATCGGCGTCAGCATATGCAGTGAGATTTGTGTGACCATTTGCCCCATAGAAGATTCCTCGTCCTGGCGAGTCTTTTAGGTAGCGAAGGATTTAAAGAACATCTTGCCAATGGTTGTAGCAAGGTTTCTCCATATATTGGATGGCTCTGCTTACAGCATAGGATATATCATGTCTAGTAAATGTAAGATATAAAAGTTTGCCAACCAGGCTCCTATATCGCGTAGTGTCTTCAAAGAGAGGATCATTGGATGCAGAGTGTTTTCTAGGCTCTGCTGGAATTCCTGAGGGTTTGTACCCAAGTAGTCCTGCCTCAGTTAGTATATCAAGGCAGTATTTCCTCTGCGACATATGTAAGCCTTTCTTAGTACGTAGAGCTTCTATACCTAGAAAATAGCGAAGTTGTCCAAGATCCTTGGTGACGAATACTTTTTGCAAGAAAGCCTTGGTTTCTAGTATCCCTTGGTCATCATCTCCAGTAATAATCATATCATCTACATATACAGCAAGAATTACAGTACCAGTCTGCCGTCTCCTGACAAAAACCGAATAGTCCGACGTAGTCCTCTGGAAGCCCATGGTGCCAATTTCTGTACTCAGTCTATCAAACCAAGCTCTTGGACTTTGCTTTAGTCCGTAGATGGCTTTGTAAAGTCGGCATACATACTCCCCCTCGACTTCGTAACCTGTTGGTTGTATCATGTAGACTTCTTCATCAAGCTCTCCATATAGAAATGCATTCTTGACATCTAACTGAAACATAGGCCACCCTTTGTTCACAGCCACAGAGATGATAGTTCGTATGGATCCCATTCTAGCTACAGGGGAGAATGTTTCAAAGTAGTCTGCCCCGTATGTTTGAGTAAAGCCTTTTGCTACAAGTCTTGCCTTTAAACGATCAATAGAACCGTCAGGGGACTTGTAGTGAAGATCTAGCGACATGCAATTGGTTTACATCCAGGAGGGCATTTGACAAGGTCCCATGTTTTTCTAGACTGTAATGCTTCCATTTCTTCATTCATTGCCATTCTCCATCCCTCATCTTGTAGTGCACTATGATGATCTTTGGGAACAGATTTAGCCATTATAGAATCTGCATATCTTTTGTCAGAGCAAGATAGCCCATTAGTAGAGGTGAAATGAGATATTGGATGAAGTGTACATTGCCTCTTTGTTCTGCGTAGAGCGATCGGAAGCTCCTGAGGACTACCCGGGGTAGTATTGGTGGGAACACTCGAGGATGGCACAGTTTCCTACAACAGTGGAATAGGTAAAGGAACATGAACAAGATTAGACACAGCTCTTCTTTTATACACAATTGGTGGAGGAGGAAACTGAAGAGGAATATCAGATATTGTCTGAGTAAAGAAGATGTTTTGTTCAAAGAAGGTGACATCAAGAGAAACGTAATATTGATGTCCTGTAGGATCATAACATATGTATCCTTTTTGAGTTTGAGAATACCCTAGAAAAACACATTTGATAGAGCGAGTAGATAATTTGTCAGTGGTATGAAAATTATGGACAAAGGTTGTGCATCCAAAAATTCGTAGGGGCAGAGGGAAAGGTTTCTCCTTGGGATATAGCATGTTGAAAGGAGTGGAGCCATGTAGAGAAGCAGAGGGGATCCTGTTTATAAGATGAACAGCAGTAAGAATAGCATTACCTCAATATATCTTGGGAACATTCATATGGGTGAGTAAGGATCGAGCAATATCAAGAAGGTGTCTTAATTTTCTTTCAGCAACCCCATTTTGTTGGGATGTATATGGGCAAGAAGTTTGATGTATGGTACCCTGGGAGGCAAAAAAGGTTGTCAAGCCATTCTGAGTAAATTCCAGAGCATTATCAGAACGAAAGATTTTAATAGTAGTGGAGAAAAAAATTTTGACATAATGAAAGAAGTTCTTAACAACGATATTAACTTCTGAACGTTCTTTTAACAAGAAAACCCAAGATAAGCGACTGTAGTCATCTACAAAAACAGCAAAGTACTTATGACCACTAATAGTTCGGACCGGGCAGGGTCCCCAAATATCACAATGAATTAGGAAGAAAGGAGTTGTGCGACGAGGCTCGGTTCTGGCAGGAAAGGAAACTCTATGATATTTTCCGAACTGACATGCTTCACACTCAAAGGGTTTTAGCATAGATAGTTCAGGGAACATCATAGAGAGAGCTTTGGCAGAAGGATGTCCCAGACGAAGATGCCATAGAAGGGGATCTTGAGAGATGGAGATAGCGCCAGCAAAGTTGGAAGTAGACGAGTTGTTGAGGTAATATAGGCCATTTCTCTCATGTCCCCCACCAAAAATCTGCCCCGTCCGGATGTCCTGAAAATAGCAGCATAATTCATCAAAAATAACACGACAATGTAGCTCACGACATAGCTTCTGAACATATAAAAGACTGAGTGGGAAAGCAGGAGCACAATGCACAGCTGTCAGTTGAAGTTTGTTGGAGAAGTCAATAGTTCCAACAGTAGTAACGGGAGAATGATCCCCATTAGCAACACGAACGCTCTTTACAGTGGTAGACGGTTGAGATGAGGTGAGTAGACTTGCATCTCCCGTTAGATGAGTGGAAGCACCAGAATCAATAATCCAAGCATGTTTGGTAACAGAGACTGAGTTGGCTATTGTACCTGAGGTAGTGGCAAGGCTAGCAGTAGCAGCAGATGCGGTCGTGTCTTTGGTTGAGGGAGCCGAATCATTGAGAAGTTGCCGCAGACGAATATATTCAGAAGCAGTGAATGGAGTATGTTGTCCATCTGTACTCTGAGTAGGTGTATCATTGTTCGTATCATGTGATTCGTCGTCATAAGTGTTATGAGCACTTGGTTGCTTGCCAAATGTTGCCCAGCACCACTCAGAAGGATGATTCATGCGACCACAGTGTACGCATGCAGGATAACGACCAGTAGAGGAATCACGACCACGACCTCGTCCAAGGTCACGTCCACGACCTGAGTCACGTCCGCGGCTACGACCTCGGCCTCCAGGATAAGGCTGTCGTCCTCTTTACCCAGATGAATAGTGGGTTGTTGTCTCTGTAGAAGAATGAACCAGAGAATTTTGAACGGGAGCCTCCAGTTCATGTAGTCGACCGAATATGGTTTCGATCGTAGGCAATTTATCTGCCATAAGAAATTGATCTTTTGCAATTTTGTACTTCGGGTGAAGCCCTGAGAGGAACCTGTAGACCTCCCACTCAGCACGTTCGCCTATTTGTTTATCACAGCATGCAGGTTGAAAGATAAGAAGTTCTTCAAACAGACTTGTAAGTGTCCGGCAGTATTCCATTAGACTGGTCTCTTCTTGATTAGTAGACCAGATTCTTGTGTATATATCAGAAAGACGAGACTTGGTTGTTTTCTGGGAATATGTGTGCTCAAGATTTTCCCACATGGCTTTAGCAGTATCTTTATATAAGAGATTTGCAGCAATATTTGGATCTACACTATTTGTCATCCAAGTAATTACCTGGCAATTGTCGACAAACCAGGCTTCATAAAGTGGTAGCAGGAGGAGTCTTCGTGAGGATGGCACTCTTTCGTTGGCCACCAATAAATATCTTGAAGGATCGAGACCATAGAACATGATTTTCGGAGCCTTTCAACTTGATAGATGTGCCTTGTACCATCAAAGAAGAAGGAGGATACATAGGCTTGGTCTCGGTGGACGTCATGATAGCGTCTCTAGGTCAAGAAAAAGCGACCTAGATGAAGTTTTAGTTAATCCGTAGAACCGCCTTAGTTGCACATTTTTGGAGAGTAGTGGAGGCTCAACACCCTAAACCGAAGTCGAACAAGGGGCCTAGGGCGGCAGCAGCAGAAGCCTAGGGCGGCAGCGGCAGAAGCCTAGGGCCACAGGAAGGTTACGCCAGATCGCAGGGGCACGGAGGAGCGCGGGGGGGAGTGCAGGGGGCCTAGGGCGAGGGGCCCAGGACACAGGGGCGCACGCCTAGCGCGGGGCTCTTGCTGGGCGTCGTGGAGGGGAGGGGAGGGAGGGAGAAATGGCGGGCGATGGCGGAGGAATATTAGATCAGAACACCGGTCTAGGACCGCCGCTCTGATACCATGTGGAGAAAAGAAGAGAAGAATATTGTGTGTTTATTATGTGAGGTCTAGGGGTCCTTATATGGGACTAAACCCTAGGGTGCTCAGAGGAGAACTTACATAAATACCCATGTGGGGTTATATAGGGAAACAGTACATAAGGAAACAGGGATACATAAGGAAACAGTGCATAAGGAAACAGAGACAAATAAAGAAACAACAATATACGGTAATCTCTAACATATACGGTAATCTCTAACAGCAGTCACAAGACTGGCCCTTATATCAGCTTGATGTGATGAATGTGTTTCTCTATGGTTGTTCATAAGTCTCGGAGAGGTATTGTTGTTATACAGGCATATGTTGATGTTATCTTTATTACAGGGGATGATGTGCAAGGCATTGAAGCAGCTAAGGTTTTCCTTGGTCAGCAATTTGTAACCAAGGACCACGGCAGCCTACATTACTTCCTTGGACTGGAGTTTTCCAGGAACCAGCGAGGTCTTGTGATGACCCACAGAAATACGTTCTGGATCTCTTTGAGATGGGCATGGCAAATTGCAGGCCCACCACCACTCCATGGATCCAAGCATGAAGTTGTATGATGAAGAGACTAAAGAGGTAGACAAGAAGTAGAAGGAGCTCATTGGGAAGCTCATATACATGACCATCACCATGACAGATATATCCTTTGCAGTGAGCCAAGTGAGTTAGTTCAAGGAGCAACCTAGACAGGCACATAAGGATGCAATCCATATGATTCTGAGGTATCTAAAGATCTCACTTGGCGTTATCTTTTATTTAGCAGAGGCACATCCATTGTTGTTACAGCTTACGCAGATGCAGATTATGTGGGATGTCCTAAGGGCAGGAAGTCTACTTCCGACTTTACAGTGTTCATAAGGAGCCCCTTGGTATCATGGAAGAGCAAGAGCTCCTTGGTGGTCGCAAGATCTAGTGCATAGTTAGAGTACAGAACTATGGCACAGGGGAGCACAGAGATGATGTGTGTCAGATCCGTTTTAGTAGAACTAGATGTTGAGGTGTCTTTTCTCATGCACCGCTAATGCGACAATTAGGCGTCTCTTTTCATTGCCAACAACCCAACCTTTTATGAGAGGACCAAGCATATCGAGGTAGACTAGCAATACACTCGAGACATGATCCAAAAGTGTTTCACTTCTACCTCTCATATCAGCTCAAACGAATAGACAGCAGATGTGTTCACCAAGGCTCGGGCTAGAGGGTCATTCCAGAGATGTTCCAAGCTGAGCTTAATAGATATCCACCTTGAGGGGGTGTTGAGATATTACTTATTTTCTATCCTTTTTATGTATTCCCTTTTCTTTCTGTCTACACTATGTAATTTGCACAACAGGTTTCTTCTCTATATAAGAGAACCCTGGGGCCTCATGAATAGATAACTTATTGCATTCTTTATCTACATATTTTCTCTCATCTTATCCTCTATCAGAGCTACACAAATTTTCCTTCTGGTCACATCATTCTGAATACGATCTTTACATGTAGGACTACACATCTACTTCAATATTTTGATTTTTGCTATTATCATTTTATGCGCATGTTTATGGTTCACAACTTTCATATACTCAATGCGATGTTTAGTGAATGGTGTATTGCGAATCCAGCGTAAACGGGTACCCGGATTCGAGGGTGTCACAGTTTGGTATCAGAGTCGTGGTACCCCGCTACACGCATTCGCAGTATTACAATTCTGATCGCATTAAATTCCCGGATAGCGACAGACTTCCAACTTGTCGTGAATCCGAGAAGGGAAACATGAAATTAGAATTTTCATTTCGTCCCACCAGAAATGTCGTAAATCACGATACATCTTGGTACTATCAGGGTGGATGGACAATCGTGAATTGCGGGCATCATCTAGAATGTCTCTGTGCAACTGCTCGTTGCTGTGCACAACAACCCGACCTGCCTTCCATAAAATGGACTCTATCACCACAAAATCATCAATCTCGTCCTTAACGACGAGCATGTATCTATCTCGAATCCAAGGATCTGTCTTCTGACCTTCGACGATGCGATCCCAAAGACTGTTGTATCGTGGAGGCACAACAGTAGAAATGGATGCACTCTCTTGAGGATGCCAATCAGTCAAAGTTGTGAGCATATCCCATGTATATAGCCAGTTCGTCGTACCCTCAGCATGAGCTCTCCTGCTAAACGCATCTGCCACCACATTTCCCTTACCGGGATGGTAAGAGATCGTGCAGTCGTAATCCTTCAGTAACTCGAGCCACATGCGCTGCCTCATGTTCAGCTCCTTCTGATCAAATATGTACTTTAGGCTTTTGTGATCAGTGAAAATCTCGAAGTTCACCCCATAAAGATAGTGGCGCCAGATCTTCAAGGCAAAGATAATTGCCACCAACTCCAAGTCATGGGTAGGGTAATTCCGCTCATGCAATCTCAACTGTCGTAATGCGTAAGCAATCACATGACCTCTTTACATCAACACAGCTCCTAGACCTTCTCCAGATGCATCTGTATAGATTGCATAGTCCTGAGTGCCTAAAGGAAGAGCAAGAATAGGCATAGCATGTCAGCAGATGCATGACCTATCAGATGGTCAAGGCAGAGCACATGAGACCACCAGGGCTATTGTAGTCTCTCCCCATTCCCGAATGGAAGGGGAGAGTATCTCTATGGATTTTGTCACAGGTTTGCCGAAGACACCGGGTGGCCATGATTCCATTTGGGTTGTTATTGACAGGTTGACCAAGTCAGCCCAATTCATACCTGTCAGCATGACTTACATTCCATCCAGATTGGCCAGGCTTTATGTGCAGAACAACATCAGACTTCATGGTATACCACGAGAGGTGGTGTCTGACAGAGACTCGAGATTTACATCGCATTATTGGCATCAGTACATGTCAACACTACAGACAGAGTTGAAGATGAGTTCTGCATACCATCCGCAGACCAATATGCAGAGTGAGCGCACCATACAGACGCTTGAGGAATTACTTCACACATGCACTTTGGAGTGGAAAGGGTCTTGGAAGGACCATCTTCCTTTGGTTGAATTCACGTACAACAACTATCATTCCACTATCGGCATGGCACCATTCGAAACCCTATACGGACGGAGATGCCTCACACCTCTCAATTGGCGTGAGGTAGGTGATCATGCTATATATTCCGTAGATCTCTTGGAGGAGACTGCGAGAGTTGTTGATCTTGTGAGACAAAGGCGTCTGACGACGCAGAGCCGCTAGAAGAGCTATGCAGATCGTCGGAGGAGAGATTTGGAGTTTCAGGTATCCAATCCTCTTCTCTTACTCCTTTTGCAAATATGACTTAAATTGGTACATTCCTATAATTACAGGTGGGAGATTGGGTATTTCTCCGAGTGTCTCCCATGAAGGGAATTCAGAGATTCGGTGTTCGTAGCAAGCTGACGCCACGATATATTGGTCCGTTCGAGATTCTAACTAGAGTAGGGAAGGTGGCTTACCGAGTAGCTCTTCCTCCACACCTTTCAGGCATCCATGACGTATTTCATGTATCCAATTTGAGGAAGTGTGTGCACGACCCTCATCACGCCATCAGCTACGAGAATTTAGACGTGGAGCCAGATTTGACATATGAGGAGAGGCCAGTGCAGATACTCGACAATGCTGTGAAGAAGCTTCGCAGCAAAGAGATTCCATTAGTCAAGGTGTTGTGGCACCGACACGATGTCAAAGAGGTGACGTAAGAGACCGAAGCTGACTTGCGAGCACGATACCCACAACTATTCTCAGGTAATCACTAAAACAAACATATTTAATTATTACCTAATAAAAGTATATGGCTTGTTTTCCCTTTAAGGTTTTATGGGTTCAAAACCCTTTGAGATTTTTATGATCAAATGAAACCCAGACAAGACATATAGCCTCCACAATGGATGAAACCACGGGAGAAGCCCTCAAAGGGGCGGATATTGCATTCCTTTTTCTCAATGGATAAAGGAGGTCTGGGGCTCCTTATATAGCCTCCACAGAGCCTCCAAGTCCCACCAATGGTAGATGTGGGACTAAACATATGGATGGGGTAAATGGATCCTAGAGGTATCCATTTACCCATCTACAACTCAATAGGCACACAACCAAATACTCCAACAGTCTCGATGGAGGCGCATGGCCATCCAGATGATGCAGTAGTGACAGGGACACATCGGGAAATGGAAAGTCAATTTCGTATCCTTTTATAATTGTTGCATGCAACATCTCCTCTTTGATATGCATGGTATTACACCTCGCCACTCCGCATGCTTGTTAGTATCTTCGCCAGAGAAAGACACCAATCATGCATATGGCTTCAATCAGGAAATTATGCAATTCTAAGAAGTTAGGCAATTTGTAACCAAATTGCTTCCCCAAGGACCACCCCCTGCGCCAAACGCAAAGCCAAATCCATCCGATCATCTCATGCATGTCAAACTCCCAAATAAAAGATCTGAGAACCTTGGACTTCTCCATCGCTTGCTCCGCTTATCTGTGTTGTTGTTGCAGAGTGCCATAGCCATCTCCAGCACCACTCGAATATCATTCACCTCCATAGTGAAAACCGGGTAGCTGACCTTGTACTCTAACGGCGACAGGACCACCCACATGACCCTTTCAACTCTGTCACGATGCCAACAATTACCCTTGGCGCAATACGTCCAGCACCACAGCCATTCCCCCAGTTGGGAGAGAGCTTCCATCACCATCACAAAGCAACAACAGTGGATTGGGAACCCCTTCACCGTAACCAAAAGGGGTGACACGCACCACCTCGTCATCCTGCAAAAGCTATCACCTCCAAGAGATGCCCATCTACACACCATAAATCGAACCCCCAAGCATCATGTCATTCCTTGTCAGAAAGACCACAAAAACACAGAAGGTCATGACCAATCTTCGTTGCATCGCCAGAGAAGCCATAACACAACCAAATGAGAGACTCCTCAACTGCCATATTACTGCACTCATATATCATGACACCGTCAGCAGAGCACACTCATCCATTCATTTTTTGCTTCCAGATACCTTCAACGCGTACAGCGACCTTTAATGGTCTGTCGCCCCACAACCAAAGTAGAGCATCTCCCCTTTACACTACTTCGTCAAAATAGTCATCGCCACCACATCGAAAACACCATCAATATTACTCCTTGTTGCTGCGACAATGCCTAAGCTTCTTCAAGGTCTACCAACCACCTGTCTTGTGGCCCTTCGTGTTCACCTTCAAGCAAGCTTGTAAAAATTGGTCGACTAGGCTAACTAGTCGAGTCAGAGGGGTAGCCGACTCGACTAGGTCTAGTCGGCCATTAGTCAGTCCGCCCGACTAGTCGGGCCGACTAATCGGCCGACTTTTACAACAAGCTTTTATATTTTTTTGTTGCTTTTTTTAAAGCAAACTTATTCTAATATGCTTAATGTTGTATTTAAAGTCAATTACTTATTTTGTTTCATTATGTAAGTATAGAAAATATATAAATCTATGTTAATACATAAGCAAACTTATTCTAGTATGCAATAATGTTATATGTAAAGTCAATTACTTCTTTCATTTCATTATGAAAGTATCGAAAATGTACAAATCTAAGTATAAAAATGAATTATATAACAACAACAACAAAGCCTTTTCCCGCAATTAAGTAGGGTCGGCTACATGGATTCTTCGCCTCCATTCAGATCTGTCTTGGGTCAATCTCGGACTTATATCCAAAAAACTAAGATCCCTTCGTATAGTCTCTTTCCAACACTTCTTGGGCCGTCCTCGCCCTCTCTTAGCCGACTCAACATCCCAACACTCGCATCTCCTAACCGGTGCATCAGTTGACCTTCTTTGCAAATGACCAAACCATCTTAAGCGGTTTTCTCGCATCTTATCCTCGATCGGAGCTACACCAACTTTCTTTCGGATTGCATCATTCCGAATCCGATCTTTACGTGTATGTCCACACATCCATCTTAACATTTTCATTTCTGCTACAGCCATTCTCTGCGCATGTCTATGGTTCACAGGCCAACATTCAGAACCATAAAGCATAGCAGGTCTCACGGCTGCTTTGTAAAACTTTCCTTTAATTTTTAAAGGAATTTTCTTATCACAGAGAACAGCGGAGGCTCCTCTCCACTTTAGCCAGCCTGCATTTATTCTATTAGTAACATCTCCATCAATTTCCCCATCATGTTGCAAAATAGATCCCAAATATCTAAAAGAATCTCTCTTCTGTCGAATTATATATATTTAAATACCATATAAAAATAAATCTCAGATATATCTAAAATAGATCCCAGATAAAAATGAATTATATATTTAAAATAATTAAAAAATTCAAAACCGACTAATGACCGACTAAATCCGATTAGTCGCCTAACTGTCGAAACCTTAGTCGGTGACCCCGCCGACCGAGTACCGACTACCGCTTTCTGCAACCTTGCCTTCAAGCCTCGTGGGGAGCTCCTGATGCAGATAAAAAACTTAAGGTGGAGAAAAAACCTAATGTCGGTGGTATGACTGATCTTCGACAGGAACCCCCTCCTTATCATATTGTAACCTCCTCTGCCATGATCAGCAGACCATGATCTTTCCCCCACAATGATGCGACCGGCTACAAGATGCCTCCGAAACCATGATCTTTCCCCCACAATGATGCGACTGGCTACAAGATGCCTCCGAGATGCTCCAGATCCTTTGGGAGCGTTGTCCTTGAGAGAAACCCCACCACGGGTTTGCAACTCGTCTTCCACATAAGGAAGCGGACCGACGAGAGTCAGAAATCTGTTTTGTCATTGGTTTTTATTATATCGTTTGGAAAGTAAGAATGTTTTTTTACTTGTTCTATGTGGTAATCGGATTTTTCTTGTATATTGAATGTGGCAACAATCTAAATATTGCATAGTTTCTTATATAAAAACTTCATCATCGATCTATGTGAATTACATTTGATCTCACAGGCCCCTTTGATTTTCTCTAAAGATATTCTTTATTTATAAGTTCATAGGTGTTATATTCTTTATTTATAAGTCCATAGGTGTTATTTTCTATCTTTTTAAAAAAACTTGTATTCTGCTTGTGGTCCTTTTTGGCTTTTTTAGGTTAAAAAAGGGGGGAAACACTTCGTTGTCCACCCCAAAATATTTATTAAAGAAAGAAATCAATACAAAACCAAAACTCAAGGAGATTCTTTGCATGTTAGTAATGTTTTCTGCATAAAATTGTTCAGCTCGGAAAATAGCACCATTATAAGCCAACCAAAGCACCCAGATCACGACCACCAGCACGATCTTCTCTCTATTGGGACAGAAATGGGAGTTAAAAAATGACTCCAGAATTCGGTTTGGTTACGGGGTTCTAACCAATCCGAACCCATTGCCAACCATATTTCTTTTGCTTTCTCATAGCTGAAGAAAAGATGGTCAGTTGATTCCACATCTTCATATCATATCAGGCACGAACTGTTGTCACCATGATAGAGCCTTTACCATCATGGTAAGGTGTTTACCATGCCTCAAAAATCACATGAACACTTGGATGCAAGA
This sequence comes from Ottelia alismoides, assembly GCA_037367405.1. Taxonomy (NCBI): domain Eukaryota; kingdom Viridiplantae; phylum Streptophyta; class Magnoliopsida; order Alismatales; family Hydrocharitaceae; genus Ottelia; species Ottelia alismoides. The sequence goes on from JAZKJV010000681.1 coordinate 173,186, forward strand.
TAGGATTTTCATGTCCAAATAACTCTGCAATCTCTAATCAACTCATCAGGACAGGTTACACAACATCTTATATGCTTTCTTCACAGAGAAATCACTACCTCTCCAACCCAGTGACCTCTTCCTACTGTCAGACCATTGAAATGGTGTATCGCTTCCAATAAGTTCAACAGAATCCAGGTAGTACTTTTCGGCTTTATTTAATTGACTTTTTTTGTGAATGATGTGAGAAGGCATCTAACTTAATTGGGATTCTTTAAATCAAAATATATAAATAATAATAATTAACCCATGTAGCCACTGGCTGGTTGTTGCAGATGCATCTATGAATAATAAAAGAGGCTAGCAAGAGTACTTCGCAACTATAATTGCAGTTATCATTCTACCAAAATGATATTTTACAAAAACATGCACAATGTATGCATGAATTTTTAATTAGAGGTTTCGTCTCTATATATATACAGTTTTTAGTTCAGAAAACCTGTCTGACCATTTCGACCAACCAATTATGTCAAGTCCATTTTTTCTTCGGGCTATATGATCGATGACGTCATCTCAATGTCATCACCAATCTGATCGATTCAAACCGGTGGTTAGACACGGTCGAATAAAAATCAATGATTGGCTAATTCAATGTCCAGTTAGATTTTTTAACGTTGGTTGCGCGGGATTTTGGTAAAGAAGTGCGGACATGCATGGAGGGGGAGAGAAAAGGAGGAGAAAGGAGATAACTCCATTTTTTATCAAACTTGAATTATCCATAAACAATGACTACCATCCCCTTTATATAGGAGGGGTGGGATGACAATAAATAAAAAGCAAACTACATATTCTAACAAACCCCGCTTGGAATCCCTAAATTACACACGCCAATATCAAACTCTTCATTAAATAAAAATCAAAATAATTCACGAACACGTGTTGAGCATTTTTGACGATGAATCTTCCATCCCCGCATACATTTGATGGCACTTTGTATAAAACTATATCGATCTATGCTTTCGCAGGTACCTTGAAGGATGACAGCACTTTGTATAAAACTGTCTCGATGTATGCTTTCTCGAATGCCTTGAAGGATCAGGTTGTGAGAACGACATTTATGATATATGCAAACGGGATTTAGGTGGAGAAGAGATTTGGAGAAGGGGAGGAGGAAGAAGAAGAAGCGTCTATTTTGCAGGATTTTGGTGGAGGAGAAGAGGATGAAGAGGAGGAGGAGAAAGGAGATAACTCCAATTTTTGCAAAGATACATGGAGGGAGAGAGAAAAGGAGGAGAATAAAGGAGATAACTCCATTTTTTATCAAACTTGAATTGTCCCTAAACAATGACTACCATCTCCTTTTATACACTTTGCCTCAAAAAATCTCCTTTATATATGAAAGGTGGAATTGCAAAATAAACGAAAAAGGAAATTACCTAGTGTAACAATCTTTACTAACTCTCTAAAATACTCAACTTAATAACCAATTAAAGATCACATGTGATCTTATTTAAACAAACTCAAAATGACACAAATTGAATGACAAACCCAAATTAGACTTTAATTAGATGAAATTTAACTTAAGACAACCCTAACTCTAAATTAATTTAACATCATTATTTGCCCTAATTCACAATTCCACAATGCATTACCCGTCGCCGAAAACCATCAGCCTACAGGAAGAAGCGTGCATTCCCCCAACGCCAACAATTGCTACCCAACAAGCCATCACCACCATCACTGGAGCCCCGAGTAGGGCCAGCACCACCACCTGTAGAAAAACACCTTCTGTATGAAAATCTCCATCAACGTCCCACTGGTCAACCAGCATTCTCTTCACTCTCGCCCTCTCATCCCGCCGCTAACCATCTCGCTCTCCTTCTCATTAGCATTCTCGTATTCATCGACATGTTCATTCCCATCTCCTCTCTCCCTCTCATTGTATATCTTCCGCTCGCTCATTCTACATTGGCACTATCAATTAAGCCCCTTCCAAGGCAAGTCTATGGCTTTTTTAGCATCATATTATGGAGTTTAAGAAGTTCATAACTGAGCTAAAGGTTGTAAAGGGCCATGTGAGGGGACAGGATCACTGGACTTGGCAAGGGGAGTTCACAATCAAGAAGACGTGAAAGATTTTGATGGTGTAAAATGGCTTAGGGGACATGGACATGACTAAGGATCGAATGCTATGGTGGAGGAAATCGACCACCGTTCTTCCAATTTGACAATATCACATTCTTCCAATTTGACAATTCCAGAGAGGTGCAGAGAATATGTGTGGTTATTTGGCTGGATATTATGGATCAACTTTGGAAGAGTTGTGAGGCCATGACATATTGATCAAGCTAAGAAGGCTAAGCCTTTGCTATACTTTGACACAGTGGCTCGTCTAGAATCAGCATTATTTTTCAGGATGAAAGACATTATGTTGAGAATCTTTATGACCATGTATGCTCTTTAATTGAATCATGGTCAAAAATGTGTAATTTTACTTTTTGACAAATGGAGTTAATGGGTGAATACCAACCACGAATGAACACCTTCTCTTTCTAAAAAAATATAGCATCCAGCAATAGTTGAGTATAATTTGTTACCATTGCTTGACTTCTACAAGGTCAACCCCTCGTTCATTGGTCAGATTCATAAACAAGTGTTATAATTACTTTAAAATCAAAGATGTCAACTGAGAGAGACAGAAAAAGTGAGCAACAAACCTCTAGGAGAAATGCCCTAGTAGACTATGTGGTTGTCTCAATTTCTTTTTCCATAGATGTATACAAGAGTGCAAAGATATATTGCAATTAGACCTCCATTCAATCCCACTACATGCGTAACTAATCACGATCACCCACCATAAAGTGTTCTCGAGGGCATCAACTCAAAATCCATTTATCCAACTATCCAGGATATACGCAAACATTTATTTTGATGTTAGCGTATAATATTGAAAATGCATTGCAGAAATATCATCAATATTTCCTTCCTTACATCCTCCTTTATTTTTCTGAACATATTTATTGTTTGCACCTAGGAAATGTACTTAGCAACGACAGTCCCCCTAATCTTCCAAAATCATAATTCGAATTATGGTGTAAATGTAATTTTCAAAAAAAATAAACGAGAGATTGATAAAGAAATGACATACCACAAGGACAGGCCGATCAGTAATATTTGTTTCGTAAAGCCCATCAATATCCTGTGTTAGGAAAATAGACTATTGCCATATCAGAATAATGTGCATTCATAACTTATACACAAGAATAGACCTAATGCGAGGACGCATGGGTTAAGTATAAATAACATACATGAGAACTTATCAACAAAATTAAAACACATTTACCTCCAAGCCATCACCAGGTTGAACAATTGACCTGCAACAAATCGAATGCAACTTAGAAACCACACAAACATATAAATGACTATAGCTATACGAGAATAATACTATAAAAAAGTAGTGAGACAAAAGGTTTAACTTTCACAAGCATATACAACAAATAGGTATCGACTATCGATTACTCAAATGTGCCCTTCACTTCGAAGGTGTGTGCATAACACACTATAAGAACAAATGTAGCTGGTCAGTAGAATCTTGCAAACCTTCGGTACCAATGCTTGTAGACAGCGTACAAAGACAAAACAACCACGATGAGAACCAAGTTGCATGTTACAATCGTCTTGAGGTTGATCTTTGCAGGGCCCTTCTTCTTTTTGCTTTGAATCAGCAAAGCAGCTGGCTTGATTCTCCCCATAATCGCTCCCTTTGCAGACTTCCTTATCTAATCAGGTCATCCAAGACAACAAAATGGAACAACTAACTCATGTCAAATTACATAAACATGTATCCAAGCTCACATATTCAAAATGTTCCTAGAAAATCTTCTATACATAAGCATGGTTCAGAAAAACGGTATGTGGAGTTCGTTCCCCGAGATGATCCAAAACAAGCATACAGTATGGAAGAAGTTAGTTGGCCTTATATGCGAAGTATGCAGCTTCATGATTTTTCAAATTAACAAAAAACAAATGATTAAGTATAGTTTTTTCACCATAACATTTTGGTTTTACACAATGTGGAGATTCACATTCGGCGGCATAGAATCTAGGGGTGTTCATGGGATGGGACCGTGGGAGCCCGACTCTTTCAATCATGACCTACCCCGACCCATAATTATCGGGCCAATGGCTCGACCCGACCCATTCCAATTGGGGCCTAAATTATTAGAATGGATAACGGGCACCTGGTACCCGTGGATCACTACAACACAGATCCAAAATGTGATTAGAAGTAGAACTATTAAAAACAGACAACCTTTGATATTCTCTACATCAGAAGGAAAACTAAATTTGGTAAAAAAAAATCCCGCACTCATAAAATCATAACAGAATACAGACTATATATCAACCATCTAAAATGTGCTGTTGCAAAAACCCAACAAATTGTACAGTTACTAAAGAACATAGTTCTACTACCCAACAGACCGACCCATATTTTTATAGGCAGGTCATGTAGCTTCCATATATCATCAAAGTGGATTGTAATATCTTGCTTCCAATGATGCTATCATCTAGAAACCTCTAGCATATTCTTCGTATGAGGTGATAATTGCATCAAAATAGCAAAAATAATAATCAATTGTCTTCTAAGTGCTGCTTTGATTTACCTGTACATTTGTCTCCTTCCACATTTGTATTAGCTTTAAAATGATACTCATACCTGTACATTTGTCCCCTTCCCTTTGTATTAGCTTTTGGTTGATACGAAATCTCAATAAGATTCGAGGCAATGTCTTGTGTACACAATTATTTTAGCTATTAGGATGTTAGGTTTGGAATTGTTGTAAAAGGAAATGGAAGGATTGGCTTTACTATGAGATCGAGTAATAGCCACGTTGTTAGCTGAACGGGGAATGGAAGGGGGGAATATTCAGAAAGATGAAGGCGAAGAAAGTAAGAAGAGAACTGGAGATAGAAAGAAGGAGATTCTATTCATTCAACATGTCATCTCTACACCAATTGGTCCGTGTATTTATAGCAAGGGCATTCCCACAAGTTGGGGCCTCTTGCAACAACCTTACTCTCCCAAAGTAGTTAGATCTACCAACTATTATTTAGGTACATGGATTGACTCATTACAAATTCCCTCCCCTTAGGAAACATTATCCTCAAGGTTGGAGGTAAGATGCTTTTGCACAAATGTATAGTAATCCATCCATGTAGCTTCTTCCACAGATTGAGTGGCCCAATGAATTAGTACATGGGTTATAGCTTCATTGTTGCGCTAGACCATTCTCCGACCCATATCTAGTGTGGTTGGGGGTCTTCTTGTAGGGATTTTGGCAACAATTGGGGTTGGACAGTATAACTCCCATACCTCTTCGACGAAGAGTGGAGGATTGGATCGTCAAATTTGGGATGTGATGGAAGATAGTCTGAGGGAGGAAGGTTGGAAGATAGTCCGAGGGAGGAAGGTCGGACACCGTAAGAACGAGCGTGCCAAGGTCTCTACCTCTCGGTTTATCCTCAACCCCTTTGGGAAGGGATGCTTCAGGTGTGGATCCATGGCCCATTGGGCAAGGCACTGCAGGGAACTGATCCGATGCTTCATCTGTCGTCGGCATGTGCACAGGGCTCGTCACTGCCCTCACAATCGTGGCGTCCCCAGGGGTTCCAGGTGGTCGGGTTTTGATGCAGATCGGGGTTTTGGCATCGACGAAAAAATTTGAATATTTTGGACGGTGGATTTTGTGGAGAAAATAGAGGGGTTGAGGAGAAGAGACTCGTCGGGAATACGAGGGTTTTGGAGAAGAAGAACACGTGTAGACCACGCAGGGGAGAAGGAGAGAGACGGAGATAGAGATAAAGATCTCAATTTTTCATATATCTGAACTGTCTAAAAACATTGGACCACCATCCCTTTATATAGGAGGGATGGGAATACAAAAATAAAAATCAAATTCAAATTGACAACTAATTATCCTAAATAGACTCTAACTAATTAACCGACTAAATTTAGAATTCAAATCTCTAACCAACTAATTGAGATCACAGGCGATCTCGTTTATTCAATTAAAAATACGACGACGTAAATAAACATAAATAAAATTAACATATAACATTAATTAAATATGCAGCCCTATATTCTCGTTCCACGCTGCATCAACTCTCCTCCGCTTTAAAAATTCGTCACCCGGCGAATTGTTGAATCTTCGAAGCTTGCCGATTTGATGTCAATTTTCTTGTTCGACTCGTGGAAGAATAGATGTGGAGCGAATGGTGGAACCCAGATGGCGTTGGTGCGGTGGTCGGAATCGTCCACTTCATGTTGGAAGAACATGTGCGGCGCAAATGGTGGCGTCTTCATGAACCTTGTCTCTCCATTGCGGTGACTGAAAAATTGATGAGGCATGAACAACATGGCTTTTGGAGGATCCATGGCAAAGCAATAGCACAATGAAAGGAGAGGAGGAGATGTGGTCACTGAATGAAGCCAAGGGGTCTTTAAATAGGAGAAACCCATGGTCCTAGTCCTAATAGGACAAGGAAGCTTTCCAAATTTCCTTCTTTCAGCCCTCTTTTTAAATATTCCCGCAGTAGGGGGTTTAGTTGCAAATTTTGTACCCCTTCACTTAAGTTGAAGTCATGGCATAAATCCTCCAAATAAAGCTTTTCATAAAACTTATGAGAGGAGGAGTCTTCCTGCAAATCTTCCAAATCAAACCCTCAGACCTTAATTTGAGGGATATACTAACGGATGCCGAGAAAAGCCTTGTTAGGGCTCTGTGCGTCCGAGATAAGAGGCGGCGCGTGGAGGGCCATGGGCGGCGGCAACGTTGAGATGATCGCGCCAGTTGCGCACCAGGAAGCCCGCACGGGTCTGGGCGGCGGTGGCTTGCGGGGGCATGGGATTTTGGGATTCGGGGGTGGCTTGCGGGTCTGGGCGGCGGTGGCTTGCGGGTCTGGTCGGGATTTTGGGATTCGGTGTGGGGTTTGAGGGTGTGTGGGGGGCAGCTGTGGCCAGGGGCTGTGTCGCAGGGGGGTTGGGGGCGGTGAATGAGGGCACGGGGGTTGTATGGGTTGCGGCGGGAGGTAGTAGTGGCAGTGATGGGGTAGCTGGGGTCACAGGTGTCGGAGGGGTTGTAGGGGTGGGGACGACGGCCGTGAGGGCTGGAGGTATGGGGGTAGGGGCGTGGGAGAGTAGCGGGGGAGGGGATGCTTGGGCTGGGGGTCGCGCTGCGAGGGGTGCTGGAGTTGGGAGGGGTGTCGGCGTTGGGGCTGAGGCGAGCATCACCGGGGGTGCGAGCGAGGGTTCTGGGACAGAGGGGATCGCCAGGGTTGGGGGAATGGCAGGGGAAGGGGTTGGCGACAAGGGGGGGCAGGGGAGGTTGGTGCGAAGGTCGCAGATGGCCTGTCAATCAATTCTTGCGGCGGTTGCGAGTCAGAATCTACCTGGACGGCGAGTGAATCGTCGTTGATGGTGTCGTTTCCTTGGCTTTCTTCATCAAAATCGGCTTCGGTGGTTGGAGGCTTTGATTGGGAGGCGAGTAGGGTCTCGAAGTCAGCCATAAGATTGCGAAGATCGCGAAACTGGGAGTGGAACGTGATTTGCAAATCACGTAACATGCGCTCCGTCTCCATGTTGTAGGCGTCGATGGCAGAGATGGCTCGTCGTTTTTGTTCGGATGAACGATGGTCACTTGATGCATGTCGGTGCGAGCGTCTGTACGGATCGTCAGATCGTGAGGACGATCTGTAGGCCATGCTCTGATACCAATTGATGCAGATCGGGGTTTTGGCGTCGACGATAAAATTTGAATATTTTGGACAGTGGATTTTGTGGAGAAAATAGAGGGGTTGAGGAGAAGAGACTCGTCGGGAATACGAGGGTTTTGGAGAAGAAGAACACGTGTAGACCACGCGGGGGAGAAGGAGAGAGACAGAGATAGAGATAAAGATCTCAATTTTTTCATATATCTGAACTGTCTAAAAACAATGGACCACCATCCCTTTATATAGGAGGGATGGGAATACAAAAATAGAAATCAAATTCAAATTGACAACTAATTATCCTAAATAGACTCTAACTAATTAACCGACTAAATTTAGAATTCAAATCTCTAACCAACTAATTGAGATCACAGGCGATCTCGTTTATTCAATTAAAAATACGACGACGTAAATAAACGTAAATAAAATTAACATATAACATTAATTAAATATGCAGCCCTATATTCTCGTTCCACGCTGCATCAACTAATTGATGCAGATCGGGGTTTTGGCATCGACGATAAAATTTGAATATTTTGGACGGTGGATTTTGTGGAGAAAATAGAGGGGTTGAGGAGAAGAGACTCGTCGGGAATACGAGGGTTTTGGAGAAGAAGAACACGTGTAGACCACGCGAGGGAGAAGGGGAGAGACGGAGATAGAGATAAAGATCTCAATTTTTTTCATATATCTGAACTGTCTAAAAACAATGGACCACCATCCTTTAAATCAAATTCAAATTGACAACTAATTATCCTAAATAGACTCTAACTAATTAACCGACTAAATTTAGAATTCAAATCTCTAACCAACTAATTGAGATCACAGGCGATCTCGTTTATTCAATTAAAAATACGACGACGTAAATAAACGTAAATAAAATTAACATATAACATTAATTAAATATGCAGCCCTATATTCTCGTTCCACGCTGCATCAAATTTCCTTCTATCAGCCCTTTTCTTTAAATATTCCTGCAGTAGGGGGTTTAGTTGCAAATTTTGTACCCCTTCACTTAAGTTGAAGTCATGGCATAAATCCTCCAAATAAAGCTTTTGATAAAAACTTATGAAAGGAGGAGTCTTCCTGCAAATCTTCCAAATCAAACCCTCAGCCCTTAATTTGAGAGATTTACTAACGGATGCCGAGAAAAGCCTTGCTAGGGCTCTGTGCGTCCGAGATAAGAGGCGACGCGTGGAGGGCCATAGGCGGCGGCAACGTTGAGAGGATCGCGCCAGTTGCGAACCAGGAAGCCCGCACGGGTCTGGGCGGCGGTGGCTTGCGGGGGCATGGGATTTTGGGATTCGGGGGTGGCTTGCAGGTCTGGGCGGCGGTGGCTTGTGGGTCTGGTCGAGATTTTGGGCTTTAGGGGTGGGGTTTGAGGGTGTGGGGGGGCAGCTGTGGCCGGGGGCTGTGTCGCAGGGGGGTTGGGGGCGGTGAATGAGGGCACGGGGGTTGTATGGGTTGCGGCGGGAGGTAGTAGTGGCGGTGATGGGGTAGCTGGGGTCACAGGTGTTGGAGGGGCTGTAGGGGTGGGGACGACGGCCGCGAGGGCTGGAGGTATGGGGGCAGGGGCGTGGGAGGGTAGCGGGGGAGGGGATGTTGGGGCTGGGGGTCGCGCTGCGAGGGGTGCTGGAGTTGGGAGGGGTGTCGGTGTTGGGGTTGAGGCGAGCATCACCGAGGGTGCGAGCGAGGGTTCTGGGACAGAGGGGATCGCCAGGGTTGGGGGAATGGCAGGGGAAGGGGTTGGCGACAGGGGGGGAGGGGCAGGGGAGGTTGGTGCGAAGATCGCAGATGGCCTGTCAATAATTTCTTGCGACGGTTGCGAGTCAGAATCTACCTGGACAGCGAGCGAATCATCGTTGACGGTGCCGTTTCCTTGGCTTTCTTCATCAAAATCGGCTTCGGTGGTTGGAGGCTTTGATTGGGCGGCGAGTAGGGTCTCAAAGTCAGCCATAAGATTGCGAAGATCGCGAAACTGGGAGTGGAACGTGATTTGCAAATCACATAACATGCGCTCTGTCTCCTTGTTGTAGGCGTCGATGGCAGAGATGGCTCGTCGTTTTTGTTCGGATGAACGATGGTCCCTTGATGCATGTCGGTGCGAGCGTCTGTACGGATCGTCAGATCGTGAGGACGATCTGTAGGCCATGCTCTGATACCAATTGATGCAGATCAGGGTTTTGGCGTCGACGATAAAATTTGAATATTTTGGACGGTGGATTTTGTGGAGAAAATAGAGGGGTTGAGGAGAAGAGACTCGTCGGGAATACGAGGGTTTTGGAGAAGAAGAACACGTGTAGACCACGCGGGGGAGGAGAGAGACGGAGATAGAGATAAAGATCTCAATTTTTTCATATATCTGAACTGTCTAAAAATAATGGACCACCATCCCTTTATATAGGAGGGATGGGAATACAAAAATAGAAATCAAATTCAAATTGACAACTAATTATCCTAAATAGACTCTAACTAATTAACCGACTAAATTTAGAATTCAAATATCTAACCAACTAATTGAGATCACAGACGATCTCGTTTATTCAATTAAAAATACGACAACGTAAATAAACGTAAATGAAATTAACATATAACATTAATTAATATGCAGCACTATATTCTCATTCCACGCTGCATCAGGTTTGCTGGTGGGATAGGGGGCGGCATGGGAGAAGCATTATTTCGGGGCTCCTCTGGCGTAGGTCTGGTCTCGAGAGCTCGTTTCAGAGGAGACGTCATGCAGCTTTCGCCATGGAGGGTTCTCGCTAGAGGCCTTTCCGCCTCCGAGCGTGAGGAGCTGCTGCGGGGTGCGAAGGAGGGTGGAACCCTGCTGCGATGGCGTAGCCCAATATCCGTAGATGTTGCGGGGCATCCATCGTCGGTGTCCGGGATTAGGATCTCAGGAGTTCCCTTGGGATTGCGCAAGGTTCATGCTCTTCGGGACCTGTTGAAGGGGGTGGCGGTTGTGCTGCAGGTTGAGACTTCCGGCTGTCTCCCGGGTGAACCTATCGACCATGTGGTTAGAGTGAGGAAGATCTCTGGAGAGGCTCTGGGGTAGAGGCAACTACAGTTTAGCAGGAGACAAATCCGTGTACGGCTGGATGATGCGGACAGGCTGGTGGGAGGCAATTTGGGAGGAGGGGATCGCATCGAGCAGGCAGAGGTGCGCCAAGAGCAGGGAGGTGATCGTCACTCTCCCGCGGGGCTGCCAATCGGATGCGTGCGGACGCGGGCGGCGGAGGCACCGATGGAGGAAGTTGAAACGTCTCTAATAGCTAAGGCGGATGAGGTACGCAAAAGCCCGCCTGGGGAAGAGGAACGGCCGCATCCTCAAATAATACGAAAAGGCGAGTCGACGCCTCGGATATTGGAGCATATCAACTTCGGGACCTTTCAGGGGGATGTTCCGCTTCGAACCCCGCGCCTGTTGGGAGGTCATATTCTCCGTTGGGGTGCTTCGGGTCTATCGGCGATTCGGGCCTCCCAAGTCGGGCCAACCTGATAGTCCCAAACGGGCATGGGTTGTCGGGTACGCTAGAAGCCAAAATGGTGGATGCCCAGATTGAATCGCAACCGCGTGAACATCCCGAACCCGCACGTGAGAAGTCTCCGACTCAGCCTACGGCTAAATCAGAGGTGGTACCAAGCAGGCCGCGTGGAGTCGTGCCTGCGGCAGCGATCAGGACTGGCTTGCGGATGAGGAGGAAGTTGATCCACCTGTGGGTGTACAGATGGAGGGGGGTAGCTCAGAAGAGGCGCTACAGTCGGAGAGGAACAGGGGATCAGCAATGGTGGGGAAGGTGCCACCAGCGGCACAGAGCTTGAGGGATGGTGGGGTAGGGGAATCCAGCAAAACAGGAGGCAAGTCCACGATGGAAATCGTAGCTGCGGCGTTCGAGGATGGAGAACGTCCCTCTTCAGCTAGTCGTACCGAGGCGGGGCAATCAGGGGAGTTGCACGCGCCCCCCGCACAGGAAGCTATTGAGGAAGTGGGCACATCGAGATTCGGGGCCCGCTACGCAAGAAGATCGAGTACCAGGCGTGAGAGGAGGCTGGTCTTAGCGGGGAGCACACCGGGAGATGCACATCTTGTCCATGTGCAACACATGAACGTAGACGAGGAGAAGGTCCTGGTTACCTCTAACCGGTTCCGTATCCTCGACAGAATGGTGGCGAAGCGCCTGGGTCTGATCCCACCGAAAAAGACAGCAACGGTTTCATGCCGATAAAGATCATATCTTGGAACGTCAGGGGGCTGGGGCGGCCGGAGAAGAGGAGGGTAGTGAGGAACCTCATGTCGGAGGCAGGGCGGATGTTCTTCTCTTACAAGAGACCAAACTAGGGGGCGGAAGAGCTGAGGTATTGAGAGACCTTTATGACGGAGACAGGTGTTCCTCGGTACAATTACCTGCGCGGGGGGGCGGCTGGCGGACTGATGATTGTGTGGAAGAACGATACTTTCGATCTCTTGGGTGACTCATGTTTGCAGCACTGCTTAACGGCCTCCTTAGGAGGCGGGAGAATGGTGATATTTTGCGGATAACGAATATTTATGGCCCGAGTGGTGGGGGAAATGGCGATCTGGCTGGAGAGATGAAGAGTTTGGGCGCCGATTTTGCAAGCGATAGGTGGATAATCGGAGGGGATCTCAATGTTACTTTGGTTCCGAAGGATCGGCCTCAGAATTTGGGGGGCAAAGACCCATGCTCCGAGGAGTTCAGACGAGCGGTGCACAGCTTGGGCCTTTCTCTTTTTGATGTTGCAGGCTGTAAATTCACTTGGCGGAATGCGAGGGCTAAATCAAAGTTGGATAGATTTTTACTATCGCATAGGGTTGTCAGCAAAGCTCGAACTCGATGAGCTCAACTCGGGCTCGGCTCGTTAAGGGCTCATGAGCCGGACTCGAAACCTTAACGAGTCCGAGCCCGAGTTGGGTTTTATGGCTCGTTAGCTTATCGAGTCGAGTTCAAGTTGGGCATTGTTCAACTCGGAAACTCGACTCGATAACTCGTTTTCTCTCTTAATAAAAAATTAAAAAAATATATACCAAAACTTCCACATTGAGTTTGATTAAACTAGAGGTTAACATTTTTTCTTGCCCAAAAAGCTACACAAAAGAGTATAAAAACTCAAAATTACAAATGTCATTTGCATAATTTAATGTATAAAATGGAACAATGACTCATTAAGAGGTTCATGAGCCTGCTCATTTTGAGGCTCATGAGCCAGCTCAGAAACTCACGAGTCACGACTCGATAAGAGGCTCGTGAGCCAGCTCATTTGAGGCTCGTGAGCCAGTTCTGAAACTCGTGGCTCGATAAGAGGCTCGTGAGTCAACTCGAACTCGACGAGTTCGAGTTCGAGTTGGTGATACAGGGCTCGATCCTTATCGAGCCCGAGTTCGAGCTTAGGTTTCTTATCGAGTTCGAGTCCGAGTTGAGGCCAACTCGGCTCGTTGAACTCGATAGACACCACTACTATCGCAGCAAGCTGCCGATTCTTTCCTAACTCTCGCGCTTGGGGGCTACCGCGGGCCCATTCAGATCATACTCCGATCCTATGGTCCTCTGGTGAGGGTGGGAGCAGCAAATTCTTCTTCAGATTTGAGAAATCCTGGCTACTTGAAGACGGATTTAGGAGAATGTAACGGACCGTTGGAGGGCGTGTGTGGCAGAGGTAGTGTGATGTCAAGATTCGCAACGAAGCTGCGACATCAGAGATCTTTCCTTATTGCTTATGGTCAGGACGCAAGAGCTAGGAGAAGAATGAAGCGAAGTTGGAGACAGAGATCTCCAGACTTGATTGGTTGATGACGGCAGGGGGCTTACCCAGACGGCGGAGAGAATCACCCGCATGGAGGAGCTGCTCATCGAAGACAAGAAGGAAGAAATGGAATGGCGTCAAAAATCTAGGCAGAGGTGGTTGAGAGAAGGGGATGCCAACACGAGATTTTTTCACACCGCGGCATCCAGAAGAAGAAGAAAGAACTTCTTGCAGGAGCTGGAGGTTGGCAGAATCCGGGTGTCAGGGGAGGCCGCTTTGGGAAAAGCCTTGAGGGACCACTTTGCTGCAGCGACTCGGAAGAAAAGGGGGAACGGCTGGGGCTGTCTAGGGAGGGGGGAATGGGGGTCCTCTCGGTGACGGAGGCGGACAACCTTGTCTCCCCATTCTCGGAAGATGAGGTGAAGACGGCAATTTGGGGCTTAAATTGTGACGAGGCCCGAGTCCAGATGGGTTTCCGGTCCTCTTTTACAGAGAGTTTTGTGATCTTCTGAGGAACGAAATTTTGGAGGTAATCAAGGAGTTCAGTTTGGGGAACAACGGTTTCGAGATGATTAACCGTGCTCTGCTATTCTTACTGCCGAAAAGGGATACCCCGGATAGTGTTAATGATTATAGGCTGATAGCGCTCTCGAATGCGCTATACCTAATCGTTGCCAAAGTCTTAGCGAACAGACTCAAGTTCGTGTTGGGCTCAGTGGTGATGGAGGAGCAGTCAGCGTTCATACCGGGGAGGCAGATGGCAGATGGGCTCGTTATGGCGTCCGAGATTTGTTAGGATTGGAAAAGATCAGGAACGAAGGGTGCAATTTGGAAGATCGACTTTGCCAGAGCCTATGACTCGGTGAATTGGAAGTTCATCTGGATCTCTTTACAACGAAGAGGATTTCCGGAGCTGTGGATTGAGTAGATGAAGAGGTGCATCACTACCTCCTCTTTCTCGGTATTGGTGAATGGCACACAGCAGGGGGGGTTCTTTCAGCCTCAGAGGGGTGTCCGACAGGGATGCCCATTAGCCACGTTGCTTTTTGTTCTGGTGGTGGACGCCCTGGCGATCCTATTTAGAGAGGCGGTGGAGGCGGTATGGTGTGAAGGGTACTGTAGGGAAGAGATATCCATTCCCCTATTGCAATACGCGGACGACACTATAAATTTCATGGGGGAAATGTCGAGCAAAACGAGAATGCGGTTCAGCTGGTCGATATCTTTTGTGGCATGGCAGGATTGGAAATCAACAGCAGCAAATCAGTGGTGATATCGTTTGGAATGGGAGACGACGAGCGGAGCGAGGTGGTTTCAGCTACGGGGTGTCCCCATGGGAACCTCCCAATCCGGTATCTGGGTCTGCCCTTGGTTGCCGGAAAATTAAAGAGGGCGGACTGGGAAGATGTTATTATGCGGGTAGAGAGGAAATTGGCGGGCTGGAAGGCAATCAACCTCTCCAAGGAGGGTAAGCTCGTTCTCCTAAAACATGTACTCTCGGCGATTTCCGGTCTTCTTTTTCTCCAATAGATGGATGCCTGTGGGGGTTAGAAGGAAGATCGAGTCTCTTATGAGGAGGTTTTTGGTCCGATGGAAGGCAACAGAAACACGAAATGCATTTGGTTAGCTGGGAGGATATGACGAGGAATCGCAAAGATGACGGGTTGGGCATCCGAAATATGGAGAACATGAACAAGGCACTCATCTCAAAGTAGATCTTGAAGATTTGGAGATCATCTGCGTCTCTTGCGGTTAGAGTAGTAAGGAAAATCTACGGAACTTCTGGCCGGTTTGAAGCGAACAGGATCCAATTCGAATCACCATTATGGGTCGCCATCCGCGTTGTCTTGTTGCAGCTTATCTTTATGGTTCGCCCAAAGATTGCCAATGGTGCTCTCTTTCGATTTTGGAGGGATGACTGGTCTGGGGAGGGCAAGCTCGAGGTCACATTTCGACGGATATATGCTATGGCGGACTCAAAAGAGGCAACTATTGCGCAGATGCTACAGGATGGTAGCTGGGCACCAACTTGTGTGACGCAACTTTCAAAACAGCGATTGGAGGAATTCTTGGCATTGCAGGCGACACTACCACAACTGAATCTGTCATCAGTGGGCAGAGACCATTTCGAGTGGCGGGGGGACAAATTTACTGTCAAGAAGGCATATGAAGGATTCAATAGACGAGATTTGGAACAAGAGGATGAACTGAAGGAGGACGTCAAACTTATTCGGGCGGCAAAGATCCCTAGCAGAATCAAGATATTCATGTGGTATCTAAGAAGGGGCCGCATATTGAACAAGGTGCGCAGAGGTCGTTTGCTGGGGATTACTGACTCCATTTGTGTCAGGTGTGGGGACATGGAGGAAGACTCAGACCACTTATTTCTGAGTTGCCAGGGCTCGGCTCAGGTGTGGACGCAGATCGGAATTCCCTGGATTAGCATGGTGAACTTTTCTGAGTTCTGGAGCTCGATTAGGCGGGTGGGCAGCGGCAGCTCGGAGGATATCCGGAGGTCGTTTGCAGCTTTATGGCCATCTGGTTAGGCCGTAACGACAAAATATTCAGCAACCAGAGATTCTATGTGGAAAATGTTGTGGCGCATTGTACCTCCTTGTGTAGAACGTGGATGTCGTGTGTTGCGTAGAGCGTGGTTAACCCGTAGACAGTACGGGGTTGCCGCGTTTTTCGTTGTAAATTTTTTTTTTAAAGTTCTGATATAATATAAACCTGGTGGGGACCCCCACGATGGGAGTCCGTACGATCTTTAATCAAAAAAAACTCCCATACCTCTTCTGCAGGTGTGAAATGTGAAAGGTGGATTGAATTTTTGACTATGGAGGTAAATTGAGTTTATATGCTACAAACCCAATTCTTGCTATAATTTGATAGTGCCCATAATATCAAGCAGCCATCTTGTAATTATAGCGATGAATCAAAAAAATTGATAGTACGGTTGGAGCTTCAAATAGACCCAATCGCCTTCCTGAAATGTGTGTTCAATTCTTCGTTTATCAGCTTGATGTTTCATGCATTGGTGGGCGCGTTGAAGATGAGACTTTAATTCTTTAAGAAACATATCTCTGCTACGCAAGGATATCGCCACATAAGTATCTGAGGAAGTGCCAAAACATATGCGGAGATAGTAGGTGGTAAATAACCATACACCATCTCAGATGGTGTCATAAGGGTGGATGAATGGCAACTGGTATTATAGGAGTATTCTGCCCAAGGTAACCACTCAGCCCAAGTATGTTGTTGTTGATGGCAAAAACATCGCAAATATATTTCCAAACATTTGTTAATAGCCTCTGATTGTCCATCAGTTTGAGGGTGATAGGAAGAACTCATCTTCAACTTAGTATTTTGAGATGCAAATAATTCTTGCCAAAAAGAACTAGGAAGATCAAATCTCTATCGGACATGATGGAGCAAGGAATCCCATGCAAGCACACCACCTCGCAAATAAAAATGGCAGCAACATCTTTTGCAGAATAGGGGTGAGTGAGGGCAATAAAATGACCATACTTAGACAAACGGTCCACCACACAAATATGACTGAATTACAATTAGATGTCCGAAGTCCTTCAATGAAATCCATGGCAATATCTTGCCAAACTCAAGTAGGAATCGGTAGGGGCTGGGGCAGTCCAGCAGGTGCCTGAATGTCATTTTTGCATTTCTGACAAATATCACACTCTTGATGTATCCCCGGACATCTGAATTCATTCCTCACCACGTGAAATTGTTCTTAAGTCATTGCAAAGTACGATGAAAGCCCACATGTCCTCCTTTATGTGTATTATGGACTGAATACAGAGCTTTCGACGGGAAAGAACATACTTTTTCCAGAAAAAGTCAGCCTTTATGCCATAAAAGTTCATATCCCAATTGTGTATTGGAAAGGTTCAATTGCCCTTCATATTATTTCCTCATCAAGGTTAGGTTCTGGATCTGAAGTATAGGGCAAGTTAAGTTGGCTTATAGTGCATGCACTGTCTTAAAGTCTTCTAACCTTGACAAAGCATGATGCAGAAACGCTTCGGCGACGGCGAATAAAATAATAATATATTTTTTGGTGGATTTTTGGTAGAAGAAGAGAATGGTTGAGAAGAGAAAACTCGTCGGTAACGAGAGGTTGAAGGAGAAGACCGCGGAGATCGCGTGGAGGGAGGAGGGAGAGAGAGAGGGATAAATTGAGATCAACTCAAATTTTCATTCATAATCGACTGAATAAAACTGATGGACTACCCTCTCTTTATATAGGAGAGAGGGTTTACAAAAATAGTAAAGAAATCAAATTAACAACTAATTTGACCCTAATTGACCTCTAACTAACTTAATTGGACTCTAATTATTTAATTGACCAACAATTATAATTAAACTCTACGAAATCAACGTTGAGGTCACATGCGATCTCAATAATTAAATTAGACCCAAAAAACGTAAATAAAATTGATAATTATCTAATTAAATATATGTGGCCCCATAATTTGGGGTCACGCTGCATCAACTCTCCACCGCTTTAAAAAATCGGCTCCTGACGAATTGCGTGAACTGCAAGCTTGGAGGATGATTCGGTGGCGTCAAGGATCTTCTGGAAGAACATGTGGGGCGCGAACAGTGGCGTCCATGCGCGGGCGGGAGGGGCGTGGCCACCGTGGTTGAAAAACATATGCGGGGCGTACGGTGGCGTCGTCTCGATCATCGTCTTCTTCCCATGGTGCTCAAAGAATTGATGCGGCATGGAGAATATGGCCCTTGAATAATCCATGATGAAGCAATGGCACAAAGAGAGAAGAAGGGGAGATGTGTCTACGAATTGGAGCCATGGGGTCCTTATATAGGTAAAAATCAATGCCCTAGTCCTATTTGGATTAGGAGGATCCCCATAATTTTGGTTTTCAGCCCTCTTCTTTAAAAATTTTCGCCACCAGGGGTAAGGGTGCAATTTTCGTACCCCTTCCTTATTCTCCTTTTTCTTACTGCTGTGGACCTCTTCGTAAATAGCGGAAGTTGAGGAATTTTCTTTGCAAATTTCACCACTTAATTTCAATTCCAAGCTTTTACGGGATTGGAATCCCGTTGATCTCGCGAACCCAGTTAGGGTTCCCCTCTTTCTCAAAGGGCGGCGGGGCGCGGTTCCTTGGGGGCAACGGGGAGGTGGCGTTGCCGGCATGGGGCAGAAGCGGCGCAAGCTGGCGGCGTGGGAGGGCTGTCGGGAGGGTGGTGAAGCAGGGCCAGCGTCGCGGGGAGGATGCGGGGGCGCGGGGCTTTGCGCCGGTGAGGGGGAAAGCAGAGGGTCGGCGCGGCGGTTTTGGCGGAGATGAAAAGGGGGGTGGCGATGGCGCGTTGGATTGCTGTGGCGCTCGGGGAAGAAGGTGGTGTGCAGGAGGGGGCCTGGGGGCAGGGGTGTGGGACACGGGAGGAGGGAGAGGGGCGGCGGGAAAGGTGGCGGCGCCGTGGCCGCGGGTGGCGGCGCCGGGACCGTGGGAGGCGCCGCTGGGGATCTGGGAACTGTCGGGGGGGTTGCTGGAGCGGGGCTGGCGGCCGTGCGGGTAGGGGAGGGCAGGAGCGGTACCTGGGGAGGTTGGGGTGGTGCCGGGTTGGACTTCGGAGGGAGTTTCAGGTTCGTTTCCGGCGACGTACAGGGTGCTGGAACGTGCGGGACAGCCACCGTTTCGTCGCCTTTCCCTTCTAGCAGGGCCTGGACAGCAGCGTTGTTGACGTTTTTCCCATTCACAACGATCTGATTAGCGCACAGATCATCGTCGACGACAAGATCTTGTTCATCGTCAACTTGTACCATAAAAATATCAACATCATACCATGAGTCGATCCATTGTTGAACCTTAATACTTTTCCGGAGGCGCTTCTTGTATTTTTGTTGACGCGAATGCGCACGTGATCCTCGTGATAGGGTTGCTTGATCGAGCTTCATCCTCCAATAGTCGACAGGACCGTCGAATCGTGAGAACGATTCGATATCCATGCTCTGATACCAATTGATGCAGAAACGCTTCGGCGACGGCGAATAAAATAATAATATATTTTTTGGTGGATTTTTGGTAGAAGAAGAGAATGGTTGAGAAGAGAAAACTCGTCGGTAACGAGAGGTTGAAGGAGAAGACCGCGGAGATCGCGTGGAGGGAGGAGGGAGAGAGAGAGGGATAAATTGAGATCAACTCAAATTTTCATTCATAATCGACTGAATAAAACTGATGGACTACCCTCTCTTTATATAGGAGAGAGGGTTTACAAAAATAGTAAAGAAATCAAATTAACAACTAATTTGACCCTAATTGACCTCTAACTAACTTAATTGGACTCTAATTATTTAATTGACCAACAATTATAATTAAACTCTACGAAATCAACGTTGAGGTCACATGCGATCTCAATAATTAAATTAGACCCAAAAAACGTAAATAAAATTGATAATTATCTAATTAAATATATGTGGCCCCATAATTTGGGGTCACGCTGCATCAACTCTCCACCGCTTTAAAAATTCGGCTCCTGACGAATTGCGTGAACTGCAAGCTTGGAGGATGATTCGGTGGCGTCAAGGATCTTCTGGAAGAACATGTGGGGCGCGAACAGTGGCGTCCATGCGCGGGCGGGAGGGGCGTGGCCACCGTGGTTGAAAAACATATGCGGGGCGTACGGTGGCGTCGTCTCGATCATCGTCTTCTTCCCATGGTGCTCAAAGAATTGATGCGGCATGGAGAATATGGCCCTTGAATAATCCATGATGAAGCAATGGCACAAAGAGAGAAGAAGGGGAGATGTGTCTACGAATTGGAGCCATGGGGTCCTTATATAGGTAAAAATCAATGCCCTAGTCCTATTTGGATTAGGAGGATCCCCATAATTTTGGTTTTCAGCCCTCTTCTTTAAAAATTTTCGCCACCAGGGGTAAGGGTGCAATTTTCGTACCCCTTTCTTATTCTCCTTTTTCTTACTGCTGTGGACCTCTTCGTAAATAGCGGAAGTTGAGGAATTTTCTTTGCAAATTTCACCACTTAATTTCAATTCCAAGCTTTTACGGGATTGGAATCCCGTTGATCTCGCGAACCCAGTTAGGGTTCCCCTCTTTCTCAAAGGGCGGCGGGGCGCGGTTCCTTGGGGGCAACGGGGAGGTGGCGTTGCCGGCATGGGGCAGAAGCGGCGCAAGCTGGCGACGTGGGAGGGCTGTCGGGAGGGTGGTGAAGCAGGGCCAGCGTCGCGGGGAGGATGCGGGGGCGCGGGGCTTTGCGCCGGTGAGGGGGAAAGCAGAGGGTCGGCGCGGCGGTTTTGGCGGAGATGAAAAGGGGGGTGGCGATGGCGCGTTGGATTGCTGTGGCGCTCGGGGAAGAAGGTGGTGTGCAGGAGGGGGCCTGGGGGCAGGGGTGTGGGACACGGGAGGAGGGAGAGGGGCGGCGGGAAAGGTGGCGGCGCCGTGGCCGCGGGTGGCGGCGCCGGGACCGTGGGAGGCGCCGCTGGGGATCTGGGAACTGTCGGGGGGGTTGCTGGAGCGGGGCTGGCGGCCGTGCGGGTAGGGGAGGGCAGGAGCGGTACCTGGGGAGGTTGGGGTGGTGCCGGGTTGGACTTCGGAGGGAGTTTCAGGTTCGTTTCCGGCGACGTACAGGGTGCTGGAACGTGCGGGACAGCCACCGTTTCGTCGCCTTTCCCTTCTAGCAGGGCCTGGACAGCAGCGTTGTTGACGTTTTTCCCATTCACAACGATCTGATTAGCGCACAGATCATCGTCGACGACAAGATCTTGTTCATCGTCAACTTGTACCATAAAAATATCAACATCATACCATGAGTCGATCCATTGTTGAACCTTAATACTTTTCCGGAGGCGCTTCTTGTATTTTTGTTGACGCGAATGCGCACGTGATCCTCGTGATAGGGTTGCTTGATCGAGCTTCATCCTCCAATAGTCGACAGGACCGTCGAATCGTGAGAACGATTCGATATCCATGCTCTGATACCAATTGATGCAGAAACGCTTCGGCGACGGCGAATAAAATAATAATATATTTTTTGGTGGATTTTTGGTAGAAGAAGAGAATGGTTGAGAAGAGAAAACTCGTCGGTAACGAGAGGTTGAAGGAGAAGACCGCGGAGATCGCGTGGAGGGAGGAGGGAGAGAGAGAGGGATAAATTGAGATCAACTCAAATTTTCATTCATAATCGACTGAATAAAACTAATGGACTACCCTCTCTTTATATAGGAGAGAGGGTTTACAAAAATAGTAAAGAAATCAAATTAACAACTAATTTGACCCTAATTGACCTCTAACTAACTTAATTGGACTCTAATTATTTAATTGACCAACAATTATAATTAAACTCTACGAAATCAACGTTGAGGTCACATGCGATCTCAATAATTAAATTAGACCCAAAAAACGTAAATAAAATTGATAATTATCTAATTAAATATATGTGGCCCCATAATTTGGGGTCACGCTGCATCAAAGCATCAGCTACATTGTTGTGTTTCCAGTCTTATATTCCAGTCGGAAATCAAGATCCATGAAGTGTATCATGCACTTATGTTGGGTTGGGATGTTGGTCCTTTGTTGGAGAAGATAACGCAAGCTTTGATGGTATGTTTTAATAATAAGTTTGCAACCAAAAAAATAGTGGCGCCACCTTTCAACCACAAACATGATAGCATGAAGCTCCTTTCATAAGTAGACCATGCTTGTTGTTGTATAGTAAAATGCTTGATTAGATACGTGATGGGATGTCCTCATTGAGATAGCACGGCCCACATTCCCAGTCTGCTTGCATCACATTCAATGACAAAAAGAAGAGCAAAATTGGAAAGAGCAAGGACAGGACATGATGCCAATGCCTCCTTTAATGTAGAAAATGCTTAAAAAACTTCCTCCATCCAAAGGAACGATTTCTTCTTTAATAAGTCTATTAATGGCTTTGCAGTAATGCCAAAGTGGCGGATAAATTTCCTATAATAACCAGCAAAACCCAAGAATCCTCGCAATGCTTTTATTGAAGTAGGAACTAGCCAGTTGGTAACTGCTAAAACCTTTGCTTCTTCCATAGCAACCCCATTTTAGCTAATCACATGCCCCAAGTAGGTAACAGAAGAAACTGCAAAAATGCATTTGGAACACTTAAGAAACAAAGCGTTTGCTCACAATGTGTCAAATACTATTGCTAAATGTATGAGATGTTCACTGAAGCTTGTACTATAAATCAAAATGTCATCAAAGAATACCAAAACAAACTTGCGCAGAACATGCTTGAACAAGGTGTTCAATAGATGTTGGAAGGGAGAAGGAGCATTCGTAAGGCCAAAAGCCATAACAAGGAAATGATGTCTTGTAAACATCTTCCTCGCACGTTTTGACTTGATGATAGCCCAAATGGAGGTCCAATTTGGTAAAAACCGTGGAGCCCACTAATTCATCTAGCAGATCATCAATCAAAGGAATTAGAAATATATCCTTAATCATGATTGAATTCTGAAATCTACACACATATGCCAAGAACCATCAGACTTCTGAACCAGGAATACAAGAACAGCAAATGAACTTGTAATGGATCGTATAAGGCCTTCTTTCAATGCTTCTTCAACTTGTTGAGTAGTAATATCTTTCTATGTCGATGAATAAGGATATGGGGAACTCGCAACATGTGTATTTTCTTCCACCAAAGGAATATGATGGTCAGAAGGTCGTTGAGGTGGTAACCCATGAGGCAAATGAAAAATATCTTGGTATGAATCAAGCAAGTGTAAAAGTTCAAGGTGATGGGAGGTCAAACTATCCAGAATTTGTTGGAGTTATTGTACACATAAGAGTCGTAGCATGTAGCCAGTTTTGTGTGGTGTTAGCTCCTTCTAAGTTGATGAAGAATCCACCAAACATAATTGTTTTGGCTGCAGCCCATGCAAGGAATGTCGCAAGCCATTTACAGTAAAATCCATGAAGAAATTTTCGAAATTCCATTCGATGGTTCCCAACTATTTCAACCAATCAGTACATAATACGACATCACAACCCCCCAATGGAAGAAGAAATTGAGGGTCATTTGAAGGCCTTGTGGTTGCATTTGTACTCATATACATCTGCCCAAAGTAACCACCTGATGACCATCAGCTACCATGACTTGGAATTTGGAATGATCGGCCAGCTTCAAACCGAGTTTAGAAACCAATTTCAGATCTAAAAAATTGTCAAAACTGCTTGAATCAATCAAAACCATTGTATCGATTCCATGAATAACCCCATTCACTCGCATTGTTGCATTCTCATTAGTTCCATTATTTACATGAGAAGAGATCTCAGGTATATCAACATTATCATCTGTTTCAAGTGGTACAACATCTGAATCTTCATCAACTTGCTCCTTTGGAACTGAATGTATTGTAAAAAGAGTTTTGCATTTGTACTCCCTTGACCACCTATCACCACATTGGAAACAAAGACCTTTCGTCGCTCGTTCTTCGAATTCTGATGGAGTTAGTTTCTTTCGGATATGTTTCTGTTTCCAAGGAATGATTAATGGCTTCCCAGAAATTGGTAACAACCCTTTTTGTGTCACAAACTAACAACCTCCTTATGTTACTTCCTACCCAATTGTATCTTAGCTTCTCAGATGCGAGCAAGCTCTATTTCTTGCACTAAAGAAGGGGGCCAGAAAGATCATACTTAAAAAAATAAATCTTCCCATAATCCGCTAACAAAAGAACCCAACAGATGTTCTTCAAGTACTCCTGATATCTTGTTTGAAAGGCGCTCAAATTATGTAACATAATCAACTAATAAATCGGATTGTTTTAGCCTGTTAAGGGCACCATGAGGATCTTCCAGAATGTCAGGAGTAAAACAAGACTGAAGCATCGAAATAAAAGAATCCCAATCAGATGTTTTTGTAGCAATGGTATACCACCAATATCATCGTAATGCATCTCCATTAAGATGGCATGATGCTAGTGATAGTTTCTAATTATCAGAGATAATATAGAACTAAAAATATTGCTCCGCCTTATACTTCCAGGCCATAAGATCCGAAGATCCATCAAAGAAAGGAAAATCTAACCTTTTTCCTTTGGTCTAATATAGTGTGCCAGAAGCCAAATGGTCCATGTTTGAAGTGGAAGAACTGGGAGAAACTTCTTTGATTTGTGAAATATGATGTTGGAATTCTTTTTTTTTTTTGACACTCATGATGTTGGAATTCTGATCGAAGGTATGCACGCAAGTTCTCCGTCGCACGATCCACAATATCCGATAGCAGCTGACACATAGCTGTTATATCGTCAGGCAACATGGTGAAAGAAGGGCCTGAGATGGGCTCAGACACCAATTTGTTAGGTTCGGAATTGTTGTAGGAAATAATGAAAGGATTGACTTTACTATAAGATCGCGTAATAACCAAGTTGTTAGCTGAACAGGGAATGGAAGGGAAGAATGTTCAGAAAGAGGAAGGGGAAGAGAGGAAGAAGAAGAGAATTGGCGATAAAAAGGAGATTCTATTCATTCATCATGCCATCTCTACAGCTTGGTCCATACTTGTAGCAAAGGCATTCCCATAAGTTGAGGCCTCTTGCAACAACCGTTCCCTCCCAAAGTAATTAGAAATATCAACTATTATTTAAGTACATGGATCGACTCATTACATAGGAACACATCTTGAATGACGTGATCCGTTTGTACAGCATTACCGTTCAATACACATCAAGATCTGTATTTTCCCGGTACAAGCAAATTTAACTCAAAGGACATTAGAGAAAAGAGTACATCGCGAGTGTTCAATACCCATCAAAATCTACACAGAACAGTTTTTTTCAACCGAATAGTGAGATTCTCACGTAACCCTAAAAATCCAAAAACCGAGCGTCACCAAATCCAATCAATTGCTGCCAACCACAAATCCGGAGAAGAAACGAGAGCATTAGTCCGAGGATAAGTACCGATTCCCTCGTCCTCGTCTGACAATGACGAACTTGATCCTGTTGTGGGAGCCCTAGCCGTGAACTCGGTGCCGGAGGGGCTGCCACAAGAGCTTGAGGATGGCCACGGACAAGGTGAGAGGAATCGAGGAAGCGCTGGCCGTGAAATCAGAAGCACGTGGGACGGTGGGAGGCTGGTTACGGGTAGATTTTTCTCAACCGGTTACCTGGGTCCAAGGCCTTAAATGTCGGATTTCGGTTTCGTTTCGGTGACTGACCGAAATGACATTTCGGCCGAATTTCGGTCGAAATTCGACCGAAATTTCGGTCATTTCGGTCGTTTTTTGAACTAAGGCCCCCAAATTTCGGCCGATATAGGCCATTTCGGTCACATTTCGGTGATCCACCGAAACCGAAATTCGACCGAAATTCGGTCGAATTTCGGCGAAATTTGAGGCCATGCCTGGGTCTGTCAACGGGTTTTTCCTCTGGATCGCTAACATTGAGCGGGCCACCTCACCTGACTCGTATATCTTTCTCGGGTACATGTGAAATGCCGTGTCGGATTGGGAACATGTGAGAACCGGCTTTTTTTTAGGGATTTTTACCTTGTAAATTTTGTCAACTACCTCCACGATTTTTGAAACAATCTAATTCTTCTTTCGATCTCGTAAAATTATTAGCTCTTATCTCGCAGATCATGTGGTTAACCTCCATCCATTTACCTGCTAAAACTGTTTAAAAGTGTTGTATATTACCTTCTTTATTTAGCAAATTTACAAAAATATCATCCCTCTTCTTCCCTAACCATCCTCCTTACATTCCCTTGTCCTCCAACCCCCCACGTCGTCCTCGACCTCCCAGCCCCCCACGCCAACCCCGACCTCCTAACCCCCCCCCCCCCCCCCACGGCAACCCCGACCTCCCGCACCGCCCTCGACCTCCCCCGCACCGACCTTGACCTCCCAGCCCTCTTCTACACTGCCGTCAACATCCCCCGCACCGACCTTGACCTCCCCTGCCTCGAGGAGGGTGTCGTGTGGATGGTGCTCCTTGGCTGGAGCACCGACAAGGACGCCTGCCCCCTCAATCCCGACAACGCCCCTCTCCAGGACCGCCTCTCTCAGTACCTCGGCGTCTTCGAGACGCACCTCGTCCATGAGATCTCCCTCTGCTCCAGTCCTTCTTCGAGGCCCAAGGCAGGATGCAAGGCCTCGACGGGGAGATCGTCTAGGCGTGCATCTGCATCGTGGAGCTATGCGAGGTAAACCGGATGCTTGATGCTGACATCATCGACCCAACGAGGAAGATGCGGGAGCTCAACGCCACCAGAGGGAACCTCTTCATGCTGCACCAGAATCTCACCATCATCCTAGATGTCAGCTAGACGCTTGCCACGTTAAAGCTGGTAGGTGGATTTTGCAGTTGTTTTGGATCTATGGACCGGTATGGCATTGCTACAGGGTTGTGCATCCTAGATCTCATCGGGCTTCCGATCTCCCCTTGCATGCCCAAAGCTCCGCTCTGCTCCCCTCGTGCTGCTGAAAGCTTTGCCAACCCTCTTCGTGCACCTCCAAACATCGGAAGCCACCGTGCGCCCAAAGCTCTGCTCCCATCAAATATGTTGCTTGATCGTCATTGCCGCCCTTGAATCGGATAAACATGTGATTTATAGAAGGAAGAGGAAGATGAAGAAGGGAGGGAGAAGGAAGGAAGGAGGGAGAGAGAGGAAGGAATCCAGCTGTTGGATTTGCTAAGGTTATGTTAACTCATCTTATACCTAAGAAAGTTGATTCAAGAACTGTTCGATTAATTGCATGGTTCATGTGGTAAGATGGAGCAAGTTTATGGGGTCAAGGGGGAATTAGGTTATTTCAGAAGTCGTGGAGGTAATTAACAAAGTTTATAGGGTATGCCGGGTGATAACTCGGATCTTGCGAGGGTCTAAAGTAGTCCACACAAGGCGGGATCACGATGTCGTTGAAGCGACCGCTCACGAAACCCGAATTGATCAACAATTAACCCATAACAAGAATAAATATCAAAAATGTGGAGTTAAAATTTATTATAACTCTATAACAATGTGTATAGCGTGTAAGTATGTGTAGAGATCGAATACATGGAGCAAACGGGAGGAAGCAAAAATAATGCTCAAAACTTTGTCTTTTATCTCTAGTCCATTTATTATGTTTATGGGTTTTAAATTTTATATTTTATATTTTTATTTTTGTTTTATATTTTATATTTGATTTTCATATTTTTCCCATTTTATAATTTCTTTTTATATTTTTATATTATTTTTCTTTTATATAAACAATATAGCCTGTATAAGGCTTTATATATACCATATATAGTAGTATATTGATAAATATTGATAAATATGGATAAAATACAAACAATAAAATTATTTTGGGTTTTTAATATTTTCCTATTTTTTATTATTTTTCTAAAATTTTTGCTAATTTTTATGTATTTTTAAAGTCAAAAAAATACCAAATAAGGGATTAATTAAATACCTGAAATTGATTTGTATTTTAAAAATAGGAAATGAGTTCCAAAATTATCCGAATCAATTTTAATATATAAATATTTATATAAATAAAATTATAAAATAGAAAAATGTATTTTTAGATTTTTATAGGATTTTTTAGATTTTTATAGGATTTTTTAGATTTTATAAGAGATTTTGAGGTTTTTAGATTTTTAAGCTTTTTGTTTTTTCATTTTGGTGTTTTTTGTTCTATAAATAAAATAGGTCAAAATATACTATATGTATTTTTTTGGAATTGTTAGATGTATTTTATATTTTTTGGGTATTTTATAAGTTAGACAAGGAATAATTGGGCTCCTTTTTATTTTTAATAAATGGACTAAATGCAAAAAATGGCAAACAAAAATATGAGCGATAAAGTACAAGGCAAAATGCACGTAACCCTATTTTGTGCATCTTTAGGAGTACATTAGCTATATTTAATAAATCGATTAAACATCAAAAAATCCATGTCCTAATAGGGGCATTTTTGCAATAAAAGTAAATAACAGGAGTGTGTATGCAAATAACCTATAACTATACAACTGAAATAAACATTTATTAAACTAAGTAATAACTACAAAAACATCAGGGTTTGATGTACAATTTTGTCATCACGTGGGACAACACATGACACTGCATGGGGAGGACCTAAATGTAATTACAACTAAATGCAGGGGGTCTCATACAAAAATCCCATTTATTTTAACGATAACATTTATTTACAATACTGAATAACAAATACAAAAAGAGGTGGGGTGAAGATGTAAATTACCCCAATATAGGCATTATCCAACGGTGTTGGCGCCTTCACTTGCCATGTGTCGAGCCTTGGTGTCCCGATGATGCTTCGCCTTCAACGGTGGAGATTAGATGAATCCAGAGGTGATCAACAGTCGAGGGCGACTTGATCGGACGATGGCTGGAAGATCTGGATGCGGAGCTCGATTCGATGGTCCTGGAGTCCCCTGCAAGAACAGGGACGAACATGGCGGGGCTCAAACTTCGCTCAACGATGGTACGCTGCTACGGCCACCTCCTTCACTGCAGAAGGGCTCGAACAATGCATGGATGAGTCCTTAACCGAACGACAGAGCCAAAATGATCAGGGGAGCTCCGATGCACCACCGCTAGGTCGAGGAGCGATGGAGGCTCCAGGTACCTGCACGTTTACAAAACTCGACCCCAATGGGGGTCTCGAGCCTCTACTACCTGCAAATGGCATTGGCACGCACAAAAACGGGTCCGGGGAGCTTTTATTGGTGGGAATGGACGGGCAGATGGTCGGGCGGAGCTGCTCTAGCGTTGTGGTGGTGGTGGAGCAACCTACTCCAGATCGAGTGTCGATCTGGGTGAGCGGAGGGGTGCTAGGCGTAGGGAAACGAGAGGGCAAGGTGGTGAGACAGTTAGGTGGTCGGGGGATAAGTGAATAACAACAGAAACACAACCGGAGCTCGAGAGCTTTGGCGAGGGTACTTAAGCCTAAACCAACCTAATTACTTAATTAAAACATGACATTAAATTCGAGAAATAAAATGCAAGATTAAAAACTACCTAGAAAGCAACAAGAACAACTCTTATACCTGGTTGGGTGCCAGGGAGCATAGGTCGTCGGCGACAGCGGCATGGGTGCAACCTCCTCCTCCTTCCACCCCCTCGGACCCTCCAGGGGTTCCCTCTTGTCACGAGAGTTCACGCTAGGCCAAAGGCGGGGGTAGTAGGGCTCAGAAGCTGACCAAAATTGAGTGGAGGAGTAGAGATCTTTATTTAAAGACAAAATGGGGCACTTTTATTAACCAAGCGAAATCAAGAAATCGACGCTATGTATGGGAGATTAGATGTGATGGCATGAATCATGGTTATTCTGAGAGTAATTTTCGTGAAGGGATCGATGTCAATAGGCGGATGGAATGGCCGGGAAAAATGGATAAAAACGCGGAACACAACAAATTTGACGGGAGTCAGAGCTGGGGGAAGAGTTGGCTGGCAGTCAACTCGCGACCTGACGTGATTGGTCCATGTCAGGTCGCTACAGGACAAAATAACTGGTTTATTAGAATAATTAATTAAAAATAATAAATGATTTATTATTTTTTAGTATAAAATAAAATATGTTTATTATTTTATTTAGTATTTTATTATAATTTTTATTTATTTTTTGGCTCTATTTATTAGTAGTTAATTTCTAATAGTATATTTATAGGTATATTCATTTATATTTTGTACATTTTTATTTTTATTTTTATTTTGTATATTTTTATTTTATTAATTTATTATTTTATTTTATATATTTATAACTTATTTTTATGAGTATAAATATTTTTTTATTATATTTTTATGATGTAAGTTGTATACTTAAATAAATAGATATGTAAATTTTATAGGTATATTTATAGATATTTTACCTATGTTTATATACATCTTTTATTTTAACGTATTTTATTGGATTTTATTTTGGGTTTATATTTTTAGTAAAATATAGATATTATCTACAATATTACAAAAATATAAATAATAAAGAATAAAAGAATGAAATCCACTTTTATTTATATAAAAGTAATAGCTTAGGTATTTTGCCTATGTTTTCACATAGACTTATTTTATTTTTTTTGGTTTTATTTTAGTTTCAATATGCACATATGTTATAAATAACAATTACAAAATTATAAAAATACAAATTTATAAAAATAATATAGCATGACTAAATTGAATATTTTAATCAGGTCTATTATTACAATAGGGGTCAAAAACCTAACTTTCACACAGTAACTCCAAAAAATATAAAACCACCACCGTTAAATAGCTTGTGAAAAGTTATATACAATTAGAGATGATTTTATTATATTTTGAGTTTTTATTTGAAAGATATGGGTTTGGGAAGTTGGGTTTTTAGCTTTTTATTTTGTGTATAAAATGAACACTGTGTATTATTTTTATACAAACTCAATTTTATATTTTTATTTACATTATTATTTATAATTTCATGTAAAAATTTTCTTCATTTGATGAATAAATAATAACGAATAAATAGGTGTCAAAATGCATACATAATGAATAAAAGAATTGTGTTTTTATTCTATTTTTGGCCCTTATCTCCCCCTACTTTATTCCTTGTCGACCAACTCAATTATTGACTTGATCTCAGGGTTCAGGGTCATAAAATATCTTCGATATTTTATTCCTTTTTCTCAACTTCTCTTTATTCTATTATTTTGGCATTAAAAACCGTATTATTTACACAATAAATGCAATAAGTCATGAATGCTATTTTGTACAAATTAAGGTTATTTACATGCATTAGGTAGGGTTTTTAAGGCCAAAATGATAGAATAAAGGTGATGAAATGGAGATTCATCCCCCCCCATACTTGCCTTTGCTAGCCCTAGCAAACACTTATGCAATAAGCATGAAAAGAATAAAGAAGAAAAGAAAAGATAGAATAAATGGAATTGGTTTTAATAATTAAACTTGTCATAAAAAATCAAAGTTTGGAGCTCAAGTTAGACCTTGATGTGAAAATGTGTGCGAAATCTGGTCGGGAACCAAATTTAAAACACAACAACCTTCGAGAGTCACAGAACTCGATTCAAACCACCTCAATAGTCGGGTCAGAACTAGACTGCATCATACGCAAACCCACTTGACTATGAAGCTGGCTTGTACAATGTAAGTGGTAGTGTCTCTCCCCAAATGAAATGACAAAAGAACCGACTTCTCCAGAATGACAACCCAATGATTCCCCGATCCAGCACTCTGTCCTCGAGGAGCGGGGTATTCCCTTCTAAGTTCAAGTGGAATCCAACTCAAGAGGAGGAGGTGAAGGAAAGAATGGACGGTAGCTAATGTAGCTACCTATCATGGGATGCATGGCCAATGTAGTCAAGTCATCCAGCTGCAGACTCACATGGTATAACTTTGATGCTCAAGCTTGCTTATTTCCTATACAACATATATACAAACTCCGGCGGGCATTTTATTTTTATTTCCAGGCATGTCCACTTTTTTGGAGTTTTTTTTCAACATACTATTTACAACAGCATTTACATAAGGAGTTTTTCCTCTTGAGCCAGAAGACTATCCCTCTTTTGAAGCTTTATTGCAACCCACACTCTCCTGACATTAGACTTCATGGCAACTGGACCAGGTTGGGGTAGACTTCCCTCCCTAGACGAGGATGAATTTTTCCACTCGTGTGCATCTCAAACTGGTAAATCCAACCCCCTTTCATCAAGCTCAATTCAAAAGAATGACATGCAAATGTTATGTACAATGCAGAAGGAATGATGTAATTTTTCAAAGAATTTGAAAATGAAAAAAATTTACACAAAGAATTTTGGCATAAAATAAAATATATACACAACTATTTACATGAGCGTGCTTCTTTTTATTTACAAGAATAAAAAAATTAAAGAATTTATCGTTTTAAAAAATATTATTTATTTTTATTAGTCTGTGTGTATATATATACAATTGATAAAGAATTGTAATCTTCTTAATATTTTTATTAATTTAATTATTATATTTTTTATTGATATATATATATATATATTCCTCAAACTTATTAAGTAATTTTAAAAACTATAGTTCAAAATAATTTTTGCAAATATTTACAAACATTTGAAAACTAATTTGCAAAGGTTTTTCAAATAGTAGATATTTTTTTCAATATTTTCGCAACCATCTTCCAAACATTTGCAAATAGGTTTTCAAAATAATTTATTTCAAACAAAGAAATAAATTTTATAAAGAAAATCTTTTGTACAAAGGTTGAAAACATTTGACAAAAAGTTTTTCAAACAGGTCAAACCATTTTTCAAATCATTATGCGAAACATTTTCACATTATTAATTAATCAGTATATACAAAAAGAGTTTTGAGGAATATATATTGTTATTAATTGAATTTTAATGAATTTTGTATGTATATATATAATTTAGCCATATTTATTGTTACTAATACGAAAGTACGAGTTATAGCTAAAGTATATACATAGTATATATGACCCCCCTTTACTTAGCATGAACTATGTCCTCATAGATCGAAAAGAGAAAGAGAAGACATAACTCGTACTAAGTATAGAAAAGCCTCTACTACAACGACTGAATAAGAAATGAAAGAATAAAGAGATAAATGAATCACAATTTGACTGTCCCCCCTATACTTGGGATCAAATATTCCTAAGTATAGCAGACTGTTCACAAGACAGGGTGGGTCAAAGGTGGGAAATAAACAGGTCACAGCTCGTGTTGTCTCCCCCTATACTAAGGGGTGAGATATCCCTAAGCATAGCGGAGCAAATCAACAAGAGAGGAGACAGTGGAGGGGATCAAAGAATGAAAGAATCCGAGGTGCACACCCCCCTATACTTAGGACAAAGTACGTCCTAAGTATAGAAGACTGGTAAAAAATGGGCAACACCTTTTCTATAGAAAATGAAAAATGAAAATGAAAAGAAGAAAAGAAGAAAAGAAGAAAAGAAGAGATATACAAATAGATGAAAAAGATCGTGGAGAATATCCGCATCACTCCCCCTTATACTTAGGGTGAAAGATCCCTAAGTATAAGTAACAACTAGACTGATGAAACAGAACGGAGAAAAAACAACGCGATGTGTACCTCCCCTAAACTTAGGATAAGGTACGTCCTAAGTACAAACACAAAGATATGGCGAAAAATCTGGGGTACACGTAACATATGTGAGAAAGAATGAAGGAAATGTTGACACATATATACAACAAGTAGAGACTGGTGTCGTACATCACGATATCTGTCAAGCAAATACCGTACTCTCATCGTCGTTTCCCTGTGAGAACATAGATGCAGTCAATCAGTGAAAAGACACCCGGATATAAACTCAAGTGGTCGTCAGCTACCGGGAAAAAGAGATCGAAAACTGAGCAAGTTTCCGGTAGAGAAAGGAAAGCATCGACTCATAGGATCATTATGAGGGAACAGAACTGATACCGTAAGATATGGAGGGAGAAGGAACAATACAGATCCCTCCAAGTCAATCGTGTTCTTAGAGATGTAAAGACAGTGAGAAATAGGAGACTCTCAATGTGGCAGTGTGATATCCGATGATCATCAGATCTAGGAGTCGCAAGAACACACCGAACACCACGAGTCATGGCTCAACCCTACGAGGGTCCTCAAGGTGAGCAGACTCAGATTAATCAAAGATCTCAGAATAATCAGACGACTCGGCTCCATGCTCCAACAGAAAGGAGACACAACCAAAGAAGAGACCGAGTACACAAAAGTGAAGCTGAGTACCTAGAAAATGATGTACCCTCCCGCAGATAACCCTCGGAGAGTAGTACATGCTAGTTAATGAATAATCAGAGAGAGCTCACCCTTTCATGGGTCATCAAGGTGAGCGGACTCAAAGGAGTCAGATCCATCAGATGGATCATCCGAAGCGGTCTCGGTAGGTGACATGTCGGCTACCAGCAGAAGAGACCGACGAATCAAGAAAATGTGGTAGTGTCCCACAGACAACCCTCGAGGAGCTTACTGCCAACTAAGTAAAGAACAATCAGAGAAAGATGGCTCGTCCTTGCGAGGACTGTCAAGGAGAGCAGACTCAAAGGAGTCCAGCCAACTAGATCCCAAGATCCTGCAACTCGGATACAATCAAGGCAGTGGGGTCCTGAATACACATCAAACGACTCGGTTCCGTATTCCGGCAGGTCGGAGACACCAACAACAAGTGGAACTGAGCGTAAAGAATATGTTGAATTTTCCCGCAGATAGCCCTCGGGGAACAATGTAAACTAAGCAAAGAATTATCAGATCAGGTATCAGCCTTGCGAGGGTCGTCAAGGTGAGCGGACTCAAAGGAGTTGGATCCAACAGACGGATCCTCAGAGGAGGTCTCGATAGGCGACAGATCGGATACCATCAGAAGAGACTGTCAATTCAAGAAATTGTTAGTGTCTCTTGTAGATAACCCTCGGAGAGTACTATGAACTAAACATGGAATAAACATAACAGAATGAAACTCATCCTTACGAGGACCGTCAAGGAGAGTTGACTCAAAGGAGTTAGTGAATTTGTCCTTGTGCACCGATAGAGCGGGCACACAATCAGTAAGGGAGGCCAAACAATCAAATCAAACGACTTGTTTCGTGCTCCAACATGATGGCAACGTAGTCAATGAATAAAACCGCTCATAAAGAAAATGCCACATCCTCCCGCAGATAGTCCTTAGGGAGTAATGCAAGCTAAGCAGAGAATAGGCATAATAGATCTCAGCCTTGCGAGGATCGGCAAGGATAGAGGGCTCGAAGGAGCCGGATCCATCAGATGGATCCTCAGACGCGGTCTCGGTAGGCGACATATCGGCTACCATTAGAAGAGACTGACATATATAGAAAATGCCATAGTCTCTCGCAGATAACCCTCGGAGAGCACTATGAATTAGGCCATGAATAATCAGAAACGTGGGACTCATCCTTGCGAGGACCGTCAAGGAGAGCAGACTCAACGGAGCCTAGACAAGGCAGTTTCGTGCTCCCGGAAATAAGGCACACACTCAGACAGTGAGACCGACACTCAAAGCAAACGATGTGGTTCCGGGCCCCAACAAGGTGGATATATAGTCACTGAATGAAACCGATCGTAAAGAATTTATTGCATCCTCCCGTAGATAGTCCTCGAAGAGTGATACAAACTACGTCAATCAAATCATAGGAATGCTGGCATCACATCTCAGGTCCTCAAAATCAAGCAATCATCAATCCTCAGGAGGGCATAAGATCATGGGAGGGATAAACTAGTCAATCACATCAGTCACAATGCAGTCCCTCAAGTCAATCCAATCGGCTGAGATGACTCAAGATGTAAGCAGACATCCTCAAAGTGCCACAAGTGGATGGATGTGTCAGGATATTGAGAATGGGTCTATCAAGCAGATGAGTGAAGTCATGTGGGTTCCTGTCTCCGTCAATACGAAGCACCAATCAAAATAGTTCATCAGGATCTGAAATCAAGACGGGTGGAACCTCGAAATTGATCAGTCATAACTACATGAAATCATCATCAAAGTCATCGCAATCTATCACATACTCAATCCGGTGTGCGAGATCAAAAATCCTCAATGAAGAATCACACATCGTAATCATGCAATGATCAAAGTACTCAATAAGTTCCAAGCACATATCAAGTCCAGATCCAAAAGAGCGCACCAATCTCAACATCCTTGAAACTGCTCGGCTTACTCGAATAAGCAATGGAATCCATGAATCCTCGATGCGGGCCTCGTCTTTAAGCACAACATTCTTGAATGATAGAAATAATGACACGAAGGGGATGAGGGGACATGCGAGAAAAGATCGGAACACAAACAAAATTGTGTGTTCCACACAAGGCGGGAACACATCCAAAATTGTGGTTCAAGGAGAGGGTCTCCTCAAAGCGGACTAGATATGGGTGATATTGGCAAGGAGAAAAGCCGCAAAATCCGGCGAAGATGATGAAGCTCAAGACCCAATATCACGACTCATATACAAATGAGGAAATATATGTATAAGAGAGGTAGAAGGACTCAATGATGAAAAATACACACACAGGACTGAAGGCTCTAAGAATGAATGAAGCGCAGATGGATCCAAATTCACAATCAATGCACAAAGCAAACCCTCAGTTCACCTACTCAACAAAGTGGAGACCAAGACGGTCTTTTATCTTTTCGATTTTAGAGTTAAGTGATTTCCAAAAAAATTGCACACACCAAAGATAGGCTTGGGATTCGGATACTAATCCTTAGCATGTGCATAGGAAAAATGCACATACAAGGAGGGGGTTGCTCTCCTCAAGACAAGGAATCCATTACGGTTTATTTTAGAGATCAAGTAGAGTTAGCAGTCCTGATTTTATTTTTGATTATCACTTTCTTTTATTTATTTTCAATGCACGTGCCTAACGATATTTCAATTTCCATTAAGCATCATTGGTGAGCAAAATCAGAGGAAGAAGGTCGAAAAAGCCATGCAAGTTGGAAATCGATGATGCATGCTAAGACAGAAGACTTATAGTGCTTCCCAGCTCTCTCCATGCGGGATGCATAACAAATTTGAAAATCTATGCTATATGAGATGCAATCCGATGAAATCACCCTAGATAAGAATATACTATTAGTGTGAAGCACCATATTATAAAATTTGACGAAGTTCAAAACACGGTCTATAGGTACATGCAATGTTTATTAGGTGTTTGGTCTTAGTCTATCGAGCAAGCACATCCTAAGCTAGGGCTCATTCACACAAAATAAATAAAAATAAAAAGCGTCAAAACCGTCGAGGCTCCCAAGGGAATAATCCCTTGGACACTGGACCTCGGGAAGTAGCTGTGTCTGAGAGTCCAAATTATTACACATAGATGTCACTCTCTCTCACATAAATATACATTTTTTTAAATACATAATAAAATGAATTGAAGCGAGAAGCTGTCTCAAAAATTCCTCCAAGTCTGGACTGGTTGCTCTCTCCTGCCGGCTCAGTCAGAAAGCCGGCTCCGCCTTGCTTGGGTGCATAGGTCCTCCTAAGAGGTCCTCCGTCGTGTCGTGGTCCCTCGCAACAAATTCAAACAAGAAGGATTGTCAGACAGTTCACAGTTATACCAAATAAAGATAAATAAATGAGAGAGACAAATAAATACAAAAATAAATAAATAAACAAACAAGAGATAATAGATGAAATAAAATAATCTCCAACTAAGCGAAGTTTCTCCCCGACAACGGTGCCATTTGATAACTCGTATCTTGCGAGGGTCTAAAGTAGTCCACACAAGGCGGGACCACGATGTCGCTGAAGCAACCGCCCATGAAACCCGGGTTGATCAACAATTAATCCACAGTAAGAATAAAACAATTAAATATAAAAAATGTGGAGTTAAAATTTATTATAACTCTACAATGTGTATAGTGTGTAAGTACGTGTAGAGGTCAAACAAAGGGAGCAAACATGAGAAGGAGGCAAAAATAATGCTCAAAACTTTGTCTTTTATCTCTGGTCCATGTTATTATTTTTGTGGATTTTTAGTTTTATATTATATATTTTTATTTTTGTTTTATATTTTTATATTTTATTTTTATATTTTTCAATTTT
This sequence comes from Ottelia alismoides, assembly GCA_037367405.1. Taxonomy (NCBI): domain Eukaryota; kingdom Viridiplantae; phylum Streptophyta; class Magnoliopsida; order Alismatales; family Hydrocharitaceae; genus Ottelia; species Ottelia alismoides. The sequence continues at coordinate 211,247 of JAZKJV010000681.1, forward strand.
TATATTTTCTCGTATTATTTTTCTTTTATATAAACAATATAGCCTATATAAGGCTTTATACATACCATATATAGTAGTATATTAATAGATATGGATAAAATACAAATACTAAATTGTTTTTGGATTTTTAATATTTTTCTATTTTTCATTGTTTTTATAGTATTTTTGCTAATTTGTATGTATTTTTAAAGTAAAAAATATCCCAAATAAGGGATTAATTAAATACCTGAAATTGATTTGGATTTTAAAAATAGAAAATGGGTTCTAAAATTACCCAAATTAATTTTAATATATAAATATTTATATAAATAAAATTATAAAATAGAAAAATGTATTTTTGGATTTTTATAGAATTTTTTAGATTTTTATAAGAGATTTTAGGTGTTTTAGATTTTTAAGCCTTTTGTTTTTCCATTTTTAGGATTTTTGGTCTGTAAATAAAATAGATCTATATATTTTTGGAATTTTTAGACGCATTTTTATATTTTTTTGAAGTTAGACAGGGAATAATTGGACTCCTTTATATTTTTAATAAATGGTTTAAATGCAAAAAAATGCCAAATAAAAATATGACGTTAAAGTACAAGACAAAATGCACCTAATCCTATTTTGTAGATTTTTGGGAGCACATAGCTATATTTAATAAATCGATAAAACATCAAAAAATCCATGTCCTGACAGGGGCATTTTTGCAATAAAAGTAAATAACAGTGGTATATATGCAAATAACCCATATATATACAACTGAAAAAAACATTTATTGAACTGATTAATAATTACAAAAACATCAAGGCATGATGTACAATTTCACCATCACGTGGGACAACACATGACACTGCTTGGGGAGGACCTAAACGTAATTACAACTAAATGCAGGGGATCCCATACAAAAATCTCATTTATTTATAATGCTAACATTTATTTACAATATTGAATAACAAATACAAAAAGAGGAGGGACGAAGATGTAAATTACCTCAATATAGGCGCTATCCAACGGTTCTGGCGCCTTCACTTGCCACGTGTTGAGCCTTGGTTGCCCGATGACGCTTCACCTTCGACGGTGGAGATTAGATGAATCCATAGGTGATCAACGACATAGGGCGACTTGATCGGACGATGGATGGAAGATCTGGATGTGGAGCTCGATCCGACGGTCCTGGAGTCCCCTACAAGAACAGGGACGAACAGGGCGGAGCTCGAACTTTACTCGATAATGGTACGCTGCTCCAACCACCTCCTTCACTGCAGAAGGGCTCGAACGACGCCTGGAAGAGTCCTCAACCGAACAGCGGAGCCAAAATGACCAGGGGAGCTCCGATGCGCTGTCGCTAGGTCGAGGAGCGATGGCGGCTCCAGGTACCTGTACTTTTACAAAACTAGACCCCAACAGGGGTCTCGAGCCTCTAGGACCTTCAAATGACGTTGGCACGCCTGGGTCCGGGGAGCTTTTATTGGTGGGAATGGACAGATAGATTGCTCGGGCGGAGCTGCTTCGGCATGGTGGTGGAGGTGGAGCAGCCTACTATAGATCGAGTGTCGATCTGGGTGAGCGGAGGGGTGCTAGGCATAGGGAAACGAGAGGGCAAGGTGGTGAGGCGGTTAGGTGGTCGGGGGACAAGCGAATAACAACGGAAACACAGCCGGAGCTCGAGAGCTCCAACGAGGGTCCTTAAGCCTAAACTAACCTAATTACTTAATTAAAACATGACATTAAATGCGAGAAATAAAATGCAAGATTAAAAACTACCTAGAAAGCAACAAGAACAACTCTTACCCCTAGTTGGGTGTTGGGGAGCCGAGGTCATCGGCGACGGCGGCCTGGGTGCAACCTCCTCCTCCTTCCACCCCCTCGGACCCTCCAGGGGTTCCCTCCTCTCACAAGAGTTCACGTTAGGCCGAAGGCGGGCGTAGTAGGACTCAGAAGCTGACCAAAATTGAGAGGAGGAGGAGAGATCTTTATTTAAAGACAAAATGGGCACCCTTATTAACCAGACGAAATCAAGAAATCAGCGCTACGTACATGAGATTAGAGGTGATGGCATGAATCATGGTTGTTCTGGGAGTAATTCCCGTGAGGGGATCGATGTCAATAGGCGGATGGAATGGTCGGGAAAAATGGATGAAAATGTGGAACATGACAGATTTGACGAGAGTCAGAGCTGGGGGAAGAGTTGATTGGTGGTCATGTCGTGACCTGACGTGATTGGTCCATGTCAGGTCGCTACATGACAAAATAGTTGGTTTATTAAAGAATAATTAATTAAAAATAATAAATGATTTTATTATTTTTTAGTATAAAATAAAAGATGTTTACTATCTTATTTAGTATTTTATTATAATTTTTAATTATTTTTGGCATTATTTATTAGTAGTTAATTTCTAATAGTGTATTTATAGGTATATTCATCTATATTTTGTACATTTTATTTTTATTTTGTATATTTTATTTTGTCATTTTATTCTTTTATTTTATATATTTATAACTTATTTTATGAGTATAAATATATTTTTATTATAGTTTTATGATGTAAGTTGTATACTTAAATAAATAGATATGCATATTTTATAGGTATATTTATAGGTATTTTACCTATGTTTTATATACATCTTTTATTTTAATGTATTTTATTGGATTTGATTTTAGGTTTTTATTTTAATAAAATGTAGATAATATTTACAATATTACAAAAACATAAAGAATAAAGAATAAAAGAATGAAATCCGCTTTTATTTATATACAAGTAATAACATATGTATTTTTCCTATGTTTTCACATAGACTTATTTTATTTTTTTATTTTTGATTTTATTTTAGTTTCAATATGCATTGATATTATAAATAATAATTACAACATTATAAAAATATAAATTTGTAAAAATAATATAGCATGAATAAATTGAATATTTAAATCGGATCTATTATTACAATAGAGGTTAAAAATCTAACTTTCACACAGTAACTCCAAAAAATATAAAACCACAACCATTAAATAGCTTGTGAAAAGTATATACAATTAGAGGTGATTTTGATATATTTTGAGTTTTTATTTGAAAGATATGGGTATGGGAAGTTGGGTTTTTGGCTTTTTATTTTGTGTATAAAATGAACATTGTGTATTATTTTTATACAAACTCAATTTTGTATTTTTATTTACATTATTATCTACAACTTTCATATACAAAATTTTTTTATTTTATGAATAAATAATAATGAATAAAATATGTGTCAAAATGCATAAATAATGAATAAAAGAATTGGTTTTTTATTCTATTTTTGGCACTTATCCCCCTACTTTATTCCTTGTCGATCAACTCAATTCTTGACTTGGTCTCGGGGTTCAAGGTCATAAAATATCTTCGATATTTTATTCCTTTTTCTTTTCTTCTTTTTGTTCTATTATTTTGGCATTAAAAACTGTATTATTTACACAATAAATGCAATAAGTCATGAATGTTATTTTGTAAAAATTAAGGTTATTTACATGCATTAGCTAGGGTTTTTAAGGCCAAAATGATAGAATAAAGGTGATGAAATGGAGATTCACCAAGTAAAAATCCCTTTTTATGTATTAAAAGTCATAATAAACAAGCAAGTGCATAATTGTATACATAAGAAATTATCGACAGAGAACCAAGTTAAAAAAGAGCATTTTTTAACGGTAGGGTGAGGACTCGAATGCTGAGCGAAAATCCGTAAAACTACCATCGAATATAGATGTAATAGTGTGAGTAAAAGAAGAAATAGATGAGAAATAGGAGTCATTAAAACACGTAAATAGAGAGAGTGAGCAGATTGAACTAGCAAATATATAAGGAGGAGAGGGAGAGGAGCCTAACTCACCCCTCCTACATCACTGCCAAGAGCTCGGAACAAGGTGCGATGAGGAGGGTGGAACGAAAACCAGATCCGATCCTCGACCCATTGTTACACGCATTCTATTGTGGTGAAACGGTGAGCGGGCTATTACCGTGCAATAAAAATAGGTTTGGGACATTGATTTCATAGGCCAAATTCGTAATAGCCAAGGATTTAGGTATGCGAGCCATTGATATTGTAAGTTGGTGGGTGGAGGATATTTTCGCTCAAACCGTTGATAGTAAGATAGTTTGCAGGTTCTTGCAACACATATCATTTCAATATATGGCATCCCTAAGTAGCCACTTTATTAACAGAGATGTTAATAAGTTTGTTAATGAGTATAGTACACATTATTGAGCTACTCCTTACCGTCTGCATACTAATGGCATGGTTGAAGTGTCAAATCAAGAGGTAAAGACAATACATCAAAAGTTACTATGTCCAGATAGGAAGAATTGATCTCAACTTTTGATCCAAGTTCTTTGTGTCTACAGGACAACTTACAAGACCTCTTAAGGCACTTCTCCTTTTTTATCTTCTCTATGTGAAACTATTTTATCTGCTAGTGGAGATCATACAAAGATCTAAGTAGGCAATGAAAGAGTTAAATTACAATATCTTGGAAACTAGGAAGCAGAGACATGTTGATTTTAAATGAACTGATGGATTTCGGAACTTAGCGTATGAGAATAGTTTGATCTACAAGGATACAAGGATAAGGTTAAGATGTGGCATGATAACTACATTTGCCACTAGACCTTCGAGCCATGATAAAAGGTTTCACATAGAGAAGATAAATGTACTTGCCATGTCGATCATGTGGAAAATAGAGAAGTATCATCCTGGTTGGGCTACGTCCAATGTTTTCCCATACTTGTTTGACCTGAGTGATCAAGCTGACCTTGACCGGCATGCATACAACCCATTCTTAGAGCCTCCATCTATAGGGGATTGGATCCATGACCTCACTCCATAGTAGCCATGTCTATTGACACTTCTAGATGAGGCTCCGATCGATGTCTGCCACATTGATGGTGCATATTCGACCTAGGATTACATACCAACATGATATGTTGAGTATGAGAACTCAAGATCTCAGCAGGATACTCCAATTGGGCAGACTTCTCCCATGATTTGTCATGAAAGCTCTATGAAGGATGGTATTTCTAGACTTGTCGTGGGATACATTTATCTTCTATATGTGAAACCATTTATCCTAGCATACATGGAGAAGATAAGGCGTCCTAGAAAAGGTTTGATTGCTCAAACCAAGATAGAGAGAAGATGGAAAATCCTGTGCAAGGGGAGAAACTATGATGAATGTTGAGATAGAAGATATTTACAGAGTTCCTCGCACTCTACATGCAGGAATGCTAGTCCGAATTAAGATTATTATGCTAAAATGAATGCAAAATGAAAAACCGCACTTACACAAATAGTTCTTTTAATGGGGAAGAATAATTTATTTGGCAAATGAGAACATACTATGTGTATCTTATTAAAGTGAAATAGTGTGGTCCTAGGTTGTATGATGCATAAACAAATAAACCCTAAGCAACTCCATGAGCCAAGTGCATCCTCGAATCTACGATAATCACACAACCACAACCACGGGGCCCCAACCACAGTCGATCAAAATAGGTCCAAATAAAATGTCCAAAGTCTGCAGTACATGTGCGAGTCTTCAAACAAAGGCTGATGTAAAGAATACAACAATTATTACAACTTACAAAAATAAGGAGGGAGAGAAGAATTTAAATACCAACACTAGACAATGCCTTCGTAAGGTTACTGATGGTCATTTTACAACGGCGGTTAAAGTTTTGTCCTCATCTGGTGTAGCACCTTTCAATAGAGATACCTCTAGAGATTTGGAGGCACAACACCCCTGCAATCCACCTCCGTCCTCACCAGATTTTCCTATTTCTGAAGCCCCCTTTGTTGCAGAACTTGACATCATCCTTGGGTGTATCAAGTCTTTCCCTAAATGGACCTCCTACGGTAGAGACGGTTTGAGGGCCCAACACCTCCTAGATGCTATGTGTGGAGAAGGGTATGTCGTGGCCATGGACCTTTTACATGCCATCACCCGTGTGGTTAATTTATAGTTGGGAGGGAGGTGCCCTTATCCTTGTCAGAATTTATAGCGTTTGCACCGCTTATACCGTTGCTTAAGCCAGACAACAACATTCGTCCTATTGCAGTTGATACTATTTGGAGGCGGCACGCATCTAAAGTTGCTATGGCAGGAGTTAGTAAAGATATGGTCAAATACCTCAATGACTTTCAGTTTGGAGTGGGTGTCTCTGGAGGAGCTGAGGCTATTCTGCACAGTGTCGACAGAGTGTTGAATGCTCGTCATAATGATGGTTCCCTTTCCATGCTTACAGTGGATTTTTTGAATGCCTTCAATAAGGTGGATAGGTCCGCCTTATTACATCAGGTGAGAGCAAGATACCCATCTATCTCTTTGTGGGTGGAGTTCTTATATCGACATGCAACAAAGTTGTACCTTGGAGACATACATATCTGGTTTTCCGCTGGAGTGCAACAAGGGGATCCTCTAGGGTCGTTCCTCTTTTCTCTCGTACTACACCCACTTATCCATTATATCAGGGATAATTGCAAACTACTTCTTCGTGCATGGTATCTTGATGATGGTACGATCATTGGAGATACAGATGAGGTGGCCAAGGTTCTGAGTATCATCCAGCAGCGTGGACCAGACTTAGGCCTAGTTTAAATATTCATAAAATGGAACTCTTTTGGCCTACATGTGATGGCAAGAAGCTTCACAAAGGGTTGTTTCCAATCGGTATTGGAAGACCTTTATTAGGCGTGAAGTTGCTTGGAGGGGTGGTTAGCAGGGACAATTTTTTTGAAAACTTGGCTTTGGAGAGGGCTACTAAAGCAGTGAAGTTGATGCATCTCATTCCTCGGTTGAATGATTGATTTAGCCAAAATTCACGGAGTCTAAAAGTGGTATCTCACACAAGGCGGAGACACATGTCGCTTTGACGACTCACGATAAATCCGGACTAAAGTCAACAATTAACCCACACTAAAGATCAATAATTAGAAATAAATATGGAGTTAAAATTTATTTTTAACTCTGCACAAATGATGTAAAGGGCAAGTATGCAGAGAGTTCGAACACAGGGAGCAAGCAGGGCAATTCAAATAAATGTGCACAAGTGAATGTGAAGTGTCTACACTAAGCAAGCAAAGACATTTTTGTGGGTTTTTAATTTTTTTAAATTTTTTATTTACTTTTTAATTTTGTATTTTGATTTTTAATTTTCTGATTTTTATATTTTATATCTTATATTTTTTTAATATTGGAATATAAAGACAATGTAATAAAAGATAAGATAAAGTATTTATAAAAATGTGCAAAAATAACCAAAAATTAAGAAATAAAATGTTTTTGATATTTTTAAGATTTTTTACTGTTTTTGTGATTTTTGGGGATTTTTCAAGGTGTTTTTGGTATTTTTAAATACTGAAATAAACTAAAACAGTGAACAGTGTACTGGCTGTGAGCAAAATTGGAATTAAAAATAACAAACAGCCACCAAAATTTTTCAAACTAATTTTAAAATAAAGATAATAAAATATAGAGTAAACAGGAACTGAGTTTATAATTTTTGGAGTTTTATTTGATTTTATTGATTTTTTTGAAGTTTTTAAGTGTTTTTGAATTTTTAGTGTTTTTCTTTTGAGATTTTTAGTGATTTTTGGATTAACACTAAAATAGGTTAAAAGACACACTAGGGATTTTTTTTGGAATTTTTCGAGGTATTTTATTATTTTTTTGGCATTTTCTAAGCTAGTCAGTGAATAAAAAGCATGTTTCTGATTTTTAATAAATATAAAAATAAAATGAAATAAAAAACTAAAAATATGGCGAGGAAGCACAAGCTACCAGGAGATTAACCCTAATTTTTGAGAATTTTTGGAGGCAAAATGATAATTTAAATAATTAAAACAAGCACACAAAAATCAAAGGTCTCGCAAGGGCATTTATGCAAATATTTATAACTATGGGGGAACACATGCAAAATTTCCACGAATTTTTAAACTAAATATTCAATTTTCAGAACCAAACATCAATTACAAAACCCGCCTGGGTATCGTAGCAATTTTCCCACCAAGGCGCGCGACTTGCACGCGCCTGGCGAGGACCAAAATGTAATATTCCAAAACCCAGGGGTTCACATGCAAAATTTCCAAAAACTTAACACGTACTCTGACAATTCTAGGATTAAAATGGAATATAAAAAGGACCGAGGGCCTCGGTGCAAAAAGCCCGCACCTCACGTGTACAGGTCACGTGAGGTGACGTGGCAGAGGACCTGGATGCAAATAAAACAAACACGAGGGTCTTTTTGCAAAGTTTACAAAAAAATTAAACTACGAAAAAAGTTACTGGACTAAGAGAAAAATACAAAACTAGCGAGGGTATACTTGCAAAAATCCCCCGCAAGGCGGATCCAACGGCCGTGGGGCCTTCACTTGACACGTGGGGACTCTGCGGCTCGCGATGACGTTTCAGCGTGGACGTCTGAGATCAGATCTCAGATGAGATCCGACGGTGGCGGGGGGCTGACGATCGGACGATCCACGATACGCCTGGGGCTCCTTGACGATCCGACGATGGAGGCGGCAGGTGGAAGAACATGGAGGAAGGTCCGCCGTGGCGACCTTCCTCTGGCGATAGCGCCTCGATCTGGCAGTTGGCGTGCTTCAAAATGGGCCCAGGAGGTCGCTGCAGGGTCCCTCTGATGTCTGGAGGCAGCGGAATGGCGCGACGAACGGCGGAGCTCTTCCACGGCGAGGAGGAAGCTGCGAAGCTCCAGGTGCTCCGGCGAAGACCCAAAAACGCTCCAGACGCGTTGGAATGTCCAGGTAACTGCACAGAAGATGTGTGATATGATCGGGGGCAAAATGCCCCGATCACGTGGCGCAAAGGAATGGAGGTGTGCGGCGGCGTAAGGCATGGAGAATGGCGGTGGCCGGAGTTGCTCCGGCCAACTATCGATTGGGCGATTCGATAGGCGAGAGAGATTGATGAAGATGGCGGATTGAAGGTCTGACTATAAGGAATGGATTGGAAATGAAAAATAAGGAGATTAAACGGCCTCGAGCCCAGGAAGGGCGAGGGAAAATGTACCTCGACGGCTTGGACCACCGGAGGTTGAGGGAACGCCCAGACCTTGCCCCGCTCGTCTCCGATGACGCGGGCGAGATGCTGTCACCACCAGCCGGTCAGGGACTCAGAGAGATGGAGGGATTAGGTCACAACTGGGGTTCAATTTTCGAATGAAGTCAAGGGGGTGGTTTTGAATGGTTGACGCGGGTGGTCCAAAGAACGAAGATGAACGGGAGCTGCAACTATCCGCGACCCAAGGTGACACTTGGGCGTGAATCCTTGATGCTAGCGCTGCAAAAGTCGTGAAGGACCTATCGAGTTTTGGTGAAAGGCTCAACCTCGAAAAAAAGATGAAGATGGGGGGTCAACACATTCTGACAAGCCACAGGGGCTGGGTCAGAGAGTTGATCGAGGTCAACTCTCAGACCCTCCTGGTTGGTCCACGTGGACCAACCAGGAAAAACCCTGGAAAAATATGTTATTAAATCATTTTAAAATAGTAAATGGTGTTATTTTAATTAGGTGATAAAATAAAAAGTATTTATAATTTTATCGAGTATTTTATTCCGATTTTTAATTATTTTTATGAGTTATATTTTTACAAGTTCACTTTTTAGCCCTTTATAGGTATAATGCCTATGTATTTAAGTATTTAATTTTTATTTAGGTATTTTATTTTTATTATTTTTATTTAGTATTTTCTAAAGTCATAAGATACTTTTATGTACACAAATATATTTTTATTTTATTTTTCTGAATTGTTTGGTATATTTAATAAAATATAAGTATAAAATGTATAGGTATAAACATAGGTATAATACCTGTATGGTCTAGATGTGTTTATTTTTATTTTGAGTTTTCTTTGCATTTTTATTCTGATTTTAATATACATATTTATTATAAGTAATATTTACAAGATTATAGAAATATAAAAATATAAAAATGATAAATAAATAATAAATTGAATATTTTAATCAATATAGATATACAATGAGGATCCAAAAGTCAACTTTCAAACCGTAGCTCCGCCAAATGCGAAACCACCGCCATTAAATAGCTTATTTTATTCCATATACAATTAAAGGTGAGTTTGTTGTATTTGGAGTTGTCAGTTGTGAGATACGGGTCTAGGAAGTTGGGATTCTGGATTTTTATTCAGACCATAACTTTTTATCTATACATTATTTTTCTGTGAAATCAATTTTGTATTTTTCTTTATTTAATTATCTACAACTTTCATGTAAAAAGTTTCTTTATTTGATGTATAAAAAGTGGAACCAAAAATAGGTCTCAAAATGAATAAAGAATGAAGAGAAAGTATAGGTATTTTATCTGTGTTTCTGACCTTATCTCCCCCTACTTTATTCCTTGTCGACCTATTCATCAAGATGCCTAGGTCTCGAGGTTTTGGGTCATAAAATATTTACAATATTTTATTCTTTTTCTTTTCTTTTATTTATTCTATAATTTTGGCTCTAATTACAGTATTTTATACAGTATTTAGATGCACATGCATGAATGCTAAGATGATGATATTAAAGGTATTTACAAGCATCTGCTAGGGTTTTTGGTGCCAAAATGATAGAATAAAGATGATGAAATGTGGATTCATCATCCCCCTATACTTTACCTTTGCTAGTTCCTAGCAAACACTTATGCAATAAGTGCAAAAAGAAAAAGGAAGAAAAGAAAAAGAAGAACTTGGATTTGATTCGATAATCAAACTTGCCTTCACAAAATCAAAGTTTGGAGCTTAAGTCGGACCTTTGTAATTTTAGTGCGGGCGGAACCTTAATGAGAACCGTATTTGAAATCCAACAGTCTCTGAGAATCACAAAACTCTGTCCAAGTCTCCTTAATAGCCAGGTCAGAAATACTTCAACTCATACGCAAACTCTTACGACTATGAATCTGACTCGTACAGTGTAGGTGATGGTGGCTCTCCTCAACTAGAATGGCAAAGAAACTGACTTCTCCAGTACGACAACCCAATGATTCCCCAATCCAATAACTCCATCCTCGAGGAGCCGGGTATTCCCTTCTAAGTTCAAGTGGCAACCAGCTCAAGAGGAGGGGGTGAAGAGAAGAATGGACGGTAGCCAGTGTAGCTACCTATCTTGGGATGAAAGACCAGTGTAGTCAAGTCATCCTGCTGCAGGCTCACATATTTGACTTTGGAACTCAAGCTTGCTTATTGACTTTGTAACATTTGTACATACTTTGCAGGCTTTTTATTTTTGTACATGCCTGGCATTTTTTTTGAATACTATATACAACAGCATTTACATAAGGAGTTTTTCATCTTGAGCAAGTAGACTATCCCTCTTTTGAAGCTTTATTGCAACCCACAGCCTCCTGTCTTTAGACTTCCTTATCAATGGACGGGTTGGGGTGCACTTCCCTCCCTAGAGGAGGACAAATGTTTCCATTTGTGTGCGTCTCATACCAGCAAATCCAATCCCCTCACCACTCCAACTAAGTTGAGCCATGTGAAAGGTGTAGGTGTCCAAGTTAGGTCATTATCAACAAGAGTCGTGCGTGTGCTCCGAAATATTCTACTTAGGCAGTCAAGAATCCATTGAACCAAGTCCCGTGATCCTCAAAGAATTAAGTCAACTAGACCTGAAGTACCTCAAACCCAGTTCCTATAAGGTTCCTGTTATTAGGTAGATTTTAAGGTCCAATCAAGCTCCAATCTCCGGATTTTACTTAGACTCGTTCAACTATCAACCTCAATCCAAAAAATGCGAATGCTATGCGAACGATATGCAAAATGCAGGAAATATTTTTGTGATGCAATTTTCAAAGATTTTGAACTTTTTATGGATTTTTGAAAATATGATGATGATGCATATGCATTTTTTGTCTTTTTCAAAAAGATTTTTCAAATGTTTTTGGATTTTAGTTTTGCAAATGTTTCTGGGATTTTTGAAAAGAAAAAGTTTTGGCTGAAAACTAGGTTAAAAATATGTACACGGGAGTGCTTCTTATATATACAAGAAATGGGTTTTAAGAATTTACAGGGTAAGTGATCAATTTTATACATATATATATATAGTGGATTTTGGTGTGATGCAAATGTTCCTCAAACTTATTTGACACAATTTTTGAAAACTATAGTCCAAAATAATTTTTACAAACATTTTTGCAAACATGTACACACATTTGAAAATCATTTTGCAAAGGTTTTCAAAACAGTATATATAGATTTTTCAAAATACTTTTGCAACCATTTTTCAAACCATTTGCAAATCATTTTTCAAACATTTTATTTCACACAAAGAAAATAAAATTTACAAACTACACATTTTTACAAAGGTTGAAAACATGTAACAAAATATTTTCAAAATAGTTTTCAATAGATGTTCACAAAGATTTTCAAACTATTTTTCAAACATTTTGCAAAAAACATTTTCACCTGATTTATTAATCAGTATATACACAAAAGAATTTGAGGAACAGAACACCTTTTTATTACAGATTTTAGTGAATGTTAAAGAATTAATAGCCATATTTATTAGAAAAATACGAAAGTACGAGTTATGGCTAAAGTATATACGCAATATATACGACCCCCTATACTTAGATTGAGCTATGTCCTCATAGATCGGAGAGAAAAGAGAATACATAACTCGTACTAAGTATAGGCAAGTCTAAAGAATGAATACAGAATGAATGAATCAATGAATGAGAAGTTGATTGTCCCCCTATACTTAGGATCAAATAATCCTAAGTATAGCAGACTGTACACAAAGCAGGGAGGGTCAAGGGTGGGAATAAACAGATCGTACTCGGATTGGCTCCCCCTATACTTAGGGTAAGATATCCCTAAGTATAGACAAGAAGAGGAGACAATGGAGAGGATCAAAAGATAAAGAAAACTCGGGGTGCACACCCCCTATACTTAGGACAAAGTACGTCTAAGTATGGAAAACTGTCTACAAGGGCGGCACCTTTTTGATAGATGAAGAAGGTAGAAAAGGAAAAGAAGAAAAGAAGAAAACAAATCTACAGATGAAAGAGTGATATGGACAGATGGATCTGTACAGCGGAAGATGGAATTGATCACCATGTATGAGGTGCAGATGATGTGAGTCAAAGAGCACACCTCATACCAGAAGAATGGGGGCAACGTCAATGGTCGGCGGATCATGATCTAGATATAGTTTCAGGCGTTGACCATTGACGCGGAAGGTAGAGGAAGATGACGGTTCGGATATGTCGATGCTGCCATTGTCACGTACCTTCCTGACCACATACGGACCTTTCCACTTGCTGTGCAACTTCCCTGGGAATAATTTCAGCCTGGAATCAAACAACCATAGTCTCTGATCTGGCTCAAACTATTTATTGCTGATATGCAAATCGTGCCATGTCTTCACTTTCTCCTTGTACTGTAGGCTATTGGAAAAGGTTGTGTCTCTCACTTCTTCCAGGGTTGCCAACTCTACTCTTCTCTGGTCTCCTATACTCTCGGGATCTAAAAGCAACTCAGTGACTGCCCAAAAAGATTTATGCTTGATCTCCACTGGCAGATGGCACGGCTTGCCATAGACGAGACGAAAGGGAGATGCCCCCAATGGATTCTTGAAAGAAGTCCGATAAGCCCACAAGTCCGAGTCCAAAAGCTGTGACCAATCCTTTCGGTCTGGGCGGACAACTTTCTGTAAGATTGTTTTTATCTCCCGGTTTGATACTTCGGCAAGACCATTAGTCTGAGGGTGATACGGTGTGGCAACCCGATGGTCAATGCCGAACTTGTCTGCAAGGGCCCTGACTTTGTCATTGATGAAATGAGACCCCCCGTCTGAAATCAAGACTCTGGGTACCCCGAACCGTGAAATGATATTTTTCCTCAAGAATTTGCATACGGTTTTAGCATCTGCGGCTCGGGCGGGGATGGCCTCAACCCATCGTCTGACATAATCAACAGCGAGCAGGATATGCTCGAATCCCTGATTCTTAGGAAATGGGCCCATGAAATCAATCCCCCATGCATCAAAAACCTCACAGAAGTGAATGGGTTGCATGGGCATCATGTCTCTCTGTCCGCAGGTTCCCATTTTCTGACAGTCAGTACATCTCTTCACGAACTCATCAGAATCCTTGAAGAGAGTAGGCCACCATAGGCCGGATTGAAGCACCTTCTGTGATGTTCCTTTTCCAGAATGATGTCCTCCTGCCTCAAGCTTGTGGCAGTATGTGAGGACGCTGTGATGCTCTTCTTGAGGAATGCACCTCCTCCAGATACTGTCCCCTCCTTCGTGATAAAGGACGGGATCCTCCCAATGGTAAAACTTGGCCTTCGTCAGGAAGGTCTCGAGTTTCTGCCTGGGCCAACCTTGTGGGACTGTCTTGGCGACAAGATAGTTCACAATGTCAGCGTACCATGGGAGCGAGGTGATAGCCAAGATCGCCTCATCTAGAAATGTCTCTGTGATAGGTGCGTTGGGCTCAGATTCCTCAAGATTCTCCAATCTGGAGAGATGATCCGCCACCACATTCTTTACTCCAGGTTTGTCCTTAATCTCAATATCAAATTCCTGGAGTAGAAGGATCCATCTGGTGAGACGTGCTTTGGCATCCTTCTTAGCCATTAAGTACCGGATGGCGGTGTAATCAGTGTAAATAGTCACTCTAGATCCGAGAATATACGATCGATACTTATCAAGAGCGAAAACTACGTCCAGCATCTCTTTCTCAGTCACAGTGTAATTTCACTGCGCGACATCCAAAGTGCGGCTGGCGTAGTGAATGGCAAAAGGTAAACCATCCATCCTCTGTCCAAGCACAGCCCCAACGGCAAAATCTGAAGCGTCCGTCATGATCTCGAAGGGAAGAGACCAATCAGGTGGCCGAAGGACAGGAGCTGAAACAACCATATTTTTGAGAGTCTCAAACGACGCAAGACACTTATCATTGACAATAAACTCGGTGTCTTTCGTCAGCAAGTCAGTAAGCGGTCGGGCAATACGACTGAAGTCCTGAATGAACCGTCGGTAGAAACCGACATGCCCCAGAAAAGACCGTAACTGACACAGGTTGGACGGCGGATTGAGTTTTCTGATGATATCCACCTTGGCCGGATCGACCTCCATGCCCCTGTTGGAGACGATATGACCAAGGACCGTCCCTTGAGTCACCATAAAGTGGCTCTTCTCCCAAGATAAGACAAGATTGACCTCTATGCAGCGCTGAAGCACACGGTCTAGGCAATCAAGACAAGCATCGAAACCGTCGCCATAGACCGAGAAGTCATCCATGAAGACCTCTAAACAGTCACCCACCATGTCCGAGAAGATGGACAACATGCACCTTTGGAATGTCGCCGGAGCGTTACATAGACCAAAGGGCATCCGTCTGAAAGCATAAGTCCCAAACGGACAGGTGAATGTCATTTTCTCCTGGTCTTCGGGCACAATGGCCACCTGATTGTATCCAGAGTACCAATCAAGAAAACAATAATGACTCTTCCCGGCTAGCCGCTTGATAATCTGATCAATGAAGGGTAGCGGGAAGTGATCCTTCTTGGTGGCCTCATTCAATCGTCTGTAGTCCACACAGACCCTCCAAGAAGTTGGTACTCTGGTAGCGATCTCCTCTCCAGACTCGTTGACAACTATAGTGATACCCATCTTCTTGGGTACCACATGTAGCGGACTGGCCCATTTGGAGTCGGAGATGGGGTAGATAAAATCGGCGCTCCACCACTTTGAAATTTCTTTCATGACTACGTCTCGAAGATTCGTGTTCAACCGTCGTTGGAACTCACGCGACGGCCTAGCGTCATCCTCAAAATAGATGTGGTGAGAGCACAGAGCCGAACTAATCCCCTGGAGATCAGTTATACTCCAACTTATTGCCTTGCGGTTTCTTTCAAGAACCTCCATCAGTCGAGATTCTTGCTCTCCAGTCAAACCTGCTGAGATAATGACTGGGTGCATATCTGGCTCACCCGCAAGGAATCTGTACTTCAACGACCGCGGTAGGGGCTTCAGTTCTGGATAATTGGGAGGCGGCAGATCTTGCTTCTGATATGTCTGTGTGAAGGCGACCAGGTCTGCATGTGAGAACTCTCGCTCTGCATGAGTTTCTGACGAAGGGCGGCCTGCTGATTCATCAATAAACTGCACTGACTCGCACTCTGTCATGGTTGTCAGCTCAGAAGGAATCAGACCAGGCAAATAATCATCAAAATCATCCCAGTCAATGTCTGAATCCGAGGGATCAGAAGAAGATGAACATGATTGAAAGTCATCAGCACCACTCATCACAACACTGTCAGCCTCAGGTATATCCTCATCCAGGGATGTGCTCTCCCGGCTCTCGACTGCCATAAGCTGTAGATACAGTGAATCTGTAGGCAAGGCGAGGGTCGGTGCTACAGGATCTATCCAGTTGGATTCATCATAAGTCATCACAAAATCACACACCTGGTGGATGTCTAGCTCTTCCTCTGTCATCATTGCTGCTTCACTTGACTGCTCCGAGCATTCTAACTCTCTAGCTCTGGTTTCTTCGATCGTCTCTATTTGTATGGTTTCGCCCTCTACGCGAAAACATACCTTCCCGCTATCATGGTCGGTCACCGCCTTGGCTGTGGCCAAGAATGGACGTCCGAGAATGATGGGGGCATCAATTATCGACTCAGGGATCTCCATGTCCAACACAACGAAGTCCACAGGGAATTTCAGGCCCTGAATGGTAACGACCACGTCTTTCAATAACCCCTTCGGCCTCTTAGTCAACCTATCAGCAAACTGAAGGACTGTCCTGCTCCTAAGAAGAGGACCAAACTCGAATCGGTCGAGTAAGGCTGCCGGGAGAAGGTTGATTGAAGAGCCGCTGTCTAATAGAGTGCGCAAACTGTTGCTCCTGAATCTCGCATCTGACATAGGGAGCTCCTGCATCTGGTCGCTAGGCTGGCAGCTTGTTCTGGATGGTACAACAAGTGGAATGAGTGAGCACATGGATCTGATCTCTGTGGTTCCTCCTCTTCCTGCGGACGGTAGTCTTCTCTTTCAGGTTCTTCTTGAAGAGGGGGATGTGCTCAAGTGCTTCTTGTAGAGTCAGCTGAATATGGAATCTATCTATCATCTGATTGCCGAACTCTACCTGTTGCTCTTTTTTGGGATTTTCTCGTTTATTCCCCTTCGCTCGGCGGAGTGCCTCAGGGAAGGGGATGGTAGGGGCCTCCACAGATGGAGGGCTAGGAATGGGTCCTTGTTCCTGTGAAGGAGGAGAATCCATACCATAATCATCATTCACCACATATGGATCCGCAATGTGAACAGAAACCTTTCCTTTATTCATATTTTTGTTTTTCTTTTTGTTTCCACAGTCCATAGGTACAAAATGTGGGAACATCACAGATGGAGGCTCAATAAAAGTAGATGTGGTGGCCTCAGTACCACCACTAGCACCTGTCTCTGCGGCATCAGCACCGCGCTCTAGCTCAACATCCAAAATGGTGGCATCAGCACTACCGTCTGCATCTGGTCTCACGACGGCATCAGCACCGTCGTCTGGGTCTCCATCATTGGTGGCCTCAGCACCACCGTCTTCAACATCATCATGAGCGGCATCAGCACCGCTCCTCTGCTCCTCTGGCGCTCCTGGTTCTGCATCTGGTTGTCGCTCAGAAGAGGCACCACCTGCGGGCATCCTACCGCTCCTAGTAGTCACAAAATCAGAATCATAGAAAGAATAAGACATATCACTCAAATAGTCACTAGAAGAGGTATCCTCTGTAAACTCTACCTGCTCAGACTTCCTTTTCAGATTGTTCGGATTAGGTTCAATCTGAGCGGGTATGGCGGCCTTGCCTTTTATGATGTCCCTCATTTCCTGCCGGAATTCATCCATTTCTTGCCTAAAAGATGCTCGCTGTTCGGATAGCAAGCGGACAAGATCATCGAGGGCCGGGTTCTCAAAAACAGGGGGTTGAGAACCGGATGGGTTTCCCTGCTGGAAGTGAGGCCGTTGCTGCTGTTGTGGTTGATACTGGGGAGGAGGATGGGGATAAGACTGCTGAGGCTGCTGTCACTGCCTCCACGGCTGTCCCTGAGAGGCGGGACGAGGACCACTCTGATATTGTTGTGGCTGGGCATACTGGGGCTGCTGGTGTTGCTGTTGCTGCTGGCTGCTCTGATGTCCTTGAGCGGGATTCTGCTGCTGGGATGAGGAGCCACCGTTGCCCCAACGGAATCCTGGATGATCACGACGGATCCCAGGCCTAGGGTACCGGTCGTACCAAATCCCATTGACTTCCATCAATGGTTCCTGCTCAAAGGAGGGTGGAGGAAGAACTGCCAGTGGCTGCTCCGGCTGATACACCACCATCTGCGTGTCCGAAGATGGCGGCTGCGTTGGGTAGCACTGTAGCAAGGGAACCGACTCTGCCTGGATATGGTTGACTTGACGATACGAGGTAGAGGGCTGGTTGGCATTGCTACTGCTCGGATCAGCACGTGATCTGGGAGGCTGTTGGGAATGAGTTTGTGCCTCCTGGACGCACAAGATCTGCGTCTTCAGATCACTCATGGTCTTGGCAATTTGGTCCATCTGGGCCATGCCTTGCATCTGCTTCTTCTCGAGGATCTCGAGGCGGTCCAGCTTCTCACTGATTATGCCCATGTCGGCTGCGGCTGATTCACCTTGGGCTGCGGCAGCTGACACTGTATTGGGACCGGCATCGATGCGAGCGATCCTCTGGAAAGATCCCGCTCCTTGCGGGGGCTTTTGCTGCGTGTAGACACGGGATTGGGCCATCACGGTTGAATTTTCTGCCATGCCCTCGTAGATGGCCCAGACGTCATCTTCACCCTTGGAAAAATAGGATCCTCCGCAAGAGGCGTTCACTAGCCCCTGCAGCTCCGGTGTCAGCCCACAGAAGAAACTCTGCACCAAGTTGGGCTTGGAGATATCGTGATGTGGACACCGCTCGATGAGCTCTCGAAAGCAATCCCAAGCTTCATGAAACTGCTCATTTGGGATCATGACGAAGTTACTGATCATTGCTCTAGCTGCATTGGTCTGGCCGAGAGGATAGTATTTCTTCAAGTATGCGGTCCGGAGATCTGCCCATGTATCAATGAATCACCCCAGGTGTTTGAGCCAATATGCGACTCTGTCAACCAAGGAGAATGGAAAGGCAATCATCTTTATTGTGTCCTCGGTCATCAACCGATCATGGATGGTGCTGCATATCATCTCGAATTCCTGGAGGTGGAGGTGCGGCTCTTCGGTCGGCAACCCATGGAACTTGGGTAGAAGCTGGATAGTGTGGGGCCGAAGCTCGAAATCTCCATGGATAGGCGGAAGTCGGATCCAACGCTGAGTGAGAGATGCGGCTGGGTTGTGCAATTCCCTCATGATGGTCTGTGGCGGTCTCTCAGCATCTGGATCACCTCCTCCTGCATCAGGTCCTCCTCCTCCTCCACCGCCACCACCACCGCCCCCCGGGTCGGTTCTCTCTCATCTGAGTAATTTCTCTCATGAGATCACCCATGAAAGTTCCCTGATCACGAATCTGTCTCTGCATAGTCTCCAGGGACGCTAACAAGGGATTGTTGATGGCCGCCTGATCGAATATGAACGGAGGGTGATCATGGTCATCTGGGTGCTCGCCTCTATCTGCCATCACTGGATTCTCTGAAAAAGCAAAAGAGGCCATCTCAGGTGCTGTCGAATGGTCTGAACTCGGTGATGCACTGAATTCTGAAACTATTGGACTGAGCGAAGGAGAATGGGAAGGGTGGTCGAGGGGGAACAAGGTGGATGTAAACTCAGGCTCGGAGAGCGGACTCTCCGAGGTAGTCCTAGATGAGTAAGGAGGAGTGCTGGATAGCGGTGCCGACAAGGTCGGCCTAAGAGATCTCCGTCCCATCATCTTGATTATTTGGAAGAGCAGAGGGGATGCATAAGAAGAAGAATGAAACGAGATGCAACAAAATTGTGCACGATTGTGCGGTGTTTTTGATCTTGACCTAAATAAATCTAGCAATCAAACACAAAACAGGGGTGAGTTCACCAACTCAACACATGGAGCCGTGAAGGTTCGGCTTTTATCTTGTCAATTTTAGCTTGATTCAGGAATTAGTCTTTTCACGAGTCCTTAGAGCGCTACACCTAAAGGAGAGAGAGTACTGCCGGAAAAGTATTCCCGTACTTGTCCTCCTCCTGTGTAACATGTAACTTGCGCTTTTTAAGGTCCTTGTAACCCTTCCTGGATCCCTACTCAGCCAAAGAAATAGAGGGAGGAAGCCGATAGGCGAAACTGATACTTCGGACCTCGCTCGCAACGGAATCACCCGTGAGCGTGCAAGATCCTACTCGGACGCAGTCAGTGAAACAGACACACCCGTGAAGGCGTGGCCTAAGCTCGGTACTTCAGACAAGGTCGATGCTCACACAATAGTGAGTCACCAATGGCGACCAAGCCCTACTCGACTACGTACGATAGTAGCGCCAATACTTCGGAAATCCAGGCGATACACAAGGCAACGACAAGTTGGGTTTTTGGCTCTAATCCTTACGAAGCGCTCACCTCACTTGGAAGGAGACCTTCCCATGCAACCTGAATACAAGTGAGGGTGTTACTCTCCCCAAGCAATGAATCCAATTACCGATTTTATTTTTGGTCAAGGTTTTCTTAGCAGTCCCTTTTTTAATTAAATTTTTTTGGTGTTATCGCTTCTTTTGAGTAGATTCAAACAAGCGCCTAACGATTTTTGTATTTTCTTGATCCTACTTTGTTCCAAAAATAGAGGGAGAATAGAGTCGGAAAAGCCGTGCAAGTCGACACCAAGGTGGAAATCTCACCTTTGTGCCTAGATGATGGATGCAAAGTGAGAAGACTTACAGCGAATCCCAGCTCTCTCCATGCGGGATGCAAAGCAAAATTTGTAAACCTAAGCTACATGGCGATATGCAAAACGGAAATCATCCTAGGGTAGGCAACTGCTAGCGTGAAGAACCACAAGCTAACCACTAACCCTCAATCCTAGTGTCCGGTCTAGGCTCACCCCTCCTCTGCTCAACACATTTGAGTTAGGAGAAAGTGCTTGTGTGGGGTGAGCTCGCGGCGCGCGGATCGAAAGCAAATGGTCAACTATTTAATTATTCTAAGTCCAAATACGATCTATAGGAGCATGCAAAGGTGATTATTGTGTTTGGACCTATTCTAATCGAATCAAGCAAGCCTACAACTAAGGGCTCAATCCACAAAAGAAATGAAAAGGAAAACAAATACGGAAAATGACAAGCGGGAAAACGCGATAAAAACTGCGGTGAGCCCCCGGGTGAACAAACACCGGGAAATTAGGCCCGGTAGTGTCTCAAGAGTCCAAGTGTCCGAGTACCTGTATTATTACAAATTATCGAGTACTCTCTCACAAAAATAAAATGCAAGCTAAACTAATCACTCTCTCTCACTCCTCCTGCTCTCTCCTGCCGGCTTGGCTAAAGAATAGCCGGCTCTGCTTCCCAAGGATGCTCCGGGTCGCCTAAGCGATCCGCCTCGCTCCGCGGTCCCTCGCAAGAAGACAAGAGAAAAGTGGTCAGAACAGCTCAACAAGATATATCAAAAATGCAAGAGATAGAAAATAAAGCAATAGTAGATAACAAACACAAGCAAACAAAATATGACTACTCGCTGTTGCTCCCTGGCAACGGCGCCATTTGATTTAGCCAAAATTCACGGAGTCTAAAAGTGGTATCTCACACAAGGCGGAGACACCTGTCGCTGTGACGACTCACGATAAATCCGGACTAAAGTCAACAATTAACCCACACTAAAGATCAATAATTAGAAATAAATGTGGAGTTAAATTTTTTTTTTAACTCTGCACAAATGATGTAAAGGGCAAGCATGCAGAGAGTTCGAACACAGGGAGCAAGCAGGGTAATTCAAATAAATGTGCACAAGTGAATGTGAAGTGTCTACACTAAGCAAGCAAAGACATTTTTGTGGGTTTTTAATTTTTAAAATTTTTTATTTACTTTTTAATTTTGTATTTTGATTTTTAATTTTCTGATTTTTATATTTTATATCTTATATTTTTTTAATATTGGAATATAAAGACAATGTAATAAAAGATAAGATAAAGTATTTATAAAAATGTGCAAAAATAACCAAAAATTCAGAAATAAAATGTTTTTGATATTTTTAAGATTTTTTACTATTTTTGTGATTTTTGGGGATTTTTCAAGGTGTTTTTGGTATTTTTAAATACTGAAATAAACTAAAACAGTGAACAGTGTACTGGCTGTGAGCAAAATTGGAATTAAAAATAACAAACAACCACAAAAATTTTTCAAACATTTTAAAATAAAGATAATAAAATATAGAGTAAACAGGAACTGAGTTTATAATTTTTGGAGTTTTCTTTGATTTTATCAAAATTTTTTGAAGTTTTTAAGTGTTTTTGAATTTTTAGTGTTTTTCTTTTGAGATTTTTAGTGCTTTTTGGATTGACATTAAAATAGGTTAAAAGACACACTAGGGAATTTTTTTGGAATTTTTCGAGGTATTTTATTATTTTTTGGGTATTTTCTAAGCTAGACAGTGAATAAAAAGCACGTTTCTGATTTTTAATAACTATAAAAATAAAATGAAATCAAAAACTAAAAATATGGCGTGGAAGCACAAGCTACCATGAGCTTAACCCTAATTTTTGAGATTTTTTGGAGGCAAAATGATAATTTAAATAATTAAAACAAGCACACAAAAATCAAAGGTCTGGCAGGGGCATTTATGCAAATATTTATAACTATGGGGGCACACACGCAAAATTTCCACGAAGTTTTAAACTAAATATTCAATTTTCAGGACCAAACATCAATTACAAAATCCGCCTGGGTATCGTAGCAATTTTCCCACCAAGGCGCGTGACTTGCACGCGCCTGGCGAGGACCAAAATGTAATATTCCAAAACCCAGGGGCTCACATGCAAAATTTCCAAAAACTTAACACGTACTCTGACAATTATAGGATTAAAACGAAATATAAAAAGGACCGAGGGCCTCGGTGCAAAAAGCCCGCACCTCACGTGTACAGGTCACGTGAGGTGACGTGGTAGAGGACCTGGATGCAAATAAAACAAACGCGAGGGTCTTTTTGCAAAGTTTACAAAAATTTAAACTACGAATAAAAGTTACTGGACTAAGAGAAAAATACAAAACTAGCGAGGGTATACTTGCAAAAATCCCTCGCAAGGCGGATCCAACGGCTGTGGGGCCTTCACTTGACACGTGGCGACTCCTGGGCTCGCGATGATGTTTCGGCGTGGACGTCTGAGATCAGATCTCAGATGAGATCCGACGGTGGCGGGGGGCTGACGATCGGACGATCCACGATACGCCTGGGGCTCCTTGACGATCCAACGACGGAGGCGGCAGGTGGAAGAACAGGGAGGAAGGTCCGCCGTGGCGACCTTCCTCCGGCGATAGCGCCTCGATCCGGCAGATGGCGTGCTTCAAAATGGGCCCAGGAGGTCGCTGCAGGGTCCCTCTGATGTCTGGAGGCAGCGAAATGGCGTGACGAACGGCGGAGCTCTTCCACGGTGAGGAGGAAGCTGCGAAGCTCCAGGTGCTCCGGCGAAGACCCAAAAACGCTCCAGACGCGTTGGAATGTCCAGGTACCCGCACAGAAGATGTGTGATATGATCGGGGGCAAAATGCCCCGATCACGTGGCGCAAAGGAATGGAGGTGTGCGGCGGCGTAAGGCACGGAGAATGGCAGTGGCCGGAGTTGCTCCGGCCAACTATCGATTGGGCGATTCGATAGGCGAGAGAGATTGATGAAGATGGCGGATTGAAGGTCTGACTATAAGGAATGGATTGGAAACGAAAAATAAGGAGATTAAACGTCCTCGAGCCCAGGAAGGGAGAGGGAAAATGTACCTCGATAGCTTGGACCACCGGAGGTTGAGGGAACGCCCAGACCTTGCCCCGCTCGTCTCCGATGACGCGGGCGAGATGCTGTCACCACTAGCCGGTCAGGGACTCAGAGAGATGGAGGGATTAGGTCACAACTGGGGTTCAATTTTCGAATGAAGTCAAGGGGGTGGTTTTGAATGGTTGACGCGGGTGGTCCAAAGAATGAAGATGAACGTGAGCTGCAGCGATCCGCGACCCAAGGTGATGCTTGGGCGTGAATCCTTGATGCTAGCGCTGCAAAAGTCGTGAAGGACCTATCGAGTTTTGGTGAAAGGCTCAACCTCGAAAAAAAGATGAAGATGGGGGGTCAACACATTCTGACAAGCCACAGGGGCTGGGTCAGAGAGTTGACCGAGGTCAACTCTCAGACCCTCCTGGTTGGTCCACGTGGACCAACCAGGAAATCCACGTGGACCAACCATGAAAAACCCTGGAAAAATATGTTAATAAATCATTTTAAAATAGTAAATGGTGTTATTTTAATTAGGTAATAAAATAAAAATTGTTTATAATTTTATCTAGTATTTTATTCCGATTTTTAATTATTTTTATGAGTTATATTTTTACAAGTTCACTTTTTAGCCCTTTATATGTATAATACCTATGTATTTAAGTATTTAATTTTTATTTAGGTATTTTATTTTTATTATTTTTATTTAGTATTTTCTAAAGTCATAAGATACTTTTATGTACACAAATATATTTTTATTTTATTTTTCTGAATTGTTTGGTATATTTAATAAAATATAAGTATAAAATGTATATGTATAAACATAGGTATAATACCTGTATGGTCTAGATGTGTTTATTTTTATTTTGAGTTTTCTTTGCATTTTTATTCTGATTTTAATATACATATTTATTATAAGTAATATTTACAAGATTATAGAAATATAAAAATATAAAAATGATAAATAAATAATAAATTGAATATTTTAATCAGTATAGCTATACAATGAGGATCCAAAAGTCAACTTTCAAACCGTAGCTCTGTCAAATGCGAAACCACCGCCATTAAATAGCTTATTTTATTCTATATACAATTAAATGTGAGTTTGCTGCATTTGGAGTTGTCAGTTGTGAGATACAGGTCTGGGAAGTTGGGATTCTGGATTTTTATTCAGACCATAACTTTTTATCTGTACATTATTTTTCTGTGAAATCAATTTTGTATTTTTCTTTATTTAATTATCTACAACTTTCATGTACAAAGTTTCTTTATTTGATGTATAAAAAGTGGAACCAAAAATAGGTCCCAAAATGAATAAAGAATGAAGAGAAAGTATAGGTATTTTATCTGTGTTTCTGACTTTATCTCCCCCTACTTTATTCCTGGTCGACCTATTCATCAAGATGCCTAGGTCTCGGGGTTTTGGGTCATAAAATATTTATAATATTTTATTCTTTTTCTTTTCTTTTATTTATTCTATAATTTTGGCTCTAATTACAGTATTTTATACACTATTTAGATGCACATGCATGAATGCTAAGATGATGATATTAAAGGTATTTACAAGCATTTGCTAGGGTTTTTGGTGCCAAAATGATAGAATAAAAATGATGAAATGTGGATTCATCAATGATCCCCATAGTAAGCTTCTTTTACTCCGTTCATGTATTGGTATATCAAAACTTTTATTTGGGTTGAGGACTTGCCAACCTAAGTACGTGGAGGAGGCTGCAATATTATTCAACAGAGGCTTGCGAGATTCTATCGAAGACATTGTTGTTTGTTGATGCCCTTTTCTAGAGACTTCCAATGGAGGGTGGCTTCTTTGCCCATTCAGCCTGGCAGTTTGGAGATTTTTTCAACTATTGATGCTTCTCCATATCGCCTTTGTGGCTTCCAGGATGCATTCTTGGGAACTACAGGATCATATCCTTCGAGACAGTGAGATTTACAATATGGACACTGACTTTGATTATGCTCTTCAAGGACTTTATGGCATGATTCCATCTTTCAACCTCAGTTGTTTCTCTAGAAAGGACATCGTCCCCCCAAAGACCCAAAATGTTTTGGCGAGTGTCCTTTTTAGTAAAATAATTGAGGATATGGAGTTCGTTTTTAATATGTCCATTAATGGTTATTTTTCGGTGTCTTCAAGCTGATCATGCTCAAGATTTTCTACTTGCTTTGCCTATTGATGGACTTGGGCTACATATGTCACCAATGGAGTATCGCGGTATTCTCTGATATCCTCTCATGGTTCCCTTATTTCCAATGGATGAGATATGTCCAGTCTGCCGTAAGACATGCTTAGACACTTTTGATGATCATGCAATTCATTGCAGGGAGCTTCTGGGTTTTAAGTACATACATGATCTTGTTAGGGATGTTTTATTTGATGTACTCAGTCGTGCAGATGCTGATGCTAAGAAAGAGGCGCCTGTGAATTTTTTAACTACTCCACAGGAGGGAAGATCCATGCTTAGACCTGATGATATTTTGATTTTTGGATGGGTCGAAGGGAAACATGCTTGTGTGGACTTGACAAGAGTTACTCCACTGGTGGGGTTGAAGAGTGGGACCTTCACAGTAGGGCATGTTGCCCTTAAAGCTGCTTCAGGAAAAGTGATGAAGTACAAGAAAGCATGCACTGGGAATCATCATGCCTTCATCCCTTTTGCTTTTTATACTTTTGGTTTCTTAGCATCAAAATCTGTTGGGCTTTTGAGAGGATCCAAAAAGTCATGAGTAGTAATATGATGGTTCCTAGATTTATGGATGTAGTGTTCAGAAGGATTGGATTTGCAATTCAAAAAGGACTAGCGACGTAGCTTGTTGCCCGCTTGTCTCCTATTTCGATGTAATCCCTCTATTGAGCAAAATAAATAAATGAATGAAAATAAATCTTAATTCTACACTCTCTATCAAAAAAACAAAATTCTTTTTGGTATCTTCTCAGTAGGTTCACTTCACATAGTCCCCCGCATCCGAGTGCCTTGAGTTGTTTCAACTTCCAAGAAAACTGCTCCAACTCATCGGGTCCCTACACAAAAATAAAAATTATATATTATATATAGATAAAAAAATAGTCACAAAATAAAATAAAATGAAGAATCAAATGAAATAAATATAAAAAGATTCATAAGGAAGTCCGAGGGTCAGACTACCTAGGGAAATGGAAAATCTAAGATTTTTTTTAAATTAAACCTTAAGCCGATTGCTTCCCTGGAAACGACATCATTTGACAAGCCACAAATCACCTTAGTTAATTTGCCGGGATTATGTTGTAGTTGGGGCAACTAGCGATCAATTGAAAACCTCACAATTAATATGCAATTAATGTAATGACAGTCAAATTTTATTCTTCTTATGGTAAATCCAAGGTCGAACGCATGAAAGCAATTACGTGCTCAAGATTAAATTTAAAGAATTTAATGTTAGTTTTAGAGATTTTTTAGAATTTTAACTGAAATTTAATGACTCGATACCTATCCAACCAATTTCAAGGGATAATTAGACATTTTTCAGTTAAATCAATTCCAAACTATACGAAACTTGTTCAGAATGTGATGCTATGCAAAATTGACCTACTATAAAATTTTGGAATTTTTCAAAGGAGAAATAGGATGATCTTGAGTTAATTAATTTTAATAAATACCAAACCTTAATATCTACTATAACTAAAAATATCCTAAATATCCCTAAATGAGAGGGATCCAGAACATATTTAATATCCTAAAAAAACCAAGTTTTGAATTAACTAAAAACTAATTACTAAGATCACAAAAATTTTATTTAAGAGGAAATATGTATGCACATGAGATAATGCTTGGCCATATTGAAGAATCAATTAAATATACCTAATATTATTTTATTGAAAATTTCAAGCAGTGTATGACACCAATTACTCAATAACATATGGGCAAAATAAGGATTACTGCACCAAAATAATTCTAATAAATCAAGCACTGATAAAAAAATATACAAGTAAATATCCATAATGAAGATAATTAACCGAGATACGGTATGCAATTTCTGAAATTGAAGTATGATGACAAATGATGGTCTAAATAATAGCTCAAATGCAAGGGCCTCTTTGCAAAAAGATAAATAAAGTAAATCAAAACATGCAATATGGGGAATGAATCATAATTGCACATATCCGGTATGGTATCTTTGTAATTATTCCAAAGGTGTTAGGCTTGGCTTCAATTCCAGGAGGTATTGGGAGCTCTACTACAATATTTACCTAATCACGTGAGGAACATGTGATCACTCTCGCCTGATCTGAAGGATGTACACCGTATGCCTCCTCTGTTCCTTTTCTTTGATATGGAGCGTGTGTGATTCGCTTGAGGTTGAACTCCCGACGATCTCCCCAACTTCGGTGAAGATGTACCGAGAGTTGGAAGTGATGCTCCAGTATTCTGTACTGCTGTAAATCTAGTTAGCTCCGAGCAGCACACTGTCTAGATCTCGGATGGACCCAATAGAGATTGCTGCTCGAAGAGGGAAGGTGGATGTTGTGATCTTGCTGATGGCGAGGTGCACCTACTTGAAATAATGTTTTTATCGAGGGTCTAAAATATGTCTCACACAATGTGGAGACACAATCGTTGTGGCGACCCTCAAGAAAACCGTTATATTCAACAATTAACTCACAATGAAAATTAAGCAATAAAAAGAAATGTGGAGTTAAAATTCATTTTATTAGCTCTACAAAATGTATGTATAGTGCAAGTGTGTAGAGTGTCGAACACAGGGAGAAAACGGCTAGATCGGGGCAGTAAAGCACAAATGATGATTGTGAACCATATGACTATATTTTTTAATGTGGTTTTTTTATTTTTTGGTTTTATTATTATTTTTTAAATTTTATATTTTTGTACTGTGATTTTTAATTTTCTGATTTTTTATTTTCTTTTTATATTTTTATATTTTTTATATTTCCTTTTTCTTTTAATATATATATATATATAAAGTTATATATAGAGTATATATATAATAAGGACTAATATATATATACTAATAAAACTAATAAAAATAAAGAAAATAAAACATTTTGGGTTTTAATTATTTTTTTACTATTTTTATGATTTTTTAGGAATTTTTGCTAATTGTTATATATTTTTTAAAGTAAAAAATAGCCTAAAATAGAGAATAATTAAATATCTGAAATTAAAATGGAGATTAAAATAGAAAACATAACCAAAATTTCTCTAAATTATTTTTAAATAAAGATAATAATATTAGAAAATAGAAAATAGAAAATAATTTTTTAGAATTTTTGGGAATTTTATAAATTTTTATAAATATTTTAGGAGTTTTTCATTTTTTCAGTTTTTCTTTTATATTTTTTTTGATGATTTTTGGTCTAAGGGTCAAAAATACATAAATAGACAAACTAGTTTTTTGGGAAATTTTCAGAATATTTTTATATTTTTATGGGTTTTCTTTTGCAAACAAGGATAAAAAGAGATGTTTTTTTAATAAATAAATAAATGCTTCAAATTGCAAATAAAAATATGTGGTGAAACTAGATGCAATCAGGAAGCTATAAGTATTTTTTGTGGATTTTTCAGAGTAATGTAGCTATATGAAATAAATACAAGAAACAAAGAGAAACTACATTACTAATAGGGGTATTTTTTGTAAATATAATAAGTCTAGGGGCCTTGATGCAATTTTCCAAAAAACATATAACTGAATGAAATAGTTTCTGGGTTAATAAAAAATAAACAAAACCTTAGGGAGTCCACTGCAAAATGTCACCTCACGTGGTGCATCATGTGAGGTGACGTGGCGTAGTCCAAAAGGCAAATACAAAAAGGTCTAGGGACTAACTTGCAATAAATTAAAACAACAGAGGAATGTTTGGGTCTTAATTATCAAATACAAAAACTGCTTGGGTAAAAAGTGCAAATTACCCAAACATGCGCACGATCAAACAACGGGGAGCCGCTCACTTGACATGTGGCGCGCTCTGGCTTCACGATAATGGTTCGACGCTGGATGGCTCTGATTAGATCGTCCCGAGGCGATCAACGATCGAGGCTTCATGCATCCAACGACAGTTGCTACGACTGGGGCGCCTTCTTGATCCAATGGCGGAGAGGGTTGGACAATGAACATGGAAGAACACCACTGTGGCGAAGTTCTCTCGGCGATATCACACACCTTCGTTGTGTAAAGATGCTCCAAAACTGCTCCAGATGCACCTACAAGTGTGCTATGATGGCTGGTGGCATCAAGAGGGGCGGAAGTACACCGGAGGACCACCACAAGATCGGAGAAGGTGGAGGGCCCATGTAGCTCCAGCCAACTACCAAATTGCCACCCTGGCTTCGGTTCACTCCAAATACATGCAGATGATGTTAAGAGACACAAAACGAAGCTGGGGAAGGCTTCAAACGAGTGGATGAGGTGTAGGTGAAGTGATGTGAAGTCCCTCCGACGAGCGGTAGAGGAGGAGGGACTGAACTTCAGATCCGATGAGGATCTGGGTGAGCGGAGGGGAACGGGGTGTGTGAGCAGCGAAGGGGAAGGCTTGGAGGTGGTCAGGTGTGTCGGAGGACCAAGGTCCGGGGAAGGCTTGGGTCATGGTGGTGGAGTTCGCTGGACCTAGGTCCGACGAATTACTGGAGGCGGTTTGACGACTAGATTTAACGATTAAAGGATAAAACAAAAGCAAAAATGGAACCTATGTGGTGGCCTATGCTACGAAATGTAATCAAAACAAGTACATCACCGACCAAAATTGAGAAGAAAACCTCGACAATGGTGATGTCGCCAGAGATGGGTTGGAAGAGCTCCTCAGCCTTCGCTGAGCCCGCGGTGATCGGCCGGAGGCATTCCTGTCACCAACGTCTATCCAAAGCATGAAGGAGGGGGTTCAAATAAGGGCTAAAGGAGGTTCAAAAATCGAAGGGAAGAGGATGGAGGTTTTCGTATATCGTCTGGAGGTGCTGCCAAGATTGAGAAGACGATAATGATTCAGTGGCCCATTGGCCAAGGAATCATGCCCATGAGTAAGACCAAGGATCGAGGCACAAAGTCAACAGAGATTCCAACTTGAAGCGATGATCGAATCGTCCAAGAAAAAAATGGGGAACATGGGGTCAAAACTAGGTTCTGACAAGTCGCAGGCCTGGGAGAAGAGTTGATCGAGGTCAACTCTTGACCCCCCTGGTTGGTCCACGTGGACCAACAGGAAAAAAGGCAAGGTAAAATTATTTTAAAAATCTATAATAAATGAAAGATGATTTTAAAATTTTTAGGTTATAAAATAAAAAATATTTATTATTCTTCAAAGTCTTTTATTATCATTTTTATTTATTTTTTAGAGATATATAATTACAAGTTACTTTTTAAGGGTTATATATAGGTACATTTATCTATGTATTTATGTATTTTATTTTTAGTTTGTATTTTTGATTTTATTAATTAAATTTATTATTTTATATATTTATAACTTATTTTTAGATACATAAATATTTTTTTATTATATTTTTATGATATAATATATACCTTTAAATAAATAGATGTATTAATTATATAGGTATAGATATATGTATTTTACCTATGTATTTTCTATATGAATTTTATTTTAGTGTTTTCTTTATGTTTTTATTCTAAATTTAATATGTACATATATTATAAATAATATTTACAAAATTATAAAAATATATAATAATAATAAATAATAAATAAATTGAATATTTTAATCGGGTAAACTATACAATATGGGTTCAAAACCTAACTTCCATACCTTAACTCCAAAAAATATGAAACCATTTCATTAAATAGCTTATTAAAAGTTATATACAATTTAAGGTAATTTTGATATATTTTGAGTTTTTATTTGAGAGATAGGGATATGGGAATTTGGAATTTTGAAAATTTATTTTGACTATATCTTTTACATTGTATATTATTTTTGCATGAAATCAATTTTGTATTTTTCTATATTTTATTATCTACAAGTTTCATGTTCAAAGTTTATTTATTTGAAGTATAAAAAGTGGAAATAAAAATTGGTCCCAAAAATGAAGAAATAATGAATAAATAAAAAGGGATTTTTATTTGTATTTTGGGCCCTTATCTCCCACCACTTTATTCCTTGTCGACCTAGTCATCAAGATGCCTAGGTCTCAGAGTTTCGGATCATAAAATAATTTCAATATTTTATTTCTTTTTTTCTTTTCTTTTCTTTTCCTTTCTTTATTCTATAGATTTGGCATTAAAAACTGCATTTTATTCACTATTTACATAATAATACATGCATGTTAAAATGAGCGAATTAAGGGTATTCACACACATTTACTAGGGTTTTTAAGGCCAAATTGATAGAATAAATGTGATGAAATGGAGAGTCATAACCCTTTTCCTTTCTTTATTCTATAGATTTGGCATTAAAAACTGCATTTTATTCACTATTTACATAATAATACATGCATGTTAAAATGAGCGAATTAAGGGTATTTACACACATTTACTAGGGTTTTTAAGGCCAAATTGATAGCATAAATGTGATGAAATGGAGTGTCATAACCCCCTATACTTGCCTTTGCTAGTCCCTAGCAAACACTTATGCAATACGTGCAAAAAATAAAAACAAAAGGAAAAAAAGAAAGAAATTGGATTGAATTTAATTATCAAACCTGTCTTCACAAAATCAAAGTTTGGAGCTTAAGTCGAACCTCTGGAGTTTTAGTGTGGGCGGAACCTTAGTGAAAATCAGATTTGGAAATCCAATAGCCTTCGAGAATCCCAAAACTCTGTTCAAGTCTCCTCAATGGCCAGGTCAGAATACTTCAACTCATATGCAAACCCTTACGACTATGAATCTGACTCATATAGTGTATGTAATAGTGGCTCTCCCCAACTGAAATGACAAAGAGACTGACTTCTCTAGCATGGCAACCCAGTGATTCCCCAATCCAGCAACTCCTTCCTCGAGGAGCGGGGTATTCCCTTCTAGGTTCAAGTGACAACCATCTCAAGAGGAGGGGATGGAGAGAAGAATGGATGGTAGCCAGTGTAGCTACCTATCCGAGGATGCAATACCAATGTAGTCAAGTCATCTAGCTGCATGCTCACAAGGTATGACTTTGAAGCACAAGCTTGCTTATTCACTATACAAATATATACACTCTTGTAGGCATTTTATTTTCAATCAGACCTGTACACTTTTTTGGAGTTTTTTTCTTTTTTCTTTATTTTTTAAAATACTATTTACAAAAACATTTACATAAGGAGTTTTTCCTCTTGAGCCAGTAGACTATCCCTCTTTTGAAGCATTATTGCAACCCACACTCTCCTGTCTTTGGATATCAATGCCACTGGACAGGTTCAGGTGCACTTCCCTCCGTAGATGAGGACAAATGTTTCCACTTGTGTGCATCTTATACCGGCAAATCCAATCTCTTCACCACTCCAACTAAGTTGAGCCAAGTGAAATGTGCATGTGTTCAAGTTAGGTCATTATCAACAAGAGTCGTGCGTGTGCTCCGAAATACTCTACTTAGGAAGTCGAGAATCCATTGAACCAAGTCTTGTGATCCTCAAAGAATTAAGTCAACTAGACCTTAAGTACCTTAATTCCAGCTCCTATAATGTTCCTTTTATTAGGTAGAATTAAGGTCCAACCAAGGTCCAATCTTTGGATTTTACTTAGACTTGTCCAATTATCAAACTCAATCTGAAAAATGCAAATGTTATGCAAATGCTATGCGGAAAATATTTTTATGATACAATTTTCAAGGTCTTGAACTTTTTATGGATTTTTGAAAAAGATGATGCATATGTATTTTTTGGTATTTTCAAAAAGATTTTGCAAATGTTTTTGGTATTTTAGTTTTGCAAATGTTTTTTGTGATTTTTGAAAACAAAAGATTTTGGCTCAAAAACTATGTACAAATATTTACACGGGGATGCATATTATTATTTACAAGAATTAGGTTTTTTAAGAATTTAGAAAGTGTAAATGATCAGTTTTATAAGTATAATTAATAAAGAAATTTAGGGTGATGTATATATTCCTCAAACTTATTTGAAAATGATTTTACAAAAAAATTTGAAAATTAAAATCCAAAAAAATTTTACAAATAATTTTTACAACCATTTACACACATTTGAAAATCATTTTGCAAGGGTTTTTCAAAAAGTATAGATAGATTTTTCAAAAAAATTCTGCAACCATTTTCAAAACCTTTTGCAAAAAGTTTTTCAAACATTTTAATTCACACAAATAAAATAACTTTTCCAAATAGTTTTCAAAAGATTTTTCAAAATAATTTTCAAAAGGTTAAAAGGATTTTACAAAGGTTTTTACAAAGGTTAAAAATACTGAACAAAGTGTTTTCCAATTAGTTTTCAAAAGATTTTTCAAAAGGATTTTCAAACTATTTTTCAAACATTTTACAAAAAATATTTTTACTTGATTTATTAATCAGTATATACAAAAAGAATTTGAGGAATAATGTGCACTTTTATATTAAGTATTTTTAATGAATTTAATAGTATTATTAGCCATAATAATCATTAAAAATACAAAAGTACGAGTTATGACTAAAGTTTATACGGAGCATATACGACCCCCTATATTTAGCTTGAGCTATGTCCTCATAAATCAGAGAGAAAAGAGAAGACATAACTCGTACTGAGTATAGGAAAGTCTAAATAATAAACGAATAAAGAGATGGACGAATGAGAAGTTGACCGTCCCCCCTATACTTAGGATCAAATAATCCTAAGTATAGTAGACTATCCACAAAGTAGGGAAGGTCAAGGGTGGGAATGAACATATCATACTCAGACTGTCTCCCCCTACACTTAGGGTAAGATATCCCTAAGTATAGACAAGAAGAGGAGACAATGGAGAGGATCAAAAAATGAAATAATTCGAGGTGCACCCCCATACTTAAGACAAAGTACGTCATAAGTATAGAAGACTAACAAAAAGGGGCAGCACCTTTTCGGTAGAAAATGAAAAATAAAAAGAAAAGAAGAAAAGAAGAAAAGAGATCTGAAGATGGAATACAAGATCGTGAAGAATGTACATATCACTCCCCCTATACTTAGGGTAAAAGAAGCCATAAGTATAGGCAACATCAAGAGTGATGAAACAGAACGAAGAAGAACACTCAGCTCGTCCACCCCCAATACTTAGGACAAAGTGCGTCCTATGCAAGGCACACACGAGAATGGGGTGGATGAACAGTACGGTAGATAGACATAGGGAAACACACGCGGATCTACAACAAGATCAGTATACAAAGGTCAAGAAGTTCGAAAGTGAATCTTCTTGCGGGACCACTGAGGAATGGATCTGACAAGATGCAGGTCGATATCGGGATCCACATTGGACGGAAGCTGATCAGAATCGACCTGGTGAAGATCCTCAGTAGTCACAGAGTGAGAAGGCATAGACGGGTCAGTGAAAGTAGTGTGGCTAGGTCCGGCCTTGGGTGTCTCGTAGATATCAAAGTGAAAAGGGACAAACTCATCATCGTAAGAAGTTGAATCAAGGTCATCCTGCAATGTATCTCCTAGGTAAAAACCAAAAGGAACGAACTCATCACTGGAAGTAGTCGAATCATATTCGCCCTCCACAGTCTCAACCGGGTCATCATTCTCATCAAAAGGCCCGAATTCCTGGATAAAAGCAATAAGATCAAATTTAGCCTTGGTCTCATCAATATCTGTCCTCCGCTCAACAGTATCAATCGTGTAAATCTCGCGGATGTCATCAACACATTGCTAAACACCAGAAGAAGGAACTCCGAGGTCCATGCTTTCTGAGTCTTCTTCCATGGGGAGGAATTCTCGTGTCTCAGTAGAATCCAACATGCAACAAAAGTATCTGATAGTCTCATCTAGATCATAGTCCTCAGGGTCAACTGGGTGTATGTGCATCAGGTGCATATCTCTGATCGTCAGTGGGTGCAGTGATGATCATCTCGCTCTCGTCAACAGAACGAAAACGAATCTCTCCTGATCCATAATCGATAACGACCCTCGCGGAGGCGAGGAATGGTCATCCCATGATGATTGGAGAGTGCTCCCATGTGGAGGTATCCATGGGCAACACGACAAAATCAACAGTATAGCTCATGCCCTGAATCGAGATGACATCATTTTCAAGTATACCCTTCGGCCTCTTGATAGATCCATCAGCAAACTGAACGATCATCCTGGTTTTCTTGAGACGCCCTAAGTGAAGAGATTGTAGCAGAGATAAGGGTATTATGTTAATCGAAGCACCACCATCCAAGAGTGTGATCACAAGTGTAGTCAGAGATGGTGCATCGAATGAATGGGGGTAGCTGTGTTCCTTTTCCTAGGAATGGGACGGTGTGTGATGGCGTGGGCAGTGGCCGTGGTCAAGATATGACGCTCAAATCTACTCCTCTGCTTTCTCTTCTTGGGAAGAGGAGCAAACGAATGGGTCATGGCCTGCTGAAGTGGGGCCTAGATGATCTCATGAATGGTGGCCACCACTTCAGGTTCAATCAATATATTTTTTTTAATTTTTGGACCTCATCCATACAAGGGAGGAGATCAGAATCATCATATACGCGAGGACAACCAAGAGCAGTCTGTACAGTGGCATCCTCGGGGTCAAAGGTGGGACAAGGTATGAGAGGATGTGTGGTCAGAAGATCTGGCATGCGGACCTCTCCTCACAGTTTGACTCAATCATGTGTTTTTCGAAATCTTTTTGGATTTTTAAAATTTTCTCATTTTTTGTATTTTTGGTGATTGCAAGCTCTCATGGAATTCCTCAAATGAATCGATATCGTCAGATCGTGAAGCATCAGTAGGTCTCTTATTTAGGCAAGTGAGGTCGTCAATCCTCGAATTCATATGCTCCATGAACTAGGACAAAGTCTCAAGTGTGGACAACATTAGAGATGACTCCAACAGCTCAATCTCGAGTGGATGTGAAGGCGGAAGATATGGAAGTGAAGGTGGATGTGGATAAAGGTCTGAGTCCTGATACTGAGGCTGAGATGGCTAGGTACATATATCAGGAGCAAAATCCTCCTTGGAAAAAAGGAGATGGATCGACTGGAGCGTATGAGGGATCCGCAAAGTCCGAATATAAATAACTCCAGTCGGCGATCTCAAAACAAAAGGAATGATTGGGAGAGCACGATGGTCAAGTCAAGAGAAGTGAAGAAGAAGGCACAAATGCACATAGTCGATCTAGAGTCCACACAATCAAACATAAACACACGGACACAAAACAAACACACCCCTCAATTCATCTACTCAACTCAGTGAAGATCGCAAAAGTGCGGTCTTTTTATCTTGTCTGTTTTAGAGTTAGGTGAGAAGTCCAAAAATTGTACAAACACTTAGGAGGCTGAATGGGATTTTGGCACTACTCCTTATCATGTACGCGGGCAAATAAAAGCGAAGACAATGAGGGGATTACTCACCCAAAGACAATGATTTTCTTTTTGATTTTTTCAAGGTCAAGTAATATTAGCAGTCCCAATTTTATTTGTTATCACTTTTTGGATTTTTAATAAGAATGCACACATCTGATAACATGGAATTTGCGAGTGTCTAAATATCTCACACAAGGCGGAGACAAGAGTCGCTGCGGTGACCGCTCACCAAACCCGTATCAATCAACAATCAACCCACGACAATCAAATCAAGCAATGAAAATAGAGGTGGAGTCAAAATTTATTATAACTCTACAAAAATGTGTATAGTGTGCAAGTGTGTAGGGGTCGAACACAAGGAGCAAGCAAGATAGACCGGACAAAAATATGCAAAAATGTGAATGTGATTGAGTGTCTACAAATATGCTAATTTTTGTAGGTTTTTATTTTATAATAATTCTTTTTTTATATTTTTAATTTTATATTTTTATATTTTGAATTTTAATTTACTGATTTTGTATTTTCTTTTTATATATTTTATATTTTTTTTGTTTTTGATAAATAGAGTGTATACACAATATAAGAAAAGAGAATAATAGAGTATTTATAAAAATAAGGAAAAATAACCAAAATTCAGAAAATAAAATGTTTTTGGTTTTCTTATAATTTTTAGATGTTTTTGTGATTTTTAGATTTTTTTCTGAATTTTTTTGGTATTTTTAAAAGTCAAAATACTAGAGAACGGTGAACTAAGCTACTGGCCGAAATTAAAATGAGGATTATAAATAGAAATCAGAGTCCAAAATTCCTCAAATTAATTTTAAATCAAAGAGAATAAATCAGAGAAAATATAGAAACCGAGTTTGCATTTTTAGGATTTTTCTTGAATTTTTTGGATTTTTAGGAAGATTTTTGGAGTTTTCTACTTTTTAGGGTTTTTGTTTTTAAATTTTTAATGATTTTTGGATAGGAGTTAAAAGACACTAAAATAGACTAAAGGTAATTTTTCTGGAATTTTTAAAAGAGTTTTAATATTTTTTTAGTATTTTCTAATGCAAACAGTAACAAAAATACATGTTTTTGAATTTTTATAAATTTGAAAATACAATAAAAGTGCAAAATAAAAATATGGTGAGAAAGAGCAAGTAAACAAGAGCTTAACATAATTTTTGGTGATTTTTAGCAATTTATAGATGCATGAAATAAATACAAACAACAAATAAAAACTACACAGCTGTCAGGGGCATATGTGTAAATATCCAAACATCCAGGGGCCACAGTGCAATTTTTCACAAAATTTAAAACTAATAAATATATTTCCAGGACCTAATCCGAATAACAAAAGTCGCTAGGGAACGCCTGCAAAATGCCCACCCACGCACGTACGAGGCACACGCCTTGGGAGGACCTAAATGCAATATCAAAAACTCCTAAGGGCTTTCATGCAAATAACCCAAAAATATTACACGTGGTATCAAAGTTCTTGGACTCAGATGAAATAACCAAACCCGCGAGGGGGTCCTTGCAAAATACCCAGTCCCCTCAAGCGCACATGCACGCGAGGTGACGTTGATAGGACTTGGGTGCAATTTTGAAAAGTCTGAGGGTTCCAATGCAAATATTACACAAATATTTAAACTTTAGCTGCTAGTTTATGGAGTAAATAGAAATACAAAATGCATCTGGGTGGCGATGCAAAATACCCAGATCAGGCGAGGATCGAACGGATGAGGGCACTCCACGTGCCATGCGTCACGCCCACGCACGACGACGACGGTTCGCGATCCAACGCTTCGGATTAGATCTCTCCTGGTGATCAAATGGTGGACACTTGGCGAGATCGGACGGCTCCTGTACAATCTGGAGGGCGGCCAAGATCCGACGACGGAGAGGGACAGAGCAAGAATAGGGAAGCGTCGCCAGCGAAGCAAGCTTCCCCGCCCTCGATCGGCGGCCTCCGGCGTTCCTTGGGCTTCAAAAGTGGCTTGCAACCTTCTGCGGTCCTCCTCTAGCTCCTGGGGGCTTCAAAACTCTTCGGCGACGGCCGAGGCGCTCGCTAGAAGGCGGCGGAGCTACGGGCTCCGAGTATCTCTAGCGAGCGAGCAAAACTAGCCCCAGGCCCGAGTCAAAGGGCTTTGATGTGCAAAAATAGGTGAAAGGGTCCAGGGCAAAATGCATGGACCCCGCAGAGGTGGAAATGGTGTGAGACGCGGTGGCGTAAGGAGGTGTCCGGAGGTGCGCTCCGGCGAGGTGCTCGTGCAGGGCGATTCGATGGACGAAATGATGAAGTTTTTGGGGGAAAAAATTCCTAAAGCTAACGTAGATAAAATGCGAGAGAAATAGAGGGGAGAAGATAGGACCTCGAAGGCTTGGGACCTGAGGTAGGGGGGTACCTCGACGACAAGCTTGCAGGAGGTGGTGGAGATGCCTCTGACCTCCTTCGCCTTGGCTGACGACACAAGACTGGAGCTGTCACCTCCAGGAACTTGTGGAGCTCGAGAGAGACGAAGAAAGGTGGACCAAAGGGACTCAAAATCAAATGGGGAAGTCGAGGTGCACTATATGGGGTTGACGGCCGAGCTCCATAGATCGAGGTAGAAAGGGAGGATCAATGATCCATTCCCTGAGAAATCGAAGGGGCGTGAAAGAGGGATAATCGAGGAACAAAAGCCCATAAGGAAGTTGCATGAAATAGCGCAAGAAACGGGCAGGAAAAATCGACAAAAATCAGTGAAACTCGAGGTCTGACTGGAGGGCAGGCGGGGAGGACAACCAGTTGACCGGGGGGTCAACGCTGATTGCCTCCTGGTTGGTCCACGTGGACCAACCAGGAAAAACCCTGCGAAAAATAATTAGAAATTCATTTAAAAATAGTAAACGATTTTATTATTTTTAGGTTATTAAATAAAAAATATTTATAATTTTATAAGGTATTTTAATATGATTTAGTTATTTTTATGAGGTATAAAAGTACAAGTTACCTTTTAGGCTTGTATAGGTCTATATATTTATATATCTTAATAATTTATTTTTATTTTGTACATTTAATTAATTTATTTTTTTATCATTTTATAAATTTATAGAATACTTTTATACACTTAAATATATTTTTATTTTATTTTTCTGAGGTATTTTTGTATACTTAATAAAATATAAGAATGAATTGTATAGGTATGTATACAGGTATTATACCTATATATGCTTTTTACACAAGTATTTTATTCTATGTTTTCTTTGAGTTTTTAGTTTGATTTTAATGTACATATATATTATAAATAATATTTACAAAATTATAAAAATAAGAAATTATAAAAATAATGAATAAATAATAAAATGAATATTTTAATCTGTGCAAGTATACAATAGGGTTCCAAAACTCAACTTTCAAACCGTATCTCCGCCAAATGCGAAACCACCGCCATTAAATAGCTTATTTTAAATTATATACAATTAAAGGTGAGTTTGATGCATTTCGATCTTTTATTAGGGAGATACATGTCTGGGAAGTTGGAATTCTGGATTTTTATCCAGATCATAACTTTTTATCTGTACATCATTTTTGAGTGAAATTAATTTTGTATTTTTATTTATTTAATTATCTACAACTTTTATGTACAAAGTTTCTTTATTTGAGGTATAAAAAGTGGAACCAAAAACAGGTCCCAAAATAAATAAAGAATGAAGGAAATAAAAGGGATTTTATTGGTATTCTGACCCTTATCTCCCCCTACTTTATTCCTTGTCGACCTATTCATCTCGATGCCTAGGTCTCGGGGTTTTGGGTCATAAATATTTACAATATTTTATTCTTTTTCTTTTGTTTTATTTATTCTATAATTTTGGCTTTAAATACATCATTTTATACACTATTTACATGCACATGCATGAATGCTAAGATGCAGGAATTAAGGGTATTTACACACATTTGTCAGGATTTTTGAGGCCAAAATGATAGAATAAAGATGATGAAATGTGGATTCATCAACGCCTAACGAGGGATCAAAGGGAGAGAGTTGAAAAAGCAATGCAAGCGGCAAATAAATGATGAATGCTAAAGATAAATGCTCACCTTGCCTCCAGCACTCTACATGCAAAGATGCTCAGAAGAATTGAAACCTATACTATATGCAAATGTAGCCGATGAAATCATCCTAGGTGAGTAACTGTTATTATCGTGAAGAACAAGATGCTAGCTATTCAGATGAAAGACCAAGATTCGATCTTCAATGCCACTCGATGCCTGCCACAACGGATTCTACACGCAATGTATGCGACCTCTCTCGGCATGTAGTCTCAAATCCAGATAACTAGCAATTTATGATTTGACTAAGTACAAGCGTAAACTATAGGAGCACGCAATGGTATTATCTGTTTGGCCTTAATCTATATACAAGCAATCCTACACCTAAGGGCTCAATCACACAAAGTAAATAAAACAAAATCGGGAAACAAAATAAAAAATGTGAAGAAAACAACAAAAAAACCGACGAGTCCCCAAGGGAAAAATCCCTCGGGCACTAGACCTCGTGAAGTGAGGCAAAGTCCTAGAGAGTGTCCTAAATATCATAAGTTCTAGTAGTCTCTCTCTCACTTCAAATTACACAAATAAACAAATAAAACAAAAAGTGCAAATAGAGATTTGTCTTCAAAGTTCCTCTCTGTGTCCTTTGGTGCTAGGTCAGGAGTCAGAATCCAGCTTCACGTGGGTGCGTAGGTGTCTTGAGTAGAGCGCCTCCCTCAATCCGCAGTACCTCACACAAAGGCCACAAGAGAGAGGTTAGACAACTCAAGCAATTATATTAAATAAATAAGAAAATGAATAAAACACAAAAATAGATAAAATAAGTCACAATCAAGAAGAAAGCCAATCTAAGCGACGTTGCTCCCCACCAACGGCTCCATTTGTTGAAGAGGATTTTTCACGGGTCTAAAATACGTCTCACACAGGGTGGAGATGCAGTCGTTGATGCTTTGTGTGTTGCGCAAGAAGCAGCAAAGGCTTCATCCTCCAATAGCGGTTGCAGATGGGTCTTCCTTCTCTGTTGTGCACGGAGTCTTCGTTATTTGCAGCCAAATGGGAACATTGGGCTATTGCTGTTTGAAAATGGGGTTTCTTGTTTGAGTTCAAACCAAGAAAGGAGCTACTGCAGATGGAAATGGGGAGTCCTCCTCTGTTGTGGGCGATGTTCAATAACGATGATTCATTCACGACATGAAGGAGCTACTGAAATTTAAGCTATGGTGGTGCTGATGACTGCCGATGCTATGGATCGAAAAGGGAAGATCAGGATGTGGGGAACGATGGCGGAGGTGTTCTCCTCAATCCAATTCACCATAATGGTCCGAGCTCCCCGGTGCCTGAAGATTACCTCAAGATCTGGAGCATCCCTTTGAAGGATGTGCTGCGATTGATTCCAACAAACAATCCCTTTAAATTGGGACTTGGGTTCGAAGGGCGAAGCTTTGAGAGGAGATGATGGCCTGCGGTGTATGGTTTTCAGGTGTCTGATGCAAGTTCGTGGCAATTGGATTCATATTGCCAACTTGAGGCGCTGCAACTGCTAGAGATTGTGCGGTCGATCTCTGTTTCAGCGTGGATCTTATAGAAGCTCATTTGCTTTCCTCCAGTGCCTCCAAGAGTTGAATGCCCGAGCTTGGA
Organism: Ottelia alismoides; assembly: GCA_037367405.1. NCBI lineage: Eukaryota > Viridiplantae > Streptophyta > Magnoliopsida > Alismatales > Hydrocharitaceae > Ottelia > Ottelia alismoides. Next base: position 254,202 of record JAZKJV010000681.1, read on the forward strand.
GCTCGGACTCAAGAAGTTAAGAAGTGTGAATATGTTGCTCCTTGTTGTGGGTGAATATGTTGCTCCTTGTTGTGGGTGATGTAGGGGCTAGGTCTCTGATCCAGAGATGAGGGAGATTCGGAGGAGTTAGAAGTGAGGTGACGGGAAAAGGAGTTCGGCCCCAAGGAGTTAATAAGTTTCTTGACCAGTAAATTTCGGGATGAAGGATAGTTTGTAACGACATAAAAGTTATTAAGAGAATTAAAAAAGAATAAAATAATAAAATATGAAGCAACATGATGGGGATGGAATGATTAGGTGTTAAAATTAGAAGGGTATTTGTGTCAAATATGTATTAGATATTTGTTGGGAAGTCTTCAATGACCTGGATTCATCCCACGTTCTCCCTTCCTTTTGTTATAAATAGAATTAGGCTCATAATTATCATCTGTCCAGGTTATTAAAACGAGAGGGAGAGAGAATGAATGAGAGGGAGGGAGTGGACGAGTGAATGGGTAAAGGAGAGAGAGAATGAGTGAAAAGAAGAAAGAGAAAGGGGACAAGTGAAATGAGGGAGAGTGAACGAGAGAGAAAGAGAGAGTTAACGAGCGAGAGATCAAGAGAAAATTAGATAAAGAGGAAGATCCAGCAAAGGTAGCTCTCTTTGTCGACATCGAATGCTGATCCATGCACAATTGTTGCAACCCTGAAAATCCCTTAACAAAAAGTTATTCAAATCTTGAGGAAAAATCAATGAAGAAAGTGTAGCAAGAGTAGATTTCTATTTAATTTACTTGTATAGCCAACATGATCGAACTCAGGGAGGTTACAAAAATCCCGAGGGTTATTCTTTGCATTGAAAAGTCAATGAAAGAATGAAGGAATTCCTATACACATTACACTTGGTTTTTACAAATTTTAAAACATTTAAATAAACAAAAAATAATGAATATAATAAACAAAATATAAATTGATTGTTTTTTGAATTTTTAAAATAGATAATAAAGTCAAAAATGGATGAATTATACATAGAATAAAAGATATTTTTTTTATATTTTTCCAGAAAACCATTTTGTGATTTTTTAGATTTTTAATTGAATTTCTATGAATTTTAACGTTTTAAAGTGTTTTGTGATTTTTATAGTTTTTATGAGGAATAAACATGCAGAAAATGGATAGAAATTAAAATAAATCAAAAGAAGTAAACATGATTTTTTTAGAATTTTTGGAATGATTTTTATAATTTTTTATTGATTTTTGGATGCAAACAAGAAATTTTTATTAGTTTTTGATTTTTTTTTAAAATAAAAATGATAAAAATGTAAAGTGTAATTTATGGATGCAAGATGGATATAACAAAAAGCTAGAGGAATTTTTGTGGAATTTTTAAAGGGGTTTTCATATTTTTTATTTGATTTTTGATATGCAAACAAATGTAGACTCATAGGGACCTAAACATAAATATTTATAGTTTGCAGACTGAATAATGACAAATAAAAAAGTAGCAAGATGAAAAATGTAAATTTCTCAACAAATGCGTGCACAAGCACGTGCGCCTCATTGGGCGGGATCAAAATACAAATAATTTAATTTCAAGGTCCAAACATTAACTCAAAACTATAGACTATATATTGCAAATAACCCAAAAGTCACGTGTTACGTACGCGTTACAGTTCAAGCAAAAGAATATGTAATTAAAATAAATGTGAAGGAAGGAAGTGCAATTGTTCAAAAAGTTACAATTAAACACGTGTCCTCACATGAACTTATTTATAAATAAAATAAAGACAAGGTGCTGGATACAAATGTACCCTTTATTGACATGGCATGAGGAGCAACTCTGATGCATTGCACCTCTGATCCAACAGCTTAGATGGGATTGTGAGTGGATGGAGTCGATTGAACTGAGTCTTCAATCCATGGTGGCAAATTGGGGCAAATTAGACGGCCACGATTGAATCTGGGAGCGTCATTCTTGATTATGCGGTTCTGAAGGGGTCTGGAAGAGCTGGGAAGAGGGTCTTTCCCATCGAAGTTCAATCGGATGCAACTCATTTGTTCTCCACCAAACCTCATTCCTGAATGGTTGAATGCGCTCCTGCTATCTATCTGCGTCAAATGATGGAGGAAATGAATCTCGTTGCGCTGAATCGAGGTTCTGGAGGTCGGGAAAGAAAGTGCTTCAGATGAACCTCCAGAACGTGATTCTCTTTTCCTCATGCGCTCCAGAGACATGCAATGGATTGGTGATGCTTAGAGGGTCTCCCCTGTCACTTTTATTAGCAAGAAAGCAAAGAAATGGTGAATGGACGGAAGCTCCAGTGAAGGTGTTCGGAAGAGGAGCTAATCCTCAGACCCATTATGATCCGAGGGGGATCAGAAGGTGGACGAGAAGGAGATTGGCATGGTGAACGTGTTGGCATGGTCCGATTGATTGAAGGTGAACCGAACTCCTCCTTTCGGGAAGATCAAAGGTTGAAGGTGAAGATTCTAATCTATGTGATTTAGATGAAATCAATGTGAAAAATAAATGCTAAATCAAAGATAAACGATCTATGTTACCTATAAAATGGAATAAAGGGAGGAATCACCTTGATCTGCAGTTAACGGCGGAGAGGCAGAGATGCGACGAAGGCCTCCGGCGACGTAGTTTGATCACGAATTTCTCTCAACTTCTCGCACTCCCGCTTGAAGGCAGTCGACCTCTGTCATTGATCAACTCGCCAGAACTCAAACTCAGGGAGGAAATGAGCTAAAATCAGATCAAATGCTCGTCGGAGGTGGAAAGGTAATATTTATATGTTGAAGTCCAGCGTGGGCTTGAATTCAAAATGGACGATGATCGAGGTGAGGTTGGTGGAATGGTTAGGTTAGTAAGCGAGAGGATTGAATGCGTGAAAATAATGGAGAAGGGAGCGGGAGCAGTTAGTGGAAGACATACATGGGAAAAATGGGTGAAGATGCGGTGGAACGCGGGTTGAGCGGGAATTAGGTGAAGACCTGCCAGTTGATCTGGGTCAACAGACCAGACTGGCCAATCAGAGGGCACAGAGAATACAACTAAAATAGGCTAAAAGATAAAACATAGAAAAAAGTTAAATAATTGAATTAAAAATCAAAAATAAATTTATTTAATTACATAATATAAATAAAAAAATATAAGAAAAAATAACGTTAATTTGGGTGATTTTTAATTAATTAAATAATGTATATACAAGGGTTAAAATAAACACAAGTTGTTATTTGTAGGTATGTATGCCTATATATACAATGTTCTGATTTTTAAATAATTATTTATACAAATATATACAAAATTTAATATTTTATTTATTTACATCATTTTACAAGGGTTTTAATGGTGTTTTTATTTGATTTTTAGGAATTAATTTATTAGGTTAATTAAATATGTATAAGTACAATATATACATGGTAATGCATATACGATATATACATGATTTTATTTTTGTTGATTTTTAATTTTGTGATTTTTATTTGTATTTTATATGAGTTAAATACAATATTCTTAATTAATTTAAAATAAAATACTTACAAATATACACAAGAAAATAAAATAATATACATAGTGTATATAGCTATAATATAAAATAGTACTCTAATTGGACACATTTCACACATTAACTCTGAATTTTATCAAATCACCTCCATTTTTAGATAATTTACTTTGGAGTATAATGAAAGTGAGTTTGATGAATTTGGAGTCTTGGTGGAGTAGATATTGATCTTGAAGGTTTGTACTTTATAGCTTTTGGAGAGTGATGTAATTTATACAATATATTCAAAATTTTGTTGAAATTATTTTTATTATTTACAAAGGGATTTTATTCACAAATTTCAAGAAGAGATATTTGTTATTTACAAAGAATTTGGTGATGAATAAATTAATGAAAGAGTGTGTGTTATAGACAATAATATACATATGATGAATATATACATGTGATAATGAATTTCCTGGATTTTAGGCCTCATCTCCCCCTACTTTATTCCTTGTCGATCAGGTCAAGTCTTGACTTTCTCTCGAGGTATGATTCAGCCTGTATCTTGCATATATACAATCTTTTATTTTCTTTACTTTTCCTTTATTTATTTATTTTAGATTAAAATAGTGATAAATGTACAATATTTGCACAAGTATTAAAGTTAGTAAAGAACGAATTTAGTGATATTTACATGTATTTTATAAGGGTTTTTAAGCTAAAATAAATGAATAAAGATGATGAAATGCAGATTCATCAATCATTTAATGGATACTCTTTAGAGATATGAAAAGATACCTATAACATATGCATATGCACGATAATCTCACTTTGCATTTAGATGATTTCTTTTCTACTAATTTATCTTTATTATGAATTTATTTGTATGCTATATGTTGTTTTGATGCGATAATTATTGATGAGTTATATGGCACCATATGCAAGCCCCAATGACACAATCAATATGTAAGGGATATAGATGCTTATAATATGAGTAGTTCATAGTGCATATCTAGATTCTCTATTTCAACAAAAGATTATATATTTTACTTGATTAAATAATATGTCAAATATATGGTATAGTTGGGTATTAATATACAATCATTATATTCTTGCACATAAAGTTTATGATTGTTACGTATGTGATTTCATTAGACTACATGGCACAATGTTATACGTATCATACGTAGAGATAATTAGATCTAGTTTTATAGACGCCATTATTAAGGTACATGCATGGTAAGATAACTACAAGTTATTGTTAAGGATACGTTAATTTTCATGATTTCGTATGTTAGATTATACAAAAAAATCTCTGGAAAATTAAAGAGACAAAAATAAATAAATTATGTTAAATGGGTGAACTGATTAACTAGAGATAATAACTTCAATACGAAACATGTTTTTCTAAAATGTTCATATGATACACTTATTATGGTTATTTTATATTCTCTCTACATGTATTTATCTTCAAATTCATAATAACTCAAGTGATTAACTTGTTGAGTACCCATAACTTCATGTCATCTATAGTCACTATGTTCGAAGTTTGTAACCCATTTAGGCTTCTCTTGATATATTATTAAAAATGTCAAATAATTTCTATGTGTATATATATACATAATGTTGCTAAATTTATAATAATGCATGCCATCAGCAATTCAGAACTATTATTGGAAAAAAATAAAATGTATCGTACATGTAATGATGTGACGTGGCTATTATCGTTGATAATGATATCACCTTAAAAGGAGCATGTGATACAATAGTATCGGGTTAATTCTTAGCTGTTGGTGTATGGTAATTACACACGAGCCTTTTAATTGATGTAAGTTATATTGTTCTTAATTTATCACATATATGGTACACAAATGATTGTTCTTTAATTGTAATTAGTACATGCATGAAAAGTTCTTAGATAATGATAAGATAAATACCATTGAAAATATGTTACTGGATTATGCGTTTGTAAAGTGTGATGGCATCGTGTATTAACATGAATGATGCATAGTTGATTACTCAATCAATCCTTTTATAATTTATATTAAGATGATGGGTCCAGAAACTGTGTTGTGTGATTGTAATTGCATGATTACTTGAAAATAAATGGTATCCAAGAATCTAATCTAATATGGTAACATCAAGTACTGAATGATTGTGTTATATTGGTTATGTATTTTGAACAATAAAGACCCTTTGATTAATGGAACTAAAAGGTTCATTATTGTATGAAGATGTATTAAAAATGAATATTGGCACTGCAACGATATATGGAGCAAAGTGATACGCTAAGTCGGGAGCCATCTTTAGAGTCCTTTTTGAGAGTCTAAAGGGCAACACCGTTCGAGGGTCTCGGGTTCAGTAATACGTAGTGGAAAGTCCACAATTGACTCATCGCTGATGTCATCACGTTGCATGTAGTGATTGAGTGACCGCTTGTGCCAGCTGTAAAAGCCACCAAAGCTGCCTAACAACTTATGCAATGAGATAAATTAGTATAAAGATTAAGCCAAGTGCTTATGAGAAATCCAAGTGCTTATTTGAATATTAAGTGTATGTGTGCAATTATGTGAAATGCTAGGTGAATATGTGCAATCATGTTATTGTTATGGGCATATGTGCAAATATGGTTGACCTAAAGAGCATATACAAAAAGTGTGGTATGCAATGCATGAATACAAAGATAATACTCTTTGGCATGCATAATTAAGTTCATTAAGGATTAATAAGATGATATTGCATGTGACAAATCAATTCTTTATATAACATGGTAATGCTAAAAAATGAACTGTTATAAGTTTTCTTGTGGGAACAATTACCCTTGTGTTACAGATTAAATAATTAGTTGTGACTTGATTTCTACGCTAGTCAGTTTGACCTTATATAGACACATACTGAGCCTTAAGCTCATACCATATATTCTTTTATTTTTATTGCAGGTCAATGTGAGGAAAAATTTAGGGATATTTTGAGTCTTGTTGGTTCTGAAGGAAGGATGTCTTTGTACCTAACGGAACAAAGGATCTTGGTTTTATATTAGAGATGTATACTTTTATTTATAATGGAAAGTTAAGATGGTTCCTTCTATTATTTATGATATCATTGATGTTATTGAGTAACGTTCGGAACCGACGTGGCGTTTGATATGTTTCCGCTGGTCACCGAGGATCCGGGCTGTTACAGGTGGCATTGGAGCAGTCTTTCCTCTGGGCAAGAGATATCCAATCATTGATGCCTTAAGACCTTTAGTATATAAAAAATAGGTAGGTAACCGAAAATTTAGCATGACCTACATGTCTTTAGAAGATAACATGAGTATTAGATTGCTGGCCAATTGAAAGATAGAACTAGCCTTGGAGATTGCAGATTGTCCCAGTAAGGCGAAAGTGACTTTAGTAGACCAGATACACTAAATTGATTATTTGTTGAGATAAAAAAGGAGGGTCGAGTGATTAATTCATTATCGACAATGTACGACTTATTGGCTAAACAATGTTCTCATGTACGACTTGAGATTTTGGAAGTGATATGAGATTTTTAGATAAAGTTGTTGATGATCTTATGACCACAATCATCAAGAGATATGACCATCCGTCCTAAAGAGATATTGACTTCAGTACAGATGACATACCAGTGACTACATCGATATGAGTTAGATGAGATGAAAAATAAATTAAAGAGACCATTAGATAAGGGATTGGTGAGATTTGGTATTTCCTTGGAGTGTGTGCATTACTTGGACTTTACTATTATTGAACAAGGTTACTACAAAGATAAAATATTTGCTTCTTCATAGATGATCCATTGCAATAAGCAACCATCTTCTCTAAGATTGAACAATAGTTAGGATACCATTAGTTCAAGATCAAGGATACATGCACATTAAAGATTACTAAAAGTTTCGAGTGGTTCCCTTAACATCACAAGGCACCGGCTACTTTATGAAGTTCTTTAGTTGGGTAGTTTGAAGAAAGTTGATGATACTCTTGGTTGATGACATCTTAGTCCATTCACCAATTACCTTCCACCCTATTTCTCAATTTATTATTGTAGTTATGGGAATAGTCAATATGGATATCATTAACTTCCTTTTAGAAAACCTAACAGGGAAAAAATAAAATAAAATGTATTATGACCTTTCATATGTGATAAAGTTTATCCGAAACTAGCTAGGTTATTGGTGATGCATAATTTTGATCACTTGATCTAATTAATTCTTACAAGATGAGATGATAACTTTTCTTAAGATTTTTATTTAATTATACCTAATAGAAAATATATGTTAAGTTAATGTATACTGAATTTTTGATATGTTAGTTGCTAGTGATAGGCACAATCCTTTTAACATATTGCCATATCCCAACTTGAGTTAGAATTATCTTTCTTCGTATATACCATAGTTGTACACCTTGTTTTATTTTTTTTATCATATTTCGTGAGTGATGATCCACAAATTGGCCCTTACAATTTCCTATCAATGTCTAGCTGGGTTGATTACTCTTGTCTCATATGTGAAGATATATTCTTGTGGATTTGTTTATTTATAATTAAGACCTTGAAGGAGGCGATTGTCATATTGTTAGAAAAGACCTAGATACAAGGGAATGGCTCTAAGGTAAAGAATAAGAAAGCGGGTCCCATAAAATGTGAAGAGCAAATCGAAGAACATACGAATGAGATGTGAGTCAATATCATGAGTCTTTTGTAAGTTTATTGACCAATAAATTTCGAGACAATTTTTTTGTAGTTGGGTAGATTGCAACCCAAATGTTATTAAGAGGAATTAAAAAAAGAATAAAATAATAAAATAAGAGGCAACATGATGGGGTTTGGAATGATTGGATGTTAAAATTAGAAGGGTATTTGTGACAAATACGTATGAGATATTTGTTGGGAAGCCTTCAATGACCTGGATTCATCCCACGTTCTCCCTTTCGTTTTGCTATAAATAGAGTTATGCTCATAAGTATCATCCGTCCAAGTTACTAAAACGAGAGGGAGAGAGAATGAATAAGAGGGAGGGAATGAACTAAGTAGGGATGAGCATTGGGTTGGGCCGGTCCAGCCCAGCCCGAAGCCAGGCCCGCATAGCCCGGCCTAGCCCGAACTCGAATTATTTACGGACTGGGCTTGGGCCAAAGATTTAGTCCCATTTAATAATTGGATCGGGGCCGGGCTAAGCCCTTTAGGCCCGATAGCCCGGCCCGCATAGAAGCCCAAAAGTAGGCCCGTTAGGCCCGATAGCCTGGCCCGCATAGAAGCCCACATAAAGCCCCGTATTTCTATAATATCTTTATGAAACTCTTTCCAGTAGATAGTAGAATCATATATATGACCAAATCAGTGCAAAACACTAGGATAACTAAACAATAAAGACCTAAATAACTAATAAATACTTCATAATGAAGATTACAATCAAAATAACCAAATGAGGGTGCGCCAAGTATATGGGCCCGCTAAGTCTAGACTTATAAATTTTGGGTCGATCCAAGCCTAATTGATTTTTGAGACATTATGGGCTGGCCCGGCCCAGGACCGACCCATAATAATTGGGATGGGCTTGGGCCTTAAAAAAATTAGTGGACCTAGTCCCGGCCCAAAGTCCACAAACATAAATGGGCCTGGGCCTGGGCCTTGTGGGCCCGACCCAGGCCTGGCCCATGCTCATCCCTATGAAATAGTAAATGTGTAAAGGAGATAGAGAATGAGTGAAAAGAAGAAAGAGAAAGGGACGAGTGAAATGAGGGAGAGTGAATGAGTGAAGAGAGAGAGAGAGAGTTAATGAGTGAGAGATCAAGAGAAAATTGGAGAGAGGGGAAGATCTGGCAACGACGGCTCTCTTTGTCGGCATCGAATGATTATTCGGCGGAATCGAAGAAACGTCGATGTGATCTATGATGGTTTGAATAGTCGGAATTGAGGCATCTTTGTTGACGGACTTCTCCTGTCGTTGAGGTATGTGTTGAACCCGTAAGAGTGACACACAAAAAAATTAGTGATCGTTTCTCGCCATAATCATGCCGATTATTTTTCCATTATATAAATTTGCATCGATACGTTTCTTGCTCTAGTTTGTAACGATAAATAATCGGAATTAACATAATCTCAAAGATGTCCATGCAAGTGTTTCTCAAGAATTTGCTGGATATTCTTTAGAGATATGAAAAGATACCTATAACATACGCATATGAATGATAATCTCACTTTGCATTTAAATGATTTCTTTTCTACTAATTTATCTTTATCATGTATGGATTTACTTGTATGCTATATGTTGTTTTGATGGGAAAAATGTTGGTAAGTTATATGGCACCATATGCAAGCTCCAATGACACAATTAATATGTAAGGGATATATATGCTTATAATATGAGTAGTTCAGAATGCATCTCTAGATTCTCTACTTAAAAGAAAAATTATATGTTTTACTTGGTTTTAAATAATATGTAAAATATATGGTATGGTTGGACATTAATATACAATCACCAGATTCTTGTACATAAAGTTTATGATTGTTACACATGTGATTTCCATAGACCGCATGTCATAATGTTATACGTATCATATGCAGAGATAATTAGATCCAACTTTATGGACGCTATTATTAAGGTACATGCATGCTAAGGTAACTATAAGTTATTGTTGAGGATATGTTAATTTTCATGATTTCATAGATTACAAAAGTTGTACCCGTGAACCAACCTCCTAAAGCAAAATAAGCGCAAGGAAAGAGGTACAAAAAATCTCTGGGAATTTGAAGAGATAAAAATAAATAAATCCGGTTAAATAGGTGAAATGATTAACTGGAGATAATAACTTGAATAAGAAACATGTTTTTCTAAAATGTTCATATAATGCACGTATTATGGTTATTTTATATTCTCTCTACATGTACTTATCTTTGAATTCATAACAACTCATGTGATCGACTTGTCGAGTACCCTTATCTTCATGCCATCTATAGTCACTATGTTTGAAGTTCGTAACCAATTTATCCTTTTCTTGATATATTATTAAAAATGTCAAATATTGCTATGTTTATGTATGTATATATATATAGATATATATAATGTTACCAAATTTATAATATTGCATGCCACCAACAATTCACGACTATTATTGGAAAGCAATAAAATGTATTGTACATGTAATGATGTAATATGTCTATTATCATTGATAATGAAATCACCTTAAAAAGAACACGTAATACAATAGTATCGGGTCAGTTCTTAGCTGATGGTGTATGGTGATTGCACACGAGCCTTTTAATTGATGTAAGTTATTTTGTTCTTAATTTATCACATATATGGTACACTAGTGATTGTCCTTTAATTGTAGTTAGTATATGTTTGGAAAGTTCTTAGATAATGACAAGATAAATACCATTGAAAAGCGTGATGGTATCGTGTATTACCATGAATGATGCGTGATTGATTACTCAATTAATTCTTTTATAATTTATATTAAGATGATGGGTCCAGAAATTGTGTTGTGTGATTGTAATTGCATGATTGCTTGAAAATAAATATATAGTATCCAGAATCTAATCTAATATGGTAACATCAATTACTGAATGACGGTGTTATATTGGTTATGTATTTTAAAAAATAAAGACCCTTAATGGAACTAAAAGGTTCGTTATTGTATGAAGATGTATTAAAAACGAATATTAGCACTACGGTGATATATGGAGCTAAGTGTCATGCTAAAGTGGGAGCCACCTCTAGAGTCCGTTTATCGAGAATCTAAAGGCAACACCTTCCAGGTGTATCGGGTTCAATAGAATCTAGTGGAAAGTCCACAATTCACTCAGCGCTGATGTCATCATGTTCCATGTAGTGATTGAGTGACCGCTTGTGCCAGCGGTAAAAGCCACCAAAGCTGCCTAGAACCTTATGTAATGAGATAAATTAGTCTAATGAATAAACTAAGTGCTTATGAGAAAGCCAAATGCTTATTTGAATACTAAGTGTATATGTCCAATTATGTGAAACGCTAGGTGAATATGTGCAATCATGTTATTGTTATGGGCATATGTGCAAATATGGTTGACCTTAAGAGCATACACAGAAAGTGTGGTATGCAATGCATGAACTCTTTTGTATGCACAATTAAGTTCCTTGAGATTAATAAGATGATATCGCATGTGACAAGTCAATTCTTTTATGCAACATGGTAAGGCTGAAAAATGAACTGTTTCAAGTTTTCTCGTGGGAATAATTACCCTTGTGTTACAAATGAAATAGTTACTTGTGACTTGATTTCTACGCTAGTCGGTTTGACCCTATCTCGACACATACTAAGCGTTAAGCTCATACCATATTCTTGTGTTTTTATTGCAGGTCAATGTGGGGACAAATTTAGTGGCAGTTCGAGTCTTGTTGTTGGTTCTGAATGAAGGATGTCGTTGTACCCACTGGAATAAAGGATCTTGGTTTTGTATTAGAGATGTATACTTTTATTTATAAAGGAAATTTAAGATGGTTCCTTCTGTTATTTGTGATATCATTGATGTTCTTGAGTAACACTCGGATTCGTCGTGGCGTTTGATATGTTTCCGCTGGTCACCTAGGATCCAGGATGTTACATTACCTGTAGGGGTGAAGGTTGTCTCTTGTGGAGGAGTTATACTTCTACTCGATGGACTCAGCGTCCTGAGGTGGCATAAGCTTGGCTACAATATGGGGAGATGCAAAACAACACGACGATGCCATGGATCTCACGGTCAAGGTTTTTATTGCTCGACCTTGCGCTCTAGCTGTCACTTGGAAGAAGGAGATGAACCTCTCTCTGTATTGAGATTGGTGGAAACCCTCGACGATGACGGTGATTGGGTTTTGTCGAGGGGAGGTTAGGAGGTGCGTGACTTGCAAAAGGGGGCTTGACATAGAGGGAGGTGATCGGAGGTCGTTGGCGACATGGATGAGGGTGGAGAGGTGAAGTTCAGGTCTATGGCTGTCACTGGTGGAGAGGAGAAGGCAGGGGTCGGACGTGGCTTGCGAGAGGAGGAAGTAGAAGCACGATCGTTCGATCAGCCAAGATCGAACAATAGAAGAAGCAACACGTGGAAAATAAAAAGAAATAAGAAGAACAGAAAGAAAAGAAGAGGGACATTGGATGAAGGGGTATGGATCCAACAACTTTCAAAGAAAGAGGTTGGGATATTAAGTGGAGGGCACGTGGCGGCTCCTGGGGATACCACGTGTCGCCTCCACAAAATTCAGAATATAAATTAAAAGAAAAACCTAAATAAAATAGAAAATGAACTCAAATCGAGAAAGTTTCTTCACAAAAGTTGATCGTCTCACTGAGATCCACAACTTTCATAAGGGGATCAAGATGAAAAACGTCTTTTGTACAAACTCATTTTTTGTTGTATATAAAATACCATATTTTCTATTTTATAAGTTTTTGTGATTTTTTAATTAAAGAAAAAATCAAATAAAATAGAATGGAAATATTTACACGTTAATCTAATTTTTGGGGATTTTTAATAATTAAGAAAATAAATGAATAAAATTAAAGAGACTTATGTACTGATTCTATATACATACTCAAAACGTTTTTTTTATTTTTCTAGTATTTTGAAATTGGATTTTTGCAAAAATTTATTAAAATATAAATCAAAAGAAAATAAATGAAAAAGAAACAAATTAAATAGAGTTAATTATGTACATAAAATGATGAGTCAAAGTTAGTAAATATGTACAATATACAACGAGGACACAAAAACCAAGTTTCAAATATGAAATTTGATTCTTTTGAATTTGTTTTTGATTTGTAGATAATTGAATGTACATTAATTCAAAAGTGAGTAAAGGTTCATAGGAGATTGAATGTGAGAGTTATTTGACTTTACGTCTTTTTGGTCTCAAACTAGGGTTTGGTTTTATTTGACATATATACAAGTTGTGATTTTTGGTATTTTTCTTTTGTTGATGTTAGTGATATTTACACAATGAAGTTAATTTTATTTAAATTGGAGTTAGTGTAAATTAATCAAAAATGTAAGAAGTTAGGTTAATGTACAGATGATTAATATACACAATTTTTTGGCTCCTTATTAATGCAAAGATGAATGATAAAAATACATCTTATTTACATATGCATGAATGATAATAATGCATTATAAATGCATAAATGCACTTAATTACTTAAGGACAAAGCTCTATTTTCAGTTATTAACATGATGAGTCACAAATTCATCACACTGACATTTATTTTATTAAGATAACATTCTTGTAAATATATGCATGAGAATAAGAAGCATTTATTAACATAAAGTATGCACAATAATACAAATTCTGATTTTTTTCGTATTTTTTGTTTGTTAAAGTTAGTGATATTTACACAATAAGGTTGATTTTATTTACATTAGAGTTATGTAACTTAATTAATAAGGAGTTAGGTTAATATACAAGTGATTTATATACACAATTTTTGGCTCCTTATTAATGCTAATATGAATGATAAAATATGCACATTATTTACATTTGCTTAAATGATAATGCTGCATATAGATGCATAAATGCACTTAATTACTTGAGGACAAGGCTCTATTTTCAGCTATTAAAGTGATGAATCACAGATTCATCACACCGACATCCATCCATTAAGATAACATTCTTGTAAATACATGCCTAAGAATAAGAAGCATTTATTAACACAAAAATAAGCACAAAAATACGAAATAAATAAAACCAAGAAAAGAAGAATGCACTTGTACATATTGTAATAAATAGGGTGCAATCATATATATTTCACCTAACCCTAGAGACCTAGGCATTATGACTGGGTCGATAGAAGAAAAAGAGAAAAAAAGTTAAACAAACACCAAAAATATATTCTTCATTCATATATATCACTTATGTATATATTGTACAAACTTCACCAATTTTTAATAAATTCGCATCAACCCCAATTGATGTGAAACTACTCTACATTGTAGACAATAATCATATTAACCAATTAAAATCCATTAAAAATATTAATTTTGTATATACATTCAATAAAACCAAAACCAAAATTTGTATATACTTATGATTAAGCTCACTTTTCATTATACAATCACATATGGAAATATACTCACCTTATGAATAGTGTACTCTAATTTAACTTAAAACAAGACGGTGGAAAATACTTATCTATATATGTCTTACTTCGACCGATTCTCAATCTAGTAAAATCCTAGTGGTAGTACATTGGTAGTATAGTGAGTCTGCCGCCCAAAGGGTCATGGTTCGAATCCCATGAGGGATGCCCATGAGGAAGATTTATTCTAAAATAAATAAAGGGCTCTATGAAGCATGGAATAACCCGTAATGGAGCACAGTTATAGAAGGACACAGAGAAAAATTTCAGGCTGGTGTCATGTGTGGTATTGAAGGCCAGGTTGGCCACATGTCGTGTTCGAAGGCCATGTTGGCCAGGTGTGTTGTAAAAGGTCATGTAGGACAATTGTTTCTGGTAGAGAGGCCATGACTCATAGGCGCGTCATTGTAATATTTGTTTTTGATTAATAAAAAATCTTAAGTTTTGACAATTAAAACTTTCTTTTCTAAATTTCCAATTCAAAAAAAATAAAAATTTGACGTAAGAAAAATTAAATAAAGGAAAAATTCTAGACAATTACTTCACTCCTAATTAGTATTAGAAACACGTAAATATATCTAAACAAGTACCAAATGAAAACATGAAAACTAAAATCACACAAAAGAATACCACTCAAGTTGAGCACCAGATTTACACACTAGAACATCTATACCTAGCTTCTAACCTCCATGAGTTCGACACTCATATATGTACCACTAGAGAAATCACAATAGTTTTGTAAATTCAAAGGTTGATGATTTTATCAATTATAAAATAATGATAAGAACATCTTAACACAAAGTCATATCACTAGGGCATTTAACAAGAAGACTTGTACAATGGTTGTAACATTGTGATTGCAGACATGGGATGTATTCAGTACTGAGTTAACATCGTCCATTTGGTGGCGAGTCTGATACTGTGATTGACCACTAAAAGTACATCGATTTATAATACCAAATAATTCAAAGACGATAGACGGACATGCAATTAATGGTTCTCTTCCAATAATATTTGAATGATAATTTTGATGATAAATAAGCACGTTTATGTTCCTGCAAACAAGGCTTTGAGGAATGCCGTTCTATGAGAGTCATGCAACTCTTGATTTTATATCCATCCCAATAATAGTAAGACGTACAAAGATTTCCATAAACAATTTTGACGGGGCCAAGCTACCGAGTTTGTCAAACTAAAAAGGTACGGTATTCAAGCTTTTATTTATCGTGTTTCACTTGTAGTAAGCGAGCTCCGAAATGTATAACGCCTCTTATAAACATGTATACTTAAGATGCACCCAATTCGAATCATCCTCATATGCTCTTTGTCATTATCATACTCTTTCATGCTTAAATATCAGTACCAAACCTTACACACAAGTATATAATTAAGCTCAAACTCGAACTCTAGATTATAAAACATCTTATATGAGCCAACCTTAATTAATATAGGTATATTCCCTTGTTCATGTTCTAAACTTGAGTCAAATTTAAAAAGGGCAAAGCCTTCTCCCACTTTAAGTAGGATCAGCTACATGGATTCTTATCAAATCTATGTTGAAAGACCGGACTAATTTTTACGCTTATTGTCGGCTTCAAAGGGGGATTTGAACCCTAATCTTTTGGGTAGTATGTACACTGCTCTAACACCATATTATTGAAGTGGGTCAAATATAAATCTTATACAAATATATCCTTTTATGAGTGTGTGTATATATATTGAGTCTTGCGACTGTTCAATATCACGTTACTCTATTAGTTTAAATGATAATCACATGCATCCTATTATAATTAATACCAATCATAGAAGGTCATATCGATATCGATAACGCACCGGTCCCCTCAGAAAAGAATATATCGGAATATATCAGCGATATATGGACGATATAGGTGGAAATGTTGGAAAAGGCTAAAAAATGGCATTTTTTTGTCATTTTTTCAGAAACTAAGATCATCCAAGATATTAAAATAACAAATAACCTACAAATACACACTTATCTCACACAATCGATCATTTATACCCCATATATCGCACAAACTGATCACTTCGAATATATCGATATTAATGTTGATTCCTGACTTATAAATATTGGAAATGGAGTTCGTCCAAGTTCTTACTTCTTAAAACACTAAATAATTTACAAATATACTCTTAGATAACACATATCGATCATTTATAACCCTTATATCGTACATATCGGTCATATCGAACATATCGTTGGTACTGTTAATTGTTGATCTCTAGATATTGGAAATGGAGTTTGTCCAAGTTCTTAGAACACTAAGTAACTAACAAATATACTCTTAGATCACACATATCGATCATCTATGACCCTTATATCGCATATATCAGTCATATTGAACATATCAATGTTGATTGCTAACTTGTGGATGTTGGAAATGTAGTCCATCAAGTTCTTAGTACACTAAATAACTTACAAATATACACTTATACCACACATATGGATCATCTACGATCATTATATTGAACATATCTGCCACATTGAGCATATCATTTGTTAATGTTATTTGTTGACTTGTAGATATTGGAAATGGACTTCATCCAAGACTTATATTGCATCACATATTATGTATAAATAAAATGTTTGAGCTATTTTTGGAACCAAACAAATAAAGAGCATAATAGCATTTGTTAAAGAGACATAATTCATAATAATATTTTTGAAAGGGGAAAAAGATGAATTAAATCGATTGGACATCTCCAAGTTGAAGAACCATTGTATGCACCCCCCTGTTGCACCATACCTATCAAACAGGGGTCTCGCTGCCTGATCAACGAGCCTCGGGGGTGGGTAGGTTAGCCCCATGTGCGGGGGTGCGGGAGCATCGCCCCCGATCCGAAACAAAATATATAAAACATGATGCGTTTTAATACTAGAAGTAGCAAAATAATTAGTGAAATCAAGCTTACAATGGTATTATTCATCTATATATATCGGAAAAATTTCGACGATATCGGCCGATATCCGAGATTTTTTTGTATTGAATCCAGACATTTTTGACCGATATAAGCCTATATGGTGATATATCACCGATATATTGGTCATATATCGCCGATATCCTGGTAAATAGATATGCACCCTGATACCGATATCCCCTTCCTCTCGATACCCGATATATATCGCCGATATATCGCGATATGACCTTCTATGATACCAATAAACTCGTGGCCATTTGATAGAAAACTGTCCAAACATTTCAAAAACAAAATAAGCATCTCTTGCAATACCATTTTGAGCAATTGTTAGCAATATTTTCGTAATTCATCTTTTAAATCATATATTGGCTAGTGGTTGTTATTGGTTTTGCCTAAACTCCTAATAAACGTGACCCTTGAGCTGCCATTCAACACTTCTCCACTCTTGAATACACTTGAAGGAGAACATGTTTGAGAAGCTTTTGTACATGTCAATTTTTTCAGCCCTTCATCTTCAAACCCCTTTGGTTTGCATTCAAGGGCAGAAGGAAAAGGCTACATATACGCGGTTATGGTAGACTCTCCCAAAATAAAAAAATGACACGCACTCAAGCGCCCGCGCGCACACACACACACAAAAGATTGGTCTTTCTTTAAAAAGAATCATCCATATTTCGTTTAAAGGATAGTTCTTCTCATAGATATTACATTCTTTATCTTACTTTATATTTTCTAGAAGGCATTTTCTGGGACAAGAAGTTTAGTATCTTCGTCTAAGAATCACATTACAAGCATCTCACAACAAGGGTCCTTAAATGCTTTTAGAACATACAAGTTTAATCTAGTGTCAACAACGAAGATATCAAATAACACAGTTTATTCATCTCCAAATCTGTAAAATTCTGATCTGTTTCCTGCACGCAGGAAATGAAACAAGGGATAAAATTGAACACCTACTATGGCGCAGCATCTTCTGATGAAGCAGTGGAAGCCGAGTAGTAGTTAAGTGGAACTTCAGCAAATCTGTTCACGGTAAACAGCTCTCCTTATTCTCCTCAGACAACTGCAGGTTTCAAGGAGCGGAGATCTGAGATTTTATCAGCATAAAAGTCAGGTTGTATTTCATTGGTGGGGCTCTGGAGCATTTGAATGTTTGTGACACCTGCCAGAAACAATAAGATCATGTCAGTTCTATCTTGTGACATTCACAGCCAATTCAATTTTTGAGACAACCTTCACCAAAGAAAAGGGAATCATCATGAATACCTGAAAGAACAAGAAGAGTTTTGCAGCCACCATTTTGCCCAAACAATATATCCGTATCTAGTCTGTCACCAACCATGCAAATCTGGGATTTCAGTATGCCAAACTCCTTGGATAAGTAGTCCATCATAAATGTCGAGGGCTTGCCCACAACAAGAGGTTCCTTCTGGGTCGAGCCGCGAATCGCACCAACCATTGATCCACCACCTGCCCATTCCTGAGCATCAGTTAGATGAGTCACTGCATCACGATTTGTGGCAATAAACAAGCATCCTGGATTTTCTCTTATGCAGAGGGTTCCATATTGAAGCTTGTAGTAATTGATGTAACGATCAAAGCCAACAACCACAGCCCCGACATCCTCATCATGTTCCATAAAGAAACCAGGTTTTAACTCGATGGTCTTCTTGCCATCTTCGGGGCCACCAAGATATTGATATCCAGCCAGTTCTAGCTCCTTCAGAATGCCATCTTCACCGATTACATAAACCTTCTTATCTTTGGGGAAATCAATGGACTTCAAGTAGGCAGCTGCGGCAAAAGAAGAGGCGAAGATCTCCTCCTCGTTGACATTCAAACCAAGCGCTTCGAATTTCTTTCCGTATTGTTTCCTAGATTTAGTGGAGTTGTTCGTGACAAAAACCAACCTTTTTCCCTTGGAGCGAAGCAGATCAAGTGTCTCAGGCACCCCATCGATCAAGCTGTCCCCTTTCCATATGACTCCGTCACAGTCGAAGAGAAAGGTTTCGACGGAGTCGATAAGGTCTTGTGGGTTCTCCAGCCTTTTGGCAGCACCGGCGGCGGCACGTGCGGCAACTCCCGCCCGCGTCCCGTGCATGTTCGCTGTCTGGGTCCTTCTCGTACGCAGCGACCTCCCGGTAAAGGGGGAGACGAAGCCTGCAATGGAGCGCAAGGAGAACCCCGTGCCGCCAGCAGTAGAGTTCGCGGTAATGGCGGTCAGCATGCCCAAAGAGTTGGGTTATCCCTCTCCGAGAGTTTTGGAGGAGTTGGGAATGGGATGGGGAACGAGGGAGGCGACATTTTCCTCTGGTCGAGAGCTTGGGAGGATATGGAGAAATGATTGGTGGTGGAGATGGGCTTCCAAGGGAAGGGTTGGTCTCCTCCTCTAGTGGAGCTTTCTATCATCTGGGGACGGGCACACACACCTTAGCCACAGCTGCTCTCCCTTTTTTTTTCTTTATTTGCATTTTTGAAATTAAAAATCCAATTGAATATATGTTTTTATAACTTCTATTATGTATTCGAATCAAATTTCACGTATAATCGATATCAATCGCTAATTTTTTATCATAAAGTCAACGGCTCCCCAGCTTTATATTTCGACGATTTTTTTTGTTTTTAAAAAAACACTTTTATGTATTTTCATCCCTATATCCTTTTACATGACACTCTAATTTCATCAGAAACAGAGATTCCTATACACTCAATCTAGAACATGTAATTTTAACGGTCTTAAAATTGTTGTAATTGACTTGTTCTAGATAGGGGGCATATGGGTCTTTATTCTGATGAAATTAGAATGCTATATTAGAGGGATATAGTGATGAAAATACATTGTATATTTTCCAAAAAAAGCAAAAAAAATCATCGAAATATGAGATAAGGGCATCCCCATTAAACCCTTTTTAAATCCGACCTTTTAGCATTCGAGTAGATGTTTTTATACCTTCTATTATGTATACTAATAATTTCACATAAAATCAACATTTATGATTAAATTATCTTAAAGTGGTATTTACAACTATAATCCTGGATAATTTCATATTTATGTACATAACCTTCAATAATCATGAATTGCACCTAGAACCTTAAAATCAAGACATTTTTGTCTTCTAATGTGCATTAAATTTATAAACATTGTCTATCTTTTCTCCAATTTTTGATCCACTCACCACCTCCCGATTTCACAGAAAGGAACCACACATGTCTTAATTGTAACCAAGAGCACTACCGATCAAAAAATGGCGAAATCTTCTCCCACTATAAGTAAGGTCGGCTGCATGAATTGCTTAAATCCACGTTGAAAGATTCGACTATTTTTTATTTTGGTTGTCGGTTACTTAACGCAACGCAACCCTCTAATTTTTTGGATGGTAGATACACTGCACTCTCACCGGGTCATTTAAGCGGGTACAAGAACACTGTCCAATAAGAATTGTTAAATAATCATTAGCTGCCATCATCTCCAGATACATGAAAAATTGTTGAATCTGATCATCTTCACAAAAGGAAAGTCCAGATTCGGGCCTATTCCAACCGACCTGTCCTCTGAAGTAGCAGCTCCGTCGGTCGGTGCACGAACGGAGATTGCAGAGGATGAACGTGGAGCTCAAATGCACACATCTAACGACGCAAGAACAAAGCCCAAACGTATGCATCCAGGCACTTCTGAAGCATTTGCTACGATCCCAGAGCCTCACCACCACCATCACCACCGTCCAAGGGAACCACCTTCTGGAACCACAGCCTTCAACCTAAACGTACACACCAATCCCGTCTCCGGGTAAGCGGAGAAAGGAGGAGCCTTATTCCACCCCGAACCCAACTGCAATTGCACAAGCACTCCACCGTTCGTTACACAACTATTTCTCAACCAAACCAATCTAAGCAAGCACAACGAGGTCTGATCACCTCCTCTCATGGAGTTAGCAACGAAAACTAACATCATATCCTTCCTGAAGCTCTTGTCCGAGAACTCCATCGTCTGGGCGGAGCAGATGGTCACCAAGTGGGATCCCAATATCAAGGTTTTAACAATCGAAACAGACATCAAACCGGGCATGTGTCGGTTTTTGGGTTTTATGGTCAGACCAATGGAACCGACCGGTAGAACCGGTGATGGCGTCATCAATCCAAAGAAGTCAGAAAAAATCGAACCGTTGTATTGTTGGTTTAGTTCGTACGGTTCAATCGGATCGAACCGATTTAGACCGGTATATCATACAAATAAATATGAAAAATGCTACATCATATCTTTCGAGGATTTGTTTACTCTTGTCCTTCCAAGTTTTTTCAATAACACTTATACCCCTATTTTTAATACAATTGTATGTGTCCCCTATATTTTTTTTACAAAATCAATAGTATTGATCTTTTATCAGTACACTTGTGCTCCCATTTTATACCAACATAAGGATGATATTATGATTTTTTTAAAATATAGGATCATAAGTAAAATTACTTAAAAGTTAGGGGTATAAATGTTCTAAAAAAACTCGAAAGTGCATAGTAATCATATTTAAAAAATTTATACAAATATATATATATATGTGTGTGTGTGTGTGTGTGTGTGCGCGCGCGCGCGCGTGCGCGCGTGTGTGTGTGATGTAAAAATTAATAATTTTAAAAATATTTAAACTCTAATTAATGATAAGTGTTGTTAATTTATTGCTTCTCATAGTATGACTATGGCAACATCTTTGTTTGTTGTTGTTATAAGTGGATAACATCATACACAATGTGAGGAGAGAGAGGAAATGCTCATATGGCCGGAAGGGACAAGCGATAATGAGTCATTGGCACATGTGAAGGAGAAGAGATAAAGAGATACTATACTATGGATTAGAATGAGAATAGATTATGAATATTTATGAAAATGTTTGCATTTTGTTAATTTATTGGAAATTATTTTTTGTCAAAAAAATAGATGGTTGAACAAATGATTTGGTTCAAGGTTTTAAAAACCAAACCGAACCGATCGCTTGAACTAGTTAAACCAAGAACCGAAGGAAAAATGGTCCAACCGCCCGATTTTTACTTAGAAAATAAAAAACAGTCAAAACCGATCAAAATATGGTTGGACCGCATAAACCCGGTTGAACCGATTGAACCAAACCATCGGTTCAACCATCCATTTTTTTGATAAAAAATAACCTCTAATAAATTAACAAAATACAAACTTTTCAGAAATATTCATAATCTAGTCTCATTCTAACCCATAGTATAGTATCCCTTCATCTCTTCTCCTTCACATGTGCCAATTACTCATTATCGCTTGTCCCTTCCGACCATATGAGCATTTCCTCTCTCTTCTCACATTGTGTATGATGTTATCCACTTATAACAATATCAAACAAAGATGTTGCCATAGTTATACTATGAGAAGCAATAAATTAACAACACTTATCGTTAATTAGAGTTTAAATAGTTTTAAAATTATTAATTTTTACATCAGACACAGACACACACACATATAAATTTTATGAAATATGATTATTACACACTTTTGAGTTTTTGTAGAATATTTATACTCCTAACTTGTAAGTAATTTCACATATGATCCTATATTTTCTTAAAAAAATCACAGTATCATCCTTACGTTGGTATAAAATGGGAGCACAAGTGTACTGCTAAAAGATCACTACTATTGATTTTGCAAAAATATAGGGGACACATGCAATTGTATTAAAAATAGCAGTATAAGTGTTATTGAAAAAACTTGAAAGCATAAGAGTAAACAGATCCTCGAAAGATAGGATGTAGCATTTTTCATATTTATTTGTATGATATAACGGTCTAACTTAGTTCAATCCGGTTGAACTGTACGAACCAAACCAACAATACAACAGTTCATTTTTTTTATGATTTCTTTGAATTGCTTACATCATCATCGGTTCTACCGTTCGGTCCCGTTGGTCCGACCATAAAAATAAAAAACTGATACATGCCCTGTTTGATGTCTGGTTCGGTTTTTAAAATGTTGGTTTGGTCCAATTGATTCAACCAGGTTTGTGCGGTCCAACCGGGTTTTGATAGGTTTTTATTTTCTAGATAAAAATCAGGTGGTTGGACTGTTTTCCCTTCGATTCTTGGTTTAACCGGTTCAACCGGTCGGTTCGGTTTTTAAAACCTTGCCCAATACCTCATGCTCACCTTATGCCAAAGTTACAACCATCTTCTTCCAAAGCTGTGACGAGGCCCATGCTTCCTCTTGGTCGTCTGTGACATCTCACCAAGAGATCTTCTTCGTACCAAGACCCGGTCACGAGGGGTATCCAAGGTCGTCAGCCCGCACGGATACAACTTGGAAGCCCGAGTTGGTCACGAGCCATGCGCTGCATTGGGAATCCTTATTGGATAGGACGATAGAAAGGGTTAGCGACATGCTTGCCAATCTGCAGCTATTGGCCCTGCTTCGGAAGGACGATGACTAAGATCCCATTCAGAGATCTTAGGCCTAAGGGTGTAAAGGGTGGTGAATCCAGGTGTGACACGATGGAATTGGATGCGAATGGGGGAGGTCGTCGGAAGTAGTGATGAATTCATGATTCATCAACTTTATATGGATATCTTTGCAAAATCTCCTTACTAACTCACTAATTAAATCCTCTAAAATTAATTTATTAATATTCACTAACTGTGATAAAAATTAAGTTTAAATTCTGTAATTAAATAACCTTATTTTAACCTAGATTGAACCTATTTTTTATGTACAAAAATAATGTATTCTGACCTAATTCTTTCCTAAATTTATTCTTTAATTTGTTACCTAACTTGGCATTAAGATTTTCCCATAAAAATCATAAAATCAAGAGAAAATACAAAATTCTGACATTGAATATTCTGTACATATTTTGTCTTGGTTGATTTTATTTTACAATCTTCTAACCTATAAAAAATCTATAAAAATATATTGATTATGTATGTATTGTATATAAACTAATTCACTAATTTAAATCTAAGTAAAATATAAAAAATTATAAAAATACAAAATTACAATATTTTATTATTTATAGAGTACCTCCAAAATTATGTTTTGTACCACCATATCTTCTCCACTCAATTACCAAATTGTACCCAACCTTGCCTCCAACAAACTCTTCTCCATTATCTTCAGAAGCTAGTCGAACTAAACCAGATCACAACCCAATCAACTCTATAAAAAGCCATCACCAGTTCCGAAATCCCTAATCTGCCACTGCCTTGGACCAAAAAATGAGAGAGAGGGAGTTAGAAATCTTGGTCTTGGTTATAGCATGACCAAGGTCCTCCAGTGAAGACCCCCCTTCCGGATGCGATCCATGAGAATCCCTCCATGTTGTTGCTCAATCCCTGACGAAGCAACCAAGCCTCATACAATAGTCAACATTCGAGGGCGAAGATCGGAGCAGCCTTTCTGCTACTCCAACCTTAGGCGAAGAACCATCAAGAATACACCGTCAATGTAATCTCCTTCATCCCTCTTTTCTTCTCCATCTCTCTTCTTCTTGTTCTCTTAGTTAACTCCGTCATCCATCTACTATCAAATCATCCTCAATCGCCTTTCTTCATCCCAAAACCTCCAAATTGACCCTATAAGATCACACCCATCTTTCTCCCTCGACCACTTTCCTTCTACCATCCTGGCCTTCCATCTCCGGTGGATAAGTCACCGCAACAGTAGCTCCATCCCCCATTCGACATAGGAGCTTCCTCCATCCACTTTTTCTGTGGCCAATAACAAGGCCTAGGACTTAGACCTCGACACATCTTCCTTGCAGGTACCGATCCCAAGAGCTCTTGCCTCGCCATCAGCCTTCATCATCGTAGCTTCGCCTCGCTCCTCCAACGTGCAACCATCATCGATGAAAAGGGAAAGCACATGAAGAGAAGCAACAACCCTCTGATCTCGACCAAAAGGTTCTTAACTCGACTGCCCAAGGCCCCTCGATCAAGAATGGGGCCTTCATGAAGAGGATCCTTTGCTGTAGAGGGTTACAGTAGTGATCCTCCCTAATTTTTTAGTAACTTTGATTCCAAAATCTAATTTTATAGATTGGATCTTAGATTAATGATCTACATATCCTCGAAATTTCGCTCAAATCCGAGCTTAATTACTATTTTATCTTAATGGTCAAATATGTAGTCAAGATCTAAGCGACATAATTCTATTTAAAACGATTCCAATTTTAAACCATCAAGATAAAATAGCAAATAAGCTTGGATTTGAGCGAAATTTAGAGGCTATGTAGAGCATTAGTCTAATATTTAATCTATAAGATTAGATTTTGAAATCAAAATCACAAAAAATTAGGGAGGATTATATCACCTCTACTGTAATTGTATTCACAGCAGAGGATCCTCACACGAGGCCATGTGGAGGAATAATATCCATTATATCAAGAAAACAAAGTGCATGAGGCACGTGATTTGGAACATTTATAGGCATATCCTTCCGGTTATCTGGAATCACAAGCAGATCCAACCATTGGAAAATTTGCAAAAAAGGATGGTCGTGTTTAACAATTTACAAAAAAGGATGGCCGTCTGGTTTAGTGAGATAAGGTGCGGCAAGACCTCCGCTAGCCTGTTAGCGAGCAACTTTGACGTTGCAGCAAGAGATAGGTTTAAAGTCACCGAGGGAGGAAGGTGAATTCACCTTCGGGACAAGAGTGAGGAAGATATGGTTGACTTGCCGCACCATATCCCCCCCCCCCCGCATGGAGGAACACTATCACTGCAATGAGAAGAACTTTGATGATGATCCAATGTGACTTAAAGAATTTTGAGTTGAAGCCATCAGGGCCAGGAGACTTGGAGTTAGGGATGGCCCTAAGGGCACTCCATATTTCATCCTCAGTGAACGGCCTTTCCAGCCAATTTTTACGGGTAGAGGAGAGAAGCTTCTTGGGCACATGACCATTCCAGGACGTCCTCTCATGACCGTGAGGTGTAGAGAGTAATGCCTCAAAGAACCCCACAACCTGGGTGGCAATATGCATTGGGTTATCCACAAGGGAACCATCAGTACCAAGGAGGTAAGGGATGTGATTCCTTGACTCCCTAATTTTTGCAGCCAAGTGGAAGAATTTTGTTGATTTATCCCCTAGCTTCAGCCAAGAGACCCTGCTCTTCTGTCTCCAGGCGGCCTCTTTTTCGTCATCCAGTACATTGATATGTAGTTTGACATTTGTCTCAAGCTGCATCAAAATGGGGTCGAGAGGTGAGTCTCCAAGAGCAAGAGTAACAGTATCCAGGAAGCGAGTACTCGCCTTGAGGTCAGTCTCAGTATCCGCAGCTCTCCTCGCCCAAGTTTTTAGGGCAGTTTTCACTTTTTTAAGCTTCATAGTCGGTATAAATAGGGGGTTTCCCCTGACATTTTCCGCCCAAGCTTTTTCCACCAACTCCGAGTAGCCATCCTTACCACACCAGAAGTTTAAGAAGAGGAAAGGCTTAGTTCGGTGAATTCCCCTCACGAGCTGGATTGTCATGAGAAGGTGGTCAGTCATTGCCAAGGGGGAGTATGAGAGCTTAGACAGAGGTAAGAGCTCCGGCCATTCTGGATTGCAAAGTGCCCGATCTAATCTGGCAGATATCCTTGATTGGCCCACAAAGGAGTTAGATCAGGAGAGGGGATTGCCCAGAGAGTGAAATTCAATGAGACTTGCCCGATCGATGCAGCCGTTAAATTCTTCTGTGGCCCGAGGAAGAGGGGAGTTACCCCCGACCTTTTCCGAAGCGAATCTGACAGTGCTGAAGTCTCCCATGAGCAGCCAAGGTAGGGTAGTAGTGTTGGCAAGGGCCTCAATGTCAACCCACTGCACACCCCTTCCACAAGGGTTGTTGAGTCCGTATATCACGGAAAGTTGTAGGTGTAAACCACCTTTATTCTCGCAGTCCATTGTTACCATTTGCTCCTTAGTCATTATAGGGATGCATGACCAAGCATCTTCCTTCCATAAAATCCATATCCGCCCCAGCGGTGTTGAATTGTGGTAGGAACTCCAGCCATTCGGAATCTTTCTTAAAAAATTGTTTATCGAGCATGGCCTTTTTTTTTTGAACTAGGCCGATAATTTCCAAGTTTTCTTTAAGCATCTCCCGAAGCATTGCCTTTAGTTTACCGGGTTTATTTAAACTGCGGACATTGCATACGACATTAAGATGAGTTTTGGTGTGCGGCAGGCCCATTCTGGGCGTTTGGCTTCATTGGCTGAGCTTTAGTCTTCTTTTTCTTGCTGCTGTAGGTTGTCGACCAAACAAGGTTGGTCACAGAAATCACTAGCGGAGGGGAAGCTCCCCAGGTTCACAGGAGTCGTTGGTAGATGATTCATTAAGGTCCAGCTGAGTTGAGCTTACGCCCTTGGCATTGGAAGCATTAGCCCGGCGTGGGTTCGCGATCTGGCCATGAAGGACATGCCTACATCCGAGATAGAATGTGGCATGCGTAGGGGTTTTCTTGGGAAGCTTGCTTGGTCCGGTGGGGATTCCTCAACCCTTCGATCCAAGGGAAGGCTCTTTGGGTGCGACAAAGGGGGGCTCGCATGAGGGAGAAGCTTTGTCCTCAACGGAATCCTTATTGGAGCCGTCTGCGCAGGACGATGTCGCAATGGGCGTCTCAGCATGGCCATCCGACGGTGTGAAGGCCGAAGTAGTGTTATCCACATAGAGAGCCGAAGTCCCTATGGAAGAAGGAAGAGCTACTTCAAACGCAGGTTTGGGGAGGGGGCAGGACTCCGTACTATGATCAAAGGTGATTCAATTTGAGCATCGTTGTGGTCGCCATTCGAGCTCGATTTTGATTAGGGAACGGCTCCCCGAGCGCAGCACAAACAAGATTTGTTCAGGAATCTCTTTAGCCGCACTGATAGAGATACGTCATCGAGCATAATCCTTCCTGTCCCCCTGGCAGTAGGGGCGTCCATGAAGAGCGGCGTGCCCAGAACACTGGCCAGTTTGTTGAGAGCCACATCCGAGCCCCAGGCTTAGACCATGGAATTTTACCCAGATCGGGAATTCTGAAAGCAGGTCCTTATCAAGGAACGTCTTTGCTTCCCATCTACGGATAACCATGAAACGTCCCTGGAAAATCCAGAGGCCTCCATCCAGAATCCGAGAGCATTCCTCGCTTGAGGACAATTTTAGGTAGAAAAAGCCATTTGTGCGAGGAATGAGTTGAAAAGGACCTTGAGGTTTCCATACCTTGTCAATGAAGGCTCTGAGGAGTTTGACATAAGGCCTCTTGCCCATGATGTAGAAGACTAAGGTGTTGGCCCATCTCGCGTCCATGGAAGCGATGTCATCTTCCGAAAGGAGGGCAACTTCCTGTCCGTCTATGAGCGCAGGGACAATATAGGACATTCTGCGCGCAGGAGGGGCTTCAACGTTGGCACAGACGTCCCGCCAGGAGAGACGTGGGGGATTGGGTTCGGAGGGGAAACATGATGCCGCAGGTCCAACAGGGTGGGGGGAGGCGGCAGGGCCATGGTTAGGGTTTTTTGGTGGAGCGGGTGGGGGGCGGGAGGGAAAAGGTTCCATCCGTGAGTAGTCTTTATCAAGGGTAGGAGGATCGGGGATTGTATCAGTCTTGCCCAAGAATTGGTTTGTGGATTTCAATGTAACAACAGTCCCAAACGCGCTTGTATGAAGATTGATATTTCAAAGGCCTTTGACTCTGTGAACCACCACTTCATTCTTCAGCGTCTTTCGGCCATGGGCTTTGGTAATGTTTGGATAAATTGGATCCGTACATGTATATCTACAGCCTCCTACTCGGTTCTTGTTAATGGAGTCCCCTTTGGCATGTTCAACGGCGGCAGGGGTCTCCGTCAAGGCGACCCTCTGAGTCCACTACTCTTTACTATCGCAATGGAACAACTGACTGGTATGATTGACCTGGAGGTTGATAGGAAGACTCTACAGCCTCTTGGTAGAGGCTTCAAGGTGGCACCAACACATCTCATCTATGCGGACGACCTGTTGTTCTTTTGTCGCTGCTCCCTTAAGTCGCTTAGAACGGTCCAAAAGATATTGGATAATTTCTATGACGTCTCTGGGCTAAAGATGAATGCGAGGAAAAGCCGGCTTTTCTGCTCCAAGAATACCCGGGGGGAGTTCGTTTATAACTTGGATGCGGGGCTCTTGGGCCAATCCCTGCCCACTACCTACCTTGGGCTCCCTCTGGCGCACTTGATTGGGGGCAATAGAGCTGTCCGTTCCCTTGAGGACAAAATCAGGGAAACTCTTTGTGGTTGGAAATCAAAACTCCTTTCCATGGCCGGGCGTGTGCAATTATTGAATACTGTGATCAATGGCATTCTTCTTTACTGGGTGGACGGGACCATAATACCTAACGCAGCAATAAAGTGCATCTCCTCTATGTGCGCGAACTTTCTATGGGGAGACAAGAGTCACGAAATTGCGTGGAAAAAAGTTTGCCTTCCCAAAGCGGAAGGCGGAATGGGACTGCGTTCCCTTGAGGACCTTACCAAGGCCGCGCCCATTGCTTGGGCGTAGAGACTACTCACTTCTGAACATTCCCTCTGGGCCTTCTACATGAAGAACAAATATCTCCAACAATCTAATTTCTGGGATGTCCCAATGAAAACAAATGCTACTCCCATCTGGAAGCGACTGATGCGCCTTCGAACCCATCTTCAAACTGATTTTGGTGGGATTAATCTGCTGCTCTCTTTGGCTCACACTGCTGGTGGGCTATCTTTTCGTTCTGCCTTTGATTTGGTCAGACATAAAGCCCAGGAGGCGACTTGGTGGAAGGAAGTGCGGTATACCAAGGCAGCCCCTAAGCACGCTTGCTGCCTTTACATGGCGGTCCATGACAAGCTGCCTACTCGTGATCGCCTGGTTAGATGGGACGTCACCCATATTGGGGACTGTCTGCTTTGTGAGGCCTCTACGGAGTCTACTGATCATATCTTTTGGTCTTGCCCCTATGCCTCCAAGGTCTGGACTGGGGTTTGCAATCTCATCCAGCTCCCACGTATGCCTCTGGACCCGCATTTGATGGACTCGATTCGTTGGGTCCAATCCCTGCAAAGAAACAACAACCATGTTGGCCCGACACTGGCAACTGCCCTCGCTGTGACAGGTTGGAGGCTTTGGACGGAGAGAAATAGCATATGGTGGACCTCTACGTCTATTCCCGCAGACTGCCTCATCAACCTCATCGCGTGGGATGTTGATACTATGAATACCTAAGCTTCTTACTGCTGGGTCCTGTTTTGTTGTAACTCTGTACCACTACAAGGCTGATATTGCCTTGTATCCAATAGCAAAAATTATGTAACGTCCTATCTATGGACCTCCTTTTTTTGTGAAAATACAAGAGATATACTTTTACCTCTCAATAAAAAAGGATGGCCGGGTTTAACAATTTACAAAAAGTCCCCAAAATTTGTCAGAATTTTTTGAGTTTTATACCATTTTGTAGTTTATTTGACGCTCTTTTATTTGACATGTGATAGACCAAATCTGGATATCAATGAATTAATTCTCAATTTTTAAGTGCAACATCGGCTTTGAGATTGTGTATTCATTTTGAAGTCATTGATACTCCGAAAATCATGTAAAAATAAGTATTGTGAAGACGTTTAAACACAGCAACTTGTGACTTTGACTTAATTGAATTCAACTAAACCATGTGGTCCGAAATAATTAATCTGTGAATTGAGTATTGGGTTTTCAATTGGACCGTAGTGTACAATTTTGGGAAAGCAAAAATAGACCAATTTCATCATGGATTTCTCTCTCATGAATGATTTTTGTACATTTTCTGTGATCATTTTCTATGCTTAAAAAATCATTTATTGCAAACTAGGACTTTGTGTTCTCCTATTTTAATTAATTCATATTAAATTCAAAAAAATTCTAAAAAAATAAAGTGGTCCTGAAAAAATCATCGCACAATTTTAGTTTAGAAAATTTTGCAATTTCACCTTCGAAACCTAAAAATACCCCAAAAAAGTGCATGCATCAAATTCAATTATTTTTGCATTAAAAATGTGTTTTTCGTTCTTCCTGCATTGATCTTTAAGGAAAAATATTATTTGATTTTTGGAATTTAATTGGACATAAAAATAATTCATGCAAAACAAACTTATTTCCTTTGAAATCTTGTCATATATGCATGTTTTAGCAATTTCTTTTTGAATAAAAACAAAAACAAAAATTTACAAAAAAATAATAAATTCATTTTTGAGAAAATTCAAAATAAGTTGGTTGCCTAGATTGATTCTTTGCCCACGTTTGTGCCTCCTAGAGGTGGACCTTAGGACTTACTCAAGAAAAATCTGTTATATTAATCAATTTCTGATAATTTTACGATTTTTATTTAGCATCGATGGTCTGATTACATCTAAAATGACGTAATAAAATAAGATAATTGGTGATAATCAAATAACGACATTGTGGAGGCAATCGGTCAAGGTTTAGAAAGTTGGTATGCAATATTCATTTGGTCAGCCGGTCTAGAGCGAGTACGCGGATAGGCGTAAGTATATGCGGATGGGGTTTGTATTATTTCTATTAAAAATAATTAATAATGTATTAATAAACTCGAATATTAGAAATATAGCATAGGAAATATAAAGTATAGAGCTTTTAGTACAATGTGATTTTAAGTAAAGCGTTTTGAAAAAGCAGCCACATATGTGAATGAACAAGTCACATATGTAATTTGTAACATTATCCAGCAATATCAAATCACATTGATTGGCCTTTGCTATGAGCTACCACATGAAGTCATCTACTTGCTAGAACATGTGTAGAAACTTGATTTAGCCTATGCAGATTTTCCAAAAAAAATGGATGCGATTCACAAGCCAATGCCTTGGTTGTATATATTTATATTTCAAATCCAAATATTCGAGGTCAACACAATTGATCTCAGATCATACTAAAATGTCAAAATCAAATCAAAAACTTCATAGTATATTTTCAATGCATGTAAAAATAATTAATCCCTTAACTAGTTTTCAAGGTAATAATCTCAAACTAAAACCTGATATGTAAAATTTCTATATTATCATTACAAACATGAAAGGCTAAGCATTTGTTTGCACTATGTCTATATATATATATATGATTCAAATGATCAACCGGTATCTCCTTTTGTTATTTTCCTCCACGATTCCACAAACAAAACCGTATTGTTCAAACCATAACAAAGCAAATTGGTTCGAACGTTTGGCTCTAAAATTTCCTCAATGCAAATTGTGAAAAGGTGAACGAAACCTTACATGCAACTGGAGATACTATCATCCTTGAATGCAAAGTTTAAATACTTAAAATACCACTGAGAACAGAAGGAACGAGATGCAGGTAGAGTGGGAACTGAATGAGAAAGAATACCAGTTAGGACAAAGAATTAGAAAAGAAAAAGGAGATACACAAGAATAAAGAAAACACATGAGAATAAAAGCTTACAAAAATCGACATTGCGACGACCAGAGAGAGAGAGTGTATATGCACGAGCAGAAGTAGGCCGCATTATGAATGTATTTCCAAAGAGTTTGCCAGGGGACAATTCACTCTCTTTGGAGTGCTTGGTTGGGTAGGCATGCTTATACAATCATCTCTATCCCCCTTCATGGACAACTATGTCGAAGTGAGGTTTATATATTAGTTGGAAGACTACGCACTTATGAATATATTTCCAAAGAGTCCGTCAAGGGGATAAATCACTTGCTTCGGAGTGCTTAATTGGGTAGGCATGCTTATATAGTCGTCTCTATCCCCCTTCATGGACAACTATGTCGAAGTAAGGTTTATATACTAGTTGGAAGAATGTGCACTAAATTTTGCATCTCTACTAGCTAATAACCCACCACTCCATCTCAATTCCATTGATGCGGCATGTTGCCACTTCAAGGATTATACTAAGAACCAAGGAAAGGAGTCCTATCTCCCAGTGTAGAATAGACTGAACCTTGCCATTAGGTGTTGAGAATCCACTGCAGAAAAAAATGTCGAATCTTGCACAACCAGATCAGGGCCAAAGTTGGCTTCTTTCTCGCAAAACCTGCAGTTGGTACCTTTTCCCACACCTCCTTGATTCTGATACCCCTAAGTAGAACGCTAGGATTTCTCAATTGGGTGGGGATAGGGGTGTTGGAAAAATCTCAAGTTCGATATTCGCTCAGGTCGATTTATTAAAGGTTCGATTCAGATTTGGTTCGAAAATAAACGAGCCAAACCTTTATATAGGGTTGGGCTCGTTTATTTAAACAGACTGAACCTTGAAACAGTAGGTTCGCTCAGGTTCGATTCGTTAGAAGTTCGATACACAATATATGTTATATCTATATATGCATTTTTTCCACAAAAAATTATGAGGAATGAGGAATTTGCATTATGATGCAAATGAGGTATATGCATAAAAGTCCACAGCCCTTGATCACGACATACCAAAGAGCTGTGATCATTCCGCAATCTCAAAATACTTAGATTTCAAAGACTTTCACTGCTCATCAAACCTTAAACGAATCGAACCTTCACGAATCAGGACCGAGCCGAACATGAACACCATTTTCATCTTATCGAACCCGAACATCTAAAAATGTTAAACGAACCGAACTGAACTTGGGCAGGGTCGGTTTGTTTACGCCCCTATGAGGGGACATACTCGAAATTGAGCGAGATGTTTTCTATAATCGGGTTAAATGTAATCAGGTATACATGTTTGTGTTCACAGTTTATCTCTAATATATATGCGGCGCATATGTGGCTGCATATACATTTTTACCACATATAGAGCGACTATGGACTCCTCGTCGTACTTTGCCCCCTACTCTGCATATGCGGGCCGCCCGGACTGACTTCATGAACACTGCATTCGATTTAGGATCACTTTAAACAACTTCGTAAATAGATTTTCCACCTTTCAAATAGTATGATCCATGAATTTTCTTTGTCTTATTGTTGTGTCTATCTAATTATTTCAACATTTATTTATTTCATATTGTTGTATATATTTTGTCAAGTCTCTCTGATCGATCTCCTTCTTCTTATGCGAGGGAACCGGTGAACTCGAGCGACGACTTCGAGGGCCAACACATCTTGGGAACAACAAATTTAGGAGATTCTAAGGATCGATCCTACTGTGAAGAGCCGAGAAGAAATTTTCATTTCTTTTGAGTATGAGAATGTATCCTAGGTCATACGATTATATTTTCATCATTTATTTTTTTTGAAAATTATAATAATCATTTCTACAGTATTTCCAATTTAGGATGTCGCATTTGTACTCGGACATGGACACTTGACCTTTTTCGAACCCAACTAGGTGGTCGATGCCTATTTTTGTGATTGATGTAGTCCTAGGATTGTATCACGTTATTAGAACTATTGGACTTCTTTCTTTCTACTCATAGGATTAGGACCACACATTCACTTAAAAGACACACTAGATCGATCTTATTTAGCCAAATTAAATTGCTCTATCACTCGCTAATAGAAATTCATATCCTAGATGTGATTTCTTGTGCATCACTAGAAATATCTATTCAGAAAAAATTTAAAGTCTATATTACATCTTCATAAATTTTGCAAGGAAGCACTATAAGTATTTCTGACCCATAATACATCATCGTGTTTCATGTTGCATCGCTTTCCGGATTCTCTCCGATTTTTCATTCACTTTGGATTTAACAGAAATTGGAATTCATGTGTAGATGATCTCTTGAACTGATGCAAAGAAAGTGATAACCTATTTCTAAAACAAGGGGATTGCTAACAAAGGTGACAGCAACAAAATCGAAACAAAATTAGATATCATTGTTTACGAGAGATCAACAATGTCATTGTATACATGTACCATCCAGATAGAGAGAGGATGAAGCCATCTAGAACCCAAACCCATGGTCTTGTACCATAAGTGCTTGGATCTTGATAACTTTGATCCTTAAAGCTGTAAGTACTTGCCTTTGACAATACAACGATGTTTGGTGTGTGAGTCTATGAAACCTTCTTAAGACCCGATATTGAACTTGGAAGCCCGAGCAAATGATCCTCTGGGTAGGAGGTGACATGCTCACTAATTGTCATAGGAGACTCATATGTGAATGTATAATCAACTACTTGCATAGTCACCAAAACTGACAGTCGAACCTTCACAACCTTCATCGTGTTGATTTGATGAATTTGGGGTATTGTTTGTGTATCGTCCTGTGTGAGTTTTTATTAGTGTAATTGAACATATTCCACCTTCATTCATTTCCATTCACATCACCCTCTTAGAAGATGTTTGAATATTGGCATTCATACCCAAACTCCGCAGGTCGAGCCTATCAGAATGTATCCCTATCATCTTCGTTGTATTTCTCATTTACATCTCGAAGCAACCCTCTGTTCAAGAAAAATTCTCCATATTCACCATTCTATTTTTCACCCTCCATATCGATTCCACATTCTCCATACCACTATTATCCACCTTCTTCGATTACAACATACTAAGTTGATCGAATATTATATGTACAAAATACAACGAGAAAATTTTGAGATGGAAAGGACTGTAGCCAAAATAAAAATGAGAAGAGATACATGATTATCGGCTAAGGAAGAAACCCTTATTTTCGAACTGTGTCCTACTTGGGATGACGCTCTTTCTGAGTACAACCACTTCTCCTTTAAGTTAGAAATAATCACAATTTAAGAAATTGAGCCACAATACATAGGAATTTGAACTCACGACCACATCTTAGTGATCTCACAGTCACCTTGTTAGACATCATAGAAACAAGAGGCTCTGATCAGTGACACCCAGTTGGATGGATATTACTCAGTGTTGAGATTCTTATGTTATTGTCGTATTTATTTATATTGTTTATTTCTCTTGTACCGTTTATGTAATTTACCCTTTGAGCTTTTCTCCTATACAAGAGAGCTCTAGGGTTAGATGGAATGTAATTTTTCTTTCTCCCTTTCCACATGGTATCAGAGCGACGGTCCTAGACTGGAGCATGTGCCATAAATCCCTGCCCCCATCGAGACCCTAGGCATCTACGCACCTCCCCTCTCCCGCGAGCCTCCGCCTTCGCACGCTCGCACGCCTCCGCCTCCGTGCTTGCGCGCCTCCGCCTGCGCCTCACACACATCTGTGTGCCAGTGCGCCTGAGCATCTACACCCCACGTGCATCCACGCTGTGCATCTGCATGCCAGTGCACGTGCCTGCGTGTGCAAGTATCTTTTCTCGCTAACATCTCGTGTCTTTGGTTCTGTAGCTTTTGTTCATCAAATGTCTCCAGGTCTTGACAAGCTCTCTCCTAGAGCTGTCAAATGTGTGCTTGTTGGGTATTCCAAGACCCAAAAAGGATATCGCTGCTTTGACCTTGTTTGACGAAGATGCTATGTTAGTGTTGATGTTACCTTTTTTGAGTCCGTTATGTATTTTTCTCCCACAGGTGACATGCTTACTTCTTCAGAGGATGGAGAAGAGGTCTATATGCCACTTCGTCCATCATTATCATCTCCACCACCACCTCCACCACCACCATCTCCACCATCACAACCTCCTCCACCGTCACCTCCACCGCCACCTACTTTCTTTCCGCATGTTTACCAATGACGCCCCCTGCTCATGTGCCTCCTCCATCATCCAACACGTTCAAGGTATGTTCTGAACATTTGAGTTTTACTGATGGCACTGGTGATTTGCATGTACAGACTGAGGTACAGGACGTGGATACTATCTCTTCTACATCTGCTGAGGATCTGGATGTGCCTATTGCACCAAGGAAGCAAAAACGGGCGTGCACTATGCATCCTATTGAGTCTCATGTTTCCTTGGGGTGTCTTTCCAAGGATTTTTAGAGATTTGTTATTGGCCTGCCTACCATGGAGATACCACAAAATATCAGGAGGCACTACAGAGCAGTCAATGGCATCTGGCTATGGAGGAGATGGCAGCTTCACAGTCACGAGTTACGTGGTAGTGGTGTTGTCAAGCTCCACCAGGTGCAATTGAGGTTGGTAGCAAGTGGGTATTTATTGTGAAGCATCGGGTTGACGGTACAATAGACAGACACAAGGGCCAGACGTGGTTGCTCGTGGGTTCACCCAAACCTATGGGGTGGATTATCAAGATATTTTTTCTCCTGTTGCACGTCACTCTTCCCTGTGGATTCTTGTTGCTGTGGCTATGGTGCTATGGTTCGTGATTGGACGCTTTTTCCAATTATATGTAAAGAATGCTTTCTTGTATGGAGATCTGGCAAGAGGAGGTTTACATGCAGCAACCACCTGGGTTTGCTTGCTGAGGGGTGTCTAGTATGGTATGCCGTCTTCATAAGGCTATATATGGCCTTAAGCAGAGTCCGAGGGCTTGGTTCTAGAAGCTCTCGGAGTTGATTGAACAAAAGGGGTTTGTCAGATCCCACTACAGATCATACTCTCTTTGTTAAGAGAAATCAAAGAGTGTATTGTAGTTGTTTTGGTTTATGTTGATGACATTGTTATCACTGACAGCTATGAGCAGGGCATTCAAGCTAAGGACTTTCTTGGGCAACAGTTTGTTACCAAGGACCTTGGCATGCTTCGTTACTTCCTTGGCTTGGAGTTTGCACGAAATCAACAGGGTATGGTTATGACGCAAAGGAAATAGGTTACTGATCTTCTATATGAGACATGCATGATAGGATGTAGACAGCTACTGCCCCAATGGATCCTAATGCTAGGCTCTATGATGATGACTCTGAGGAGGTGGACAAGAGACGATACAGAGAGCTGTAGGGAAATTATTATATGTTACCATTACCATGACTGATATATCTTTTGTTGTGAGCAGAGTGAGCCAGTTCATGGAGCAATCTAGGCAGGTACACATGGATGCAATATGCATGATCTTGAGATATCCGAAGTCATCTCCAGGTACGGGTCTTCTTTTTAGAAGAGATACTTCTCTTACTGTTACTGGGTGTGCAGATGCAGATTATACTAGGTGTCTAAGGACAGGAAGTCCACTTCATGCTTCATCGTGTTTGTTGGTAGCTCATTGGTCTCATGGAAAAGTAAGAAACAAACTATTGTTGCTCGATCCCAACGCAGAATCAGAATATAGGGCCATGGCCCAAGGGAGTACAGAAATGATGTGGGTCAAGTCTGTATTGACCGATCTAACGATTGAAGTGCCTCTTCCTATGCACCTCAAATGTGATAATCAAGCAGCCTTGTTCATAGCTAATAATCCAGCATTTCATGAGAGAACAAAGCATATTGAGGTAGACTGTCACTACACTCGTGACTTGATTCAAAAGGGGCTTATTTCAACGTCTTATGTCGCTTCAGGTGATCAGATTGCAATCATTGTTGTTCCAAGATGAGCATGATAGATATATATGCTCCAGCTTGAGGGGAGTGTTAGGATTCTTATGTTATTGTTGTATTTATTTATATTGTTTATTTCTCTTGTCCCGTTTATGTGATTTACCCTTTGATATTTTCTCCTATATAAGAGAGCTCTAAGATTAGATGTTATGTAATTTTTCTTTCTCCCTTTCCACACTCAGCTCAGAATTTCATTTAGGAGTCACAATATGATGAGTATGCCAAACCTTATGCCAACAGACACCAATGACAGAGCACAAACGTCTCCATGTCTGTTGAGGGTGTCCTTTCTAGAATTATGAAGAAATTCATTTCAAAAGATGACATGATTAAGTAAAAGTCATCTGAATTATCGAACCATTTTTGCGCCGAAGAAGAAGCAAGGATCAAAGAGAGCAAATCCAAGTTTGAAGGACTGCAAGCTATCACTGAATACGCAGCACCAAACAGTTGTAATCATTTACCATATGTTCGATCCACCATTCTATTCCAAACCGAGACAACCATCCTCCTTCCATTTCTTCTGAAAGACCAAAAAACTGAAAATCCAATAAACAAAAAATTTTGAAATAGTTTGACATGAAAGGATTAAAATGCATATTATTTGTCAGCTACCATTAAGAGAGTCCATAAAATACATGCCTAATCTCAAGACATACCTGAAGAATCTGTATACACCCAAGAGGAAGAGTAGGAAGAGGATTCGTATAGAGAGACATATAGTGTTTATGGCCAATCGATGATTTTGAAAACACAAAGAGCCGAGGAGTAAAAAGGATGTCCAAAGTGGAATGCAACTGTTGAAG
Source organism: Ottelia alismoides (assembly GCA_037367405.1). NCBI lineage: Eukaryota > Viridiplantae > Streptophyta > Magnoliopsida > Alismatales > Hydrocharitaceae > Ottelia > Ottelia alismoides. The sequence continues at coordinate 293,830 of JAZKJV010000681.1, forward strand.
ACCTCACATTACCCCGTTTGAATAGATAAAGCATCAGAAATCAATATTATTTCAACAACCGTGTTCAACACACTCAAACTCGATCCGCTTCAAAAATCAGCGTGATCATTCAATTGTCTAATCGGTCCACCAATTGACTGAAAGGAATATTAAAAGATGCCCTCGTGGCTTTGCAAGCTGTAAACATAGAGTAAATTTCAATGTCTTGAACATTGAATATCTTGGAGAGTTATCGCTATCCCCGATTATTTTTGGCATGCCACTCGTAGCCTTCACTAAGGTGAAAATGGATTGCAAGATACGAGAAATCAAATTTCCCAAGCACGGTAAGAATGCACCTGCTATGACTGATGACAGCACAATCCTCCCTTAGGCTTCCGACTATGACTCCGACAACTGTGACTTCACTGAGGTCGAGCCTGTTGATGAATGCCTCGATGCATATTTCGCTCGCACATTTCTTCCCAAGGACCCATCAAAAAGACATCATGTTATCTTTGATGTGACTATAGGTGGAATCCTTAAGGAAACAATTGTAAAGTCAATCATTGATGTTTATGATACAAACAGACTGGAACAACCATCATTAAGGAATCAGATATACCCGAACATCGAATACTGTAAAACCTTGATGGAAGTTGCACATATCAACAAGAATTCAGTCACATTCCCTAGCACTTGCCCTAAATTGAACACAATCATTTTGGTTTTTCTTGACATTTTTTGTGACTAGACACCTTGGAACTTCATACCAAAAACCGCTACCCTCATCAGTAGACCACCATATGTAACTAAGTCTATGAAAGAGCTCCGACGAATCAGTGGATGATCATAGGAAACCGACCTACACAAACATTGTTTATTTGGTGTAAAGAGGAAACAATTTGATTTCTTAAGATGTTCCTTTGAACCTCTTAAGCTATATCAAAACGTTCGACCTCTGCTTGATTCAGGTTCTAGAAAACTGACCGAGGAGATTTCCTTAGACTCTATTTGACTTAAATGCCAAGTGAACTATCGAAGATTGTACCGAACTTGAAAAATCTGATTCGGTCATCCGATGCTAAATTCAATGATCCACATGTTTATTCTCAAACCATTTTGGACAAAAATTTAGTGTGTTGACTCTGATTGAGACTACTTTGGTTGGGATTCCAATTACTCTATAGATGATCCTGATACATACACCTTTACATTCCATCCAAACCCAGTCCGCAAGAAGCTTTTTCGTAAATGTTATTAAGTTTGTATTGATGCGATAAAACCGCTTAAGGTGGTTTGGTCATGTGCAAAGGAGGTCGGCTGATGCAGCCGTTAGGAGATGCAAGTTTTGTGATGTTGAACCATCTAAGAGATGGCGAGGAAGGCCAAAGAAGTGTTGGAATGAGACTATACGAAGGGATCTTAGTTTTTTGGATCTAAGCTCAATTTGAATTTTAAATTTGTCATAGTCAAATTAGGATAAGTTGTTTCCAATTTGAATTTAGTTTCTATTTTTGTAAAATCATCCCTCTTATATAAAGGGATGAGGGTCTGGTGTTTGAGGCAGTCAAGTATTAAAGAAAAAATTGAGATTATCTCTCTCTCTCTCTCTCTCTCCTTATCTCATCTCTCTCTCTCTCTCCCCACGTGGTCTTCACATTTCTCCTTCTTCAACCTCACGCTACAGGCGTGTTCTTCTTCTCAACCCTTCCAATTTCTTCTTCTCAACCCTTCTAGTTCTTCTACAAAAAATCCACCATAAAAATATTATTATTTTCGTCGACGCCGAATCGATTCTGCATCAATTGGTATCAGAGCATGGCCTACAGATCGTCCTCACGATGTGACGATCCGTATCGACATGTGCACCGACACGCGCCGACACACCATCGTTCATCCGAACGAACACGACGAGCCATCGCGACCATTGACGCCTGCTACAAGGAAACGGAACACATGATACGTGATTTGCAAACCAACTTCAACTCCATGTTTCGAGATCTAATGGCTAACTTTGAGGCCTTCCGCGACGCCCAATCGAAGCCTCCAACCACCGAAGCCGCTGCCGCGAAGTTTGACGAAGAAAACGTTGCGGCGGATGAGAATCCGGCCGCTGTCCAGAAGATCCCAGATCTGATTCCACCACCGGAATCGATTCCGCTGCCCCCTCGGGCTATTCCGACACCATTCCAGCCGTTACAGGTACCCCCTCCCGCCGCAACCTCATCTCCGCAACCCCTTCCCCTACAGCTCGTCCACTCCAGCGCCCCGCGCCCTACCCTTCCCCTCCCGTGCGCACCCAACGCTCCCAGCCCTCCGCACACCCCTGTGCATCACCACCCGCACCCCCTCTCGGGCCCGCAATCCCCCTGCGCATCACCGCCTACTCCTCTTCCCCTGCCTCCCCCACACCGCTCGGCCTCGCCACCCATGACCTACCCTTTTCCCTACAGGCCAAGCCACCACCCCCGCACCGCCGCCCCCAAGCCCCATCCGAACCGCCTGCGCCTCCACGCCCCTCTCCATCTCGCAGACCTCCCCAGGACCCCCCTCCTCCTCCCGCTACCCCGCGGCCCCTCCCTCTCCAACCCCCCTCCCCACAGCAGCCGCCGCCCCAAGTCGATAAACCCTGGCGACCCCCCAGTGCCCGTGTCCTCCCGCGCCAAGGCCCTGACGACCCCCACCTCCCCGCAAAGCCGCACTGGCCCCGCCCGCAAGACCACCGCCCCAGCCAACACCATCGAGAAGTCGTCGCCGCCAACCTGTCGGAGAACCCCTGCCGCCCTCCCGCGCATAAAAAGAAGGCCCGAACCCTAACCAAACCGAGATTGGCGGAACATGCGTTCCTGGGAATGAGGAAATTGATTTGGAAAAATTACCAAAGGGACCCCCCTGATATGAGTTTTTATCTAAAGGGAAAAGTTAAAGGCCACTCTCTCAATATGGGTTTAATTGAAGGGGTATGAAAATTGCAGGGACGCCCTTCTATTGAAAAGGACTACAAACGTAACATTGAAAAAGACCTAATTGAAGGCATTTCAAGCTACAGTTCAAGGATGAATTCTCTAGCACGCATCTACATCAAGCAATTCGTCGGGAGACGAATTTTTTAAAGCGGCAGGGAGTTGATGCAGCGTGATCTCAAATTATAGGGCCGAAATTTTTAATTAATTTAGTGGTCAATTTTATTTACGTTATTTAAATTATTGTATCTCTAATTTAATAATTGAGATCGCTTGTGATCTCCAACGTTTATTCGTACATTTAATTTTGGTCGGTTAATTAGTTAGAGTCCAATTAAGATAATTAAAGGTCAATTTGAATTTTAAATTTGTCAGAGTCAAATTAGGATAAGTTGTTTCCTATTTGAATTTAGTTTCTATTTTTGTAAAATCATCCCTCTTATATAAAGGGATGAGGGTCCAGTGTTTGAGGCAGTCAAGTATTAAAGAAAAAATTGAGATTTATCTCTCTCTCCTTATCTCGTCTCTCTCTCTCCCCACGTGGTCTTCACGTTTCTCCTTCTTCAACCTCGCGCTATAGGCGTGTTCTTCTTCTCAACCCTTCCAATTTCTTCTTCTCAACCCTTCTAGTTCTACCAAAAATCCACCATAAAAATATTATTATTTTCGTCGACGCCGAATCGATTCTGCATCACAAGTGCTCATTTGTTTCTTTTTTATTTTTCTTTTTGTACATCCACCTAGGTCTCGGTCGACCCCCACCTTTGATCACACCCTATACTCAGGCTGACCAGAGCCGGGGAGGGAGGGGGGTCAACAACCATTGTACATGTATCTTTCATGTGTACCTTCTTTCCTTACCCTCATCCACCATGTTTTTGTTTCTGATATACTTAGGTTGTCCAAAGCCTAAATATAGGGTGCAACCGACTCCATTTTTTTCTCTTGCGCTTAGTTAGTTCGAGTTTTTTTAAGAATCTATGAGATGAACCTCCTTTAGAGATCCATCCAAAAAATATACATTAATAGGTAAAAAAAATCAACTTTACAAGTGCCAAATTTCCACCAGATCTTTGGCATCCTCAAGAACATTCTCAAAATAAAAACACCCTCCCTAAAGGATGACACAATTTCTAGCCAATCAGATGACCCAAATAAGTGCAAAATCTTTCTTCTGTTGTCGACTGACCCAATTCAATCTCAGCTAAAAGAAACCATAAGGAGTCCGCATCGCCCCACAGAAAACCAAGGAAATCAATAGTCCTCCACGTCTCCCTGGAACGTTTACTTCAAGTTATATCATCATGTTAATCTGAGTTATGAGGACATGACAAGCTAAGTGTAATAGATTGTCGTACCGAATGTGTATGTACTTTACACATAACTAGTACTTTCACGTACTGTCTTTATAATACTCATTAAAAGACGAATGAAGAGATAGACATATGTAAAATTTGTGAAATGTGAATAATATGTAAATACCGAAAAATTCTAAAACAATTCAAAAAAAAATAAAACAAATGATGAAAAATAGCAAAAAATCCATGGAAAATTCAGATCCGTAACACCTGCACATGCACTGAAGACTTGTTGTACATCATGCGATTTGTTTCAAGTTGACTTTCTACTTCGAGAACTGTGAATCCCTCAGGATCCGAGTACCCGTTTACGACACAATTCGAAATATTCCATTTATTGACATCGCATTAAAAGTATAAATTTATGGGGAAATTTTTTCGCGCTGCAAAAATTGGCTTGGAAGGAATTTGGGGACAAGTGGAGGCTGAAAAAGCTCCAGTTTTTTCCCCTTTGGATATTGCACTGCACCAATTAAGCTGCTGCATGTCCTCCAACATACTTGTTGATCTCAAATTGTGAGAGATCTTGAGAGGTACAATCCATTCCCCTTCTCTTTGCTGCCATGCTTGTGGTTCCACATCATTTTTTTTACATAATTCCTCTCCTCTTGGAATTAAGGTGCCAAAAAAATATGTATTATAAGTATATGTTGCTGTAAGTATTATCTCATGGATCTTGATAAATGCCCACATTGAAAGTTTAGTTTTAAAAATAGTTAAAATATTGAAACGGTATCAACTTAGAATGATGCAATAAGCTACGTTTGTGAACTTTTCTGGGTTTTTTATGTAAATTACGTCAAAGCTAATTTCCGTTAAAAAAAAGGAAGAACACAGACATGATTATTACATGTAAACCGTCAAATTAACCTTACATTTAATTGAAGACCCTGAAGTTTTTTTTTTGCTTAAAGTCCAGTTATAACTCCTATTTTGTACCTAATACGTTGCTTGCAAATATAAGTGACATTTTTTCTAAAAGGCAAAATGTAGAATCTTCTATGACCAAACAAATTCAGTTTTTTTAGCCTTCATATCTGAATTTGTTGATGGTCATCAGGTTGACAACACTACATCATATCATGAATGTCTAAGTCTAAGTTTATTGGTGTTTCATATCTGAACATGGAGGCCTTTGATTTGTTCTATAAAAGATCTTTGACTCGTATTATCAGAGAGCATCAACAAAGGGAAGGGGGTTAGCATATTCATATAGCTTCTTCAAGATATGCTCTTGTTATTTGCACTCATGAATGCGATATTACTTGTGATAAGACATTGGCTTTCTATATCGTTAAATCTGTAATGAAGTGTAATTTTGGTTTGACAACTATTGGCTGTTACCAAATTGAAACCATAGGATCAAATTATGTCTGAGTTTCTTTATATCTTCAGTTATAATTATGGAGGTCTTTATTACAAGAAGTGCATCTACAAAGGGGAGGGGTTAAAAAAAATCCATGTAGCTTATTAAGTATATGTTCTTATTATTTTTACTTGAGCTGATTTCATGCTCTTTGTACAATAAGGCTTCTATTTTCCATATATGGATATAGATAGATATGAACTGTTCTCCTTGTTAAAGCATTAAGTATCTCAACACTCATATTTGGTATTTTTTTCACCCGTGGTTTTGACCTTTAAAATAAAGATCATAGAAAGAAAAAATTCATCATCTCATGGTATGAAGTTCATAGAAGATTTATCTTTCAAATAATCTTTACCATTTTATGGATTACAAATTAACACAACATGCTGCTATTGGATGAATTTAATCTATAATCAAATACATTGATAAAATTATTGGCAAAATACCTAGATCTGTAAAAGATAGCCATACAAGATATTGAGAAAGGAATGATAAGTCTAGCAAGCGGATATGATGGTGAGTCAATGAAATCATATATATGTGCCGATCATGGTGAATCTTACACCTGACCGTGCGAGGGTGCGGTGATCCTCAACTGGGCGGAGGAAAGGAAGCCCAGTTTGGGCAGCGACCGCTTAATGCGCGGGTCTAGGATCCTAGTCCCTTTTCGGTTTTTACGCGAGCTCGCAGTGTTTTTACGCCTCGTTGGGATCCTGACTTTAGACCATTCCGTTGACCCTTTGTTTTAGGATACCCAGGCGGGGAATCCTCGATTTTTCTGTTTTACGTACGAGCTCGGTTGCCCGTACTAGTCGGGTTGTTTTTCTAGAGTGACTTTTCCGGGAAGTCCCTCTCACCCGTCTCAGTGGCATAGTTGGGGAGTAGACCTATCCCTCTATTGGACCGTCCTTCCAACTAGAGGGCGAGACGGAAGAGCCATTTGTAGGCTTCTTCACCGCTTGAGTTTTCTTTCGCCAACAGACTTGGCAATTCTACATCCAGATCATCTATATCTACATCTAAATCATCAAGAGTTGCATCAGAGAGAGTTACACTTACAGTCAAGGTTTGGAGGAAATTACAATTAAAATTAAGTTGATTGGAGGTGACTATAATCTGATTCGAAATCCCTATAAGTTAGTGGACGTGTTGGGAACTTAGTTAGGATGCATTACACAACATCGCATGCCTACGGAGGCCCCCACAACCCTAAGTTACTTTTAATACCTTAGAGTCATAGTGTGAGGTTACACACAGACCAAGACCACAGACTATCCACTAACTTAAAAGGAGTAAATAGAATTAAGGATCAAATCCATCATCATCATATCAGTCCAATTATCGAAAACCATGACATAATCTCAATGACAAGAAATTAGCATTTACATGTGCCATCAAGTTCCACAACATGATCTCCAAGACCCAGAATCATGATCTTTAAAACGCAGAAAATTATTATATGTTAAGTTTTGTCATCTAAACTTATATATATATATATGGGATGAATGAGAAAAAGGAGTCAACAGGTGTACTAAATATCAAACAATTGAAACCATTCTCTACGCAGGTAGTGGTAGATTTTTCACCATATATACCTTTCTACTTGCTTGCTTTTAAAAATAATTAAATTCCTGTTTTTTTTATAAGTTTTTGGGAGGTACCAGCAATTGCTGACGCCTCTTCTTTCCTAAACATGTTTTGGCAGGCAGACAGTCTGCTGTTTAGTAGCTATACATGGTTCCAAGAGACAAGGTCTATACCAGACGGTATGTGGTTTTTGTTACAGTTTTAGTTCAATTAATATTGTAAATGCTTCTTCTCTTTAGTCAAATTTTTGGGATGTATGTACTGACAGACATTGTACATGTTGTAAAATCATATGGAAATTAATGAAAAGAATTTTTGGTGCCATTGGTCTCTATTATCTTGTGGTTGTGAATGTGAATGTCTTATATAGCTTCAACGAAAAAAAATTTCCCCAGTTTTTCTGTAACTTATGCGATCTTATGAGAATGAAATACCGCGAAAGAAGCGTAAACGGGTACCCGGATCCTCGGGGGTCTAATAAGAACCGTCACTCTTGCTCATTAGGGTCTTAGAATTTGAAGTACTCTAAATCCCTAGATTGAAGATATGCATGCTATATCACGTGTAGAATCTTTGAACCTAAAAACAAATATGATCCATACTACTTGCACGATCGCATGTACTTAGTGATGTGTCACCGTTTTGCCCGAAGATCGAGATGTGAAAGCTTATCCTGAGACTTGGTTCTATGATTTTCGAGGATGGGAAGGAGTTTTGACTGTCTCAAGAAGCTTGAGTGTCAGCACGGAGACAAGGATCCTTGTACTATCTTAAAATATCCCAGGTACCATGCGTGAGTTTTATGGACATATTAACACCGTGCATCAACACACACCAACTTGTTAAGAACAAAGGGGCTAATAAAAAAATCTCAAAAATTCTACAAAAAGAAACTAAAATGAATTTATATATGTAGTATTATGTGTATGGCACGCAAATGATCCTTTTTCCAATGAGAGGTGAGAAAATAAAGACCTAATCCCGATCATTCTATATTTGATCTTTCATGCTCACACCCTTTAAGTCTGACAACTAAAGAGAGGGTGTATCGAGATGCGACAAGCTATAAAACAATATATGAGAATCGATTCTTTAACCTGGACTTGCATACTTCGATCTAAGGCGAAACACTGACTATACATTGAAGATTGTGATCAACACATAAGTGTCATACATGTTACCTATATTACATAGAGAGTCTAAGAACTACAAAGATTGAGTTCCTTTTAGAGTAACTGTCAATCGATACTCAACTTTGGCGAATTACCAAAACTTGAGACTTGATCAACAAGTTTTGTCTTTTCATTTACACATATCAAGAATTCATCCCAAACTTTCTTTCACTTATTCTTCAAATAAGTGTTTGCTAAGAGACCACTAAAATTTTAATATAGTAGGTGTGATGAATTTACGACTCATCTCTTTAATAATTAAATTTTCTCCTAAATTACTGAGCAATCACAACAAAACCCACATAAATAATAAAAAAAGAAAAACCTCTCATGCAGTAAAAGAGGATTAATTTAAGAAAATTAACTCATCATAAAAGTAAATGGGAAAAACACATAAAATGATGAGAAATCCAAAGCTGAATTGCATAACAATATATTCATTTGTATATATATTATAAAATATGTTACCCCCTTTTTAATAAATTCATTATAACTCCAACTGACATGAAAATAACTTCATTGTGTACATAATACTAACCTCGATCCATGAAAAATACTAAAAAAATACTAACTTGTAAAAATTGCAATAAAACACAAACCCTACTTTTCAAAATAAAAGGTAGCGAAGCTGAATATATTAGTCATACAAGCTCCAACAAACTCTACTCACCTTTGAATCAAAAATTATCTACAAATCAAGATTAAATTCAAAGGATTATAAGTTTATTTGTAAAAATAGAGTTTTGAAACCTAACCATGCATTATATAAAACGACTAACTTTACTTATTATTTTATGTACATATTTAACGCATTTTGATACATTTCTTTGGCACTTCTTTATTTTGTTTTATGTTTTTACTAATTATATAAAAATAAAAACTCAAAAAATAAAAAAGCCAAGAAAAAGAGAGATTCTGACTGTGTATATTCTAGCCAATTAACATGTATGTAATCCATACTTCTAATGTATTTTGGCCTTTTCTTAATCATTAAGAATTCAAAAAGTTGCATTCAGGTTTCACTCATTGTTTAACATTTCAATTAATTTTATTATGCATGCATTCTTCACATAAAATCAAAGAAAAAAATACAAAACATTAAAATGGTTTTTTATATTTCAGTGAAAAATTCATAAGATGTATTATTGAGTTCATTTCATTTTGAGTCCTCCATGAGCCTTGTAGATTTCTTTGGGATCTACATTTTTTGGGTCAATTTCACATCTGAGCCTTTTTTAATTTTAATTTATTTTTCTTCTGTTATTCTGTCCCAGTCAATGAGTCTAGTCAACCAAGTCCAATTGCCAGCATCTCATTTATCCATTCCAACCACCTAAGCACCTACTCAACTCCCATACTCCCATGGTCAACATCCATACCCATCTCTCTCCACCATTCAGAATATCTCGATCATTGAACCCTCTGATCAACTATCCCTCCCTCATCACATTTTCGTTTGGTTGCAGGGTTGGGCATGGTTGGGTTGGCCCAACCCGGGTTATCCCTCCAACCAAACGACCCAATCCTCCTCATAGTTTACTATTCACAGGGGTACACTGTCCAACCCAACCCTGCCCAATCCTGCAACCAAACGAATGTAACCCTAACCTCTCAAAACAACCCATCTGAGTACACCTACGCCCTCATGGTGAGCGTTATGGACATGCATGTGAGCCTCATGTTGGTGCCTACATAAGTTATCGAGGGTCGGCACCAACTTTCCTCTAGTCTCCAGTTATTTTAAGCTAATAAAATTTAGCTTCAACAGTTTGAAAAGAATTACAACAGTCTAGATTATGCATTGTTTGATCGTATCAACAACAACAAAGCTTTTTCCCACATTAAGTAGGGTCAGCTACATGGATTCTTTGTCTCCGTTCAAATCTATCTCGGGTCATTCTCAGACTTAGATCCAAAAAAACTAAGATCCCTTCATATAGTCTCATTCTGACACTTATTAGCCCTTCCTCGCCCTCTCTTAGCTGGATCAACATCTCAAAACTTATATCTCCTCACCGGTGCATCAACTGACCTCCTTTACAAATGGTCAAACCATCTTAAGTGATTTTCTCGCATCTTCCTCCATCGGAGCTACACCAACTTTTCTTCTGATTGTATCATTCTAAATCCAATCTTTACGCGTGTGTCCACACATCCACCTTAGCATCTTCATTTCTACTACAATCATTCTCTGCACATGTCTATGGTTCACAGACCAACATTCAGATCCATATAGTTAGTAGGTCTCATGGCAGCTTTGTAAAACTTTCCTTTGATTTTCAACGGAATTTTTTATCACAAAGAACAGTAGATGCTCCTCTCCACTTTAGCCAACCAATATTTATTCTATTATCCATAAAATTCCCATCATGTCGCAAAATATATCCCAAGTATTTAAAAGAATCTCTCTTCTAAATGTTATTTGTCACCAATCTTCACATCGATTCCTTCACCATTGCTTCCATCAAAAGTGTACTCTATATATTCAGTATTAACCCTACTTATATGAAATCCTTTAGTCTCCAATGCATGTCTTCATACCTCAAGCTTCTCATTTACTTCATCTCTAGTCTCATCAATCAACACAATATCATCAACGAATAATAGACACCAAGATATCTCATCATGAATGTGACTTGTCACCTCGTCCATAATCAAAGTAAAAAGGAAGGGACTCAAAGTTGAACCTTGATGCAGACCAATGTTGATGTCAAAATAGTCAGTCTTCTCTTCCCAGATTGTAACCTTACACAAGATAAAGTCTTATCACACATATCTTTTGAGGTTAATGCATAGGTCATGTACTTATCTCTTCTATAAAACTCTCTACAATATCTCTTGTGGGACAGAATCATAAGCCTTCTCCAAATCAATAAAAATCAAATGGAGGTTCTTCCTTTTAGCTCTATAAATCTCTCCTCTGCATGTGGATGGCTTCAATAATTGAGCGACATGACATGAATCTGAATTGATTTTCTTTTACTTTGAAAACTTGCCTTAACCTTCTTTTGATCGCACGTTCCCAAATTATTATAGTGTGACTCATCAGCTTGATACCTTGTAATTTGAACAATTTTGAATGTCTCCTTTGTTCTTATAATGAGGCACCACGATGCTTCTCCTCTAATCTTCGGGCATTTTCTTGTTTCACCAAATAATATTGAATAAATTTGTAAGCCAAGTCAAACCACACTCACCTAAAACTCTCCAAACTTCTATAAGAATGTCATCAGGTCCTACACCTTTCCCAGATCCCATAAACTTCAAAGCCCCCTCTACTTCCTTTGAATTCGTCTATAGCTTGCACAATTCAAGTAACTTTCACTACTAGCTAGATCTCTCAAAGTGATCTCTCTATTTCCTTCCCCAATGAAAAGCTTATGGAAGTACCGCTACCATCTAGTCTCTATATCCTTCTGAGTAACAAGCATGTGACCTTCCTCATCCTTAATGTATGCCACTTGAGAAAGGTCTTTGGTCTTTCATTCTCTTGCTTTCGCCAACCTGAATATATTCTTCTAGCCCTCCTTAGAGTCGAAATTTTTGTACAAAACTTCATAAGCTTTTGATCTAGCTTCGCTTACAGCCTTCTTTGCTTCCTTCTTTGCTATTTTGTAGTTTGTGACAATTTCAGTTGTTCTATCCTTGGACATAGCTTTAAAATATGTTCTTTTAAATTTGAACTTCTCTTGCACCCCTCCACTCCACCACCAAGCCTCCTTTTGGTCTGGAGCTCCTCCCTTTGACTCGTCTAGAGTCTCTTTGGCAACCCTTCGGATACAAGATGCTACCACCTCTCACATCTCGTTTGCACTTCCGTTACAATCCCAAGATAAGTCTTCTAAAACCTTCTCCCTGAAGCTTGATAGCTTCAATTGAAGATTCCACCATCTAGTTTTAGTGATCTTGGAAACCATCTTTTTCTTTACCAACCCTTTTATTTGCACATCCATGACTAACAAACGATGTTGGGTGGTCAAACTCTTTCCTGGGATTACTTTGAAGTTTTTTGCAACACAACCGATCTCTTCTCCTCAACACAAAGTAATCTATCTGTGTTCTAGTCGGGCCACTCTAATAAGTAACTAAATGATCCTCCCTCTTCTTGAATAGTGTTTGCTATGAAAAGAACATAAGGTATTACAAAATTCAGGATGACCTTTTCCTCTACATTTCTATCCCCAGAGCCATGCCTCCACAAACACTAGCATATCCTGAAGCATCCTTTCCTACACGTCCATTAAGATTAGGCAAATCATTTCTCTTTGTGGGATCCCGTGTATAATCTTATCCAAATCCGCTCAAAAAGCTTGTTTAATCCTTTCATCTAAACTAATTTGCAGACTTGTAGTGCATAAACATATATGATATTTAGAATTTCTTTTTTGAGCACCACTTTTAGCAAAGTAATCCGATTCTCGAATCTTTGCACCTCAACCACACAATCCTTCAAATCCTTATGAACAACCACTCCAATACCATTTCTCCCATTATCTTTACCTGAATACCAAAGTTTAAAGCATGTCTTCCCGATCTCCCTTGCTTTCTTTCCAAACCATTTTGCCTCTTAGAGACATAGGATCTGAATCTTCCTTCTTTCCATCGTATCTACTATCTTCATCAATTTGTCAGTCAAAGTGCCAATATTCCAACTACCTATCCGCAACTTCCTTTGCAACCTCTTTTGGACTAACTTCCTTACTCGCATGTGTCCATCATGCTAGAATCCTCACAAATTTTGGACGACATCCATGCGATGATGCAGTAGAACTAGCTTATTTACTCGTATGTGTTCCTTATGCGAGAACCCTTCTAAATTTTAAACTACATCCGAGCAGCGATGTAACGACCCATCCCAACTTCTCATTGCATTCGGGTGATGCAACGCGTCGCTATTAGGGAACGTCCCAATGAAATCTAAATGTTCGCTTAAAATTAAATTAATGTTAAAAAGATCTGAACTGTTTTGAGCAAGGTAGGAAATATCGATATCGACATCGTATCGGTTCGCCGGAAAAGGATATATCAAGATATATCGCCGGTATATCGACGTTATCAGTGTAAATGTCAGAAATGACTCAAAAAAAATCATTTTTTATCGTTTTTTCAAAAATTAAGATAATCCAAGACGTTAAAACAATAAAAAACCAACAAATACACACTTATATCACACATATCAGTCATTTACATCCCATATATCACACATATATGTCATATCGAACTTATCGTTGTTCCTGTTGATTGCTGACTTATAGATATTGGAAATGAATTTAATCCAAGTTCTTAAACATTAAATAACTTACAAATATACACTTAGATGACACATATAGATCATCTATGACCCTTATATAGCGTATATCGGTTATATCGAACATATCGTTGTTAATGTTGATTGGTGATTAATAAATATTGGAATTGGAATCAAAGTAGCTAAGTTAAGCACACCTAAAACACATGTTTTGTTCATGCAAGACAATGAATGGCATCGAGATGAGTCATTTGATTCAAAAAAATGTACATACTGATTAATGAGATAATGTTTATTTGGTTTAAAGATATATCTATTAACAAAAATAAATGAAAAAATGCAAATCAATGCAATATTGTAAAAGAGATTACTTAGCCATGAGGGGTTTAGAACCAAGATTTCGTGGAGGGTAAGGTAGGAAATATCGATATCGACATCGATATCGTATCGATCCGCCTGGTCGAAAATGACACAAAAAGCAATTTTTTCATGGATCAAGATCATCCTAGTTTTTAGAACAATAAATGGCATGCAAATATACATTTATATGCAAGAAAGAGGTGTATTTAGCATTCTAACACACATTATATCGCACAAATCACTGGTTGTTAATGCTGACAACTGGGCTGACTGTTGACTGTTGAGATATATTCTGGCCATGTGATTCTAACTTGATCAACATTAGACTTGTTTTCATCTCTATTGCCAAGGAGGGAGAAGTCCACTACTTGAAGAATCGTCGTATGCACCCCCAATCAGGGATCGCCATATCGCGATATATCGTCGATATATTGGCGATATATCGGTATCGATAGGTCACCGATATATCGCCGATATGGATGATATCGGATATCGACAGGAGAAAATGCCTTGGTGGATACCGGGTTTCGGCGATATGCGTCGATATATCGCCGATATATCGGCGATATATCGGTATCGACATTGTATCGAAACGATATCGATACCGATATTTCCTTCCTTGCCCCAAATAGCATCATACCCTACTTGACGATGATCTCACTGCCCAATCAACGAGCCTGGGGTGGCAAGGGGAAGCAAGTGCACTCATCCTACACGACTCTAAACAAAATATATAATTCATTATGTGTTTTAATACTAGAAGTAGCAAAATAAGTAGTGAAATCAGGCTTACAAAGGTAATATCATTGATATATGCATATAGATATCAATGAGATCGATGAAATATCAATCGATATCCAGGAAATTTTATATCGAAACCATTCAATTTCGAGCGATATGGCTCGATATGGCGATATATCACCGATATCTCGATCGATATCTTGGAAAAGGATATCTATATGAATATCGGTACCAACATCTCGTTGATGCCGATATATCGGTGATATATCACGATATTGTCGACCATGATTTTGAGACAAATTCCTAAATAGTGTTCTTCAAAAGAACACTAGTTAGGAATTTGTATCTCTTGCATTGGTTGTTGGCTGCCCAACACGCAACCCTTCTCAATTTACTCAGCCTTGAGACCGACCATGGCTGAGTTGTTTGATATTATCATTTACTAAAATAATCATAATGCAATTATTAATACATTTGTGCTCTACGATGATTTGCCTACAAAAGCATAGGCATCATGATAGATGTATGACACAAATATGACTGCAACCACTCCCAAAAAGTAAGGGCATGCACACACGTATATGCAAAATGAATCGTTAAGAAAATATTGCTCAGTGCTAAGGGGAAATGGGTTGCGGGATGCTTTTAGGAGAGGTATTGTATATACACCTCAAACCTTGCCCAATCCTATGTATCATCCCACACAACATGGCACTCACATCCCCACCTACAATTATGCAAAGCAATGTCACAGATATAAAGAGTTCATTTTTTACGAAACTATTTAATAAGGAGAAAGAGGTTGCAGATGGTATAGAGATATTTCTAGTATTTATGTACTCGTATGTTATGTTTATTTTCCTTGTTCCACCTAATGTAATTTACCCATAGGCTTCCTTTATAAGAGAGCCTAGGGTTCCCTGGAATAAACAAGTTCTCATTCTCATTTCCACCAACATGGTATCAGAGCCTCCACCCTAAAACCCTAACCCTAACCCTAGCCGCCGCCAATCCACCCTTCTCAATCTCATCCCGTCGCCGCCGCCGTCACCCTCCCCACAACCCCCCGTCGCCCCTCCCAGTCCGTCGCCACCCCTCCCAGCCCGCCGCCCATCCCAGCCCGCCGACGCGTCGCCCCCCCTTCTCGGCTCCGAACCCCCCCTCCTTTCAACTCGGTGTCTTCCCCTTATCTTTCTCGTTCGTCATGGATTTGAGTGCATAAGTCTACATATGCACTCAACTCCATACATGTTTATGTAGACAATTATTCATTGGTCTACAAACCCTAGTTTTTCGTCTCCGGCAACAATGTCAGAAAACAATTCGACATGCCCTCCATCGGTGCTTTCAATGGTCCAGCGTCAATAGTCAAAATGGATGGGACGGATTACGAGCTCTGGGCGATGCAGTTCATGAGTATCATGAAGTCCAACGGTAAGAAGCACATTTTTACCGAAGATGAGCTGGCAACGAGGACCGGGGTTTATGCCTCATGGGAGGCCGATGATTCGTATGCTAAGGTCTGGCTTTCAAGCACTCTGACGATGGAGATTACTAATGATGTCCTCCATCAGCCCACGACTAAGGCCATGTGGGATATTCTTGTCGCGACGTACTCGCAGATGAGACGAGACCAAGATCTTCCAACTTCAGCATGACATATTTACGGTCAAACAGAATGGTCGGCCGTTGCATTCGTTGTATACATCCCTACGAGGGATGTTTGAGAAGCTTTACAGTATCATTCCCCTGATGGCGACCCCTGAGCAACAGAAGACATTCCGGAATGCTACAATGGTGGGGATCTTACTAGCGACACTTGACCCGGAGTATGATGTGGCTCGCTCGCAGATCCTGGCGGATGTTACTATTCCTTCAGTGGACGAAGTGTATCGACGGCTCAACAGAACCACAGTTCCTTCTACTGCCACTACTCCACCTCCTTCAGCGATGGTAGCTTCAAGAGGCAGAGGTGCATCTTCTTCTTTTTGTGACCGTGGAACTCGTGTCGAGGTGGCCGATTCCGTCAGCCATGCACCTTCTGTCATCGCCCGGGTCATGCAGAGGATACATGCTATTCTAGGCATGGTTTTCCAGCATCAGCTCGTATAGCCTAGCACGTTGTGCCTACACCGACATCTACTTTAGGTCAGCGGTTTGAGGATCTTGTCGTCAGACTGCGAGATATCATGCCTCGTGCCACTACTGACTCGCCAGGAGGTCACTCAGACATATCAGCTTCAGCCTCTGCCAGCACATCAGCCACAGCTAGCACACCAGGTAGTGTTTATGCCTTTATGTAATGTCACAGTTTTGATGTTTCAGAATGGATTATGGACTCCGGTACGACACATCATCTCTGTCGAGACAGAGATAAGTTTACATCATACAGGGAGGTTCCACCAGGGAGATCGGTAGTAATAGCAGATGGGACTCATTCCCCCATCATTGGACAAGGGGAGATCAGTTTGACACCCTCCATACGACTACAAAAATGTTTTGCATGCTCCAGATTTTTCAATGAACTTACTTTCTATTAGTCAGCTTACAAAGGATTTGCATTGTCGGGCTATTTTTGACACATCATCTCTTATTTTTCAGGACATTCTAACGGGCAGGGTGATTGGTTGTGGTTGTGAGCAGGATGGTCTCTATTGGTCCGCACCTCTTATGCTGGTGTCTCATCTCAGTCCAGTGGAACTGCTTCTCCCTTTACTTGGCATCTGCGTTTTGGTCATCTCCCTCTTCAAAAACTGTGATATATCTTGCCACAGATTTCACCAAAGTCTTCTTTTCAGTGTGAAGCGTGTCAGTTGGGGAAGCATCACAGATCTACTTTCCCTAGTCGTGAGTCTTGGAGTAATCGCTCCCCTTTTGAGTTGTTGCATATTGACATTTGGGGTCCAAGTCGTGTTCCTGATCACCAGGGACACAGGTTTTACCTAGTGGTCGTTGATGATTTCTCTAGATTGTGTTAGGTCTTTCTATTGAAAAATAAATCTGAAGCGGGGGATGTAATCAAAAATCTTATCAATGAAGTTCAGAATGTTTTTACGTCTAATGTGAAGATTGTGCGCACAGATAATGCCTTAAAATTTTGCACCCGTGCTCTTTCACATTTCTTCTTGTCTCGTGGCATTATTCATCAAACAACTTGTGCCTACACGTCTCAACAGAACAGTGTTGCAGAAAGAAAACATCGTCATCTTCTTGATATAACTCGGACTTTACTCATTCTTGTCCTCCTCTGTCTTTTTGGGGTGATGTTGTTCTTATGGCATGTTATCTGGCCAATCGTATGCCATCCTCTGTATTGGGTGAGAAAGTTCCTCTTTCTATTGTCTTTCCTGACAAGGAATTGTTCTCCCTAACTCCTCGTGTTTTTGGCTCAGTTGCTTTTGTCCATCAACTCACTCCGGGGATTGACAAGCTCTCACATAGGGCTGTCAAGTGCGTATTTCTTGGGCACTCTCGTACTCAAAAGGGTTACCGATGATATAAACCTGTGAACAAAAAATATTATGTTAGTGCCGATGTCACCTTCTTTGAGACTGTGATGTATTTTTCGCCTACAGGTGACAGGATGACTCCTTCCACTACTGATGATGAAATTTATGTGCCACCTCCTCCTCTGCATCAGTCTGATAAGATACGAACTCATGTTGTGCCACCACCATCATTACCATCACCACCACCACCACCTCCTCAACCACCAGTCCCACCTTTACCTAAATTTTATACCCGTCGTCTGAATCTTGCTCATGGAGGCCGTCATTCATCCACCACGCCCCAGGTATGTCCAAGTGACATTAGTAACGATGGGACTGACAATGCACAAGTGCAGAACAATGACATACAGGTGGACACTGCTGATGATTTGGATGTACCTATTGCCTTGAGGAAGTCTAAGCGGACGTGTGCGTCTTATACACTTGCTTCACAGGTTTCATTCCATCACCTCACTGGTGATTTTCAGAGATTTGTTGTTGCCTTTATCTACCGTGGAGATACCACAAAATTATTAGGATGCCTTGAAAGATAACCGCTGACGGTTAGCTATGGAGGAGAAAATGGCTGCCCTGCGGTCTCGTAGTACATGGAGCTTGGTTGCTGCTCCCCCATGAGCTTCCGTAGTCAGTTGTAAATGGGTCTTTACTGTCAAATATAATGCGGATGGCAGCCTTGATCACTACAAAGCAAGGCTAGTGGCACGTGGATTCACTCAGACCTATGGCGTGGATTATATGGACACCTTTTCTTTTGTTGCACGTCTTTCCAGTCTACGTGTTCTTCTGTCAGTCGTTGTGATACGTGATTGGCCTTTGTTCCAGCTTGATGTTAAAAATGCCTTTTTATATGGAGATCTGCAGTAAGAAGTCTACATGCAGCAGCCTCCGGGGTTTGCTGCTGAGGGGGAGTGTCATATAGTGTGTAGACTTCACAAGGTCATATATGGTCTTAAACAAAGTCCGTGAGCATGGTTTCAGAAGCTTTCAGATCTCATCAAGAAGCAAGGGTTCATAAGATCAAATATTGACCACTCTTTGTTTGTCCAAAAGACTCCCAGAGGTACTGTTGTTATTATGGTATATGTTGATGATATACTTGTTACGGGAGATGACATGCAGGGGATAAAGATTGCAAAAGCATTTTTAGGCCATCAATTTGTGACTAAGGATCTTGGTACTCTACGGTACTTTCTGGGATTGGAATTTGCGAGGAATGCGCAGGGTCTTATGATGACCCAAAGGAAATATATTAAAGATATGGTTGTTGAGACAGGTATGATCGGGTGTCGACCCTCCACTACTCCCATGGATCCTAGTATGAAATTATATGGAGATGATACAGAGGAAGTTGGCAAAAGAAGATATAGAGAAATAATGGGAAAGCTTCTCTATATTACTATCACTAGACCTGACATTGCTTTTGCAGTTAGTCGGGTGAGTCAGTTCATAGAACATCCCAGACATGTGCACATGGATGATGTATATATGATACTAAGATATCTAAAGTCGTCTCCAGGTGCAGGATTGTTGTTCAGGAAAGAAACAAATCTCTCTATCTCTGTATGCGCTGATGCAGATTATGCAGGATGTCCTAGAGACCGGAAATCTACCTCAAGTTTTGCAGTGTTTGTTGGCAGTTCCTTAGTTTCTTGGAAAAGCAAGAAACAGACAGTGCTGGCTAGATCTAATGCTGAATCTGAGTACAGGGCCATGGCACAAGCAAGTACGGAGATGATGTGGGTTCGAGCCGTATTAGAAGATCTGCATATAGATGTACCTCTACCCATGTAATTACAATGTGACAATCAAGCAGCATTATTTATTGCTAATAATCCAGCATTTCATGAACGACAAAGCATATTGAGGTAGATTGCCACTATACCAGGGATATGATTCAGAAGGGTTTGATTTCTACTTCCCATGTCAGTTCAGGAGAACAGACTACAGATATCTTTATTAAGCCGTTGCTCAGAGGGCCTTTCAGAAATGCTCTTCCAAGCTGAGCATGATTGACATCTATGCTCCATCTTGAGAGGGAGTGTAGAGATATTTCTAGTATTTATGTACTCGTCTGTTATGTTTATTTTCCTTGTTCCATCTTATGTAATTTACACATAGGCTTCCTCTATAAGAGAGCCTAGGGTTCCCTGGAATAAACAAGTTCTCATTCTCATTTTCACCAACAGATGGTGCAACAACACACATGATGATGGAATGAGCAAGCAGCGATGGTGTGATAAGATGATGGTGCGGTTACGAGCGATGAGCTGCATCAATGGTGGCAACGGTGCAGGCAAGCAACAGTGGTGCAACAACACCGTGATATTAGATTGTGATGCACGATAGAGGTGGCATGCAATGGGGGTGGCACGAGTGGTTACGGTGGTGGGTGCATGATGTAGAGGCATGAACAACTATAGTGGCACAATGTAATGGCGGCATCAATTGTGGTAGTAGTGGTGGTGGAGAGAAAAGAGAAGGTAGTGGTGGTAAGTCACGATGAAATATGGTGAGCACTTGCAATCAAAACAAAGTAATAATATGTTAGGTCTCCAAGAACATGCCATCCAAATAAAGTAATAACATGGTGTTCCTGAAGACCTACCATCAAACGATCCAATAATATATGGTAGATCCTGCGAAAACCTGCCATGAGTTCAAACTAAATACATGTCATACCCCTAACTTATCGAAAGGTTGATCAAAAGACTAACATGATTTAACATCAGATCTAAGATTATCGTGCTCACAGATAGAACAAGTTCCAATTCACCTGCCATTAACACAAGCATGGTGGTTGTATGTGGCAGGTGAATTGCACAGAGAAGGATGCGTTTGGCAAGCCAGGACCACGGTAAGGCAGCTTCAGGCAAACACAAATCCCTGTTTTTTCATCAGCAATTTCACCTTCTTAGCTCATGTTTCTTTCTATGATGCCCACCACCACGACTCATACTTACATTCCTCTTATGCTTCCACAACACACAAAACAATCATCTATCTGTTGTTTGAACTCAATTCAACATCCCATAAGTGCAACCAAGGATATCCGTGTGCTCACGATTTATACCCAAACCACAAAAATTGTCCATAAAAGAAAAGTGAATTACATAAAATGACCAAAAGTTCAGGGTAAGTATAAAAAAAATAATCATAATAAAAAATGTATATATAACATTCTAGGATCTCGATTTCAACATTATATCACTTCGTCGTTAACAGTGTTTTTTCGCAAAACCAAGATAAACTGATTTCATGGATTCAAAGCGTTATAAATAGTATTTGATTATTAATCAAAACCTCAAATTATGTACTTCTTACCCGCAAGGTCACATTTCACTTTTTCATTATTAACAAAATGTAATTGACAAAGCATTACAATGATAAATAAAATCGGGGCTATAGTACAAAAAAATCAGTATAACTACTCAAAAATAATTTTGAATACAAACATTACAAAAGTCCAACAGAATTTAATTTAGAGACCCATATTGACCTTCACTTCGTCGAAAAGTCGAACAGGACCGGATACGTATTTTTGAAGTGAGATCGGATTTGTATTCTCTGGTCCTCATTCTAAGTTTAGGTGTATTATGAGGACCCCCTGGGATTCCTGGAAAGCGTGGATGAGTGCGTCTTGGAAAGGTTGGATGCTCCTGGGATTCCTGCAACAAGGCAGCTAGCCTAGTTTTGTTCTCCTCTATAACTAGTGCGCTCTATCTATAACTGTTGGCTTCGTCCTTAAATTCGAAGCTACAAACAAAGTTAATATTCGATCCTATAGGAGTTTGGATGAAGTCAGATTCAAAACAGAACCTCTCAACACTTCTTCCAGCATAATGGCATAAAACTGTTCTATTATATAACAGATAATTTTAAAAGAGCGCCTCAAATGATCCTAGTTTCATTCTATTAGGGCATGTTTGGTTGCCAGGGTACCTCGGTATACCCCCAAATCCAACCCTACATTCCTGGGTTGGGATTACTTGTATTAACCCTACAATTTCTTTGGTATAATGGGTTTTAACCTTGTTCAAATACACTTATTAACAAAAAAACATATTATAATTATTAAAAAAGTTAATATAACACATAATCAATGTCACGCCACATCACAATTATCATTCCAACAATCCCAACCCTCCAAACAACTACTATTCACAGGAGGATACCACAACCCAGCCCAATCCAGTAACCAAACAGACCCTTAGGGTGCGTTTGGTATGCGGGTTAGGGCGGGTTAACTGGTAGGGGATAACCCATTTTTGTATTTTGGTGTTCGGATAGAGGGTTAAACTGGGGGTGGGTTTGTAGTGGGTTTGTTGTGATGTGATTGTATTGAAGTTTGAAAAAGTGTGTATTTATTGTGATGTGATTGTATTGAAGTTTGGAAAGTGAGTAGAAGTAGAGTAGTTTATAAATTTTATATGATATGATGGTATAATATATTATTTTTTGATGAAATAGATGAAAGAAAAGTAATTTATTTAACATTTAAAAAAAGAATAGATAGTGTGTCCCACAAGAAAGAGAAAGTGGGGGTTTTGGGGGGTAAAACCCCCAGCCGAACATGCTCTTAGTGTGATTATATTCTTAGCCATTTTTCTGATACTAGACAACTAGGTCAACTTGGTCATTTTTTGGTACTAGACTAATACTAGATCCGGCAGCGGGTTTTTCGGTGGTTTGATGCAATGTGCAAGTACTGATAGAAATAATTTCCTACTAGATGATTAGTTTAAGTATACATTTTTCTTCAAATTTTCTAAAAAAGGGTAAAATGAAATTAATTCAACTGAATGCAATAGTGATGAGTCGGGAAAGCAAAAATTAAAAGAGATTCTCATTGCTGCATAAACTTCTGAGTGACGATTAAATGCTTTCGGCTAGATAGAATTCCCCAACTTGAAAATTAACAAAAACAGAACATACACCAGATCAGTGTCGACAAAGGAGACTTGCAGAACACCAGAAGGCAAAGAGAAGACTTGGGAATGGAGATGTAGGTTGGACCTATAAGCAACAAAAATATAAGGGTGAAAAAATGATAGAGATAACTATTAAGAGTTGAGACAGTTTGTAAGCTCGAAAGACAAGTTGCAAGTCAAAATTTAATGTCGCCGATGGCAGACCTTAACGGTGTACCTTTACAAATAACATTTTTCAAGGCCAAGCTTTTGGATGAAGAGGTGGACTCCTTTGTACCACAAAGGAATGCATGTTCTCACAACCTTGAGTCTACAAACATCAGGAACAACAGCACCAGCAACAATCAATCATCTTTCTGATGTAAAACATGAGGCAAGACTTCACCATTCAAATAGGCATGATAGATCCTCTTTTCAGCAAGTCCAATTTCGGAAAGCGTCAGATTTCCCTGCATGAAATATTTTGGTAGGTAAAGTTACCGGATCAACAGAGGGTGCAGCCCCTGATAGAATGATATGTTACATGTTACTCAACGCTCTGCATCCGCATTATAGAAAGATGGGATTACCTCCGCTGCCATTGACTTCCGGACATTGTTAGCATAAAGCTTGGGATCTTCCTTTTCTTGTTGGGATGGATAGTAGACCGGCAAATGTGTCACCTCCAAATTGTTTGAAAATTGACAAAGGAGTAAAATCATATGACGTACCTGCAAATAAAAAATCAGAACTTCTGATGGTGCAAGTTATTTCACACCCAGATACATGATAAAAATAGTTAGATCTTTTCTCCATCAAAGCACCACTCGGTCTAAGCAAGCACCATGGGATCGGCCTCTCACATGCAGATTGGATCATGTGGCCACTTCGCTCTCTTCTCGATTACAATATATTTGGCCACTGGAAAGTGATTGCGCCTCAGTTACTGTTAGAGTATTTGGAGCATGCGTCACTTATGTAATAGGTGGGTAAATGGATCCCTCCAGGGTCCATTTACCCCACCACTGAGTTTAGTCCCATACCGCCTAGTGGTGGGACTTGGAGGTCCTGTGGAAGCTATATAAGGAGCCCCAGGCCTCCTGTAACAGATGAGAAAGTTCAATAGAATATCCGCCCCTTAGAGGGCTTCTCCCGTGGTTTCATCCCGCTCCTCACGGAGTAGGGTTCCACGTTAAATCCCGTCTTCTTTATATTTCTTTATCTTTTCCCATGTTCGCTTCCGCATGTTTATTTTTCTAACATGGTATCAGAGCGGGTTTGATTCTCGAGGTTTTTATATTCGTTAGTTACTTGTTCGAGTTTCGATTATCAAGTTGATTCTGTTCTTGCACCATTCAATTTTGCGTCCTGTTCCGATTCAACTCCAAGAATTCTAGGGTTTCGTCAAACCCCTAAATTCAGGCCCGCACGATTTGGCATGATGAATCTGCGGTTCCTGAAACCCTTGTCCAGTTCACAACTCTGAAATTTTCTGTTGTTCATCTGATCAGCCTCAACAAGGCACCCATAGCCACCATTCATCCTATCACACCTTCCACGAGGTGCCCTGGTGGACTTTCGTCACGGGGGAAGAAGAAAACCACGGCAGTGCTCTGTCGCGAAGAAGTTCCAGGCGACAACCTCCAGGCGTCGCCCATCTACAGTGCCAATCTCTCACAAGCACGATGCTCCAGCGTGCCGCACCCAGTTTGAAGAAGACCTGTGATCAACCGCGCAAAGCGGCGCCGTACTTCCGCTCCAGATCGGTCTTCAGTGGTGATTTCTTCAGCAGCATCTCCCTCCAGGCGCCTTCGCGCAAACAGCCAACGATTCCCAGGCGGAGCCGCACATCGTGCGCACCTCCAACCCTTGCGCGGCTTCACGCGTAGCCCCTCGCACGCGTCATCATCCAGCAGGCGACGATGCTGCACCAGTCTCTGGGCGGCGCTTCCGACCTCCAGCCGCCATAGCAGCGGGCTCCACCTCCCTCTGAGCGGCTCGCGCCTCCCCTCCCATCCTCTTCAGCCCAGGCGCAAGGCGGCGCCTCCAGCACCTCGCGCACTCCATCTCTTCTCCCTCACTCCACAGCGGCGGTGGCGGCAACTTCAATCGGGAGAAGGGGTTTCTCAATGGAACCCTAAAGAGTCGTGGGCTCTTTATTAAAAAAAATGTATTGTTAATATCTGTGGGCTACGGTTACAGTGGGCTGCCGTGTAAAGTAAAAAAAAGAGGAGAAAAATTTGTGGGGGGCTGCTTGTCATGGGCCCAAAATTGGGGCCGGGAAAAAAAATATTTTGATTTCATAAAAAAAGGGAGGAGTTTGTTTAAAAAAAAAGGCGCGTACATTTGAAAAAGCCGTACGCAAGTATTTTGAAAAAAAAAGAGCCACGTACAAAGAAAAGTCGTACGCATTTTCAAAAAAAAAAAGTTGCGAAAGCCGAAAAGAAAAATGAAACGGCTTTAAAAAAAAGGGTTTAAAAAAAATAAAAAAAATGATGACGGCTTAAAAAAAAAGGAAAAGAAAAGCCACAAGTATGTGTTGTTTTCTCCCCATGTTTATGTATTATTTTATCTTCTCCCAACGTGGTCATATAATGTCATTCCGACCAGTATGGGAGAAAGGGGGAGTATATGTAGAGTCACAGGTCTTGTTCTAAGATTCAGATGTCAGATTTTGCAGACCGGTCAGATATTCAGACTCTACAAATTTCAGATTCAGACTCGACGATGACGCATGCCAATCATTTGTCATTCTTGTTGGTCGGCCAGAGCTTTCATGTGAGCCATAGGGACTCCAGAGTAGAGGACTATTCCCTATGCCATTAAGGACAAGGGTTTTTCATGTGGTATCATAGGGACTCCACAGTAGAGTTCCATTCTCTGAGCCAGATAGACACTCCAGCCCCGTTCGTCCTCCTCACATGCACGCCATGAGAAGCAACGTCCTCGACTGCAGCAGTTGTGCGCGTTGGGTTGATATTGTCTGTAGTGTCATGTATTGTGAGTCGAGTTTCTTCCTGTTTGTCCAAGCTGAGCATTGCATGCTCCAGCTTGAGGGGGAGTGTTAGAGTATTTGGAGCATGCGTCACTTATGTAATAGGTGGGTAAATGGATCCCTCCAGGGTCCATTTACCCCACCACTGATTTTAGTCCCATACCGCCTAGTGGTGGGACTTGGAGGTCCTGTGGAAGCTATATAAGGAGCCCCAGGCCTCCTGTAACAGATGAGAAAGTTCAATAGAATATCCGCCCCTTAGAGGGCTTCTCCCGTGGTTTCATCCCACCCTCACGGAGTAGGGTTCCACGTTAAATCCCGTCTTCTTTATATTTCTTTATCTTTTCCCATGTTCGCTTCCGCATGTTTATTTTTCTAACAGTTACAATCACTGGTTTCAAGAAGAACGAAAGAGAAGGTGGAGCCTTTCCTGTGTCATTATAGGGGGGGATTTGTCATCCCTGGTTTGGAAGCCAGTTTCAATGAATTTTGCAGGATTTCCTCAAATATAGTCAATTGGTTCCCAAAACAGTCAGTGCAATGAATACTGAACTAACTGCATGTTACTGAATGTATATTGTGCACTTAGCGGATGGAGAGGGGGAAGGTAATCCTGGTGAGGTGCCAGGAGAGGAAATATCTTTGGAGGAGAGGGTCAAGCAAGAGAGGGCTACCACCAACGAGAGCCTTGAGGAGAGGAGGGACCCAGAGAGGTAGGCGGATGTTGACATTTCCCAATGGAAAAAAATGAATGATGATTATGAAAAAAAGGACTTTGTTAAAAAATAGTGGACTATTCCCAATGGGAAAAAATGAATGATGATAGGGAAAAAAAGAGGAGAAAAAAGGGGACATATTTTGATGAAATTTGTATGTCCGACATGGATATGGGATAGAGGGGTTGTCTGCTAACACCTCCTTTTTTTGTATGAGATGCACATATGTGGTCATTTACTTAATAGGTCCACATACTCTTGATTTGGGTCCAGGGTCTTATTGAGGAACATGTATGTCAAAGACCCATGCTAGAGGCTCGATATGGAGAGATTCACAGGGACTCCATAGTAGAAATCTCATTCTCTGAGTCAGTGCGGGATGGGTCCAGTTTGAGGTTCTCATTGAGAGAGACCCCATTGCAGCGGCTTCACAATAGAAGCCCTTCGAGAGATTCTTTTTCTGTCTTGCATATTCAAAAGCCTAACATCAGTAACATACTTCCACAGATAACAAGATCGAGACGATGCAGTTGAAAGTTTTAGAGTTGTATTTGATATTTGTTCTTGACTAGTGTATTTTGAGTTTCATATTATCCAATTTGGACATTTCATGCTCCAGGTTGAGGGGGAATGTTGACATATTTGTAATCAGGCTTCTATGTGGAGAGTTGTTTAATCTCACATTGTACGGGGTTGGACTTGGTTGAGTAGATGGAGCAATAAATAAAGCCTCACACCCCATATACTTCATTGTGAGATTATAATAGAATACCTAGCCTTTAAAGACTTTCTATTGAGATTTCAACACACTCCTTAAGAAGTACAGTTCCACGTTAATCCATATTCTCGTTCTTGCTTCTTTCTTGATTATGCATTCTATTCTATATATATTTCAACAGAGCCAACTTGTTCTGTTCATGTCATCATTTGTTAATAAAGGCAACAAATCCAAAAACACATAGAGGAATAAAAAAGAGATCCATGTTAAGAAAAATAATGGAGTAAGGAGTTTATTCTTGGATAGTTGGATAAGAGGGCATACGAATGATAATATAGCAAGAAATAATAATCGCATCGCATTCTCAAGTTAAAAGAGCACCGCTATGCACAGGGATTGTGCGAGCAATATCAACAATGTGCACGTGTTTCCTCCCAGTCGTGCCATTCTGTTAAGAGGTATAAGGACAACACAATTGATGGATGATGCCAGGACTCTAAAAGAAAGCGAGCAGAGAAGCAATACAAAACTCAAGAGTTTTATTAGCTCTCACAATTATATTACAAGAAAACAAATGATTCCATATTTCCTTGACAAAATTTAGCAAAAACATGTCCCACTTCATACTTAGTTTTCAACATGAAACCCTAAGAAATAAAAGAAAAGCCTACAAGAATGTTCAAACAAAAATGATATATTTAATGGTCAAGAACACGGCTCCAAACCCACACATCTAAATTAAAGAAGCTCAAATTAATTACTCAAACTAAAGACACCATGCTAAGGGAAGGAGTTGGATGACGCTTCCCCAAGGTTGCAAGACGCGCATTGAAACTATGATAGGGAGATGGCGCTGAAGAACATATATGAACTTATGAAGTGGGAGATAACTAGAACAAAGACAACATAAACAATAGGATGTAAAATCAGTAGTGGTGGTGGTATATCTAACATATGGAAATTGCATCAGGCAATTGATATCCTTGTCTTCATAGTCATATCCAACTCAGCCATGGTCGGTCCCAAGTCCGAGTAAATTGAGGATGTTTGCACATTAGATAGCCGACAACCAGCAGAAGAGAGACAAATTCCTAAATAGTGTTTTTTTAAGAACGTTATTTATGATTTGTCTCAAAATAGTTCGGATCAACATGTAATTAAGCAAACAATTAGGTTTCGTTGGGGCATTCTCTACTAACGACATGTTGCATCGTCTAAACGCAATGAGAAGTTGGAAATGACGCTACACCGCTGCCCGGATGTAGTTCAAAATTTGCAAAGGTCCTCACATGAAGAACGCATGCGAGTAAATAAGCTAGTTCCGCTATATCGCAGCCCAAATGCAACCCAAAATTTGCAAAGGTTCTCGCATGATGGACGCATGCGAGTAAAGAATTTAGTCCAAAAGAATTTGCAAAGGAAGTTGCGGATAGGTAGTTGGAATATTGGCACTTTGACTGACCAATCGATGGAGATTGTAGATATGATGGAAAAAAGGAAGATTCAGATACTATGTCTCCAAGAGACAAATGGGTTGGAGAGAAAGCTAGTGAGATCAAGAAGACATGCTTTAAACTTTGGTATTCAGGTAAAGATAACGGTGTTGAAGTGGTTATTTATAAGGATTTGAAGGATTGTGTGTTTAAGGTGCAAAGATTCGAGGATCAAATTATTTTGCTAAAATTGATGCTCGAAGAAGAAATTCAGAATATCATCTCAGTTTATACACCGCAAATTAATTTAGATGAAAAGATTAAACAAGCTTTTTGGGAGGATTTGAAAAAGATTATGCAATGAATCCTACAAAGACAGATGATTTGCCTAGGTGGAGATCTTAATGGACATGTGGGAAAGGATGCTTCGGCATATGTTAGCCTTCATGGAGACCAAGTCTTCGAGGAAAAAGGAAAATGCCATTCTGGATTTTGTAACGGCTTATGATCTTTTCATAGTAAATACTCTATTCAAGAAGAGAGAGGAACATTTAATTACTTAAAAGAGTGGCACGAGTAGAACACAAATAGATTAATTTGCGTTGAGGAGAAGAGATCGGTTATGTTGTAAAGAATGCAAAGTAATCACAGGAGAGAGTTTGACAACCTAACATCGCTAGTTAGTCATGTATGTGCAAATAAAAAGCTTGGTAAAGAAAAGGAGTGATGCATCGAAAATTTGCAACGGTGAAAAATAATAATTTGATTGTGGAATAATATTTGGTAGAAATTGGTGGTAGGAGAAGAGAAAGCACGTCGGTTGCATGAGATTCGAGAAAGAACCGCGTAGATCGCGTGGAGAGAGAGAAAGGGAGAGATATGAGATACATCTCAATTTTGATTAACTCTTCAATTGATGAATAAAACATTGAACTACCATCCCTTTATATAGGAGGGGTGGGTTACAAAAAAAAAAAAAAGATAAAATCAAATAAAATAAAATCATAATTTGGACTCTAAATATATCTAACCAACTAACTGCTAAATATAACCGACTAACTAATTTGATTTGAGATCACATGCGATCTTTTTATTTAAAATAAAATTACAACGGACTCAATAAAACATAAAACTAATTTGACTTTAAATGAACGGATGAAATTTAGACTCTATTTATTTATTTCATGTCGCATCAAGGAGGGTTTCCAAGATCACTAGAACTAGATGGTGGAATCTTCAGATGTGAGAGGCGGTGGGATCTTGTATCCGAAGGGTAGCCAAAGAGATGCTAAGCGAGTCAAAGATATGAGCTCCAGGCCAAAAGAAGGCTTGGTGGTGGAGTGGAGGGGTGCAAGAGAAGCTCAAAATTAAAAGAGCATGCTTTAAAGCTATGTCTAAGGATAGAGCAGAGGAAATTGTCACAAAGTACAAAATAGCGAAGAAGGCTGTAAGCGAAGCTAAGTCAAAAGCTCATGAAGTTATGTACAAAAATCTCGATTCTAAGGAGGGTAGAAGGATATATTCAGGTTGGCCAAAGTAAGAGGAAAAAAGATCAAAGACCTTTCTCAAGTGAGATGCATTAAAGATGAGAAAGGTCATGTGCTTGTTACTCAGAAGGATATAGAGACTAGACGGAAGCAATATTTCCATAAGCTTTTTATTAGGAAAGGAAATAGAAAGGTTACTTTGGGAGATCTAGCTAGTAGTGAAAGTTACTTGAATCGTGCAATCTATAGACGAATACAAAGAATGGAAGTAGAGGAGGTTTTGAAGGTTATGAGACCTGAGAAAGTGTAGGCAAGGAAGGCCGTATCGATATCAATATGAGAGATATGAGATAAATCTCAATTTTGATGAACTCTTCAATTAAACGAATAAAACATTCGACTGCCATCCCTTTATATAGGAGGGGTGGGTTACAAAAAATAGAAAAGGGATAACATAAAATAAAATCCTAATTTGGACTCTAAATATCTCTAACCAACTAACTACTAAATATAACCGACTAACTAATTTAATTTGAGATCACATGCGATCTCTTTATTTAAAATAAAATTGCAATAGACTCAATAAAACGTAAAATTAATTTGATTCTAATTAATGTACGAAATTTAGATCCTATTTATTTATTTCATGCTGCATCAAAGTGGATCGCTCGTATCTGGGGGGATTATGGTAGTTTGGTTTGCATTCTGACTCGAAAAATTAATGGGCCAAGTTCTTCTTTTTCAGGCCCCGGGGAACTTGGGCGTGTTTCAGTCTCCTACTTTTGGAGAGGGATCTGTGGCGTGGTGCAGGAGATACACCCTTTATTGAGAACGATAGTAGGGGATGGGACTTGTTTTAGGTTCTGAGATGATGATTGGAGTGAGGGTGGGGTACTTGATGTGAGATTCCTGTGTTTAATGGCATTGCCACTTGATCTGGATTGCTCTTTGCGGATGTTTGGGATGGACATTCTTTTTTCCCTCATTTTATGTCTGAGCTCTCTAATCAGAGAATGGGGGAGCTTTCGGTGATGCTAGAGGAGTTGGATAGCATGGACAGGCCCATTGTGGGGCATGATTGGTAAAGTTGGTGTGATGGAACATTTTCTATAGGGAAGGCATACATGGCTTTGAAAGATCCAATGACATTTGACCCTGAGGGGTGCGTAGAGGACTGTAAAAGGATCCGGAAGTAGAAAATTCCCATACGTGTGAATGTCTTTACATAGATGTTCAGGAGGGGAAGATTGTTAACCGATAATAGATTTGCACAGTTAGTTCATGAAGCTGGTCCTGCCTGCTCCCGTTGTCAGAAGATATCAGGGATGTGAAACACCACTTCATCAAATGTAGGAGCTCCTTGGAGGCTTGAGATGTATTTTCGAATCCATGGGTGGCTACTGATGGTGTTTCTAGATTCTGGGACTCCATTGGTATGGACTGGCATGTTACAAAGGATCAAACGAGATGTGTGGCAATGACTTGGGCTTTATAGTCAGCAAGAAACGAGGTGGAGTTTCGAAAAGACCGTTTTTATGATAAAAAACATTGTGACATACATTGTTGTAAAAGTCGGCCGACTAATCGGTCCGACTAGTCGAGTCGGGGGGTAGCCGACTCGACTAGGCCTAGTCAGCCATTAGTCGGTCAACCCAACTAATCGGGCCGACTACTCGGTCGACTTTACATAGAGGTTTTTTATCTTTTTTATTTTTTTGCTTTTTTTTAAAATCAAACCTATTCTAATATGCTTAATGTTATATTTAAAGTTAATTACTCCTTTTGTTTCATTATAATAGTATAGAAAATGTTCAAATCTATGCAAATATATAAGAATATATGTATAAAAAATGATTTATATTGCAAATATATAAGAATATATGTATATAAATTGATTTATATATTAAAAATAAATAAAAAATTCAAAACCGACTAATGGCCGACTAAACCCGATTAGTCGTCCGACTGTCGATTAATCCTTAGTCAGTAACCCCACCGACCGAGTACTGACTACCGATTTCTGCAACCTTGGTGGCACATGCTAAGGCACTAGCTGAGAGTTGGAGCTTGTAATTTTTTGATTTTTTTACCTGTAATATGCATGTACAATTTTTGGTGATTAAATGGTGAAGTTTTTGGGAACACACATATATGGTGGAGGCCCTTTTTTTCCTTCAAAAAATTAAGATCTCTTCGAATAATCTCCTTCCAACACTTCTTAGGCCTTTCTCACCCTCTCTTAACAGATTCAACATCCCAAGTCTCACATCTTCGAACCGGTGCATCCCCCGATCTTCTTTGTAAATGGCCAAACCACCATACGCGGTTCTCTCTCATCTTATCCTATATTGGAGCTACTCCAACTTTCCTTCTGATTATGTTGCAAAATAGATCCTAAGCATCTAAAAGAATCTTTCTTTTGAATATTTTTCTTGAAATAAAAAAGGGGAAACACCCTATGGTGTTTGGCCCATATATATTAAAAGGAAAGCTTACAAAAGCAAGACTCTAAAAGAGTCTTTGCATAGAAAAATACACTCTCACATAAAACCAATCACCAATATTGTACCATTTCTAGCCAACCAAATGGCCATAGTGTAGCAATTAATCACTGAAGATCTTCATGGGGGCGTAACTTTGCCGCATTAATTGAATCCCAGAAAGTCTAAAGTATCTAACATTCATCCAGAAAAGTCCAGGATCCCATCAAATGGAGCGAGTACAATCGCAATGGAAGACATATGATCAATGGATTCTTGCGTCATGTTGCAAAGAGGACAAAGATTAGACACACCAGCAAATAGTATGAAACAACGATCCCTATTTATTATTTGTCTCCTACGAAATAGCCATGAGAAGATGCAAATTCTGCTTTGTACTTTCCACTCCCAAATGGATTTGCAGTCACGGACCAGAACATCAAAAGAGGATGGGGGTTTGTCAACGGACTTGTAGGCCTGCCTTACCAGAAATTCTCCATCCCTCCATTTCCTGTAATCTCTACCCCCTGATGGACCCTGTATTTGGCTAAGAGAATCCAGAAGACACATAAACCATCCATATGTTGATCTGAAAAATCTAAGCGGAAAGAGGGCATCTAAACTCCATCATCCCAACACTCCTTCACCCTAGCATCCGATGAGGAAGACTTGGTGAAGAGATGGGGGAATCTAGAGGCAAGTGTACTTGTGTCCATCAATTGCCAGTCCAAAAAGCGAAAAATGCTCCATCACACACAGACGCTGGGAAAAGATCACGAAATTATGGCATCGCATAACGAATGACTTCCAAAAAGTTGAACAATATGCAGAAGGACTGTGAGCCACACCCTCTCGTACTTGGACATCATAAATTTCCGAATAATTCTGCAACAAAGGTCCTTACCACTCCCCTAAATTATGGCAACCCACTTCAACATAAACGCATTATTTATTGATTCTAGGCGAGATATGCGCAAGCCACCAAGCGACTTGGGGAGAGCAACAGTTTCCTAGCCAACCAGATGGATGCCCCTCTCGTTTTGGACAGAGTTGGACCAAAAATCTCCTTATAATTGTTTCAATGCGCCCACGAACTCTACCTAGCATAAGGCAGGAATACATGAAGAAAATCAAAATTGCAGAAAGAACCTCCTTCAGAAGCACCAATCGTCCACCTCTTGATAGCATAGTCCCCTTCCAACCTGCAAGTTGTGCCTCCATCTTCTCAATGATTGGGAGCCGGTTAGAAATTTTGAGCTTGCCACAAGTTAGGGAGCTCCCTAGATAGCGAATAGGAAGAGTACCATAGGTCGTGCCCAACTCCAAGCTGCAAGCATGTGATTCTTCATCCAAAACCCCAAAAGGGATACACATAGATTTGTTGCGATCAAGAATCAGTCCAGAGAGTTCCCCGAAAATCTCTAGAGTATGTGCCATGCCCCTTGCGTCTTTCCTACCACCCACAATAAAGAATATAGTGTCATACACGTATTGAAGTAGAGGCAACAAATTGTCCCCGATGGAGTACCCACTAGTGATCTCCTGGTCTATCACCTGATGCACCATGCAAGAAAACACATCCAACCTAATGACGAAGAGCAAGGGGAAAGAGAGCAGCTTTTCTGCACACCCTGTTGCGATTGGAAAAAACCTCCTTTCGGGTGTCCATTCACAATTAGTGAGAAAGAAGCTGAGGTAATGTATCTTTTCACCCAAGTGATCCAAACATTTGTGAAGCCACGATGTGCTAAGGCAGACCAAAAGAAGCACCAATCTAAAGTATCATATGCTTTGGAGAAGTCCGCCTTCCAAAGAACACCTTTTCTGTGCCATCTTTTCCAATCTATTACAAATTCTGTTGCCATAACCAAACTATCGTCAATCTGCCTTCGGGGGATGAAAGCATAATGATGTGGTCCACCACAACGCTGAGTCTATTTGCTAAGACTTTCGCAACGATCAGGTAAATGGCATTGGAAAGAGCAATATGGCGAAAATCTTCCACACGTTCCGAGCCCTCCCTTTTTGGGAGGAGGCAGATGAGGGCTTTGTTGACTCTGTCGAACCTCGAATTTCCTGCTACAAATTCCCTGCATGACTTCCACAACCTCATCGCCAACTAGGGTCTAAAATTCTTTAAAAAAGAAAACTGAAAAATCATCTGGATATGGTGCTCCATTTGCATTAAGGTTCCAGTCAATAGTCTTTACCTCTTATGTAGTAAAACCCTGTATCAAATGTCTAGCATGTTCCTTCTTTCAAAAAAATCTTAGGGTGAACACCATCGAGTGTCTCCCCCTTTCTTGGCTTCAAAAAAAATGTCTAGCATGCTGGCTGGAGACTTAGGATGCCCCCAGACCAGTCAATCTCAAGATATGTACTCCATACGTCGAGAGAATGCCCTAATGTGCTCCACCAGTGTCACGCCAATGTGTCGATCGCCTTCTACTCTTATTTCATTCACTATCACAGATCTAATAGAATTCTGACGTCGACGTCTGCATGCAACCTTGTAAGTAGTTGGTATTTGCATTACCTTCTTTGAGCCATCTATGTCTCGCTCTCTGCCTCCATTCAACTACTACTTATTGTCATCCAACTTGATTACCCTCTGTGTAGCCACTTCTCCAATCTTCACATCAATTATTTCACCACTATTTCCATCAAATGTGCACTCCATATATTCCGTCTTAGCACTACAACAACAACAATGCCTTTTTCCACAATAAGTAGGGGGCGGCTACATGGATTCTTTGCCTCCATTAAGATCTATCTTGGATCAATCTCGGATTTAGATCCAAAAAGTTAAGATCCCTTCGTATAGTCTCATTCCAACACTTCTTGGGCCTTCTTCACCCTCTCTTAACCGGCTCAACATCTCAAAACTCGCGTCTCCTAACTAGTGCATCAGTTGACCTCCTTTGCAAATGACCAAACCACCTTAAGTGATTTTCTCACATCTTATACTCGATCGGACCTACACCAACTTTCCTTATGATTGCATCAATCCAAATCCGATCTTTTCGTCTGTGTCCACACATCCACCTTAGCATTTTCATTTCTACTACTGCCACTCTTTGCACATGTATATGGTTCACATGCCAACATTCATATCCATACAACATAGCGGGTCTCACGGCTGCTTTGTAAAACTTTCTTTGATTTTAAAAGGAATTTTCTTATTACATAGAACAATAAAGGATCCTCTCCACTTTAGCCAACCTGCATTTATTCTATTAGTAGCATTGCCATCAATTTCCCCATTATATTGCAAAATAGATCCCAAGTATCTAAAAGAATCTCTCTTCTGAATGTTATCACCACCAATCTTCACATTGATTCCTTCATCATTGCTTCCATCAAAAGTACACTCCATATAATCAGACTTAGCCCTACTTATACGAAATGCTTTAGTCTCTAATGCATGTCTCTAGACCTCAAGCTTCTCATTTACTACATCTCTAGTCTCATCAATCAATACAATATCATCAGCGAATAACATATTCCGTCTTAGCCCTATTTATACAAAATCCTTTAGTTTCTATGGCATGTCTCCAAGCCCCAAGCTTCTTATTTACTCCATCTCTACACACATCAACCAACACAAGGTAAACAATATACACCAAGGTACCTCATCCTAAATGTGACTAGATAACTCATCCATGATCAAAGGAAAAAGAATGGACTAAAACGTGAACCTTGGTGTAAACTGATGCTGATGTCAAAATAGTCAGTCTTCCTAACTGGATCCTTACACAAGATGAAGCCGCATCATACATATCCTTTATAAGGTTGATGTGTTGGACGAATACTTGTCTCTTCTCCAAAACACCCCACAAGATCTCTCGTGGAACAGAATTATAGGCCTTTTCCGAATTAATAAAAATTATATGAAGGTTCTTCCTTTTAGCTCTATAAATCTCATTGCTTTCCTCAATAGGTGGATAGCTTCAATAGTTGAGCGACCTAACATAAATCTAAATTGATTTTATGTTACTTTGGAAACTTGCTTTAGCTTTCTTTCAATCACAAATTCCCAAATTTTATAGTATGACTCATCAATTTGATACCTATGTAACTCGAACAATTTTGAATGTCTGTTTTACTCTTGTAAAGAGCCGTCACGATGCTTGTCCTCCATTCTTCATACACTTCTTTGATTCACCAAATAACATTAAAGAAGTTTGTGAGCCAAGTCAAGTCATGTTCACCTAGAACTCTCCATACTTCTATTCGAATGTCATCAAGTCCTACACCTTTCCCAGGTTTCATAACCTTCAAAGCCTCCTCTACTTCATTTCTTTGTATTCATCTATAACACACACGATTCAAGTAACTTTCACTATTAGCTAGATTTCCCAAAGTGATCTCATTATTTCCATGCCCAATCAAAAGCCTATGGAAATACTCCTTCCATCTAGTCTTTATATCATTCTGAGTAACAAGCACATGTCCTTCCTCATCCTTGATGCATCTTACTTGAGAAAGATCTTTTATCTTTCTTTCTCTTGATTTGTTTAACCTAAATATATCATTCTAGCCCAACTTAAAGTCAAGTTTTTTGTATAAAACTTCATCGGCTTTTGTCTTAGCTCACTTACAGCCTTTTTTTGCTTCCTTCTTCACTATCTCGTAGTTTGTGAACCTTGTTAGTATAATAAATATAGGGTTAACACACAATCCAACAACTAGACCCTCAGTAAGTTGACTAACATAAAATATATACTTAGTGAAAACCACATGCCAAAAGAACTAACAAAGATTTGAGGTGTCTTATGATCATGGTGGCAGCATCCATATGAGCATGGTGTGGCTGCCTTATAAAGTGGCTCACTTTGCTTACTGCAAAGGAGATGTCTGTCCTGGTGATCGTCACATAGGAGCTTTCCAACGATCTCCCCGATCTCCTCTTCGCCATTTTATATGTATCATTATCATAGATCTTCATGTTAGTATCCATGGGATTACTGCCAAATCTGCATGTTGCCATCTCAATCTCTAGAAGGAGATCAATAACATACTTCATCTGAGTCGTCACAAGTCACCACTGATTTCTAGTAAATTCAAGAAGAAAATATCATAGTTCGCAAAGATCCTTGGTGACAAACTGTTTTCTAAGAAACCCCTTGGCCTTGTTGAACCCTTTAAATCATCTCCTATAATAATAATGCCGTTAATATGGATTGGAATGGCAATAGTACTTCATGATGTCTTGTGTACAAAGAGCGAGTGATCTGCATTTGATTTCTTCGAGCCATGCTACTCTATCAGAACTGAGAGCTCCTATAACCATGCTCTAAGACTCTCCTTAAACCACAAATAGCCTTATAAAGTCTGAAACTCCCACTCAGTAGCGAACCAAGTGGTTGTATATAGCTTCCTCCTGCAGATCGCCATACAAAAAGCATTCTTGACATCAAGTTGAGAGAGCAATTTTGTACCACAACAACAGAAATGAGGATCCGAAGAGTGGAGTGGCATGCTACATGAGAGAAAGTGTCCTGATAGTCTACCCCATATGTCTAAATGAATTCACGTACAACCAGTCTAGCCCTTGTAGCTATCAACATTGTCCTCTGCTTCATTACCCATTTACCGCCAATGATAGAAACCCCTGTCGGGCAATAACCAAGCTCTATGTGCCTTATGATTCGAGTGCATCAATTTCTTCCTCCATAACAAGACACCATTGACTATCGTGCATAACCTCCTGATATATGTGTGGGATCGTAACTGTTGACACTCCCACCACAAGCTTCCGGAGGCCCTCTAATAAACATCGCAGTGAAATATATCTTGAGAGGGTACGTAGCACATGTGTCAAGGCCTTAAATATCAGTTTTGGTTACTGCAGAGATAGTTTATGTTTTGTGTATTGCTTCTCTATTTATTATTTCTTATGTTTTTCTTTTCTAATTTACCCATAGGCCCCTCCTCTATATAAGGGAGACTAGGGTTCACAAGAATAAACAACTCTTTCATTTTTTCCAACATGGTATTAGAGTAGTGGTCCTAGGCTGGAGCTCTTGTACCCTAACCATAACCCTAACCCCCTTCTTACCGAGGAGCCGGTGAGAAAACATGGATCAATACATCATGGGAGGCAGATGATGCATATGCCGAGGTCCGGTTGTTTGGTATATTGGCGATTGAGATTGCCAATTATGTGTGACATCAGCCCACCGCCAAGGCGATGTGGTATATCCACACCGCAACTTATTCCCAAGCGAGGAATGAGACCAAGATACTGCAGTTACAACATGATATCTTAACCATCAAGCAAAATGGATGGCCACTCCACTCTCTGTACGCATCCCTGCGTGGGATGTTTGAGAAGCTGCACAATTCCATTTACCGAACATCTACTCCTGAGCAGCAAAAGACATAGGAATGCTACTATGGTCGGTGTCTTCCTAACGGCACTAGACCGTGAATATGAGGCAGCTCATTTCCAGATCCTAGCGGATGCCACTATTCCTCCTATGGAGGAGGCTTTCATACAACTCAGTAGGATCATTGTCACATCTCCTACCTCAAGTCGGACTTCTTCTGCGATGGCAATCTCCCGTGGTAGAGGAGGCTCTTCTCAGTTTCGTGGACGTGAACTCGTGGTACATCGCCAGCCATGCTCTTATTGTCATCGCTCTGCCATGCAGAGGATACATGTTATTCCAAGCATGGTTTTCCTGCATCAGCTCGTGTAGCAGAGCAAGCAGATTCTCGCATTGCTGCTTCTTCGGATCAGGGATATGATGACCTTGTTGCTTGACTAAGGGACATTGTGCCTTCGAGGAGTTCCCTAGACACTTCGCCTACTCCAGGAGGCCACTCTGATGTTGCATCCTCTACCTCCTCCAGTACCTCAAGTAGCACATATGCTCTTACTGCTTGTCATGGTTCCAATGTTACAGACTGGATTATGGACTCTAGAGTGACACACCTAGGGCTGGCTATTGAGTCATGGCTCGATGAGCCAGGCTCGGGCTCGGCTCGATAAGGGCTTGTGAGCTTGGCTAATTAAGCTATTGAGCCGAGCCCGAGCCAGATTTTTGGGCTCGATAGCTTATCGAGCCGAGCCCTGCTCAGCTCGATAACTCAATAACGGGCTCGATAAGGAATATATATATTCTATTTGTGAAACTACAATGATTTTTATTTTTATTTGTATTAGTTTTGCAACATTGTTAATGGTGGATTATGTGTTTATGTTGTTTATGTAACAACAATGTTGGGTGGACTATGTTGTAGACTTGGATTTTCTACCTTTTATCTATGTTAATCTAGGTTATAGTTAGATATTTAGTATTTTTTTTCTTTTTTATTAACAAGCAGAATGTTACACTATATATTATAATTTAACTTTTATATACAACTCGGATGGTGGCCTACTGGTAAGGTGGACGATCTTTAAAAATGAGGTCTTGGGTTCGAGCTCAGGCAAAACACCTTTTCACCAAAAAACAACTATTTCCTTAACAAGCTTGAATAGGCTCGAGCCCAGACTAGGCTCGATAAAGGGCTCGGCTCAAGACTTATCGAGCCCGAGCTGGCTCGATAAGGGCTCGAGCCCAGCTCTGGCTCGGCTCGTTAGGCTCGATAGTCAGCCCTAGACACACCACATATGTAGCGATAGAGATCAACTTGTAGCTTACAGACAGGTACCTCTAGGGAGATCAGTTGTCATAGCAGATGTGACTCATTCTCCGGTCACAGGACAGGGGTAAATCGGTCTGACACCGTCAATGCGTTTGCAGAATGAGTTACATGCACCCGATTTTCTATGAATGTATTATCTATCAGTCAGACTACAAAGGATTTACATTATCGAGCTATTTTTGATCCATCGTCTTTTGTTTTTCAGGACATGCCTACAGTCAGGGTGATTGGTTGTGGCCGTGAGCAGAGCGGCCTTTATCGACTGGTCTGGACTCCTTATGCTAGCCTATCCTCTCGGTCGTCAGGATCAGTCTCTTCTTTCATGGCACTTGCGCTTTGGATATCTCCATCTCCAGAAGACGTGTCATGTCTTGCCTCAGATCTCCCCTCGCTCTTCCTTCCAGTGCGAGGCGTGTTAGTTGGAAAGCATCATCGATCTGTCTTTCCTAGTCGTCAAAGTTGGAGCAATCACTCCCTTTTTGAGTTATTTCATATTGATATTTGGGGGTCCAAGTCGTGTTCCTGATCACCAGGGGCACATATTTTATCTTGTTGCAGTTGATGATTTCTGTCGTTTGTCTTGGGTGTTTCTTTTGAAGAATAAATCTGAAGCAGGGATGTTATCAAAACTTTTATTAATGAAGTACAGAATATAAGTGAAATTTGTGAGAACTAATAATGCTTTGGAATTCGGTACGCATTCTCCCTCAAAATTCTTTTCATCTCATGGTATCATTCATCAGACCTCATATGCGTGTATTTCTCAACAGAATGGCGTTGCAGAGAGAAAGCATCAGCACTTACTTGATGTCACTCGTACTCTTCTCATTCAGAATGGTGCCCCCCATTCATTCTGGGCGATGCAGTTCTTACAACATGTTATCTTGTGAATCGCATGCCCTCCTTTGTTCTAGGAGAGAAAATTCTTTTCTTTTTGGCTTTTCCAGAAAAGGAGTTGTTCTCTCTTACTCCTAGTGTGTTTAGTTCGGTTACTTTCGTCGGCCAGTTGTCTCTAGGTCTTGACAAGCTCTCTCCTAGAGCTGTCAAGTGTGTGTTTGTTGGGTACTCCAAGAAACAAAAGGGATATCGTTTCAATGATCCTTTGAGCAGGAAATATTATGTGAGTGCTGAAGTTAAGTTTTTGAGTCAGTTATGTACTTTTCTCCTACAGGTGATAGGTTGACTTTATCAGATTCGGTTAATGAGGTTTACATGTCACCTCCTCCTCTGTGCCAATTGTTCCAACCCAACCACCACCGCCTCCTCCACCTACATCGCCTTCTCCTCTACCACCACGGGCGCAGGTTGTTCCTCCATTCCCACACTTCTATACTCGTCAGCCATCTTCTTCTCATGGTCTACGCCCGTCATCCAGCACACCTCAGGTATGTACTGACCACAAGGTTTCTAATGATGGTTCTGGAGATGTGTTTGAGCAGGGTACTTTGCAGGAGATTGGTCCTCAATCTAAGGAGTTACCTGATGACCTGGATGTTCCTATTACCATTACAAAGCAGAAGCGCAACTGTGCCTCATATCCACTTGCTTTCCAAGTTTCATTTGATCACTTAACAGGGGAGTTCAAGAAATTTGCTGCTACACTATCTGTCATGGCTATATCACGAACCTATCAGGAAGCATTGAAAGACAATCAATGGTGTCTAGCTATGGAAGAGGAGATGGCTGCTCTACAGTGATGTGGTACTTGGAGCCTGGTCCCCGCTCCCACTAAGGCTTTTATTATCAGTTACAAGTGGGTAATTTCCATGAAACACAATGTAGGGCTATGGCACAAGCAAGCACAAAGATGATGTGGGTTCGGCAGTACTTGCAGATTTACAAATAGATGTTCCTCATCCTATGCAGTTACAGTGTGATAACCAGGTTGCACTATTCATTGCCAATAACCCTGCGTTCTATGAAAGAACTAAACATATTGTGGTGGACTGCTACTATACACGGGATATGATCTAGAAAGGTTTTATCTCTACCATTCATGTCAGTTCAGGAGATCAAATAGCAGATATCTTTATCAAGGCCTTGCTCAGAGGATCTTTCCATAACTGTTCATCCAAGCTGAGCATAATCGACATCTATGCTCCATCTTGAGGGGGAGTGTAGTGATAGTTTATAATTTATGTACTGTTTCTCTATTTATTATTTATTATTTATTATGTCTGTCTTTTGTAATTTACCCATAGGTCTCTCCTCTATATAAGAAAGCCTA
This sequence comes from Ottelia alismoides, assembly GCA_037367405.1. NCBI lineage: Eukaryota > Viridiplantae > Streptophyta > Magnoliopsida > Alismatales > Hydrocharitaceae > Ottelia > Ottelia alismoides. Next base: position 336,738 of record JAZKJV010000681.1, read on the forward strand.
GGGTTCACAAGAATAAACAACTTTTTCATTTTTCCCAATAGTTATTGGATCAACGATTGACCGAAACTGAATTTAGATTAAATTTCATTGGACATTCGACCGAAATTTCAATCATTTAAGTCTCGTTTTCTTCATTGGATACCCATACAGCCTGAAATATCGACACTTTCAGTTGTATTTCGATGCCATGTTGAAACTTGAAATTCGGTAATATTTGATGCCATGGCACATGTGTGCTTCATCTTCCGAAGTGCAATAGGCTTGTCAAGATCCTCTAACGGATTTGCCTCATGTATCATATTATCCTGAGGAGCTATACTCTCATCCTGTAAAGTCTCTTGTTGTACAAAAACAACAACGGCACTAGTGGGAACCAAAAGTTCAAGATTTACCCGGGGCATGTTAGGTGATGGGAAATGCACAGGAGCATGGGGTCTAGTAGTCAACATCTGAATATATATACACGAGGCAAAGTCTGAACTACAGGAAGTGCAACATGATCTGGAGATAAAGGAGGAGGTGGAATGTAAACCTCCTCACGAGACTCAGAAGAAGTCATATTGTCATATGTAGGATAAAGATACATAGTAGACTCAAAGAATATGACGTCAACACTGACATAGTACTTCTGTATGACATGATCAAAGCACCGGTACCCTTTCTGGGTCCGGGAGTAGCCAACAAAGGTGCATTTAACAGCTCTAGAAGAGAGCTAGACACGAGCAAGAGGCAGTTGATGGACAAATGCCACACAATAAAAAACATGAGGATAAGAGAGAAGAGTTCCTTTTCTAGAAATGCAATCAAATAAGGAATTTTTTCTCCTAACATGGAAGACCGCATATGGTTGATGAGGTAGCAAGTAGTATGGACAATATCTCCCTAGTAAGATTGAAGAGCATGGCTCTGTATCGAGAGTCCTACTAACATATAAGAGATGACGGTGTTTCCGCTCGGCAACATTGTTTTTCTGAGAGGTTTAGGCACACAAAGTCTGATGGGGAATCCCAAGACACCTTAAGAACTGGAATAGTTGACCAGTACAAAATTACAAAGCATTGTCAGAGTGGGCATACTTAACATTAGCAGAAAAGAGACATTCCCTAATGATCAGGAACACGAATGGGACCCAAATATCGTAACGCTATAACTCAAATAAAGAATTACTGCTACGACTCTGATGACTGAGAAAACAGTTAGATGATGCTTCCCAAGCTGGCAAGCTTCACACTCAAAACTTGACTGAGATGGAATGTGTAGGACTCTAAACAACTTCTATAGAGGAAGATGATTGAACCGAAGTTGCCATATGTATGGAGAGACTAATGCAGTAGGACTAGAGAAGATGTCAACATAAGGAGACTGGAGCAATCTGCAGAGACCCCTTGCTCACATTCAGTCACATTCAATCACCCTGCCTGTGAGTATATCTTGAAACAAAAGAGAAAATGTGTCAAAATGGCACGACAAGTTAGATCCTTGGTAATCTAACTGATAGAAAATAAATTCATAGAAATTCAGGTGCATGTAGTAGACTCTGCAAATGCATGGAATGTGTCAACTGAATCTCTCCCTGTCCTGTAATAGGAGAATGTCTCTCATCAGCAATGACTACAGATTGACCATGGTGAACAGTACTACTATAAGATGTGAATTGTTCTCTTTCAAAATGTCACCGTAGAGATGATGAGATGTTCCAGAGTCCATGATCCCATCTGAAATATCTGGATTGTGACAGGTGGTAAGTGCGTAATTAGTACTTAATGTACTAGCAGAGGCAGCAACGTCAAATAAAGTCAAAAGAGCACTAGTAGAATCGATGGAAGGATCCATAATCTCCCTTCAAGATTATTACACTTCTAATGAGTAGGAGTAGCAGTGTGCTCAAACTGCTAAGCAGTACAAGCAAAAGCAGGACAACAATGCTTTTAATAGCATGCATCCTCAGAGTGCTTTATATCGTTGCAGTATGTGCATTGTGAGCAAGAGAGACCACTTTCCCTGAATATCCTTTGAACTGTGTCGAAGCTCCTTTACAGCGAGATGCGATCATAGAAGAGAAGATCTGAGTAGCAACTACATGACGCACTGTGATCCTACTCAGTCTATTGTAAGCCTCCTTCATAGGAGGTATAGAAGCGTCAGTAAAGAGCTGGCCACGAGCGGTGTCACACTGGGGATCAAGAGTCGTAAGAAACACGCTTACCATCATGGTGCTCATATATGCCATTTTTTGCTTGGTACTCGCATTCAAAGGTATGTAGCTATGAACTCGAGCATGCCCTCGGTCAGAAGTAGAATGTATAGAGAGGGGGGCCATCCACTTCGCTGTGAAGATGTCATACTGAAGCTGGAGGATCTTCGTCTCTTTTTCGCATGAGAATGTGTGGTGGAGAGAATTTCCACATTACTTTGACAATAGGTTGATGTAGAATACCATTGGCTAGCTCTATTCTAAGAGCCAAACACGTACTCCAGCGTTGTCTTACTTCCAAGAAGTGTTTGCCAGTCTTGTCAATCGGCTCAGGTTGCGTCATGACAAATTCTTTGTTATCCACGATTCTCATGAACCATATTGCCCACATTTTATAGTTGGTCCCATCCATCTTGACGATTAGTGTTGGACCTTTGAAGGCCCCATAGGAGGATGCCATGACGAATGAAGGAGACCGGGAAGGAAGTGACTGGGCGATAGAATGGTCTAATTCTTTCTACACAATCATGCAGAGAATAGGTTGTGTATGCAAACTCAAAGCACAACATTTTTCCATTATCTGATCCTGTTGGAGTATTTGGTTATGCATCACTTATGTGGGAGATGGGTAGATGGATCTCTCCAGGATCCATTTACCCCATCCAATGTTTAGTCTCACATCTACCAGTTGTGAGATGCGGAGACTCGGTGAGGGCTATATAAGAAGCCCCTCACCCTCTGTATCCAGTGAGAAAAGCAATAGACTATCAGCCCTTTGAGGCGTTCTCCTGTGGTTTCATCCCGCTCCTTAGGAGTATGGTTCCAAGTAAAATCTTTGTGTTCCAAGTTTATATTTCTAGTTCATACTCTGTTTATCATTTTCGCTTTCGCATTCCTATTCTCTAACATGGTATCAGAGCAGGTTCGATTCTTGAGGATTTGTTCTTAAGGATTTATTTTATGTTCTTGGTCGAGATTCAATTATCGGTTATTCTTGAAGATTATTCATTTATTATTCATGATTGGTTGATGTTCAAGAAGTTCTAAGGTTTCTGAAGAAACCCTAATTTCTGAACATTTACGATATCAGTCGATCTCCAAGCTGCATCTTCTGCGGCACCGCCCTCCTGTTCCATCGGCCCTCCCAAGCAAGGAGCCTCTCTTCCAGGCTGCACGAGACCCAGTGCCTTACGCCGCTCCCTGGCGAGGCTCTCAACTCTTGGTGACAGCCCTAGCCGTAACGTGCGGTGCGATGATCCAGTTCTAGTTTCTCCAGCCCTCCTGCGCGGCGCACCCCTTCAGTTCTGCACATCTTCTTCCCTGCAGCATCAGGCCGCCCTTCCAGATTGCCATAAATTTAGGGTTTTCACAAACAAACCCTAGTTCTCCCTAGTCCATGATATCAGCGGCACAACTGCTCCATATCCTCCAAGAGCTCATCTCCTACAGGCACCCATGCTCCATCTCCATCAGGAAGAGGTGAACGCGGTCACATCACCTCCCCTGCATCGCGATGCCGCCCCCTCATTCAACCTTCATCTCCATGCAAAGCTCCAATGCTCCAATCGCACCCCCCATGGCGGCAATTGTCGTCTCCTCCAGACAGCGGCATCCACGGCGGAGCCCTTCTCCCCAGGCAAGGAGTCCCCTCCAGTTGGAGCACCTTGCACCGCCCCTCCAGACCGACAACACCGATCCCTTGTCTCCTCCCTTGCAAACCCCAGCGAAGCCCGATCATAGCGGTGCCATCTCCAGCCGATCGGCACTGCTCCCTGATAACTCGACCTTCTCCAGACAGCATAGGCGGTGGAGCCCTATCGGCAAACTCCAGGCAGCGGTCCTCTTCGACCTTCCCTCCAGGCGGCAGCATGTGTAGCAAAGCCCCATCAGGGCAACGTGATTTCGTGAGAGGGGCTCCAGTTGGAACCCTAAAATAAGAGCAAACCAAGTGGGTCATGTGTTATTTAAAAAAACGTAAAAAAGGAAGAGAAAAGAGATAGCCCAAATTTCGGTTGTGTTTAAAAAAAATAAACGGCTGTTAAAAAAAGGAGATGAGAGATATATGGGCCCAAAGTTGGGCCGTAAAAAATGATGATTAGAGAAGAGTTGGCTATTAAAAAAAGAAAAAATAGCCAAGAAAATTAATGCAAAAAAGGGGGAGAAGTGAAAAGCCGTAAAAAATGTGAATGACTTATGTTTATAAAACAATTGTGACGGCTACTAAAAAATGTGAATGAAATAACCGGAAAAAAATTATTGGTTGAGAAGACCGGTAAAAAAAATGAAATGACCAAATGTAATCCATGTTTACCCATTTTATTATCTTCTCCCAACTTTGACGATGGCATTGTTTTCCGACAAGTATGGGAGAAAGGGGGGGTATTGTGTAGAGCCATGTTTCCAGATTCCAGGCTAACCAGATTTTGCCGACTCTACAGTTATTCAGACTCGACGTCAGATTGGTTTCGAGTCTCCAGTTTCAGACACATACATGTATGCGGTCTTCTTTTCAGATGTGCACTTGTATGCCATCATTGTTTGTGGTCCCCATCTTTGTGTTTCGACCAGGGTTTTCATGTGATCCATATAGACTCCAGAGTAGAGATCTCATTCCCTATGCCATGTGGGTTAGGGTTTTTATGTGGTTTTATAGGGACTCCAGAGTAGAGATCTCATTCTCTGAGTAAGATGGGAGAGACCCAGTTCTCCGACGAGGAGACTTTTCAGACTCTATTCTTCAGCGACCGTGGACTCCGATGAGGATTGCACTCCACGACCTTTTCAGTTCAGCCCTTTCAGAGATGGAGCAGCTGTCCACATGGTGTGGCAGTTCAGAGTTCTCCGTGTAGAGACTCATTTCAGCTGCAGTGACTCTTACAGGCGCAGTACAGAGCACATGCTCTCCGACGAGGGGATTCAGTTTGACTCACACTCTAGCACGTTCGTCCTCCTCACCTGCACGACATGAGAAGCAACGTCCTCGACAGCAACCGATAGTTATTAGCATTGAGTTGATATTGTCTGTAGTGTCTTGTATTGTGAGTTGAGATTTCTTTCTGTTTGACCAAGCTGAGCATTGCATGCTCCAGCTTGAGAGGGAGTGTCAGAGTATTTGGTTATGCGTCACTTATGTGGGAGAATGGATTTTTCCAGGATCCATTTACCCCATAGAATGTTTAGTCCCACATTTACCAGTTGTGAGATGTGGAAACTCAATGAGGGTTATATAAGAAGCCCCTCACCCTCTCTATCCAGTGAGAAAAGCAATAGACTATCAGCCCTTTGAGGCGTTCTCCTGTGGTTTCATCCCGCTCCTTAGGGAGTAGAGTTCCACATAAAATCTCTGTGTTCAAGTTTATATTACTAGTTCATGCTCTTTTTATCACTTCCATATTCCTATTTTCTAATAGATCTGGCGCTTTAAGGCACTCGGATTGGATTTAGATGAATGAACCCAATCTGAACTGCACAAAAATTGAGAAAAAAGCATCGAGACAAGTTGTAAAGGGGTTCGGTAGGCAGACGAGAACCAAGGTGGACCCGCGCAGTTTCGAAGCAGGCTTGTACACTCGTGAAGAGGCTCTAAGGTGCCAACGGCAGCCCAACGACGGGGTTAGGCATCGTGTGGCGCACCTACAACAACATCACGGGTTCATAATGGCTAGGTGGGCCGCTGGGGTGATGGTGCAAAGGCAAAGGTGGCCATGCAAACTTTGAGGAAGAGAAAGAAGAATCGATAGGTGGGGTCCAGGTTGTCAAGGATACAAGAGTCTTGGTCTAGGACTGTTGCTTTGGTACCATACAGAAATAAATGAATGACTTTTGTATTCTGTGACCATAGAATTTTTATATAAATAAGAAATCCTAGGGGAGAAATAACAAATAGGAAAACTACATAATAAGGAAATAAGAAACACATAGAAACTATTTCCTATAAAAAAATTACTTGTGACTAAGGCCATAAATATCTATTTCGATGCACATATCATCGACAGGCCGAATAGAAAATTTCGATCAAAATTCAGTCGAATTCCGGTTGAAAATTCAATTACCAATGCTTCTATGGCAACTTTAAAGATTGAAATTTAAGCCATTTCGGTCGAATGTCGAAATCAAAATTTGACCAAATTTCAACGAAATTTGATGACATGCTTGAGACCTCGACACATGAAAATGTGTTAATAATGATGGATATAAAGGGCATCTATCATTTTTCCAACTCATGGCCCATTCCTCATGTCCCTTCCCCTCCTCAATCCCTTCATATTTTCGATCCATGCATCAAATGTCAGGTGGTTTAACTGAAATCCATATGTGGCTTCTTCGTTGAGAGTTTTGCTTAGCATACTTCTGCGTTCTGTCATTTATGGTGTAGGAGGTTGCATTTTTCAGGCAATGAAACTAGCACGGTCCCCACATGATTGATTCTAGCTCTTCGTTTGTAAGGTCATATTCTGTTTGGTAGAAGAATCATGGATTGTCCACATAGAATTTCGTAGTTTTTTAGGTTCAAAAAAGGAGGAAACACGCAAAGGTGTCCATCCCATTATATTATATTAAAAGAGTAAAGGGAATTTACATTGGTCAGGACTCAAGGAGAGTATTGGCAGAAAAATTGCATTTTCCGCATAAAAAAGATCAGATGCAAAAATTACACCATTTCAGCTAGCAACATCGCCCAAACCATAGCTAGCGGATAAAACAACATCAAATTCGGTCTATCCTTAGTCGAAAAAAGAGAATCTCAAAAGCTTTGATGATTCTGAATGTTTAGCCATGATAAACCAAGAATGCGCCAGATTCCCAACGTCTTCTCACAATGGAGAAAAAGGTGATCAACAGTCTCCATCTCGTCGTTGCACAGAGGGCAAAGCTGAGAGGTCCCCAGAAACAACCTGTAGTAACAATCTCTAGTAAGGACATGACCTCTACGCAAGAGCCAAAGAAAAACACCAATGTGACTAGAGAGCTTGAGGCTCCACACAAACCCACAGTCATGATCCAGGAAGTCTGCAAATGGTGGCGTCGGAGTAAGTAGCTCCCTATAAGCACACTTGACTGAAAAGTCTCATGTTTTCCAGGTCCAGTGATCTCTCCGACCCTCAAGACCTAGGATGAGGGCGAGAGAATGCAAGAGAGAGAAAATCATTCAGTCATTGATCAGAAAAGTCCGCAACAAAAGAGGGCATCCAGTTTCCATTCTTTAAATATTCAACCACACAAGCATCTATTAGCAACTAAGGCAAAAAGTCGTCGATATCGAGCTGTCAACATACCACCATTAGTCCAATTATTAGTCCAAAAGGCAAAGATGAGACCAAGGATGCAAAAAACGGTCTAAATGACCGTTTAAACACATGTGATGCCCGGCCGCATCGTTTAATGAAAAACGGCCCATAAACGGAACGCATTGGTCTATTTTCTTCAAAGGATCACCACTATCCATGACTTTTATGTTGTCTATTTCGACATTTGACTATGAACTCTTGTTGTTTATGTTATCTATTTTGAAATTTGGATGAAACATTCCTTGAATTTGATAATATTTGGTCTATATTGTGAATCTATGATTATATTTCTTATTTATTTATACTTTTTTATTAATTAAAAATGCAAAACCGCATAACCCGTTTAATTTCCGTTTAAACTCCCGCATACCGTTTAATCAGTAATCAGTGACCTTACCGACTGAATACCGCATACCACTTTTTGCAACCTTGGATGAGAGCATCCCCAAGCACTGGTCTGAACAATACATGTAAATGAGGGATAAAAATTGGTACTTCCCTTCCAGAAAGCTGAAGAATAGAAAGAAGGGTGTATGTGCACAACATTGTGCTCCAATCCCATAGATCCGTCGAATGAGCTTACCAGACTCTAGAGATTCATTTGAGTAGCAGTGCTCTGTTTATTGCCTCAAGACGGGCCACTCCTAGACCCCCCTCACCCTTGGGTAAAGTAATTGTATCCCAATTTACCAAGGGTATCCCAGATGCATTCTAACCAGAATATCAAAAAAACTTTGCATAATTATCTCCAATCATTTATGATGACCGACCGAAAGAAGACGAGAGGACATAAAGAATACATGGATTGCTGCAAGAATTGCCTTCACAAACACTAAACGACCACGTCTAGATAAAATGGCTATCTTCCATCCTGATAATTTCTTTCCCATCTTCTCGATAATAAGCAGCCAATCTGCATACCTAAGCTTCCCGTATGTCAATGGAAGACCAAGATATATGATTGGTAGAGAGCCTCTCTCAGTCCCCAGCTACTCCATACAGCTCGCAACATCTTCTTCTGTCATGCCAAAGGGGGCGGCCGTAGACTTGGTACGATTGAAATTCAGGTCAAATAGCTCACAAAAGACCTCAAGGGTGAGTGTCATCCCCATAGTTTCAGCACGATCACCTTCAATGAAAGAGATAGTGTCATCCTCATATTGGAGTAGAAGAATAGTAATGCCCACACGTGCATGACCAACCGTCAAACCCTGCACGGAACCTGGTCCACCATGCACGCCAATGCATCAACAGTGATAACAAACAACATAGGAGCCAAGGGGCATCCCTGACGTGCCCCTCTCTGGGGTTGGAGAAAACCCCCTTAGGATGACCATTAACTAGTACAGAATAGGATGATGTGGTGATGCATCTCTTCATCCACGAGATCCAGTTCGAAGGAAAACATCTTGCCAAAGCCGCCTAAAGAAAATGCCAATCAATTGTGTCAAAGGCCTTCAAAATATACACCTTCCAGAGCATTCCACTAACCTTTCTTCTTTTCCAATCTGCAATAATCTCCGTGGTCACTGCCAAACTGTCACCAATCTGTCTGCCATGGACAAAAGTTGATTGCACAAGTGAAATGAGATGGTCCATGACTACACTAAGTATATTAGCCAAGAACTTAGCAATCACAACGTAAATTACATTACAGAGAGCCGAAATACTCCACAACCTTATTCACATGCTCAAATCCAGCATTGCCACTCATGAACTCCTCTGCCACCTCCAAAACATCACCGCCCACCAAAGTCCAGAACAACCCCAATAGAAGGATATTGGGAATCCATCTGGGCTGGGTGCCCCATTTGCATTCAGGTTCCAGACAGGCACTTTGAGCTCCTACAAAGTGACACTCCAGACAAAATGTCCAGCATGTTGGTCTGATAGGGACTATGCCCCTAAACTTGACCACTTCCATTGCCTAACTATATTGCCATACTCGAGACCGATGTCGAAGTCCGATGGTTAGAAACCAAATCTCTGAAATTTTCTTCCAGAAGCCAAGCTTTCTCAAACTTGAATTAGTTTTTTTTGAAGTCTAAAACTTCAGAGGAGACACGTTGTGGTGTTCACCCCTTCTTTATTAGGTATAAAAAACTAAAAACAAACACAGGGAAATAAAAACAAGAAAGAGAGAAAGGTCCACATGGAACCCAGCTCGACAACCGAGCGGGAGCTACATCAACAACCAGGCTACACCAACAACCAGTCGACTACAAGACGGGCAGAAAGAGATAAAACATTTTCTTTGTAAAATCGTTGACCCCTAAATAGCGTCGTTCCGCCCCAGCCAGATCGCCCAAATGCACGCCAAGGGACGCAAGAGAACACTGTGATCCCTATCCCTTTTAGACAACAACGATTCTCAGAAAGAAACCGAGTCCGCAGTAGCAATCCAACCCACCGCCGCCGCCTCCCAAACGCCCAAAATCACAGGGCAGGTAAAAAAGAGATGATCCAAGGATTCGACGCCGCTGCCACAAAGAGCACAGTCCTCCGAGACCGAGGCGAGCATCCTAGCGCAACGATCACTCGTTAAAAGCCTCTTCCTACGAAATAGCCATAGGAAGATACGATCCTCTCCGGAAGCTTCAAGCCCTACACAAAACTGCAGTCACGAAGCAAAGAATCCACCCGCGGCTGGGAGGGGGGAGAAATCGCCAAGTATGCCTTCCTCGTCGTGAAAGGTCCCTCCCTCCAGGCCCAGTGATCCCTCCCCCTCGTGGGCCTAGACGCACCACCAATATAGTCGAAAAGACTGAGCAACTCCTCGAACCTTTGGTCAGAAAGGTTGCCATGAAGGATGGGAAACCAATCATCCCCGGACCAACAAGAGGCCACGGATGCATGCACATCAGCCGCCAAAGCAAATAACCGCGGAAACATCTCCCCAAGAGGAGCCCCACCAGCCCAACTGTCCGACCAGAATCGGAAGGTCATCCCGTCACCAAACCTGGGAACAAAAAGATTAGAGTACTTCTGGTCCACCACCATCACCCCACGCCAGAAAGGCGTCCGCAGTCCGAGACTACCATCCGGACTAGGCATCATCCCGCACAAGTCGTGAATCTTGCGCAAGACGATAGAGCAGAAATCCTCGTTATCACCCCATAATCTGTTCACCCATTTCAGGAGAAGGGCATCATTGACACGGTCCAGCCGACGAATGCCAAGACCCCCGTCGCACTTACGCTTCGTCACTTCCTCCGAACCCACCAAATGCGGCCCACTCGTAGACGGCCCATTCCTCCCCCACAGAAACCTCCGCATCAACTTCTCAATACGCTTGCGTACCCCCGCAGGCAGCTGCCAATTGGAGAGATAATACACGGGGATAGAAGATAAAACCGACTTAATGAGGACGAGTCGACCACCCCTCGAAAGCAAGGCCGAGCTCCAACCAGACAGCCGCATCTCCACCTTCTCCACCACTTTGGACCAGTCATGCAGCCGAGTCCTACCCGCGCCCAAAGGCATGCCCAGATAATCAATAGGAAGATGGCCAGGCATCGAGCCCAGGACCAAGCCACAGTCAGCCGCCTCCTCCATATCCAAACCAAATGGAACCACCTTAGATTTGTTCGCATTTATGAACAAGCCTGACATCTCGCTGAAAACCTCCAGAGTTGCCGCCATGGCCTTGACCTCATCACGCCCCCCAACAATGAAAACGACAGTGTCATCGGCGTACTGAAGAATAGGGATCACCCTCTCGCCACAGGAAAAGCCCATAGAGAGACCACTACCAACCATACGAGCCGTCATCCGAGCCAGCACATCAACAGCCACAACAAACAGCAGGGGCGCCAGAGGGCAGCCCTGATGCACCCCCCCTCCGCGGCTGGAAGAGACCACCCGCCATGCGCCCATTGATCATAACCGAGAAGGAGGTTGTGGAGACACAGCTGCGCATCCACGAGACCCAAGTCTCCGGGAAACCACGAGCCCTCAAAACCGACCACAAGAAGCTCCAATCGAGGGAGTCATATGCCTTAGTAAAGTCGACTTTCCATAGCACACCGCGAGTCCCCTCCCTGTCCCAACTCGCAACCATCTCCGAAGCCAAAGCCGTAACATCGGCAATCTGACGACCACGGATGAACGCAGCCTGCACCGGGGAGATGATACCATCAAGCAACGGGGCCAACCTACGCGTGAAAACCTTCGCCACAATCAAATAAAGACCATTCGAGATAGCAATAGGACGGAAATCCTCAATACGCTCGACGGAGGGGAATTTCGGCAATAAGATAATGAGAGCCCTGTTGATTTTGTCGAAGCCAGCATTACCCTCACAAAATTCGACAACGACCTCCAAAACCTCCCGCCCCACCAGCTCCCAAAAATCTTTGTAGAAAGCCACCGGGAACCCGTCCGGTCCCGGTGACCCATTAGCGTTAAGATCCCAAACGGCCTCCTTAACCTCTTCCAGAGTCACCTCCCTCGTCAAGTCACCGCACAGCAGTGGCGAGAGAATCTCCGCCCCAGCCCCCGTCCACCTCCATCGCCTAGGCGTGCGCCTAGAGGATAGATCCTTGAAATAATCCACGACCCCCATCCCCACGTCCTCATCCCCCACCACCAGCCTGCCATCAATCGAGATGGAGCGGAGGAGGTTCGAGCGCCTCCTACCGCTAGCCACCCAATGGAAGAAAGATGTGTTAGCATCACCCCCCTCAACCATGAGACCCTAGACCGCTGACGCCATTCCGCAACACGCTTCCGGTCTTCCAGCTCCACCCTCCCCTGGGCAGCCGACCTGGTGGCCAACTCCTCGACATAAAGGTCCCTGATCCCCTCCAAAGCATCCAAAGAGCTCACGACCTCCTCCGCCTCCTTTCTGGCCGCCACCCGAGCAAACCTCGACTCTCTTTCAAAAATAGCCAACTTTTTCCACAAAAGATCAAGCTTCCAGCAAATCTTACGACAGCAGACCCCCCTCCGCGCTCCTGACCCCAAATATCCGCCACAAAGTTCTTGAAGTTGTCCTCCAAAAGCCAACATTTCTCGTATCTGAAAAAGCCTCTTGAGGGAGACGAATCACCCGAATCCCACAAGATTGGGGTGTGATCCGAAAAGCAACGAGGGCAGGAGGAAACAAAACAGAGAGGGAAACCAATCATAAGGTCGTCATAAGCCAAAAACCTATCAATGCAAGACCGCGAGGTGGAGTTTCTCCACGTGTATAAAACGTCAGTCGCATGTAGATCCTCCAGAGCCAGAGAGTCAATAAGCCGAGCAAAGTCCGCCGAGCCCTGATCCAGACCCCCCCTCGAACAGGGTCTATCCGAAGAGCGCAAGGTTACATTAAAATCTCCTCCAATCAGCCAAGGGATCCCCACGACCTGGTGACTAATCTGAATCAGCTCCTCCCAAAGGTCCTTTCTTTTAATATAGCAGCAAGGCCCATAAGCACAAGAGAATGCAATCGGAGAAGAATTATCCAACCTAGTCAGAGTCACAGTAATAACATGACTACCCCTGAAGACCAAATTGAAGGAGAAGATTGTCGACCTCCACGCAATGAGAAGGTCGCCCGTCGAGCCCTCCGCGTCTAGAGCACGGACCTCATCCAGGCTCCCCGCACCAAACGACCGCCAAAAGGCTTCCCCCACATCCCGAAGCTTTGTTTCCTGAAGCGTCACGACATAGCATCCCCATTCCGCAAACCTCGCACCCAAGGCTCATCGCTTATCAGCCTCCCCCAAACCCCTAACGTTCCATGATAGTACCTTCATGACGAACCTTCCGCGCACCCACCGGATCGAATCACGCCAGCAACCTCCGCCACCGCCTCTTTCAGTGTCGAGAAAGTCTGCACCAACCCCACCCGCGAGCGTGATCTGTTTCTTCTCCTGTACCTTTTCGTTGTTCTCCTTCCAGGCTCCCCAACGACCGCATCAACGTCCGGCTGAACCTCTGAGACCTCTAAAAGGGGGAAAGGAGAGCCCTGCTGAAAAACCACACCCCCCCTCCGCATGCGAGGAGGATGACGGGGAACCATGAAGCGAGGGAGACCCCCCCTCATCCGCCCCCGCGAACAGCCCCCCAAGAACAGGAGAGGGTCGAGTTGCAGAAGGAGCACTAGTCGGATCCAGCTCCACAAGCCGCTCCATCACCGATCCGGAAAGAGGCCCGAAAGAGGACCCGCCCAGCTGTCGGGTCACGTGAAGATCCGAGCGCAAAGCCCACATGGAGAGGTCGGGCGTTCTTTTCCAAACGTAGAAATCCCTCACGAACCTCGAGCAATTCCCCACCACGTCACCAGACAAAACGCCAAGAGAAACATCCATGCAGTGAGTCCACGAGGTAGAACTGAAAGGACGTACGATAGAACTGAAAGGGCGCCCGAAATCATCAAGGCGTGACGAGCCCCACGAAACGAGGCCATACAGAGGCATCTGTTCCTCGGATATCGAAGCGACGCCCTTCCCCCTTCCCGGGTCCGAAGCCACGACCAAGGCCCCTACACCCACCGGCGGCGGCGGCGGAGGGGTAACGACTGACATCTCAATCCAGCAACTGAAACGGCCGATTTGCAAATTCTCATAGAAGACACGGTCCACCGCTTCATCCAAAAAGGTCTTACTGCACTCCAGGAGAACCCTCGTTGTGAAAGGGTCGGAACCCGGGGACAGCCCATCATCGGTGACCGCCAGAACCTCACCCCACCTCCGCAGCGGTCGCCGGAGACAATGAACCGAACGTGACAGGAAAGGAAGGCCACGGACCTCCATAACACAAACTTCAACGTCCACGCAGGCACCGTCAGCAAAGCGCAGGTCCCTCCAAGCGACTCCACCCACCAAACCACAACGAACTAGCCGGAGACGATGCTCCTCCGACAGGCCCCGAACACAGCAACGCCTAGGGCCTAAGGCGAAGACGTCCCCAGACAACTGATTGCCAAGAATCCCTTGTAAAAGACAGTTCACTTCGGTAATCGACATGGCGTCCTTCTCGAAAAAACCAATGATCGTCCGGCTACCAGCCGACCTCCGCGAGCACTCCTTCGGACCAACCCCATCGTCAAAACAGGACCCCTTTCCGACGAAAGCAACATCTTTCGATCCGAAGACGTGCCTGCCACCGAGGAGTGGCACGCAACATCAGCCACCACTTGAGCAAACGAACGATCTCCGATGCAGTGCGAAGTCCCCAACGAGGGAAACACTCCCGCCGGGACAACCGCACACCCTGATGCAAACTGACCCCTTCCAGACCGGGAACGAGAGCCATAATCGACCATCTTATGACCCAAAACTCCGCATGCAAAGCAACGCGGCCTAGCAACGCAAACCGCCGCCAAATGCCCCCTCAAACCATAGCGGAAGCATCTCCTCTCCGGCTTTTTGTGGGAGACACGCACCCACCGCTCCCCCCCATCTTCAGGCACCTCCCCACCCACCGCCTTGAACTGCGGACTCCCACCTCGAAAGCGAGATCCCCCCTTCTCCACACGAGCACCACTGCTTCCCCCTCCAAACTCCGAGAGCCCCTGACCAACCCTCCTCACCCGCAGCGAGAGCCACACCCCTGCTCGTTGCACCACGAGCGCCGTCCTTCCTGCGCCATCTCCAGACCCCCCCAGCACCGGAGCCCGGAGCTTCTCCCCTTGCAACTTCCCTTGCACCTCCAGTCGCAGCACCGCTCACCCTTCCCACTCTCGAAGCCATCCGTCCCCCTGTTCTGTAGGTTTAGAGAAGAGAAACTCGATTTAGCATCCGACAGGGAGCCAACTTCATTGGCGGAGAGATGGGGTGTTCACAATCAAGAAAGCGTAAACTTGAATTAGTTACGCTGTGACTGATCCACACCAAAGTCCCAAATGAGTGGGGCATGATCTAATCTAGACCTCAGACTGGAAGAAGCCAAGGAGAGAGGGAAAAGATCAAGAAGCTGCACTGATGTGAGAAAGCGGACCAATCTTGACCAAGAGCCAAAGTTTCGCCAAGTGAACCTTGTATCATAAGCATCCAGAACTTCCAGTTGCAGATCATCAATCAATTCTACAAACTTCACAGAGCCAGGATCTTGGCCCCTACATAACCGGGGATGATCCAAGGAAAGAAGTGTGACATTGAAGTCCCCTCCACCAGCCAGGCGACATCTGGAAAAAGATTCCTAGTCTCACGAATTTCAGACCACAAAGTCGGTCTACTTGATGGAGATGTAGGGTCGTAAACACATGAGATGAGAACCAAGGCGTTGGAGCTAATTGCTCGAAGGATGATTGACTGGACATGACTACCCTTGTTCCGCAACAAAATGAAAAAAAGACCCCTTCCAAGCAATTATTGTACCTCATGCACTAACAACCGCTTCAATAGTCTTTATTGGAGTATTTAGTTATGCGCATCTTATATTGTAGATGGGTAAATGGATCTCTCCAGGATCCATTTACCCATCCAGAGTTTAGTCCCACATCTACCGATTTGGAGATGCGGAGACTCAATGGGGGCTATATATAGACCCCCACACCCTTTGTATTCAAAAGAGAAAAGCAATAGACTATCAGCCCTTTGAGGAGTTCTCCCGTGGTTTCATCCCGCTCCTTAGGGAGCAGGGTTCCACGTTAAATCCCTTGTTCTTCATGTTCTATATTTTTCTTTCTTTGATACGCTTTCACATTCCTATTTAACAGTCTTGAAATCTGAGATAGCCCATGCTCCTATTGAATTCCACACCCAATCTAAACAAAAGGCAAGTTTTGACTCTTGTAACAAAATAATATCACATTTTAAGAAATGTGATATTAGGCACGACTGACTGGATATGACTACCCTTGTGCCCGAGTTTCGCTCCCATCCTACTGATATGGAGTAAGTTCAGTTTTTCTTGAAAGATTCACTATGAGGTTGTATCAGAGGTTGATATGTACAAGTCTGCTCCTTTTTATCTTTCAGAGAAGGCTTGCTTAAGATGAGGGATCCTAAATGGCATTCTGCTACCCAAAAGATAGGAAATATGGATGGTGTCTGATAAATTCAGACACTGTCTTCTTCGTTGAGGGTGGCAGGGAGGAGGCCAGTGGCATGGCGACGACGCTTGAGCTGTTTAGGGAGATGTTCGGTCTCTCTCTGAACCGTGGCAAGTCTACATTTGTTCCTTTTGTTGTTTTTGAGGATGAGGCGTGCATCTGTAGTTCCGTGCTGGGCACGGAGTGTGGTCCCCTCCCTCTGCGCTACTTGGGTCTACCACTGGCTATCGTTAGAGTCAAGCTGGCGGATTGGTTACCTGTGGTGGAGAAACTCGAGAAAAAGCTTTCAGGTTGGAAATATTCTATCATGTCTAAGGGGTTCGCCTGGTGCTGTTAAAGGTGATGTTGTCTGCTATTCCGATGTTCTTCATGTCTACTCGCATGATGCCCGTGGGGATTAGAAAGCTCCTGGAGAGAATTATGCGGAGATTTTTGTGGAGCTGCAGCAGCCATGAGGTGGTTGGTATGCACCATGTTGATTGGGAGGTTGTCACTCTCCCAAAGGCGAATGGCGGCCTCGGTAGTAGGCGTCTGGATGCGATGAATGAAGCCTTGCTGATGAAGTAGGTTAGCAGACTGTGAGGGAGCGACAACGATGTCTGATGTGCTTTCGTTCGCCGGATCTATTCCATCTCTTGCTTGTCATTATTGTCTGCTCTCCCAGGGTTTTTGCCCTCTCCCTTCTGGAAGGGGATCCTTTCGGTTCTTCCGCATTTCCACGAGCTTTTTCGGACTGTTTTGGGTAATGGGGTGTCCTTTGCCTTTTGGACGGATGACTGGTCAGGCAGCGGGTCGCTCGAGAGCCATTTTCCTTGTCTTTTTGCTTTGGCTGCTGACCGCGAGGTGCGTGTGGCTGACTGTTGGTGTGACAGAAACTGGATGCCGCTTTTTCGAGCTAACTTTTCGGACCAATGCCTGGAGGAATTTCTCCTTTTGCTTGACTCCTTGCATGATTCGTGGAGTTCCTCGACGGAGCGTGATCATTGGGTGTGGAGAGGTAGCTCTTTCTCGATCAAGAGGGCATACGAGGCAATATGCAGACTGCCCCCTTCGCGTTCGGAGGACCTGATTAGGGATTGCAACTTTATCTGGGATCTTGGCCTCCCTGAGAGGATTGGTTTTTTCCTTTGGCTTCTCAGGCGGAAGAGAATTATGATGAGAGATCGATGTGCCATAATCTTTGTGGTGGCTTCAGACAGATGCCTTCTTTGTGGGTCCGGGATTGAATCAGTGGAACATCTTTTTTCAACTGCCAGTGTACGGCAGCCTATCTGGACCGATCCTGACCTGGACTGGGTATGTGTGAGGAACCTTGCTGCTTTCTGGGGATCCCTTCTAGAGGCGAGGCAGCGTCCAAAGAGAGTACTCGTTGGCCCTTCTGTGGGCAATATGGTTGGCTAGGAACGCCCTCTTTTCTCCGGGTAAAGGTTCTATAAGGAAAATGTAAGTATGCAGTCAAGGGGCCTTGTGGAGTCATGGATTTTATAATGGTTTAGCATTGTAACTTGTTTAATTTTTGTTTAATAAAATCCTGGGGTGGACACCGTGCATGTTTCCCCCTCACCCTGACTTAAAAAAAATAAAATGATACAATGATATTGGATACTAGAAGATAAATAGGAAGGAGGCATATTTATGATGATCCACATATTGTTAGGATGAGAAAAAATCTTGTATTTAACATAGGAATGGAAGCACACAGTGATAGGATTGTTCATAAATATGGACTCGAGAACGAGTGGTTAACTGTTACCGAAGTCACTCAGGAAAGTACGTGCTTTGCTGACTTTTCAAGAAAGTGATATGGGCCCAAAAAATGGTCAGCAATATGAAGCTCATTTCATCAAGGAAGAATGGGAAGATGATACAGTGACCCAAGTCTTCTAAGTCAACTCCATGTTCATCCTGTAACTAACCTTCTGCAATTGACCATGACCGACCAAGTGGACATACTGAGGATTCCAGAAAAATAAATAAACCTTTAGAGGTGGAGGTGGATCCTATAGAAAAATTCTGATCTCAAAATACTAATCAAGGAGCCCTATTCCCCGTCCTATAGGGACGCATCAACAATTCAATGATGTCTGGTACATCAAACCTCAACTATGCTGCTGGGATGGAGTTCAATATACACAATGATTTGGAGGATCCGACATAGTATAAACCGCACCTGGTGCGTAGTATCCATGGGACCATGACCCCTATATAAGCAAAGACTAGAAGTTGGAGATGATGCTATTGGGTCTTGACGGAACGGAATCAAACACATATAATCCGGAGGTGGATCAGATTGGTGAGAAGTGTGAAGATAAATAAATGTGGTGTTCCCTGCAAGGGGACTTTTTTGAAGTCGATAGAGAACATAGGCATGTGGACCAATATCTCTCCTTTGTTTCATTCTGCTACTCTAAATATTCATAGAGTTAGTTGCATTCTACTACTTCAAATATCCATAGAGTATCTTGGTTTTTGACACGAGAAAAAGATGTCAGTATGTTTCTTCATATTTGACATTATTAGTTGGTACTCAATGAATTTTATTTTCTATAGAGCATCATAAATTTCTCGTTTGCATAGTAGAAAGAAAACACAAACAGCATCGAGCATTTTCCCCTGATTGAGTAACAACTATCCCTTTTAGTTGGATTGTTTCATTTGCTTCAGAAGATGGAGACGTGTCAGTGGCATAGTACGGTCCGGGTTGAAATAAACTGCAGCTTCCATATAATTTGATTGCACTTGGATGCCGACAATTGAATTCTACGTCATTACAGATGCTGTGCGCAATGATTATTTGAATCAAACTGTTATATGCTCTCAGGTTGTTTTAGTTTAATAAGTTATCATTGACCAATTTAATGTCTGGCACACAACTAAGTACTTGCAATAATTTTTTCAGATAAAAATGAGGGTAGAGGATGATGTCACTCCAGAAGAAGGCAGAGTGAGCTAGTTGAGTCTAATGAGCAATTCATCATACTCTGAGAGAGAATCAATAATCTTGGCTGAACTCATTAGTAGCATAATGTGCAAAAAGCAGTCATCCAACAACTATTCTCAATGTGGCACAGCTTGCCCCACTTTCTCGAGGATCCACGTCCTCCAGTCAAAGATCCATGTCGGTCTCGGCCATGGGAAAATGTCATGGCAGAAGTGATGTAAGGAGTTATAGTGGTTGACAAGATTGACATCTGTCTCAACCTACTATATGCCTCCTCTATATTAGGTAACTCAAGTGAATTCAGCATTTGAATAAGAGTAACCCTCATATGGGGATCAAGGCCTGCGGAAAAATTACGTCATTTGCATGGAAATTGAATCTGAGAACATGCGATTAGGAGCACATTTGTGAAGCTTCTCAAAGTCTCCCCACCATCATAGAGTACTACTCCTAAAGCAGGTGCCCATTATGCCTCATATGAGCTATATCGATATAGTTCTGCATGTTCTTCAACGTGCTCCTGCCAACGAAAACATAATCTTAGTCTCCAGCATTCATTTAGTAGTGAGATGATGCAACTACTTATTGGCTATCTGGGGAATGACGGTTGACCAGATCCGTAGGTTAACAAGACTTTTGTGCTACCAGGGCAGATACGTGTCCAGGCTCTTCTTCCTTTAAGATATGCTCCTTGACGTGTCCTGTCAACCATGTCGAGGATGCTCTACATGCACAGATCAGTGTTCGTCCTATCAAACTTCATGATTGGAGCATAAAAGGGGACCTCCACCTCCCCAATGGTGGTTTGTCACGAACCCCAGACCCATCATATTTGAAGCCATGATCTAGGAGAAGAGACTGCAAGATAAAGAAAATTAATTATCAGTCTCAGCATATTAGCCGAGAACTACTAAACAACTGGCCATGCAGGTTGCATAGCTATAAGGGTGTATACATGCCCGAGTTGGAGGTAGGAATCGAGCTTTTAACGGCATCAGAAAAAGCATGCCAGTGTACATAAGGCTGCATGAGGTTGCATGCCATGCCCAGAGCTGGCGATGATGGTCCGGAGATGGTGTCGTATTGGCCAATATGGGTTAGAGTGGGCTGTCAGAGGAGATAGCAATGACTGAAGGGGGTAATGTCAGACCAGGGTTAGGATTTTGGTGGAAAGAGATAAAGGTATATTCTAGGTCGACTTCTAATACTATATTAGGATAAATGAATAATTAGTTATTATGACTATGCAAGGTCTACTCCTTGTATAGTAGGAGAGATGGGGGTAAAAATTGTACATGAGAAATATTGGATTAAAAATAGACGATGGGAGGATACATAAGAAACTAAAGAAGAAAATAGAATACCCAAACACTAACTTATCAAAACATGCAGTAACACAATTGAAATAAAAAAATGAACTATTATATACAAAGAGTCAATAATCAAAGAAGTGAAGTAACTTAAGGAGCAGCAAGAAAGAAAGATATGTTCCGAGTGAGAGTAACTATTTGATTTTCATATGTTTTCTTTTTAAGAGAAAACCCCATTGGGAATGCCTCTAACCGATGGCACATGATTGCGGCATGAAAAAGCGAGGAACAAGGCAAAATCTGCAAATGTGATCAATTGTGCCACCTACTTAAAAGTTGTTACTTTGGATGACTTAGGGTCGAACAACCGATGTTCAACCTTACCCAGTGGTCTTCTGACTCTTCTCACCCAAGGTGAATGGACCTGACAATTTTGATTCATGCCGACCTTCCTCCTTTGAGATCAACTAAATGCTGACCAAGTTGTGATGTAAACCAATGGTAGGTATGACAAAAGTGCCAGAAGAAAGACTACAAGGTTAGAGTGTAATTAAAAGACTGGAGACGTTTAAGTGTAACTAGCAAGAATAAAAATGGTCTACAGTGAGAAGTTTCTGTTACATAATAATGCAAATAATCCCGTTCTTTTATGTGCACAATAAGCTTCCAAGAAAATGTCCACTTACCCACATGTAAGGGCGTAAGCATAGAAAATTGTAGAATAATCATTCTCTTCTAGCATTTATTTCATTTTCTTCAAATGTTCACGTGGCATGAAATCAGATGTAGAGAGAAAGTGAAGGTTTAGGAATATATTTTAACAAAGAAATGATATTCTCAATGTTCAAATATGAAACTGATTATTTAAAAAATGGGACTAATTACCCCAGAAATAGATTCCCAGGCTGGACTGAATCTCTCATATGGGTACTTCAGAATGACAGGAAGAACTGGAACTTTAGCCAAAAATGCACCAGTCTTGAAAGGTAGAAGGAATTCGCCATTTGTAGTTGTCCCCTCTAAGCCAATAGAATCCAGTAGGTTCAAACTACTCCAAATAACAAATTAACTAAATGTAAAATCCCAGAAATAAGGTATAAACATTTTCAGTAGAGAATCTTAGAATCATATACAATAATTGTCATCTAGCTTATGGTGCAATTGAAATACTGAACGAAAAATTTAAAATTTCATAACTTCAAATCCTATAGATGCTTCCCGTTTTCCAATTATAATTAAATTTCAAAGCTGGAACAAGCTTCCCCTTTCTTATTAAGTTCACTCAAGAATTGGCAGCACCTATGAACATACATAATAGGTCCGGAAAAGTTCTGGAAAGTTGAAATAAAGCTGAAATAGAGGCACATGATCAGATCTTTCCATGATGTTTTGACTCTCTTTGCCCTGATTGCCCTTGGTTAGGGAAGCATGCTCCACCATAAAATCATCTTATTTTAATCACATTTAAGTATGGCAGTGACATCTTACATTAAATACATAGTAGGCAGATTTCTTATGAGAGGTTTTGGACAGAGGATTCCATTGTCGGAAATAGAAGTAAACTAAAATTAGTTCATGTCTTAATGCAAATAATTGAACTTGATGAGGCAGCACTAGTTGACTCTATATGTAAATGAGCTCGAAAGTGTTCAAAAACCAAATACGATAAACTCTGCTTTTCAGTTGCATTAAAACATAAGCAGGAGATGTATATAGTTTGTTTAATCAGTCAGCTCAAAAACTTGTGGTTAAAATATAAAATAAAAGATCCAACTATGTTATTAGCATTAATCATCGGCTACCAATTTTTCTTTATCCAAATCTAAAACCGGACAAGGCTAAATTAGGTAACATTTGTTAGAGTAAAAGGATACTCTGATGTGTTATTCCATAGAGCCCTCGGTCTCTTATATAGAGAGAAAACCCTTGGGTAAATTACATAGACGTACATTATGAAAATAGGAAATGCAGAACAGTCATAACATAATCTAAACCTCTACACTCCCCCTCAAGATGGAGCATAGATATCAATCATGCTCAGCTTGGAAGAACATCTCTGGAAAGGTCCTCTGAGCAATGGCTTGGTAAATATATCAACAGTCTGGTCCTCTGAACAGACATGAGAAGTGGAAATGAAGCCCTTCTGGATCATGTCTCTAGTATAATGACAATCCACCTCGATGTGCTTTGTTCTCTCATGAAACGCTGGATTGTTGGCAATAAACAATGTTGCCTGATTGTCACATTGAAGATTCATAAGCAAGGAGACATCTACATTCAGATCTTCTAAGACTGCTCTAACCCACATCATTTCTGTGCTTGCTTGTGCCATGGCTCTGTACTCGGATTTAGCACTGGATCTCGCCACAACAGTCTGTTTCTTGCTTTTCCAAGAAACTAAAGAGCTTCCTATGAAGATAGCAAATCCAGAAGTAGATTTACGATCCTTTGGACATCCTGCATAGTCTGCATCTGCAAGCGGAAATAGACAGATCTGTATCTTTTCTGAATAGCAACCTTGTGCCTGGGGAAGACTTCAGATATCTCAATATCATATACAAGGCATCCATATGAACTTGCCTAGGCTGCTCCATAAATTGACTCACCCGGTTTACTGCAAAGGCAATATCCGGTCGAGCTATAGTAATGTATAAGAGCTTACCCACCATCTCTCTGTATCTTCTTCTGTCCACCTCTTTGGTATCATTGTCGTACAGCTTCATGCTTGGGTCCATAGGCGTGCTCGACGGTCTGCATCCAGTCATTCCTGTTTCAACTAGCAAGTCTGTGACATATTTTCTTTGAGTCATTACCATTCCTTGTGCATTTCTTGCAAACTCTATCCCCAGAAAATAGCGTATGGTGCCTAGATCCTTCGTAATAAACTGACTTCCCAACAGGGATTTGGTTTTCTCAATTCCCTGAGCATCATCTCCTGTAACCAAAATGTCATCAACATATATCATGACAACAACTGTACCTCTAGGGGTCTTCTGGATGAATAGTGAATGGTCCGCATTTGATCTCTTGAACCCATGTCGTTCAATCAGCTGGGAAAGCTTCTGGAACCATGCCCGGGGACTCTGTTTGAGGCCATAGATAGCCTTATGAAGTATGCACACCATCTGAGTCTCCCCCTCAGCAGCAAACCCTGGTGGCTGCTGCATGTAGACTTCCTCCTGTAGATCACCATACAAGAAAGCATTCTTGACATCAAGCTGGAAAATGGTCCAGTCACGTACCACAGCAACAGATAGGAGGATGCGAAGAGTGGAGTGTCGAGCCACTGGTGAAAAAGTGTCCAAGTAATCTACCCCATAAGTTTGGGTAAATCCACGTGCAACAAGTCTGGCCCTGTATCTGTCGAGACGCCCATCTGCATGATATTTCACCGTAAACACCCACTTGCAGCTCACCACAGAGGCACCTGGAGGAATGGGGACTAGAGACCAAGTCCCTCGAGTCTGTAAGGCACGCATCTCCTCTTCCATAGCTAGACGCCAGCAATCAATCTTCATGGCTTCTTGATAGGTCCGTGGTATCTCAACCGATGAGACAGCTGCTGCAAATCGTTGGAAATCCCCATTGAGACGATGAAATGATACTTGAGACGCAAGAGGATATGATGCACATTGTCTTCGCTGCTTCCTGTGAGCAATAGGCCGATCAAGATCATCTATCACTGTGGTGACTGGCGGATCCTCTTCCTGTAGTAACGGCTCCTGCACTGGTGCATTATCTAACCCATCATTAGTTAAAACATCAGAACATACCTGAGGCGTGCTGGATGGTTGGCATGTAGCTTGAGCAGGGTCGGACCGCCTTGTATAGAACTTAGGAAATGGTACAATCGGAGGTGGTGGTGGTGGTGGTGGTGGTGGTGTAGTGGAGTCGGATTGACCCAGGCTTGGAGGCGGAGGCACATATACATTAGTATCCTTAGGTGTGGAGGAGACCAATCTGTCACCTGCAGGGGAGAAGTACATGACCGGTTCGAAAAATGTAACATCGGCACTCACGTAGTACTTGTCATGAATGGGGTCATAGCACCGATAACCTTTCTGTGTCCTCGAGTAGCCCACAAAAACACACTTGATAGCTCTAGGAGAGAGCTTATCAAGTCCTAGAGATAACCGGTGAACAAACGCAACTGTGCCAAAGACCCGAGGTGTAAGTGAAAACAAATCCTTGTCAGGAAAGAGAACAGAGATAGGAGACTTTTCCCCAAGAACAGTAGTAGGCATGCGGTTGACCAGATAGCATGCTGTAAGTATAGCATCCCCCCAAAAGGCTAATGGGGCACAACTCTGAATAAGTAATGTGCGAGCAATATCAAGAAAGTGTCGATGCTTCCTTTCTGCAACACCATTTTGTTGAGATGTGTATGCACATGTGGTTTGGTGGATAATGCCCTTAGAGGAAAGGAAGCGAGCAAGGGAACGAGTGCAGAATTCCAATGCATTGTCAGTACGCACATACTTAACAGTAAATGAAAAAACATTTTGAACTTCATTGATAAGATTTTGAATAACATTTCCTGCTTCGGATTTACTTTTAAGAAGAAAAGTCCAAGACACTCGAGAGAAATCATCAACTACAACTAGATAGAACCTCTACCCCTGATGATCTGGGACACGACTGGGGCCCCAAATATCTATATGAAATAACTCAAATGGGGAGCGACTGCTCCGACCCTGACGACTGGGGAAGCTGGACCGATGGTGCTTCCCTAACTGACATGCTTCACAACGAAATGACGAATTTGGAGAGATCTGAGGCAGGAGGTGACGCATTTTCTGTAGCGGCAGGTGACCAAATCGAAGATGCCAGGTATATGGAGAAACGGAACCCTGAGAATGTAGTGAGACGCCAGCATAGGAGGTCCGTACGAGACGATAGAGACCATTGTGCTCAGAGCCACAGCCAATCACCCTGCCCGTTAGTATGTCCTGAAAAATGACAGAAGATGGATCAAATATAGCACGACAGTGCAAATCTCTTGTAATCTGACTAATTGATAATAAATTCATAGAGAATTCTGGTGCATGCAGAACATTCTGTAAGTGCATCGAGGGCAGCAAAGCCGTCTCCCCCTGACCGACAATAGGGGAATGAGTGCCATCAGCTATGAGTACAGAGCGACCAGGCTGAACAGCTCTATAGGACTTTAGGATATCTCTATCACGACAGAGATGATGGGTGGCTCCAGAATCAACAATCCAACCTGTGAGATCATGGTTATGACAGGAGACTGAAGTACTACCTGAGGTATTGGCAGTAGCAGCTGTACTAGCTGACGCCGAAGCCGCAATGTCAGAAGCGTCAGCACTCTCTGAAGATGATTGTGGCATAATATCACGAAGCCGTGCCACTAGCTCCTCGAACCTGTGATCTGGAGTAGATGCTGGTGGACCCTGGACATGATCAGCGACACGTGCAAAAGGACGGAAGCCATGCTTGGAATAGCATGTATCCTTCGAATGACCAGTACGACGACAGAATGAGCACGTAGAACGGACACGACCTCCTCTGCCACGTCCACCACTTCCTCTGCCACGAAATGAAGACGAACTACCACGTCATCTGGAGACTGCCATTGCCGAGGGAGGTGGAGTCGCTGTATTTGATGGAACTGGTACACGACTAAGCCTCCTGTAGACTTCTTCCATCGGTGGAATAGTGGCATCGGCTAGGATCTGAGAGCGTGCTGCCTCGTACTCTGGATCCAGGGCAGCAAGTAATACACCTACCATAGTGGCGTTGCGGAACGTCTTCTGTTGTTCTGGTGTTGCTGTGAGCGGGATGGTGCTATATAATTTCTCGAACATTCCACGAAGAGACGTGTACAGAGAATGAAGAGGCCTCCCATTTTGCTTCGTGGTAAAAATATCATGCTGCAACTGCAGCATCTTCGTCTCGTTCCGCACTTGAGAGTATGTAGTGGCCAGAATATCCCACATCGCCTTGGTGGTGGGTTGATGAAGGACGTCGTTAGCTATCTCCATCGTGAGCGTCCCTGACAGCCAAACTTTGGCATACGCATCGTCCGCCTCCCATGAGGCATAAATCCCCGTCTTCTCTGCCGACTCCTCTTCGGTAAGAATATGTTTCTTACCACATGACTTCATAAGACTCAGGAACTGCATAGCCCAGAGTTCGTAGTTCGTCCCGTCCATCTTGACTATTGGTGTCGAGCCTTTGAAGGCACCTATGGCGGGCATATCAATCTTTTGGTCTGACATAGTGCCGGAGAGGAAGACCAAGGGATGAGAGACAACAGAACTAGTGTCTACACAAACACGTTAGGATTCAAGTGCATATGTAGACTTATGCACTTGAACCCATCAGAGGTGGACTGAGCCCCGGCGCAAGGGGGGGCTCTCGACGGCAAGGGGAGGCAGACGGGGACCCGGCGACGGCAAGGGGGGGTCCTGGCGGCAAGGGGTGGCAGGCGAGGACCCGGCGACGGCAAGGGGTGGGTCCCGGCGGAAAGGGGAGGCGAGGGGGGTCCCTGCGGCGGCAAGAGGAGGAGGGGGGAAGGCTCGGCGGCGGGAGAGGGGCGCCCGGTGATTGGAGAGGGGCGCGGGGGGGGGCCTGGCGGCGAGAGGAGGAGGCCCGACTGTGGCGGCGGGAGGGCCTGGAGAGAGGCGGCGGCGGCGGTAGGGGGAGGGGGGCGGCGGGTGGAGAAAAACCCTAGGCTAGGGTTTTGGCTCTGATACCATGTTAGAGTAAAAGGATACTCTGATGTGTTATTCCATAGAGCCCTCGGGTCTCTTATATAGAGAAAACCCTTGGGTAAATTACATAGACGTACATTATATAAATAGGAAATGCAGAACAATCATAACATAATCTAAACCTCTACAACATTGTACTTCAAAGAAAGATATTAAATAGGGCACTTTTTCAACAAGGCATAGTGGAGAAAATACACAGTTAAAATAGAGAGGAGTTTTAAATGCTCTTTATAACAAGGAGAGTGAGCCAAATACTAGAAGTACTAGTAGAATCTACAATGATAGATATAAGAGGTGTTTGTTGACCATTTGACGATGTAAAAAGATGGTTGTGACATTAAAAAAATGAAGATGCTAAGATGGATAAATCATCATATAAAAATGATGAAAAAGGTGACAATCCTAGAACAACTCATACAGAGACTATGGTGCATAGAATGTGGGATAAATGTCTAATGTGGTGCTCACCTTAAGTAAGGACCTATCTAATGCTCCTCTGTAGGATTTAAGAACAGTTGGATGACATAAGGCAAAGATGAGGAAGGCTGAAGAAGAGTCAGGAGCAAAGTGAACTTTTTTCATAGGTGTTTAGGTTACCGATATTAGGCATTTAGGTTAACCCACTTAAAGGTCTGGTGGTAGTGCAGTGTGCCTACCACCCAAAAGACCAGGGTTCAAATCCCCCCTTGTGGGTTGCGTTAGGTTGTCGACAGCCAGCGTAAAAAATAGTTGAATCTTTCAACATGGATTTGAGCAAGAATCCATGTAGCCAACCCTACTTATAGGGCCTGTTTGGTTGCTGGGTTGGACTGGGTTGGGTTGGGCTGTGTTGGAGTGGGTGAATAGTAATCTGTGAGGAGGAAGTACCATTGTGAATAGTAACCAAGGTTGGGCCAACCCTTCCCAACCCTGCAACCAAACAGGCCCATAGTGGGAGAAGGCTTCACGTTTAGGTTACCAATTTGTATAACGTCTGAAGTATGGTTAACTTGTGTAACAAGTAGCCGTTGTTATTTGTCAAATAGGTGTCGAATATAATTACCACTGCACTTCAAAGACCATTATACTAAGGTTTTTCCTTTCACTGGCTAGTCACCAGCCTAAACAAAGGATGGATTGTATTTTGTAGTTGACGGTTATCAGATACCTAGGAGAATCTTTTATAATGGATCTTCCATAAAGGATCGATTGTATTTCGTAGTTGTGGTTATCAGAAAACCTAGGAGAATCTTTTACAATTGATCTTCCATAAAGGACTGTATTGGGGTATTCCCAGTTAGTAATTCGCAGCAATAACTGAATGCAATCTGAGGTTGGCAAGGATAGCAACACTAGCAGAGGGGATCGTTTGCTGTGTATTACCTCTGCAGTAATGCAGGGGGTCCGTCGGATGTGTGATGGATGATCTTGATAGGGGGCCCACTATCTCCGACCTCCTATCAGGGGCGTCCATCTCGCATCTGACTGACCCCATGCGTTACAGTAGGGGAAATCACTGCAAAGGATCCGCGTCCGTGACGACACTAGTATCCAAGAGTAGTAGCCAAGGTTTCTCAGACAAGGGATGTATGTGATCATGCGCGAAATAACCAAGTTCTGCTCATGCGTATATGCCCTAATACCCCAAGTATCTCCCACCCGTCTACCAATATCCCAAAAATGAGGAATCTCCTAAAGCTGGTGAATCCTATTAATAAGAAAAATCTAAAAAGACATTATTGATGATGTTCACTATTACAAATATACCCTCAAACTTTTTTTTTTGAAATCCAGAAGCAAGGAGGATACACTCGAAGGTGCACTCCCCAAATATATACCCTCAAACTTTTGTAGCATCAAGTCCCCGAATGATCTTCCTTGGAATGACAATTGATGAATTCAATATGTTTAAAGACTTGAATACATCACCAAATATATTTATGACATATATGCATCTACAAATAAATCTATCAGCTTGGAGTGAAACTCAATCTTTTAAGTATAAGAACTTTCCAGAAATCGTTAGGCCTTATACAAGAAATAAATATTCGCATTGTTCTTTATTGCTTTCATTCCATATTTCTAATTGTTGGAGTATTTGGTTATGCATCACTTATGTGGGAGATGGGTAAATGGATCTCTCCATGATCCATTTACCCCATCCAGTTGTTTAGTCACACATCTACCGACTGTGGGATGTGGAGACTCGGTGGGGGCTATATATAGACCCTCACACCCATTGTATCCAGTGAGAAAAGCAATAGACTATCATACCTTTGAGGCATTCTCCTGTGGTTTCATCCCGCTCCTTAGGGAGTAGGGTTCCACGTTAAATTCCCTTGTTCTTTCATGTTTTTATCACCTTTATTTCTCTGATACGCTTCCACATTCCTATTTTCTAACATGGTATCAGAGCGGGTTCGATTCTCGAGGTTTATCATTATTTTATTCCGTACGAGATTCGATTCAGTTATTATTCATTCTTGAATATCATTTTTAAAAGATCGTGTTCATCCAAGGGTTCCATCTCTGGAACCCTACATCTGGTTTCGTCCTGGCTACATCTTCTTCTCCGACCTTGCGCCATCTTGCTCCAGGAGAAGCTCTTTCAGCAAAAAGCGGTAGCACAATTCCAACCTGGCTTCAGTCTGCAATGCAGCCCCTCCAAGTCCTCTTCCAGGAGGATTGGTGCAAATACCTCTCAAGGCGGCTGCCCTAGCCGCATCCTTCTTGCCACGGAAGAAGAGCAGCAAGTCCACGCACCCCCTATCAAGAGGCAAGGCCGCATCGCCCTCCTCTCCTCCATATCCTTCGCGCAAGACCACTCAGTTCGATGACATCCAGGCCGAGCCTTCTCCATCCCACGCAAGGCCTCGAAGTGGGCCTCCTTTTGCACGAGAACCCAAGAAGTGGCGAGGGACTTCATCGCCTCTCGGTTTCTCTCTAACAATCGACGATCGTCCCCCATGCAGCAAAGCCCTAGCCAAGCTCTCGCCAAGTCGCACCTTCCAGGCGGTGCCCTGGTGGGCTATCATCACTCAGGCGGCGGTGTGTTTCGACACAGGCAGTGTTGTAAAAGTCACCCGACTGGCCCGACTAGTAGGTCCGACTAGTCTAGTCAGTGGGGTGGCCAACCGAGTACCGACTAATTCCGACTATGGACACTAGTCGACCAATTTGTGCTTGGAGATACCGCATTTTTTTATGTTTTGCTTTTTTTTATAAGCAAACTTATTATAATATGCTTAAAGTTTTATTTAAATTCAATTACTTCTTTTAGTTTATCGTGATAGTATAAAAATGTATAAAATGTATGTAAATATATGTATAAAAACGAGTTATATATCTAAAATAATCATAAAATTCAAAGCCGATTAAAGTCCGACTAATTCCGATTAGTCGTCTGACTGCCGATTAATACTTAGTCAGTGACCCGGCCGACCGAGTACCGACTACCGACTTTGCAACCTTGGACACAGGCAAGGTTCAGAAAGTCGGTATGCGGTATTCATTCGGTCAGGCGGTCTGAAGTGAGTAAGCGGGCAGGCGGAAGTATATGCGAAAGTATATGCGGACTATACGGTTTCTATTATTTTAATTAAAAATAATTAGTAATATAATAATAAATTCAAATACTAGACATTTTATATTTAAAAAAACATAAAATGTAAGTATTTTAAAAAAATAAAAAAAAAAACATACGTGTCTGGTGAACAAAACTAAGATGGAGGTTCATGCTCAAACTCAAGGAGCTAAAGCTAAGATGTTCAACACCAAGACAAAGAACTTCATTGAATAATATAGTTGCATCAATTTATGATTGTATGCATGCAACAATATCTGTGTCTTTCCTAACTTACTATCTCTGCCCAATCCTTATCAGTTGTGCATATGTATTCACATTAAAGGTTCATCTTCCAATCTAAGCATACTTAAAATCACGAAGATAATGTCAAGATTAAGTGGTTGTGTTGTCCAATGATGAAACTTTCATATATCCATTTAAATCATTTGTTGGTTGAACAGTGCTAGTGTCTCTTCATTCGAAAAATCACAGTTCAAATCTCACCAATGAATCGTTATTAAGCAATATCATACTTTGATGTAAGAATCTAGAGCAGCAAAAAATGCAAAAAGGGCTTAATTAGATTGTTTACTTCGATATAAGAATCCAGAACCTACGTACGGGAAAAAGCGGCGGAGGGAGAGAGCGTAGAGGAGAAGCCTGACTTGCCTCGTAGACTCGCAGTGAGAGAACGCAGAGGAGCAGCCTGCCTAGCCTCGCGAACTGCGAAGGAAGGGAGAGGAAGCAGCCTGTGTCGCGGACTCGCGGTGAGACCAGCAGCCTGCGTCGCGGTCCTCTGCTCCTTGGCGATGGCGGAGGAGAATGTAGCATCCGGTTTCCAATCAAACCTGAAGTCGTCCGATTTTGGGTCTAATGAACCCAAAAACGTTGTCGGTCAATACTAAACAACCTAAAACGACCAATTGATCATGAATCAAAAGTCGTTCGGGCAAAATCAACCGAAAATCGGTCACATCGTATTGCGCGCCGTGAAAAGCCGCGACGCAAAATTCGGAAACCGCGAAACGAACCGAGACCGTCATTAGATCCGATTCGACAAAAGAAGACCAACGGAATTGACCGTTCGTCAATCGGAGTTCGTTTGATATTTTTAAATCACAAAATTTAACCTTGAACAAAAACCGTATCTAAAAATTTCGGGGGTTCAAAACCCAACCGAAAGTATATCAATATTGTACTCAAATTGATCGTCGTTCCGAGACGATCAATTCGAGATATTCGGCGTCAAAATCCGAGGCCCGAGGTTCGCGTACGGTAGAGTTTTATAAATAAGAAGAAACTTTGGTTAAAGAAATTTAAAAAAAAAATAAAATAAATAAAATTTCTGCTACAGTAGTAGAACCAGAATCAGGACAGCCGTATAGTCTCTTTCTCTTTGACTCCTTCTCTTCCCACTTGGGCTATAGTTATCTCCACTTGTCCACATAAGAGCACCTCAATTCCCTTATAAATATCCCAACAAAACCCTATTTCTTTTCCCATTTCTCCCCCAACTCCACCGAAAAAAAAAACCCCCTGGAACTGCTACTCCCCATCTCCCTCAAGCCCGATGGCTGCTACTTCAAATTCCTGCCTTGCATGCAACATCAAGATCTGATTCTACCTTTTCTTTTTATCAATAGGTACCACCTCTTCCTCCTTTTTGCTGTCAAACATGAGATTTTGAATATAGATTTGGTCCTATACGATTGATTATCTAAGATTGAAGTTCTTTTTTATATTAAAATTTTAATCAAACCTCTGTTGGAATTATTAATGATCCTGGAATTGGGTTTGAAAAATGGATCGATGTAACTGTTGGAATTATTAATGATTCTGGAATTGGGTTTGAAAAATAGATCTATGTAACTACCAGTTATGATAGTATGTTTGGTATGTTTAGATAGATAGGCAATTTTGGTAAATTCTGTACTTTAGTTCTAAACTGGCACAATGTGTGTGTGTATATATATAATAATGCATATATATAAAATACGCACTACATGAACAAGCATTCTAAAAATTTCAGGTTATTATATTAGAAGGTGAGATTATTCATGAACTCATACATGTAAAAGATTTATAATTTCGACAATTTCAATAAATATGATTCAGCCCTTTTACTTGGGATTTGGGCCCAAGCAAAGACGGAACATGACCCGTTAGTTTTATCTTTAAGTTGACTAGAGATAAGCATCATAAGATGTGAAGATGTTATTTTCGAGTAACTTTACATGTGTCAGAGAACAAATATGGTATGCTTATAAAAATATTCCCCTGTAAATATCTCCAGTACTCATACACAGTGCACGAGTTGGTTTGCTATGCATACTAATAGTTGAAGCCGTCATAAAACTCCACAACAGATGGGGGCAACAAGACATCAATATGTTAAATAGATCGTTTGAAATGCACACTAATACTCAAACCTACTATTTCCAGGCTTTAAATATACAGATCATATTTTTATCACAGCTACTCGGATGGTTCCGACTCGGAAGGCAACATATAGATCCGTAGATAGTATCAGAGTTGAGGGAACAAAGGGTCTGCAGAGGAACCAAACATCGATGCCCTTGGAAATCTTTAGGTACCAGAACAGGATCTGTTCACTTTACCCATATCATTTATCACATGACAAGAGTTTAGAGGCAAAAGGGGACATGCTATCTAAAATTCAAATGCTGAGTGACCAAAGTATCATCTTCCCATTTAGAGGAACTACCACTCTATATTATATGAAAATAAAATATCCTAGCTTCAATAAAAATTCATGAACTTCATAACTGTTCGACAAAACAATTGTTGGGTTGGTTGTACCTCTGATTATAGTAAACATAAGTAGACTTTGCCTTCAACATTTACCAAACCTAAATATAATTCCAAGTGACTTTATATCTGTCTTAGGTATACTCATCTAAGTCCATAGCTAATATCACTGTGTTAAGTTTCTAACATCATACCCAAAAATTTTCCCCTATAAAAGGGGGGGGGGGGGAAGAAAACATATCTAACTATAATAACAAGTGTCTTTGAAGTTGTTTTTCATAAAAGGTTATCACCATTCTCCGTGGTAAGGTAGAAATTGATATCTATATATGTAAATTAACTATATAAGAAATTAAGATAGGAAGGCAAAATTTTATACATCCATATAAATGGTAAATCAATGATGTCTAATAATGATCAATGCCGGTCATGGTGAATCTTACACCTGACCGTGCGAGGGCGCGGTGACCCTCAACTGGGCGGAAGAATAGGAAGCCCAGTTAGGGCAGCGGCCGCTTAATGCGTGGGTCTAGGGTCCCAGTCCTCTTCACGGTTTTTACGCGAGCTCGCAGTGTTTTTACGCCTCGTTGGGATCCTGACTTTAGACCAGTTCCGTTGACCCTGTCTATTAGGATACCCAGGCGGGGGATCCTTGGTTTTCAGTTTTACGTACGAGCTCGTCCGCCCGTACTAGTCGGGCAGTTTTTCTAGAGCGACTTTTCTAGGGAGTCTCTCTCACCCGTCTCAGTGGCGTAGTTGGGGAGTAGACCTATCCCTCTATTGGACCGCGCTTCCAATTAGAGGGCGAGACGGAAGAGCCATTTGCAGGCTTCTTCACCGCTTGAGTTACTTCGCCAACAGACATGGCGATTCTACATCTAGATCATCCATATCTATATCTACATCATCTGAAGTTATATCTGAATAAATTAAAGTAAAGATTTGGAGAGATTATTATCAAAAATTGAGATTGCTAGAAAATGATATATATGTTTATACTCTTATAATCATGAATATTCGACTACAAAATAAATGTGTCATATGTGGGAAAATGCTGGGTTCTGGGGAAGTCATTAGAAATGTATTACACACAACTCGAAACCCCTTTTTACTTACGCAAGTAGATGTAGATTTTACTTATACCACCTTTCTACTTGCTTGCTTTTGTACATATTAAATGTCTAGATAAATTTTT
The DNA here is from genome assembly GCA_037367405.1 of Ottelia alismoides. Classification (NCBI taxonomy): domain Eukaryota; kingdom Viridiplantae; phylum Streptophyta; class Magnoliopsida; order Alismatales; family Hydrocharitaceae; genus Ottelia; species Ottelia alismoides. The sequence continues at coordinate 371,702 of JAZKJV010000681.1, forward strand.
ATATAAGTTTTTAGGAGGTACCAGCAATGGCTGACGCCTCTTCTTTCCTAACATGTTTGGCAGGCAAACAGCCTGCAGCTCAATAGATATACATGCTTCCAGGAGATAGAGTTTATACCCGACGGTATGAATTACTTTGTCTCAGTTTTTGTTCAGATATTGTAAATGCTATCTCTTTTGTATCACACTTTGGGATATATGTTGTAATGGAAGATCCTTGTACATATTGTAACTTGATATGAATATTAATGAAAAGAATTTTGGTGCCATATTGTCTCTTTTACTTGTGGTCATGTGTTGAGAATGAATGTCATAACCGCACGAAAAATTTTCCCTGCTTTTCTACAACTTTGTGATCAATATGAATGAAATATTGCGGATTTTGTCGTAAACGGGTACCCGGATCTTGGGGGTTCACAGAGAATCTCGAGGGAGGGCGGAGGAGAATCTCCCGCTAGGGCTTTTCTCACGATGGCGGAGGAGAAAAGGGAGGCGCGTAGGGTTTCTTTTGCGAGAGGGCATTACGAGGTTTATGATTTTCGGAGAAAAAATCCAACAATAAATTTGGGGGGAGCTCTATTACAAATTCGGGCGCATATGCGGCTGCATATGCGGCATACTCGGTTGCATATGCGCTTTGAGCGCCTTCTGAACGCATATCAAATACTCGGGGCGGTTGGTTGCCCGAGTACGCATATGAGGCCGCATATGCGGCCGCCTAGGCCTCCTTTCTGAACCCTGGACACATGCGAAGCCAGCTTGCCGCTCCATGCCTCAAGACGAGATGCCCTCCTTAGGCAGTGCATCACACTCACGCCTTGTGTTGCCCTCTCTCCGCCGATCCCCTTTACCCTTATCGATCTCCCTTCTCACCGCCACCCCTTGCGCGACAGCTCCCCAGCAGCAGCGTCTCTCCCCAGCGGAGAGGGTTCGGCCTTCCTATCCCCATCTGTGCAGCGTGACCTCGTGAGAAGGGTTCGGGAACCCTAAAGCCCGCTTGGAGTTTTAAAAAATTACTCTCGTTGTAAGTGCCCAAGGGGGCCGAAAATGTGAAAAAAATGTTTGCATTTTGTAGGCCCTATTTGGGCCGAGTGACTGTGTTCCAAAAAAAGAGGTTGCGTACAAAAAACTGTACGTGGAAAAAAATGTAAAGAGAGAGAAAATAAAAAAATGTGAACGGCTTGTTAAAAAAGAAAGAAAGGAGGTGACGGCTATTAAAAATTTTGATGAATGAAATAGCCGGAAAAAAATTTGTACGAAGAAAAGCCGTAAAAAATGAAATGGCTTATTAAAAAAATTGACAGATTCTTGAGAGTTTTCATGTTTTCTCCCCATCTTTGTTGTCTTCTCTCAACTTTGTCGATGGCACTTTTCCGGCAAGTATGGGAGAAAGGGGGAGTATTGTGTAGAGTCACAGGTCTATTCCAGATTCAGATTCCAGACCAGCACGATGTTCGGACTCTACAATTCAGATATTCAGACTCGACGTCAGATTGGTTCCGAGTCTTCAGTTTGAGACACAGCACATATATGCGGTTTTTTCAGATGTGCACATGTTTGCCATCTTTTGGGTAGTCCCCATCATTTATATTTAGGCCAGAGTTTTCATGTGAGCCATAGGGACTCCAGAGTAGAGGACCATTCCCTATGCCATGTGGGCAAGGGTTTTCATGTGGTTTCATAGGGGCTCCAGAGTAGAGTACCATTCTCTGTGCCAAATGGGAGAGACCCAATTCTCCGACAAGGAGACTTTCAGTCTCCATTCTCCAATGACCGTGGACTCTGACGAGGATTGCACGTCACGGCTCTTTTCAGTCCGGCCCTTTCAGAGATGGAGCAGTTGTCCACATGTTGTGGCGGGTCAGAGTACTCCGACAAAGAGACTCATTTCAGTTGCAGACTGCAGTGACTCTGACAGGCGCAGTACAGAGCACATGCTCTCCGACAAGGAGATTCAGTTGACTCACACTCCAGTACGTTCGTTCTCCTCACCTGCACGGCATGAGAAGCAACATCCTCGACAGCAGCCGACAGTTGTGCTCGTTGAGTTGATATTGTATGTAGTGTCTTGTATTGTGAGTTGATATTTTTTTTCTGTTTGTCCAAGTTGAGCATCGCATGCTCCAGCTTGAGGGGAAGTGTTGGAGTATTTGATTATACGTCACTTAACTACTTACTAGTCGTCATAGAGTAGATATTCCGTAGTACATTATGGACTCCACCACATCTCGTTATCTCTGCGAAGACAGAGCATAATTCACTTCTCATTTGACACCATCTATGAGTCTGTAGAATGTGTTTCATATGAACTTGTTATCGATTAGTCAGATCACCAAGGATCTACATTGACGTGTCATATTTGACCATTCATCTTTTGTGTTTCAGGATATGCTTACAGGTAGGGTTATTGGATGTGGTCATAAGCAAGGAGGTGTCTACAGACCAGTACAATCTCCTTACACAGGCACATCTTCCATTCCCACTGGATCAGTCTCTTCGTACATATGGCATCTTCGGTTCGGTCACTTTCCTCTGCAGAAGCTGTGTTCAGTCCTCCCAAAGATCCCCCCTGGTCTACTTTTTAGTGTGAGGCTTGCCAGTAGGGAAGCATCATTGTTCTAACTTTCTCGATCGTCATATTTGTAGTAGCAGTTCTTTATATGAGTTAGTTATTTTGATATTTAAGGTCCCAGTCGTGTTCCTGACCACTAGGGGAGCATGTTCTATCTAGTTGCCATTGATGATTATTCTAGACTTTCTTCGATTTAGTTCTGAAAAACAAGTATGAGGTTGGTTTGTTGTTCAAACTTTCGTTAATGAAATAAAGAACATTTTTCTACTATTGCTAAGTATGTTCACTCTAACAATGTCTTGGAGTTTGTACCATTCAGCTCTCTCAGTTCTTCAAGTCCCTTAGCATCGTACATCAGACCTCATGTGCTTACACTTCTCAGCAAAATAGTGTTGTTGAGCGCAAACACCGTCACCTTCTTAATGTTACCAGGACTCTTCTTATCCAGAGTCATGCTTCCCATTCTTTTTGGGGTGATGTTGTCCTTATTGTCTTCTATATGGTCAACCGTATGTCATCCTTCATGTCAGGAGAAAAGTTTTCTTTTTCGATTGTTAGATAAGGACCTTTTCTTTACAACACCTCGCATCTTTGCCTCCGTGGCTTTTGTTCACCACCTGACTCCTTATCATGAGAAGCTCTCAATAAGAGCTGTCAAGTGTATTTTTGTGGGCTAATGGAACTAGAACGGGTACCGATTCTTCGATCATATCATACGAAAGTACTAAATTAATGCTGAAATCACATTCTTTGAGTTTGTTATATACTTTTCTCCCTACATGTGACAGGATGACCCCGTCTAGGTCTAGTGAGGAGGTTTACATTCCACCTCCTCCTATGCCTCTACCACCTCCTCCTCTTGTAGTTCCTCCACCACCTTTTGTGGTTCCTCAAATACCTCATCCTCATGTGGTTCCTCCACTAACTCCTCATGTGGCTCAGACTTTACCTGACTCATCCAAATTATTCTTAAACATGCACTTGCTTCATATACACGTGTGGTCTTGAGGTTTGTGTACAAGATTACATATCTGATTCCTTTCAAAATGGATAAGATCTTACTGCATTTATATTAGCCAAGATTCATCACGGCATACCTCAACTACGGATTTCGTCACTTAAGGGATAAAAAGGGTGACATTGCAAAAGCACTTAAGTGCGTTCTCGTTTGAACTCCTACGGATGCATCCCCAATCACGACTCCATAGGGTAATCCCGAACAAAGCTAAATTCCTGAGGTTGACCATGAGAATTCTCCGTCTCTGGAATACTTGAAGGATTATCAATTTGTACATCTTCCTCATTTTCCAGTTTTTGTGGCTGAGGGGACTTGCTTTGATTCTCATCAAATGAAACATTGATTGATTCCAAAACAGACAGTTTTCTTTTTTAATGTAATGGAGGCTTTGCTCCTTGAAGAATATCCTAAGAAGATACCTTCTTCATTCTTTGGTTCAAACTTAACAAGATTATCTTTAATGTTAAGAATAAAAAACTTATATCAAAAAACACGAAAGTAGACTATCCTAAACAGTAATGATAACCACTTAAACTTTCGTATTTTGTAGGACTAAATAAGTTAGGTGGTTTTGTGTAGTTTCCTAGTTCACATGTTGAATACACATCTTCCTTCTTATAAGACAGCTTGAGAAGTCCTTTAACTAAGTCAAGTTTGCTAAGCTTGTTAATTAGTTTCATGTGAATATGGCATCATCCTTTATGCCAATTTGGGGGAACTTCTTGTAAGGCCAAAAGTCAATCTAACGATAAACAATTATCGAACCTAATAGTGTATACTTTTGCGCATATCTCCCCTAAGAAAAACTTCCATTCCATCCTCTTTTAAAACTTTAAAACAGTTTTTAGGAAAAACATACTTTAAAGCATTTTTCACATATTTGAGAAACACTAAGCAAGTCGTGCTTGACCTTTAACTAAACTAACCTTTTCAAAAGAAGTGCACAAGTCGTTAATCATACCTTCGCCAATGAGTATACATGTGTAGTTACTGCCAAAAGTAATTGTCTCACCTTCCTTGAGGTCTATCTTGATGAAGAGGTCGGTGTCTCCAATCATATGATTGGTGCATCCATTGACCATGATCCACTTGCTCGTTTGTCTCGCTTAATTTTCTGCAAAGAAGTGATTGGTCATGTAACTATTTTGAGGGTGTCTCTGACAATGAGGTGTTTCTTTCTTCTTACATTCTAGAAAACAATTAATGGAACCTTCTGGTACCCTTTCCTTTTGGATCCTTGGAAGGTTACCTTGGTTCTTGGGATTTCTAAGAGGTTCCTTACTTTTATTGGCTTTATCTGACTAAGCTTTAACTTTAACAAGTTTAGACTTAATATAATTTGTTTTACTACTAGGTTCACAACCAATTCCAAAATTAGTTTTTGACTGGTGTGAATCTCCTAGTAGTTTTTTGGAATTTTATTTACCATTAGTGAACTTCGCTGAATGATCTAAAAGAGCCCTAGTTTTCTTATTTAATTCAATTATGATGTCTTCTAGTTTATATATATATATATATATAATTCTTGAGTAAGCTAAATTCTTTTTATACTCTTGGTGAGAAAAAAGAATATAATTATTAAGCTCGTGAATATTAATTCTAAGCAATTTTACTTCATATACATGTTTAATTGTGTAGTGTGCAATTACTTTTAGCATATTATTTTCCTTTTTCAGTTTAACAACTAGATCATGTAATTTGGTATAAGTTCATAAGTAGGGTTCGTCGGAGGTTACCTAATTATCGATCGTCACAATTTCGAGTAGGGCTTCTTCGTTGTATGAGTTGTTTGATTTACTTTCGCTTGAATCGTAAGGATCTCATGTGGCATGCATTGCTTTCTTCTTTGGATATTATCAATGATGCTTGGAATTTCATTTCTTCCTTTCATCATTGCCTTCCCTTTTGCTTTGAAACTCGCAATGCTTGGACTCATGATGCTTGCGGTAGCTTCTCTCGAGTAAGGGGCAGTCCTTCTTGGTGACCCTTCTTCTTGAAATTGTAGCACAAGATCTCACTTTCTTACAAGGTAGGCGGTTTTTGGACGTCTTACCTTTTTTTGCATGAAAAAAAGATCTCACTTTCTCACTTATGAACATCTCTTCTCAAGAGTTTCCGAAACCCCGTGCTACCGCAACTCTGTCATTTTCTGAGCTTTTGTCAAAGGAGGTGACTTCTTTTGCCTTTAGTCACATGCTTTACTTCATCTTTTTGCTTTCTAACCCGACTTCTTTCATTTGTTGTTTCTCAACTTCATAAGAGAGAAGCTTACGATGAGATCATCCCTCAAGAGAGTATATGAGTCCTTGGCTTCCTTAATAACCATTGTTGTGATTCTCCAATCAGTTGAAAGTGATCTGAAAATCTTCTTGACCAGTATATGAAAATGGTGAAGCCTTCTCCCACTTTAATTAGGGTCTGCTTGTGTTGAAAGATCCAATTATTTTTTATGATGGTTGTCAACTATCTAACGCAACCCCCAGTATATGTTCCTTTATTTCTACACTAAGATTTAATAGACCATTAATGATACATGTAAATCCGGTGTAGATGTCTTGGATGGATTCTCCACTTCCATCTTGAACAGCTCATATCTCCACCAAAGGAGGTTGATCCGAGTTCCACGACTTCATTAGTTCTTCATAGGTGACACTCGGTATATTCTAAATCTTGTAAGCTATCTTACAAGTTGAGACACAGTTGAATTCTTATTTGTGATAGCACTCTTAGCCTTTGAGTGGTATGTCGCTTATTTCTTATCTGTATCGGTCAATATCAACTCCTTCGCTATAACTGAACGAGGATACTTGGTCTCGAGGACATTTCAAATTTCAAAGACTATCGATTCTAGGAATATCTACCTTATAGCTTTCCACGGTAATAATTTATACCATTGAATGGAGGTCTTATCGTAGACCAACTCTTGAAGGAGTTGTTTGTTGTTGCCATATATGCGGAGGAGAGATACTTCGATATGCACTTGAACCTGCTCTAATACCAAATGAAAGTGCATATAGGATAAGAACACTACTAGGGGATGAATGGTAGTATCCACTAAATTATGGCATTTAAAATAATTTATGAAATTTAAAATAGAGTATAGAAAACAAACCAGAGATTCAATCTACAATATACATAGATGTTAACGTGAAAATCCAACTGGGTGAAAACCATGACCCGAGTCTGTAATTCAGGATTCTTACCTGTTGGGAAAATAAAAGAACTTGTTTATTCCATCAGCCCTAGGCTCTCTTATATAGGAGAGTAGCCTATGGGTAAATGACATAAAGAGTACGGCAGGAACGAAAAATAACAAAAGAGTACATAAGTAGATAATATATGTTTACACTCCCCCTCAAGATGGAGCATAGATATCAATCATGCTCAGCTTTGACGCACACTTCTGAAACGGGCCTCGCAGTAATGCCTTGGTAAAAATATCTGCAGTTTGATTCTCTGAACTAACATGGGATGTAGCAAGGAATCCCTTCTGGATCATGTCACGTATAAAGTGACAGTCAACTTCAATGTGTTTGGTTCGTTCATGGAATGCTGGATTGTTTGCAATGAACAAAGCCGCCTGATTGTCACATTCTAAAGCCATAGGAAGTGGGACTTCTATATATAAATATGTAAGCACGGCCTTTATCCACATCATTTCTGTGCTAACCTGGACCATAGCCCTATATTCAGATTCAGCACTAGACCTTGCTACCACAGTTTGTTTCTTACTCCTCCATGAGATTAGGGAATCTCCAACATATACAGCAAACCCAGAGGTAGACTTCCTGTCCTTGGGACACCCTGCATAATCTGCATCTGCACAGGCTGAGATAGAGATCACCTTGCCTTTCTTGAACAGCAAACCCGCACCTGGAGATGACTTGAGGTACCTGAGTATCATATGTATGGCATCCATGTGAACCTGACGTGGTTGCTCCATGAACTGGCTCACTCGACTCACCGCAAAGGATATATCGGGCCTAGTGATAGTGACATACAGAAGTTTGCCCACCAGTTCTCTGTATCTTCTCCTATCCACCTCCTTTATATCATCATCATGTAGCTTCATACTAGGGTACATTGGTGTGGTAGCAGGTCGGCAACCAAGCATTCCTGTTTCACTCAACAGGTCAGTGAGATATTTTCTCTGAGACATTACCAGACCATACGGATTTCTGGCGAACTCCAGTCCCAGAAAATATCTAAGAACTCCAAGGTCCTTGGTGACAAATTCACGACCCAGCATTTCTTTCGCCTCCTTTATTCCTTGTACGTCATCACCTGTAATTAAGATGTCATCTACATAGAACATGATTGCAATAATACCTCTGGAAGTCTTTTGTACAAACAAGGAATGATCAACATTAGAACGTTTGTATCCTTGTTTTTCAAAGAGGTCTGAGAGCTTCTGAAACCAGGCTCTGGGGCTCTTCTTAAGGCCATAGATAGCCTTATGAAGTCTGCACACCTTGGAACACTCCCTCTCAACAGCAAAACCATGTGGTTGTTGCATGTAGACTTCCTCCTGTAAGTCACCATATAAGAACGCATTCTTCACATCCAACTGCTATAGCGGCCACTCACGAGTAACCGCAACTGACAACAAGATCCGTAGAGTGGAATGGCGGGCTACTAGAGAGAATGTATCAAGATAGTCCACCCCGTATGTCTGTGTAAAGCCACGAGCAACAAGACGAGCCTTGTATCTGTCAATACTGCCATCTGCATTCTGCTTGACTGTAAATACCCACTTGCAGCTCACTGGTGACACATCTGCAGGTATAGGAACCAGACTCCAAGTTCCTCTAGACTGAAGTGCTGCCATTTCTTCCTCCATTGCTAGACGTCATCTACTATCCTTCAGAGTGTCTTGCTAATTCCGTGGAATATCTACAGCTGACAATGCGACTACAAAGTTCCTGAAATCTCCAGTTAGACGTTGAAATGACACAAAAGCTGCTAAAGGATATGAAGCGCAGCTCCGCTTCGACTTTAGTATAGCAATAGGAACATCTAAATCAGTTGTGTCCTCGTCTGTCCTCTGTAACACATCATGCTCAGAAACATCATCAGATCCATCAATAGTAATATCTTCAGAACATATCTTAGGCGAGCTAGGTGATGAGCAATGGCCACTAGCTGAAGCAGACCTGCGGGTATAATGAAATGGTAGTGGTGAAACATGTATAGTAATAGGAGGTGCAGATGATGGTAACGGTTCTGGTGGTAGTGGTGGTGGTGATGGTGGTGATGGTGGTGGTAGTGACACGTAAATGGCATCAGTATTAGCTGGAGGTATCAACTGATCACCTGATGCTGAAAAGTACATAACATATTCAAAAAATGTAACATCTGCACTAACGAGATACCTCCTGCGCAATGGATCATAGCACTTGTACCCCTTCTGAGTTATGGAGTACCCAACGAACACACACTTGACAGCCCTAGGAGAGAGCTTGTCAGTACCAGGAGACAACTGGTGGACAAAGGCAACCGAGCCAAACACACGAGGAGTAAGGGAAAATAGATCTCTTCCAGGGAAGATAAGGGAGAAAGGAATCTTTTCACCTAGGACAGATGACGGCATACGATTGATTAGGTAACATGCTGTAAGAACAGCGTCACCCCAGTAAGAATGAGGAGCATGACTCTGTATAAGGAGTGACCTGGTGACATCTAGTAAGTGGCGATGTTTCCTTTCAGCGATCCCATTCTGTTGGGAGGTATAGGCACAGGATGTCTGGTGGATAATCCCTTGGGATGAGAAATAACTGGCTAGGACATGAGTACACAATTCCAGGGCATTATCACTTCTCACAATTTTAACAGATGTGGAAAAAACAATACGAATCTCATTAAGAAAATTGATAATAATAGTCCCTGCTTCAGATTTATTCTTTAACAAAAACACCCATGACACACGAGAGAAGTCATCCACAATAACTATATAAAACATGTGTCCCTGATGATCAAGAACACGACTCGGACCCCAGAAATCAATGTGAAATAACTCAAACTTGGAGGTACTACTCCGACACTGACGACTGGGAAAGGTAGACCGATGATGCTTTCCCAACTGACATGCCTCACATTGGATAGATGTGTGAGGCAAAATCTGGGGTAACACACGACGCAACTTCTGAAGCGGTAGATTTCCAAAGCGTAGATGCCATAGCAGAGGGGAGATGGGTCCAGTAGGTAGAGATGAGGTTCCAGCAAAAGAAGTCTGACGGAGGCGATAGAGGCCTCCTTTTTCATAGCCACGCCCAATCACGTTGCCCGTAAGGATGTCCTGAAAAATAAGAGAAGATAGATCAAAAATCGCCCGACACTGTAAATCCTTTGTAATTTGGCTGATAGATAATAAATTCATTGAAAAATCAGGTGCATGTAACACATTCTTGAGATGCATAGATGATGTCAGTCTAATCTCCCCCTGACCAGTAATCGGAGAATGTGTGCCATTACCAATGACCACAGTTCGACTTGGAGGGATCTGTCTGTATCCTGTAAGTAGACTTTGATCGCCACAGATGATGTGTGGCGCCAGAGTCCATAATCCATGCTAAAGTATCTGATCCACTACTGGTAAATGCATGTGTGCTACCTGATGCACTGGTAGATGCAGAGGCGGATGCAGCAGCATCAGACTGGTTCTCAGTAGTGGGTGCTGGGCCAGATGGAGGAATAATGCCCCTTAGACGGGCAACAAGATCATCAAAGAACTGATCCAAAGAGGCAGCAGATGGAGACTCTACCTGCTTAGCGACTCGTGCAGATGCAGGAAATCCATGCTTAGAGTAGCATGTGTCTTCAGTATGTCTGGTGCGATGGTAGTAGGTACACGTTGGCCGAATACGACCTCCTCTACCACGAGGGCCAAGGCCACGGGTATGATGGTGACCTCCACAGCCTCTGTTGGCAGCCATGGCTGAAGCAATCCGATTCGTAGCCATAGAGGGAACAGTGATCCGCCTCAATATGTGAAAGGCCTCCTCCATAGGAGGAATAGTAGAGTCTGCCAAGATCTGAGACCGTGTTGCCTCATACTCAAGATCAAGGGCAGCGAAAAAAAACTCCTACCATAGTAGCATTCCGGTAGGTCTTCTGTTGCTCTGGTGTGGTTGTCAGGGGTATACAGCTTCTCGAACATCCCCCGTAGAGATGTGTACAGTGAGTGTAGAGGACGTCCATTCTGCTTGATAATGAATATGTCATGCTGGAGTTGCAGAATCTTTGTCTCATTCTTCGCTTGAGAATAAGTGGCGGCTAGAATCTCCCACATATCTTTGGTTGTGGGTTGATGAAGAATGTCATTGGCAATCTCGATTGCCAGAGTTCCAGATAGCCATACTTTGGCATATGCATCATCTGCCTCCCACGAGGCATTAACTCCAGTCTTCTCAGCAGGCTCTTCTTCAGTAAGAATGTGTTTCTTACCAGTTGACTTCATCATACTCATGAACTGCATTGCCCACAGTTCATAGTTCGAACCATCCATCTTCACAATCGACGCTGGACCTCGGAAGGCGCCTACAGATGGGATATCTGCCTTGCTTTCAGACATACTTATAACTGAAGACTGGAGTAGTAGACTGAGGATAAGATCGTCTACACGGACATAGACGGGTTTAGTTGCAGGTGTAGACTTCAAGCAACCAAACCCATTCCTTTGGAGGTGTGCGCTCTAGAAGTACGTGCAGTGCTGGTTCATGGCTCAAGGGCGCTCAGAGACAGTAGGTGAGGGCGCAAGACAGGAGGCACACCGTGCACGCAAGGCAGAAGGCATGCAGGCTAGCGCGCGTAAGTCGCGCACAGGGCACGCGCAGAAGGCGTGCAGGGGGCGCGCGAGAGGGCACACAGTGCACGAGGGTGCGCAGGCGAGCACGCTGGATGCGCGAGGAGCGTGCTGGAGATGTGTGCGGGGCGCAGGGGGCACAGGCGTAGGCACGGGGCGCAGGAGGCGCTGGAGATGCGCGAGATGCGCGCGGGAGGCCGAGGCGCACAGTCGGCGGCGCGCAGGAGGCCGAGGCGTACAGCCGGCAGCGCGCGGAGAGAGAGGGAGGTTCGACGGTGGGGCTAGGGTTAGGGTTTCAAGAACTCCGGTCTAGGACCGTCGCTCTGATACCATGTTGGGAAAATAAAAGAACTTGTTTATTCCATCAGCCCTAAGCTCTCTTATATAGGAGAGTAGCCAATGGGTAAATTACATAAAGAGTACGGCAGGAACGGAAAATAACAAAAGAGTACATAAGTAGATGATATATGTATACATTACCGATTAACTACTTCATTATATGAGTTGTTTGTGCAGATAAATCAATTGTTTTAGAACGCTCTTGGATCAAACACCAATATGCTTTAAAACCTTGGACGGCATACCAAAGTCTTCACATGTTGATCAAATCCTGAGGAACTGTTGGGGATTGACTAGATTCCGAATGTCTTCATATCATTTTGGATCAAACACCGAGAAACCTGCAGTGCTTGGATCTAACACCAAGACTCCCTACAGAAAGTGTTCTATGAAAAAAAAGAGAATAATATTTTTGTACTATTAGCAGCAAAGATATATTGCTAAACAGATATGGAGATGTATGACAGTAGCAAGGTTTTAAAAGGCGTGAGGCGTATCGAGGCTTTTTCCCAGTATTGCCTCAAGGCATAAGCCTCGAGGTGTATCGAGGCGTAAGGCTCACTCGTGAAGAAAATTTTTCATGAAACATAATAATTAATCGTAATTACAATTTTCAAGTTCTAGAAATTAAATAGTTATGATTAAATACATAACTTCATGACATTCCAAAGCTAACATAATGGTTTAAACATCCAAGTTGTTATATAAATCTCTTTATTTGGACTCTAAATCTGTATGGAGTCAAGTAAATATGGATATGTAAGCACAATAATGGGTAACTCACCGCAAAATTTAAATTTTTGAATAAAATTTAATTAAAGGGACTAGATGTAACACACCATTTTCAAAATTAGGTGATATATGTGTGTCATTCAATTGAGAAGGATAAGAGAGTAAGTAGTGAATCAGTGATCACTTTTTACTTTACCATAAGGATTGGGGGATAAAATACTTGGATATTGCATGTTAGGACCATCTTTGTTCATGCATGCTTTGATGTGTATTAATTTAGTCCCGATTGAATAGAAGAAAAGATGAGACATGTTTACAAAATATACTTTTCTAAATTTAGGTCAAAGTAGGGGACTTGCATCCAAATATTTTAATAAAGAAAGCATTTATGCTTGATTCATACTAAAGAGTAGAGGCATTAGATTTAACTAAGGACTCAAGACTCAATTTTGTGTTCATCTTGATTTATAAAGAACATGCATAACAAAGTAAAAATAAGCTTAATATATTAATAAACTAAAAAAATGCATTTCAGTGAATCGTGAGCTTAAGGACTTGAAAATACTTGTCTACGAAATATGAAAAACTCACAATCAAAAAGAAAAGAAACAATATTGTCGAAAAAAATAAAAAATCAACTCATACATGAGGCAGCGCCTCATAAGCCTCGAGGCGCGCACCTCACTGTGGCTGCATGAGGATATAGCCTCGAGGTGTTTTTCCTTGAAAAACGCCTCAAGGTGTGTTTTTAAAAAAAATGGACAATAGCAATAATAATATCTCTAAATATGAGCATAACTGATTATAATAATGTAACAAGAAAAATATCACCATTATGTTGTCGCCAACAGAAAATCTATCTTGAACTAGTCGAGGAGAAGCACGGAAGCTTGGAGGTGATTGATGCTGGCTTGGAGAGCTTGATCAGATCACAACAATCAGAATAAATCTCAAAACAACAATTTCTCTCTAAGAACAGTGTTCGTAAAAGCGGTATGTGCGGTTCCATATGCCTAATCGGCCTCCTCAGTGCACCGATTACATGAAGCCCTCCTTTATGCCCGCGGGCTGTGCGACCGCATATGTGCTCCATGCGCACGCTTAAGCTCGAGTTGGGTAATCGGATCAAGATCTTAAGATCTGGATACGATAGGAGTTAGAATAAGCCTGACCCCCTACTCTTCTTTAAGAAAATATCTGTGGCGATTTTTTTATTAATGAGGTTTATTTTTATTTATTACCGAGGTCACAAGCTCAATTACTTTCAATTCCAGTTTCTTGATCTGTTTAGTTAGATCTGAATAGGTTTGAATTCAATTTGTATTGTATAGCTTATTATTTTGATTACTTTTGTTTTATATTCTGAATTACTTCTGAATTTCATTCTTTTTAGTGTTGAGGTTTTAATTATTTGTATCGAGTTTAGTTTTATTTAATTTTTCATTGATTTTGAATTTTAATTGTATTAATTTGATTCTATATATTAATACTAACTTTTATGATTTTGATATTTAGCTGTACTATTTTGAGCTCTAAATGAAATTGATTTTTCTTAGATCTTCCGTTGGACCACATTTATTCGTAAATTTAGTTTATTATAGTCACTTTTGTAGATATTTAGTTATTTTTAAATAAAAAATAGAAAACCACATAGAATCGCATATACCCCTCATATGTCCCCGCATACCGCTAATCGTTATTCAGTGACCTGTCCGAACACATACGCATATTGATTTCCTGAACCTTGTCTAAGAATATGAACTCTGGAGAAGAACGACAGAGAAAAAGAGGTGAATAGGAGAGAGAAGCTCTTAGAAGACTTTGCTTCGAGTTGTATGCTTATAAACAACGTTTTATGGTCCTATTTATAATGACATAGCCAAGCCTTTGAAAAAGTAGTCATTTGAAACAAATCTAGCAAGAAATCACAAAGATTATGTACAATTGATCGATCGGGCTATTCTGGTAGATCGATCAAGTGACATAGATCGATCATACCCAAAGTTTTAAAAAGTGTGAGGCGTATCAAGGCATTTTCCCAGCATTGCCTCGAGGCGTGAGCCTCACTCATGAAAGAAAATTTTTCATAAAACATGATAATTAATTGTAATTACAATTTTCAAGTTCTAGAATTAAATATTTATGATAAAATGCATAACTCCATGACATTTCAAGGCTATCATCATGGTTTAAACATCCAAGTTGTTATATAACTCTCTCTTTTTGGACTATAAATCTGTAAGGAGTCAAATAAATATGGATATGCAAGCACAATAATGGGTAACTCTCCGCAAAATTTAAAGTTTTGAATAAAATTTAACTAAAGGGACTAGATGTAACATGCCATTTTCAAAATTATATGAGATATGTGTGTCATTCAATTGAGAAGGACAAGAGAGTAAGCAGTGATCAGTGATCACTTTTACTTCACTATAAGGATTGGGGGATAAAATTCTTGAATATTGCATGTTATGACTATCTTTGTTCATGCATGTTTTGATGTGTATTAATTTAGTCCCGATTGAATAGAAGAAAAGATAAGACATGTTTACAAAAATATACTTTTCTAATTTAGGTCAAAGTAGTGGAATTGCATCCAAACATTCTAATAGAGAAAGAATTATGTTTGATTCATACTAAAGAGTAGAGGCATTAGACTTAAGGACTCAGAACTCAATTCTTTGTTCATGTTAATTTATAAAGAACATGCATAACAAAGTAAAAATAAGCTTAATATGTTAATAAACTTAAAAAATGCATTTAAGTAAATCTTGAGCAAAAGGACTAGAAAATACTTGTCTACGAAAGATGAAAAGCTCACAATCAAAAAGAAAAGAAAAAAAATTATAGAAAAATATAAAAATCAGCTCATATATGAGACAGCGCCTCGAGGCGCACGCCTCACTGAGGTTGCATGAGGCTATAGCCTCGAGGTATTTTCCCTAAAAAATGCCTCGAGGTGTACGCTTCAGCGCCTCGAGGCACGTTTTAAAAAACAATGATCATGCCAACTTAGGTTGATCAGTCAAAAGTAGTCGTTAAAGTGTCATTGTAAATTGAATTTGAAATGTGGCCGATCAAGGCTACGAGGTGGTCAATCGGGAAGTGATCAATCATAAGTCACTTGTTGGTCGATCAATAACTGATCGATCAGAACTACAATATGCGCGATCAGGCATTAGTCGATGAACAGTACGTTGGACGATCAAGAGCTAATCATCAAGGAGGTGAGGGTTCAATCAAGAGATTGTTCTAATTGGAAAGTCATGTTGGTTCAATCATGCATAAATCCGATAACCAAGCATACATAATTTTGTAATGAAACCACATCAAATTACAACAATAATAATGTAAAACTCTTTGTTCAATTAATGCCTTCATCTTTAAAACAACCTATAATCCTACAAGTCAAAGCAATATACTATATGAGTGTCTTGCGATAAGTATGTGCCATCACTAAAACCCAAAACAATAAAAGAAATAGCACACGTGCTAGTAGAGATCAAAGAAATAACGAAATATAGGCCTAATACAAGTTTATACAGTATTGACATCATATTACACCGTACGTGCTGACATGCAATTTTATGTAAGGCATGTAGAAATTAGAGTTTTGTAACGAAGAATGCAAAAATAAGTTGAAATAATAATGAAACTCATAATTCATAATGCATACAAATACAATATATATCAAGTAAATATTTCGATTCGATACTCCTCGAAGCCAAAATTGTTTGGCTTAATAACAAAGAAATGATATAATTAAGAAACAATGCAGCAAAGGTAAAATGAAAAGATCTGTCATCGAAATAAGAAGAAATATCAATGAGATAGGGGCAAAATCCAAGAAATTTAAGAAAATTACACATTATGGGTCACATATGGTGTTATTTGACAACATGGCCGATATGTCGGTGACATATCGTCGATATGTGAGTGAAATCCAAGAAAATATATAAGGGAAATTTTAACATCATCGTGTTAATGAAACCGACATATCAACGATATGTTGATGACATATCGTGATATTTAAGGCAATATCAATCATCACAGTGTTGGGGGAGAGGAACCCATCCATCACATAAGGTTCTCATTGTTGATAATGCTACCTCATCATGTCGATGTGGCTTCATGTTGCGTTGTAGCCCACACATGGACGTGATCTTGAATACCAATGCTCGAGGAGGCATGTTGCTGGAGAAGCAACGGAAGTGCCATGCTTGGAGTTGTCGCAAGAATATTTTAAGGGCGATGGATCTCATAGATGGTCTGGAGGAGGCGTAATGAGACCTTCTCTGTTGCTACCACTTGGATTCTCATTGTGTCTTTATGATGCAACGTAGAATTAGAATTAAGGCTAGATTAGGGGTTTTATTAAATTAGGATTTTCCGTCCATCCAATTAGATTCTAATTGAATTAGGGTTAGGGTTAGTTTTATTTGTGCCTAATTGAGTTTAACGAATTCTATTTTTATTTAGAAAATGAGATCGCAATTGATCTCTAATTAATTAGTCGATTAAGTCAACTAGGGTTCGTTAGGATTTTGTTTTATTTATTTCCTTTAATTTTGTAATCCTGTCCCTCTTAAATAAAGGGGTATGGGTCATTGTGTTGGATTTCAAGTTTTACTAAAATTGGAGATACTCCGCACTTTCTCCCCTTTTCTCCTTCTCCCTCCAAGCAATCTTCATGTTTCTCTTCCAAACTCTCGCGTAGTCGGCACATTCTTCTGTATTCCTCTTCTTTTCCCTAAATTTCTTCTCCACTTAATTTTTAATTTTGCATCGGTTCATATCATAGCATGGCCTATATACCATTTCATGATTTGATGATCCTTCCATGTGTTCATGCAAACACAAGATCAAAGAAGCGCATTCAACAGGCCGTTCAACATGGACTAAGGCTATGGAAGCCATTGCAATGATACACCATGATTGCTCGAATTTATCGATGTCCCTGCAAAATTCGGGGGTTTTGGAGTCTTTGAAGCAACAATGAAAGGAAGCATATCAAACCCACCTATGCATCAACCACAACCATTCAAGATGATGAAGCAACCCCAATGCCATTGTGCCCCTCCCCACGCCCATAACACCTTCCCACACCGCCAAACCACCGGCATCATTATTATTGCCAGCCCTAGAGCTGCCACAACCAGGCCTACCATCAACAACCATTCAAAGGTGATGAAGCACCCCTAATGCCATAACACCCCTCCCCACTAGTGTAACACCTTCCACGACCCTGCCACCACCTCCCACCAAACCACCAGCATCACCACTATTGTAGGCCCTACCATTGCCAACTTGCCACCACCATCCCCACTGACCCTACCATAGACCCCTCCACAGCCAGCGCACAACCCTTTCCCAACATGCAATCGCCACTCAAGCACATCCCGTAGCCACCATCTTCACGGCCAACATTGGTACCTATCCTAACACCACCCATGCATTACCTTACCCCAATGCTCCTGCCATCCAGCTCTTGAGCTACCAACATTGCTACACAACAATCGTCAGTGCTCCAAGCCCCAGCATTACTATAAACTGATAGCAAAGTATCGGCATCGTAACGACCAATGGAGGATCCAAAATTGTGGCTCCTGAAAGCATGCTTGACTCTGTCGACCCTGTTTCCGTTTGGTGGAAGCTCCATCGGTGGAGCAACCGACGCCAGCGCCAACACCTTTGGGTTTCGAAGGTCCAAGCCCTAACAAGAAAAAGGGGCTTCTATGGATCCTTCATCTCCAAGAGAAGAAATAAAAATATCTCTAGGGATTTTTATGGAAAGGCCCCTCACCAGAAACCTCTTCACCGAAAAGGACGAACTTGAAGAAAGAACCAAAGGGAGATTTTATTCAAGTGAATGGGCAAAAAAAATAAAACTAGCCCCCCAATCTACCAGAATTACAAAGGAAACCTTGAGGATGAAAAAGGTGAATGAATTACTAGGTCCACTCAGGATCGATCCATCACCCATTACAACAGAAAATCTTGAATTTGTCAAGAGACGGATTTTTTAAAGTGTATAGAGCTAATGCAATGCAGAATTAGAATTATGGCTAAAATTAAGGATTTTGTCAAATTGGTATTTTCATTCCATTCAACTAGAGTCCAATTGAATTATGGTTAGATTAGTTATATGTTTGTACAAAAAATTAACTAATTATGTCATTCGGAGATTGTCAGGAAATTATTTTTATTTAAATAGTGAGATCGCAAGTGATCTCTAAATAATTAACTAATTATGTTATTCGGAGATTGTCAGGATTTTATTTTTATTTGTTCTTTTTATTTTGTAATCACACCCCTCTTACATAAAAGGGGTTATGGGACATTGTATTGTACAAGATCAAGTAATAAAAATATCGAAGTTCCTCCATATCGCCTTTCCCTTTCTCTTACCCCTCCATGCAACCTCTGCTTTTCCTTTCCCAAATGAACCGGCACATTCTTCTTCATCTCCTCTTCCCCAAATCTTTCCCCACCGAAATACTAATTTGCATCACTCTAGGTTTACATGATCATATGTCGCCACCAAGAGTTGATGTTAATGTCGAGGAATGGTTGTGAGGGGTCTGTAAGAATATATTATGTAAAGCATATGGATCATAGTAACAATGAGTATCTTGAAAGATCTTGATGAGAATCACGAACCCAGTTGAGTTTCCACGTTAACGACTGTGTTCCCTTTTGCTTGTACGGTTTAAATGCTTCAATATCTTTAAATTCTGCATTTCATTTTAAGATGTCATAATTATTAGACACTACTATTCATCCCCATAGTAGTGTTGCAGTCCGCATTCACTCTCATTTGGTATTAAAACCTACGTTCAAGTGCAAGATGAAGTAACACTCCTCAACACAAATGACAACACAGCAACTCATTTGAGAGTCAACCAACCATGAGGCCTCCTCCATTTGACGGTACTAAATACAACTGCAAGGTTAGGGTATAAATGTTTCTCAAGTCCATCGTTTACAAAGTTTGAAATGTAATCGAATCCAAGTACACCCGATCGGTCATCAATGAAGCAACCGACATCGACAAGAAAAGGGCCAACTACAACATCAAGGTAATAGTCAAATCCATGTAAGCATTCCTAGTCGAGAAGCCCTTAACGTACCACATCCAATGGTCTCGACGCACAAAAGGCCCCTCTACAGTGTTTAGAAGCTCCGACATGCTTAAAAAGTCACGCACTCTCTATTCAGAGAAGCCAGAGCTGAAGACAGGAGCACGTCCCCAGTCTGACCACACCTCCCGAATATGCAATTCTGAAACGACAACCAGGACAAAAATTATGGAGAACAGATCATGGAAGGCCCCTCCGTCGGGAATATAGCTACATTCCATAGTTAATTTAAACCAAGCTCATGAGAAGATTTTAGGGTCTAACATAAGCCATAATAACAATACGAACATAACTGCACTTTTGATTCTTAAAAGGTATCAAGATTAGTGTGAAATGTACAGGAGCATTACAACAACAACAAAGCCTTTTCCCACAATTAAGTAGGGTCGGCTACATGGATTCTTCGCCTCCATTCAAATCTATCTTGGGTCAATCTCGGGCTTATATCCAAAAAACTAAGATCCCTTCGTATAGTCTCTTTCCAACACTTATTGGGCCGTCCTCGCCCTCTCTTAGTCAGCTCAACATCCCAACACTCGCATCTCCTAACTGGTGCATCCGCTGATCTTCTTTGCAAATGACCAAACCATCTTAAACGGTTTTCTCGCATCTTATCCTCGATCGGAGCTACACCAACTTTCTTTCTAATTGCATCATTCCGAATCCGATCTTTACGTGTGTGTGTCCACACATCCACCTTAGCATTCCGAATCCGATCTACATCAACTTTTTTTTACAATGTACAGGAGCATTCAATGTAAAAAATGAAGGGCGGGAGGATGAACAGGGGGATGTTATTTTAAAAGAAAGGCTACCCAACCTTACCCTGCACTACCACAAAAGTTGCTTCCAGAACTTATACCCAAGGCCTGTAGGTTATTAACAACATTTAAAGGTATGCGGAAAACTATAGCTTTAGGATCTTTCAAGAAGCAAAAACAACTTTGTTCTAGCAATTTTAAACGTTACTCATGCGACGACAAGGGAATATAACATAAGCAAAGAAGAGATAGCAATTAAAGGATAAGCATATTGCTCACCTGGGAAAATCATCAAAATCGGAGAGAAATTTTTATGGGATTTCTTTATTCTCTCGGCGACAACACCTACATGGATCAAATGAACTATCAATTTTGGAACATGAGAAATCCAGCCTCTGATTTGTATAATTACTGGAGCAAAAGACAATTTTGACTCCTGCACAACTGTGACACAAGAAAAGTGCAAAGATATATGATATAATTTTGATTCCTATGAAACTCCTGTAACATATGTATTGACCATTTTCTGCCAGTTTCTCCTTTATTGCTAATATTATTGACTCCTACAAAGCTCCTGTAACATCTGTATCAATTCTTCTTTACTACTAATATTATTGACTCCATACATTTTCTTCGCAACGCTTACTTCCAGATATGTATGATCATGCCCCAACTTATCCTATGTTTTACCCCAATGATTTCTTTTTGCAAATGTTGTAGACATTGGCAATTTTGCACTCAGTGATATATTCCAAGACCAAATAAAACATCTAGAAAGCTAATTCAGAAATGCAAAAATATTTACCACGGGCTGCTTAATGTAATCTTCTATGGACACGTCCTCATGGTGTAACACATATCAATGTCATCAAGCACACCCCCCCCCCCGTGAGCATTTAACCACCATTTATACCGTGTCCATTTACTTTGTCACCTCATCCACCGAATGTTTAAGAGTTCCGAACCCTGTATCTTCTGCTTTGCCTACCAAGAGATTTATGTTTATTTAAAGCAAGTAAACTCATCCCCATACCCAAAAATTAAACCTGTTTTTTTTTTGGAAGGAAATGAAAGACTAAAGATATTACTCTTCCGATGTACCCTATTTCTTGTACTCTACGAAAGAAAATAAAGTATTTGAACCTGGGTTCAATGGCAATTATTAAAACAAATTTTCTCCTGGCATCAAGTGGAGATCTCATCCTAAAGTGGCATTCAAGTTTGTAGCAAGTGTTGTGTCTCTACCAACATAAAAGAGCTCATGGGAGAGTATTTTGCATATTGGAATCTGCTATAGTCAATGGTAAGATTATCCAGTTTAGTTCTCTGAGTTTTAGAATAGTCATGCAACCACATTTAGTATGGAAGCAACGATGAACCAAACCTCAGTTTAAGAGAACTAATTTTCACTAAGTTTTCTATTTAGTCTTTTCAGAGGATAGTAAAATTTACCTAACCTACTAAAAGATTCAGATATTAGCATATGCAAACATCAGTTATGTAATGATTTATGCTTGCCCAGAAAACAAAACTAGGCCTTTTTCCTGACCTTAATGGTGTCAGCTAGAAGTCATCTCATCCAATCAAATACATCCCAAGTCAAATTCAGGTCATATTCATGTTTGGGTTCAAACAAGACAAATCATTCTAGATAGTCCTTTAAACATAACACTTATTTAGGCCAACATATAACAATCTGCAAACTCCTAAATTAGAAATATTTTTGTCATTGTAAATTTTGCAGTTCCATTGTTAAGAAAACCATTGAATAACATGATGTAAATGCTAACGATGGGTAGACCGCCTTCATCAGATTGTGACTACTTGATTTTGTTTGGAATTGGAGAAGAGCCATTTGTCAAGCTGATGGATCATTTTTGAAAATATTACCAAATATGCCATAAAAGTTTCTTTACTACTAAACACTCCCCTATCTCCCATCTTTTGTGATATCTAATCTCTCTTGTCAAGCTCTATGACCCTTGCCCTTGTCTCAATTCTTATGTTAGGCTAAGTAAACTTTCTCTGTGTAAGGAGACCTTCATGGTCCTTTTAGAAGCTCAACGTCCAAATGAAGTCCATCGCATGAGTGGAAAGCAGGAAAGGCATCAAACTTTTACCTGTTGAGAATATATTTGTTAACAGAATATTCTATAGAGAATATTCTATGTGGCTATTTATTAAGAGAATATTCTATAGAGAATATTCTGTAGCTATTTGTTAAGAGAATTCTATAGAGAATATTCTATGTGGCAGAAGTATATTCTTGTAACCCGTAGGGGTATTTATGTATTTTTCTCCTTTGAGCACTCTAGGTTTTTTGTCCTATATAAGGACCTCTAGACCTCTTGAATAAGATAAGCCTTTCTATTGTTTCATACTTTTCCACATGGTATCAGAGCAGCGGTCCTAGACCGGTGTTCTGACCTAAATCCCGCCGCCACCGCCAGCCCCAAGTCCTCCCTAAGGAGCCGCCGCCCACCTGCGGCAGAGCCTGCACCATCTCTAGCGGCTTCAAGCGGCCCAGCGTCATCCCAGGCACGGCGCATCCACGGTGTCCCAGGGAGTGCCGCCTATGGCCCCCAGCGTCCTTGCGCCTCCATCGCACCTCGCCCTTGCGCGCTTGACCTCCCTCTGTGTAGCAATGTGGGCTCTTGATTGCTATGTATTGTCTATTGATGCAAGCGTAGGCACTTGATGTTCAATGAAGAACAAGATACATTCTCTAGGTCACTTCTTCTTGACCTAAGATGCCACCATGACGATCATTGAGACCAAGCCCGTGTACCCTACTTCTTCTTTGATGGTATAGGGCACCTCTATCAAGCTAAAGGGATCTGAAAATTATGTTCTATGGTCTCGGTCCTTCAAAGTATTTATCGGTGGCCAACGAAAAACCTATGTTCTTACGAAGGACCGCCTGCAGAAACTGACAAAGGCTACGACACATGGTTTGTTGACAACTGTCAAATTATCACCTGGATAACAAATAGTGTTGATCCAAATATTGTTGCTAATCTTCTTTACAAAGAAACTGCTAAGGCGATGTGGGAAAACCTTGAGCGCATACTCTCAGAAGACGACCAAGTCTCGTCTTTCTGACATATACACGAGGATCTGGTCAGCCACTCAGGGAGATTCGAGTCTTATTGAGTACTACAGGCTTCTTACAAGCCTTTTTTAGGAGCTCCTTATCTTTCAGCCTGCATGTTGCGATAAACAAGTAGGTGAACGCACTGAATGGCAAGTTATCGATTTCTATCAGGACTGAATACAAAATACAAGCCGGTGAAAGATCAATTTCTAATGGCGGACACTCTACCAAGCCTTGAGATCATCTTTGGATGCTTACAGGAGCTTGAGGCTCCCATTCAGCAATCTACCATCTACACTACTACAGAGACAACAGCTCATTATACATCCTCAAGATATAGAGGGTGTCAAGGCGGCATGGGTCGAAACTTTGGACATGGACGTGGTCGTGAATCTGGACGCGGTCGTGAATCTGGACGGGGGCATGATCGTGGTCATGGTCGTCATTCATCTGCTGCTTGATATCCAGCTTGTGTGCACTGTGGATGCTGAAATCATCCTTCTGACATGTGTTGGGCAACTTTGGCATGCAGCCTAATGCCAATAATGCCTATGATGAAGCATCTTCTGATGTAATTGAAGATACATCTGCTCAGCAAACTGGAGGGGTACAAACCGCATTTACTGCTTCCGAATATACTCGTCTGCGACAATTGCTACAAGACTCTGCTTCCTTTGCCGGCAATAATATCGCCTCCGCCTCTTCTGCTAGTCTAGCTAGTACCTCATGTACCGTAGCAAACTCAATCTCTACCTATAAACGTGCATGGATTATTGACTCTGGAGCCTCTACCCATCTGACGGGAGAGGAAAACCTGCCCACGTCTTCCCAACCGTCCTTATCAGTGGAGACTGTTTGTGTTGCTAATGGTGATCATTCCCCAATTACTGTTGTTGGTACTATTGACTTCTCTCCCAAGCTGCGATTGACAGATGTTCATTGTGCTCCTGCTTTTCCTCTCAGTCTCTTATCTGTATAGAAGCTATGTCGTGAACTTAACTATCGTGTTATGTTTGACGAGATCTGTTGTTATTTTTAGGACATCCGGACAAAGCAAATCTTTGGTGGGGGACATGAGAGGAACGGCATCTATTACCTCGACATCTCTTCAGATTCCAATTTTGTCGGTGCAGTATCCATCTCTGACGATCCTCTTCTATGGCACCTTCGTCTAGGTCATTCTTCAGCCAAAGCTCTCTCCATGATGTTCCATGAACTTTCGACACTCAAACACTTGGAGTGTGAGGCGTGTTAGTTCGGGAAGCATCATCGAGCCTCCTTTCCCGCACGGACTGAGCCTTGCCGTAGTTCTCCCTTTTCTCTTGTTCATTGTGATATCTGGGGACCCTGTCCTATCCGTAGATACTTTGATGTCTCTGTGGATGACTACAGTCGATTATCTTGGGTCTTCTTATTGAAGGAACGACCAGAAATTTATAACGTTGTCAAGAATTTCTTTCATTATGTCAAAAATATATTCTTCACTACTATTAAAATATTTCGATCTGATAATGTCTTGAAATTTACAAACAAAGATCCAACATCCGTTTTTGCCTCCCAAGATGCCATCCATCAAAAAACTTGCCCATATACCTCGCAACAGAATGGAGTAGCAGAGAGAAAACTAAGACATCATCTTGATATTGCCCGCTCTCTTTTTACCCAAATGAAGGTTCCCAAGAACTATTGGGGAGATGCTATATTGACTGATGTCCACCTTATAAATAGGGTTCCATCGGCATCACTTAACGGCTCTACTGCCTTTGGCTTACTATACCCAAATGACGCACCCTTCCCTCTGCCTCTACGGATTTTTTGATGCACGGTATTATTCACAATTTTCATATTCTCGATAAATTATCTCTTCGTG
The DNA here is from genome assembly GCA_037367405.1 of Ottelia alismoides. Taxonomy (NCBI): domain Eukaryota; kingdom Viridiplantae; phylum Streptophyta; class Magnoliopsida; order Alismatales; family Hydrocharitaceae; genus Ottelia; species Ottelia alismoides. The sequence goes on from JAZKJV010000681.1 coordinate 397,028, forward strand.
CGATTAAATGTGTTTTCCTGGGCTACTCTCAGACTCAAAAAGGGGACAAATGCTATGATCCTTCTATCCATCTATATTACATATTTGTCAATGTCACATTCTTTGAACAAACTTCCTTCTTTACTCAAGACGTGTCAGATATACATTAGACATTCATGCTACACATATTGTGTATAAAAGAAAACATGTCTCTGGTCTTGTTCATGTTCCTTGTTGCAGGAGAATACGCCAACTTCAAGTGCTCCCACCAACTCTGTCCCGGATGATCCTCAAGAGCTTCCCATCGCTCTATGCAGAACCAAGAGGCAATGTACACTTCATCCAATATCTCATTTCACGTCCACTAATAGATTATCATACTCTGACTAAAGATATGCAGATGCTCTTATGACAATTTCGATTCTCAGAGATCATAATAGTGCACTGAAGGATTCTGGATGGAGAAAAGCTATGGACGAAGAAATGGACGCTCTTAATTCCCGAAGGACATGGGATCTTGTGCAGTATGCCAGTGTCCCCATGGAACAAAACATGTTGTCTGTCAATGGATTTTTTACTACAAAGCAGTCCTCAGATGGCTCCATTGACAGATTGAAAGCAAGACTTGTGGCTAAGGACTTTACATAAACATATGGACTTGACTACTTCGAGACCTTCTCACATGTTGCACGAATGGGCTCCATACGGACCATCCTCTCAGTGGCAGTAAACAAGGGATGGAATATTTTTCAACTGGATGTCAAGAATGCATTTCTATATAGCGATCTAGAGGAGGAGATTTACATGATGCAACCTCTAGTGTACGAAGTCGAAGAGGAGTGTGTGCCGACTTCGCAAAGCAATCCATGACCTGAAGTAAAGCCGAGGGCATGGTTTGACAGACTAAGTACAGAAATTGGCACTCTAGGGTTTCATAGAACTACATCTGACTATTCTGTTTCCGTACGAAAACGATCGTCTGGTACTGTTATACTTGTTGTATGTGTAGATGATATGGTTGTTACAGGTGATGATGATAAAGGGGTGCTGGAGACTAAGGCTTTTCTGCAAAAGACTTTTGTTACAAAGGATCTGGACCAACTTCGCTATTTTCTGGGCATAGAAGTCTTACGTACCAAGAAGGGACTTCATATGTCATAAAGGAAGCACTGCCTAGATATACTAACTAAGGCTGGATTACTTGGATGCAAACCCTCTGGTATCCAAGGAAACACTCTACCTCTGTTGATCCTCCATTTGAAGATACTACACGATACAAAAGCCTTGTTGAAAAACTGTTGTATCTTACCGTTACTAGACCAGACATATCCTATGTTGTGAGCAGAGCTAGCCAATACCTGGAGAAATCCTGTTACAGCCATTGGGAGGACGTTCTTCTGATCCTTCGATATCTGAAGGAATCACCTTGACGTGGCCTATTCTATGGGGTAAATGGATACGTTGTTACCTATGCTGATGCTGATTATGCAAGCTCGCCTGAAGACCGTCGCTCCACTATGGGCTATGCTATGATGGTAGGAGGAAACCTTGTTAGTTGGAGGAGCAAGAAGCAGACTGTAGTCTCCCGATCCAGTGCAGAGGCAGGATACAGGGCAATGACTTAGGCTACATATGAAATTACTTGGCTACTGACTTTTCTGCAAGAACTCAGCATTGATATCACTACTCGTGTTCCTATATACTGTGATAACAAATCTGCTACTTACATTGCCACTAATCTTGTATTCCACGAGAGAACCAAGCACATTGAGATTGGCTGTCATTTCATTCATGATGTTGTACGAGGAGGCAAGATTGTTACACCACACATCTCGACAGATCTTCAGCTTGTAGACATATTTACAAAGGCCTTGTCAAAGAAGCGTCTTTCCTGGATTGCTTCCAAGTTGGGCATGATCGATGGATATGTTCCAACTTGAGGGGGAGTGTTAAGAGTATATTTGTTAAGAGAATATTCTATAGAGAATATTATATGTGGCTATTTGTTAAGAGAATGTTCTATAGAGAATATTCTGTGGCTATTTATTAAGAGAATATTCTATAGAGAATATTCTACGTGGTAGAAGTATATTCTTGTAACCCGTAGGGGTATTTATGTATTTTTCTCCTTTGAGCACTCTAGGTTTTTGTCCTATATAAGGACCCCAAGACCTCTTGAATAAGATAAGCCTTTCTATTCTTTCATATTTTTCCATACTTATGTTAGGCCAAGTAAATGAGGAGGGTCTCAAGCCCGGGTAACTCAGCCATGGCCGGTCCCAAGCCCGGGTAAATGAGGAGGGTTGCATTAGGTAACCGACAGCCAGCGTAAAACAGTCGGAGACAACTTCCTAAATATTATTTAAAAAAAATACTATTTAAGAAGTTACCTCATGATAGTCGGCTTTTTTCAACATGTGATTTAAGCAAACATACAGGTTCCGTTGGGGCGTTCCCTACTTGCAACACGTTGCATCGCCCGAATGTAATGAAAAATTGGCAAGGGCCGCTACATCGCAGCCTGGATGTAGTTCAAAATTATGCAAGGGTTCTCGCATGAGGAAGCATGCGGGTAATTAAGCTAGTTCCTCTGCATCACCGCCCGGATGTAGTCCAAAATTTACAAGGGTTCTCGCATAATGGACGCATGCGAGTAAAGAAGTTAGTCCAAAAGAGATTGCAAAGGAAGTTGCGGATTGGTAGTTGGAATGTTGGCACTTTAACTGGAAAATTGATGGAGATAGTGGATACGATGGAAAGAAGGAAGATTCATATACTATGTCTTCAAGAGATTAAATGGGTTTGAGAGAAAGCAAGGGAGATCGAGAAGACAGGCTTTAAACTTTGGTATTCAGGTAAAGATAAGGGTAGAAACGGTGTTGGAGTGGTTGTTCATAAAGATTTGAAGGACTGTGTGGTTGACGTGCAAAGATTCGGGGATCGGATTATTTTGCTAAAATTGGTGCTTGAAGAAGAAATTCTGAATATCATCTCAGTTTATGCACCACATATTGATTTAGATGAAAGGACTAAACAAGCTTTTTGGAGGATCTGGATAAGATTTTACAAGGAATCCCACAAAGAGAGATGATTTACATAGGTGGAGATCTCAATGGACATGTGGGAAAAGATGTTTCAGGGTATGCTAGTATTCATGGAGGACATGGTTTTGGGGATATAAATGAAGAGGGAAAAGTCATTCTGGATTTTGTAACGGCATGTGATCTTTTCATAGCAAACACTCTCTTCAAGAAGAGGGAGGAACACTTAATTACTTATAAGAGTGGGCCAACTAGAACACAGATAGATTACTTTGCGTTGAGGAGAAGAGATCGGTTGTGTTGTAAAGACTGCAAAGTAATCACAGGAGAGAATTTGACAACTCAACATCGCTTGTTAGTCTTGGATGTGCAAATAAAAGGTCTGGTAAGAAAAGGAGGGTTCATAAGATCACTAGAACTAGATGGTGGAATCTTCCACTGAAGCAATCGGGCTTCAAGGAGAAGGTTTTAGAAGACTTATCTTGGGGTTGTAGCGGAAATGCAAACCATGGAAGGCCGTGTCGGCGATATATCGCCGATATATCGCCGATATATTGGTATCGAGAGGTTGAGGGTATCGAAATTGGAGTGTATATCCTTTTACAGGGATATCGGCGATATATCGCCGATATATCAGCGATATATCGCCATATCGGCCCATATCGGTCAAAAATGAATGGATTTAGTACAAAAAATACACGATATCGACCGATATCGCAGATATTTCGTCGATATCCCTATATATGAATGTCATTATTCATGCAAGTTTGATTCCACTACCTATCTAGCTACAACTAGTATTAAAACTATCTATGATGCGAGACCCCCGTACTGGTAGGGTATGGTGCGACTGGAGGGTGCATACAATGGTTCTTCAACTTGGTGTATATTTACAAGTTATTTCATGTTGTAAAACTTGAATGAAATCCATTTCCAATATCTATAAGTCAATTCTTCAAAAATCTAGAAGTCACGAATCAACATTAATATCGATATGTTCGAAATGATCGATATATGCAATATAAGATTTATAGATGATCGACATGTGTGATTTAAGAGTATATTTGTAAGTTATTTAGTGATTTAAGAACTAGGATAAACTCCATTTTCAATATATATATATAGGTCAACAACTAACAGTACAGCCGTGTCGATATATGTGATATAAGGTTCATAGATGATCGATATATGTTATCTAAGAGAGTAAGAGTACATTTGTAAATTATTTAGTGATCAAAGTACTTAGATGAACTCCATTTTCAATATATATAGTACGTCAACAACTAACAATATCAGCGATATGTTCGATATGACCGATATGTGCACTATAAGGATCATTGTCCTCATAAATGATCTATATGTATTTTCTAGGTGTATATTTGTAGTATTTCATGTTATAAGAACTTGAATAAAATCCATTTCTAATATTTATAAGTCAAGAATCAATACTAATATCGATATGTTCGATATGACCGATATGTGCGATACCGATATGTGCGATATATGGTCTATAAATGGACCATATGTGTGATATAAGTGTGTATTTGTACGTTATTTGTTGTTTTAATATCTTGAATGACCTTAATTTCTGAAAAATACCAAAAAATGACTTTTTTGTGCCATTTTCGACATTTCCACCGATATCGTCGATATATCCTGATATATCCATTTTCGGGCATAGCGAAATGATATCGATATCGATACGGCCTTCCATGGTGCAAACGACATGTAGGAGGCAGCAGCATCTTGTATCCGAAAGATAGCCAAAGAGATGCTAGGCGAGTCGAAGGGGAGGAGCTCCATGTCAAAAGGAGGCTTGGTGGTGGAGTGAAGGGGTGCAAGAGAAACTAAAAATTAAAAGAGCATGCTTTAAAGCTATGTCTAAGGATAGAACTGCGGAAACTGTCACATACTACAAAATAGCGAAGAAGGAAGCAAAGAAGGCTGTAAGCCGAAACCAAGGTTGCAGAAAGCGGTAGTCGGTACTCGGTCGGCGGGGTCACCTACTAAGGATTAGTCGGCAGTCGGACGACTAGTCCGGTTTTGAATTTTTAATTATTTTAAATATATAAATCAGTTTTTTATACATATATTCGTATGTATATACATATATTTGTACATTTTATATGACATCATGATGAAACAAAAGAAGTAAATGACTTTAAATATAACATTAAAGTATATTAGAATATGTCTGCTTTAAAAAAAAGTGAAAACAAAAAAAATAAAAAAGGTTTGTTGTAAAAGTCGGGTGGACCGACTAAGGGCCGACTAGGCCTAGTCGAGTCGGCTACCCCCCCCCCCCGACTCGACTAGTCGGACCGACTAGTCGGCCTAGTCGGCCGATTTTTGCAAGCTTGAGCGAAACTAAGTCAAAAGCTTATGAAGTTTTTTATAAAAATCTCGACTCTAAGGAGGGCCAGGATGATATATTTAGGTTGGCCAAAGCAAGAGAAAAGAAATACTATAGAGATGTATTATCCACTTCTGTACTTTTCTTATATTTTTATTTTCTGTTGGACTCTTTATGTATTTTTGATGACCCGAAAATTCCCAAAGACCCGGGTGAAGGTAATAAGACAAGGGTCGTTGCGACCCGGATCTCAGAGGATAGGTCAATCAAGAAAAATATCGGACCACTCAATAAATCAGAGATCAATCAAACAAAGCAAAAAGTCCTGCTAAATGTTTAACCTGGTATAGCACCCAGGGTCGAACTCAAGGAGCACGGGTTGGTCAAAGGCCTACGAAGTAGTAAAAATGAAATAAAATCACTAAAAGACAAGTATTTTTAATGATTTTTAATGATTTTTATATTTTTTATATTTTTAAATGTGAAGAAAATAAAAGAAATGCAAAAGCAAGCACACTTTAGCTAATTATTTAATGCATCAAAAATTAAGCAAAAATTCAAACAAAAAGGTTTTTATGTATTTTAGGTTTTTTAGTGTTTTTGGTTAAATTTTTGATAATTTTCTGATGTATATTTTATTTTCTAAAAATCAAACAGTGATAGAAAAGCAAGGTACTGTCCAGCCAGGACCAAAATCCCTAAATAAAATATCTAAGGATCTCAAGAGGGCCTAGAGGTATTTTTCCTGTATACTAGACAAAACAAGGAAAATTTGAGTACCAAAATTATTGTTTTTGGGTTTTTTAATTATTTTATTATAATTTTTATGAGTTTTTAGGTGTTTTTGAATTTTTAGGGTTTTTACACAATGAAAAATAGCCAAAATTGGCTAGAAAATCAAGGAACACAAAAGAAACAGTACCTAATTTTTATAGAATTTTTGAGGGGGTTTTTATATTTTTTTTGGGATTTTTAAAACTAGACAGTGGCTGAAATAAAGGTTTTTGAATTTTTAAAAATAACAAATAACTCAAAAATTCCCTCAAAAATTCTCAAAAATCCTACAACATGGCAGGAGCCATGTGTCAAATTTTCATCGAATTTGGAGGTGATTTGATATTTTATTCAAAAATCAAAAGAGGGCACTGTGCACAGGGACTGAAGTGCAAATGCCCGAAGTTCTGGGGGTCCAGGTGCAAAATACCCAGCAACGCACGCGCGTGGCGCGTGCCTGGGGCACTCAGGGACCTTTTGGTAAGAAAAACAAGTCCGAGGACCTTTTGGTAACTCGTACCAAAAAGTCCAGGGGCTGTATTGCAAATAACCCACTAATAGACGCACATGCGGAATTAAAACACTCACAGGGGCATTTATGCAATTACTAAAAACATTTCATTCATTAACGAACATCCAGAACTACAGGACTAAAGTTGCAATTACACCAAATATACACGTGACGACGCACGTGGCTCACACAAACAGGGGCATAAATGCAAATAAACTAAAGTACAGGGTCCAGTGTACGAATAACCCTAAACTAAAATAACTTGCTAAAATATTTACAGGACTAAATCTAAAAGCACAAACTAAGAGGGGGCCTAAGACAAATTACCCCTTTATTACGTCGAGGGCTGGATGGTTGACGCGTGGCTGATCTGACGGTTCTGGACGCGGGCGCCTTTCTTCTTCCGCACGTGGGCCTGATCGACGTCTGAGAAGAGGGCGCGTGGAAGATCCGACGGACGCTGATGACTGGCGCCTCTCTCTCTGCGTGGATGGTCCAGATCGTCCCTCTGAATGATCGGACGGTCACTGCAGCTCCGTGGATGGATGGACCCGATCAAAACTGGAGCGCTGAGGACGATCGGACGGCGGCTGAAGATCCTCGAAGAACAGGTGGCCGGCGACTTTCGCCGGCCTCGTGTGAGCGCTGGGATCCTCCCCTGCTGCTTCTGAAGATCGGAACAGGTCCGCGGTGAAGCTCCGCAGCTGAAGGTGGGCTCCGATGGCCCAGCCGAGCCCTGGAGGGGCTCCGGCGAGGTCGGCGGAGGAGAGCTCCTGGTCGAATGTCGGGAGGCCTCAGATAGCCTCCTCTGGTCCTGCAAAAAGGGCTCAGAAGCTTCGCGGGTCGAGGGCAAAATGCCTCGACCCGGTTAGGCGGCGTGAAGGTGGTCTATGCGTCGGGATGAGCGAGCTCCGGCGAGCGACGGACGGTGGAGCTCGAACCCCAGCTCCTGTGCGAGCTGGGTTGGATGGGTGTATGGAGAAGGTGCGCGGAGGGACGGCGAAGGTGAATATGGGTTCCGATGATCGAAATGATGCGCGAGGTGGTCGGAATCAACGGAATACGGCGGCGGAGCGATTTGGGGCAAACTAGAAATTAGGCGAAATAGGAAAGCTAAGGGATTACCTGGGCGGTCGATGAGACTGTGCTGGAGCTGAGGTAGCTCCTGGTCGTGGCCTCAAGGGGTGTCTCGACCCGAGGCTCGAGCTCCTGCTCTGGGCGGAGCTGCGGCGGTGCTAACTCGCCGGATCAGTGGTCCGGCCACTCTCGCCTCACTGCGACACGGGCAACCGAGAGCTGTCACCTCGAGGGTTGCTGTGGAGGTCACGGGACAAAGAATGGGGAGCCAAAGATGCATGAAAATGGGGGCGGAGCTCAGCCTTTATACGGTGGAAGGTCCGGGAAGAAGGGCTCGGGTCCGGCTCGATTGAGCACGGATCCCTAGGATCAATGTCGGGCGAGATTCCCGGATACTTGGGGAGTGATTAGGACCCTGGGTTAGGCTAAATGGTGATCGGGTCTGGCGGGAATAAATGGGAGAAGTCGGGTCCGCGAACCAGACCCGTGGGAAGTGGTCCACAGGGGGGAGTTGACCGGGCGGTCAACAACCCCCGTGGACCAATGGGAATCAGCCACGTCAGAAAAGATTTAGAAATTGAATAGAAAAATAACAAATGGCCGATTTAATTAAAACTCAAAACATGAAATATTTTTGTTTTAATTTTTTCTATTTTTTGGTGATTTTTAATTAATTTTTGGAGATGAAAATAAGGTATGTACATTATATAGCTATATATAGGTATAAATACAATATAGGGTTTTGAATTTTGATTTTTAATTAGTTATTTTTATACATTTTTATTCCTATTTCATATTTTATTTATTTATAGAATAAAATGAAGAATAAAAGGATATATTTATTTTACTTTTATTATTTATGTATATAGGTAAAATAAATAGATATATACATCTATATACATGGCATATGTACAATATATTTTTGTGTTTTTAATTTTGTTATTTTTATTTGATTTTTGTTTTGATTCTTTTTATTTTATTTATTTACAATATATAATATAGAATATTTACAAAAAGTTTAGAAAATAATTTTATTTATTTATAAGGTTGAATAAATAAAGGGGTATGGTCTATGTACATGGTGAAAGGATATTTTTGGTCTTTTTGATTTTTAGCTTTTTGTTTTGTTTTTATACTTTATAAATATGTACAAATATTTACAAACATATTTTTGGGTGAGGAAAATATAATTTTATTTATTTACAAAAATATATACACATGAGCCCCTATCTCCCTCTACTTGGCTTCTATGCGGTCAGGCCCATGCTGAGCCCTCCCTTGGGTTAGGTTGCTCAATATTTATTCTAAATATTTCCCTCTTTTTTCTTTTTCATCTTTATTCTTTTACTTTTGCACAAAAACATGCTAATTATAGATATTTACAAAATGCATGCTTTTGCTAATTATTCCTATTTACAAGTATCTACATGCATTTGCATAGGTTTTTGTAGCTAAAATATGAGAATAAAGAGTGATGAATGGGTATTCATCACCCCCCTATACTATACTTTGCTAGTCCCTTAGCAAACACTTATTTGAAAAAGAAGTGAAAAAGAAAGAAAGAAAAAGAAAAAGAGGATGTACAAGGATCAAGGTTGATTATTAAACTTGCCTTCATTAAATTGAGGTATGGAGCTCAATCAGATCTTTGGATTATTAATGTGTCGGAACCTTATTTAGACTTAAGCTTAAAACCTAAAAGCCTCTAAGTTCCACCAATCTATAACCAAGACTCCTCAATGCTCCAGATCAGAACAAGTCATCAATCACAAACCCTGAAGACCATGAATCTTTTCTTGTCCTGTGAATGTGAAGTCTAAGCTCTCCACCTCAGAAATGGCAACTTGACAACCCTCCTTAACAAGGTAACTCTATGACCTCAATCTGCCCACTCTTTCCTCGAGGAGCGGGGTATTCCCTTCTAAGTTCAAGTACAACCGGCTCAAGAAGAGGGGGAAGAAGAGAATGGGTCAAGGCCAGTGTAGCCAAGTACCCTTGGGAGCTTGACCAGTGTAGCCAAGTCTCCCTGCTGCAAGCTACAACAGGTGGATCATGAACCCAAGCTTTGCTTATTGTACTTATATACATACTCCGGTGGATTATCATTTTCTCTCAGACCCACCACTTTTTTGGAGTTCTTTTCTTTTTGCACATTTTTTTTTCAAGTGCATCTATACAACATATACATGTGCAGCATATATACAAGGAGTTTTTCCTCTTGAGCCAGTAGACTATCCCTCTTTTGAAGCTTTATTGCAACCCACAACTCCCGTCGTTAGACCTCATGGCAACCAGACCAAGTTGAGACGCACTTCCTTCACTATAAGAAGAAGAGAGGTTCCGCCTAGAAGTACTACCCTCATATGCTACCCCAAGTCAAGGAAGACTGCCTCCTCACCACCTCATCCGTAGAGAGCTCGGTGCATAGTGCGGGTGTCCAAGCAAAGCCATAATCTATATGAGACATGTGTTGTTGTTAAGTGCTCTACTTAGGCTCATTGAGATGACATGTGATCATAGCCTAGTGGACTCAAAGAATTAAGTCACCATGGACCTGAAAAGCCTTAAACCTAAGCCCTATAAGGTTCCTCTTAGAAATTAGGTGGATTAAGATCTTAATCAAGCTCCATTTCTCAATTTGATTCCAGGCTAGTTTAAATGTCAACTATCATCCAGAAAAACTATATACATATGTACACAAAGATGCTTATTTACACAATATTTTACAAACATGCAAAATTTTTGAAAAATGTTTTGAAATCATGAATGATGATGCATGAAGTGCAAGTTTTGCAAAAAGAGATTTACACACATTTACACAAGATTTTTGCAAACTTTTGATTTTCAAAACATTTTGGAAAAATTTTGTACTATATACATAATTTTGATACAAAAATATTTACACAAGCTTTACACAAAAGATTTTTGAAATCATTTTTACAAAAATAATTTGTACACTAGCTATGTATGTGCAAATAAAAGAAGATTATGTACATGGAAAATTTTTAATTTTTGTGGTTTTTAGCCATTTTTATTTATTAACCCACTCGCACAAAGTACGAGTTATGGCTAAAGTATATATGAAATATATACACACCCCCCTATACTTAGCTCGAACGATGTCCTCAGAGTCAAGAGCGATGAAGAAGACATAACTCGTGCTATGTATAGGGAAGTGAAAAGAAAAGGCTATACAAAAGGGAAATGAAAAGTCAAGAGGGACTCAGGTCTCCCCCCTATACTTAGGATCAAGTAATCCTAAGTATAGCAGGCTGTATACTAAGGGAAAACTGAGTGGAGAATGTACAGGGTCTACCCCCCCTATACTTAGGGTGAAATATCCCTAAGTATAGGCAGCAAAACAGGGGTAAACGGAAACAAAAGAAATACCCGAAAGGTCTCACATCCCCCCTATACTTAGGGTAAAGTGCACCCTAAGTATAGCATAATCACAAGATGGAGAAAGGGATGTGGGACTAAGGAATGCGGTGATATGGACATCTGGATCTATATACAGTGGAAGATCAGTGAAACTCAGGCGTGAGATGCATTAGATGTGAGTCAAAGACCACATCTCACGCAAAATGAATAGGGGCAATATCAACGACCCGCGGCTCATGATCTAGAAATGGCTTGAGCCGCTGGCCGTTCACTCGAAAGGTACTCTCAGAAGACAACTCAGATATGTCGATGCTACCGTTGTCGTGTACCTTCCTAACCAGATAAGGTCCTTTCCATTTGCTCTGTAGCTTCCCTGGAAATAATCTAAGCCTCGCATCAAACAGCCATACTCTCTGTCCAATCTCAAAATGTTTGTGGTTGATATGAGAATCATGCCACTCCTTGACTTTCTCCTTATAATGTAGGCTGCTTGAGAAAGCTGCATCTCTAAGCTCCTCCAGGGCAGCTAGCTCTGCCCTCCTCTAGTCTCCCATACCATCTGGATCCATAAGTATGTCTGTAACTGCCCAAAGTGACTTGTGCCTCAGCTCAACAGGTAAATGGCATGGCTTGCCATATACGAGGCGAAAGGGAGATGTGCCCAAAGGTGTCTTGAAAGACGTCCTATATGCCCACAAGACCGAGTCCAAAAGCTGTGACCAATCCTTTCGGTCAGGGCGGACGACTTTCTGCAGAATAGTCTTGATCTCCCTATTCGACACCTCGGCTAGACCATTCGTCTGTGGATGGTAAGGTGTAGCAACACGATGGTCTATGCCGAACTCGCTAGCAAGTGCCTTCACCTGGTCGTTGATGAAGTGAGATCCCCCATCAGAAATCAGAACTCGTGGAACCCCGAACCGCGTGATGATGTGCTTCCTCAAAAATCTACAAACTGTCCTCGCATCAGCGGCTCGGGCGGGGATAGCCTCCACCCAACGACTCACATAGTCCACGGCCAACAGAATGTACTCAAATCCCTGACTCTTAGGGAATGGACCCATGAAATCGATGCCCCATGCGTCAAAACCTCACAGAAGTGAACGGGCTGCATCGGCATCATATCACGCTGTCCACAAGTGCCCATCCTCTGACAGTCAGTACACCTCTTCACGAACTCATCTGAGTCCTTGAAGAGGGTAGGCCACCACAAGCCGGATTGGAGCACCTTCTGTGCCGTTCTCCTCCCAGAATGATGTCCTCCTGCCTCAAGCTTGTGGCAGTAGGTGAGGACGCTATGGTGTTCCTCCTGAGGAATACACCGACGCCAGACGCTATCCCCTCCTTCGTGGTAAAGGATGGGATCCTCCCAATGGTAGGACTTGGCCTTCGCAAGGAAGGTCTCAAGTCTCTGTCTGGGCCAATCTTGTGGGACTTTCCCAACAACGAGAAAGTTCACAATATCGGCATATCATGGAGTGAGGCGATAGCAAGGATCGCCTCATCTGGGAAGGTATCTCTAATAGGGTCAATCTGCTCAGAATCCTCAGGCTGCTCTAGTCGGGAGAGATGATCCGCCACCACATTCTTGACTCCAGGCTTATCCTTGATCTCAATGTCGAACTCCTGGAGTAGAAGGATCCATCTAGTCAGTCTGGCATTGCATCCTTTTTTGCCATGAGGTACCTGATGGCGGTGTGATCTGTAAACAAAGTCACTCTAGATCCAATGATATATGATCTGAACTTATCCAGGGAAAACACTACTGCTAGCATCTCCTTCTCTGTGACTGTATAATTCCGCTGGGCGGAATCCAATGTGCGGCTAGCATAGTGTATAGCAAATGGCACTCCATCCCTCCTCTGTCCCAGCACTGCCCCTACGGCAAAATCGGAGGCATCCGTCATGATCTCAAATGGGAGAGACCAATCGGGCGGCTGGAGGACAGGAGCCTCAATCACGCACTGCTGGAGAGTAGCAAACGACGAAAGACACTTGTCATCGACAAGGAACTCGGTGTCTTTCGTCAAGAGGTCAGTCAACGGTCGGGCGATCCTGCTGAAATCATGAATAAATCTCCTATAAAATCCAACGTGCCCCAGAAATGACCGTAGCTGCCTCAGATTGGACGGCGGTGTGAGTTTCCTAATGACATCAACCTTGGCCGGATCAACCTCCATGCCCCTGTTGGAGATGATGTGGCCAAGCACCGTCCCTTGAGTCACCATGAAGTGACTCTTCTCCCAAGATAGCACCAAATGATACTCAATATATCGCTGGAGTACTCGATCAAGGCAGTCAAGACAAGAATCAAACCCGTCGCCGTAGATCGAGAAATCATCCATGAAGACCTCCAAACACTCCCCCACCATGTCCGAAAAGATCGACAGCATGCACCTCTGAAAAGTCGCAGGGGCATTGCATAGCCCAAATGGCATGCGTCGAAAAGCGTATGTGCCGAAGGGACAGGTAAAGGTGGTCTTCTCCTGATCCTCAGGAGCGATGGCCACTTGGTTGTAGCCCGAGTACCCATCCAGGAAGCAATAATGGCTCTTCCCTGCCAGTCTCTCAATGATCTGGTCAATAAAAGGCAGTGGGAAATGGTCCTTCTTGGTGGCTTGGTTGAGTCTCCTGTAGTCAACACAAACCCTCCAAGAGGTGGGTACTCGTGTAGCGATCTCCTCTCCCGACTCACTGATCACAGTCGTGATGCCCGTCTTCTTGGGCACCACATGCAAGGGGCTAACCCACTTGGAGTCGGAAATGGGATAAATAAAACCTGCACCCCACCATTTTGATATTTCCTTCATCACAACCTCTCTCAGGTTGGGGTTCAGACGCCGCTGGAACTCACGCGACGGCTTTGCCCCATCCTCTAGATAGATATGGTGGGAGCATACTGATGGACTAATCCCATGGAGATCTGCTACGCTCCATCCGATCGCCTTACGGTTCTTTTCAAGAACCCCCATCAAACGGGATTCCTGCTCTCCAGTCAACTCGGCGGAGATGATGACTGGGTACATCTCTGGCTCGCCCGCAAGGAATCGATACTTCAGCGAAGTAGGGAGCGGCTTCAGCTCTGGAATGCTGGGTGCCGGTAAATCTGGCTGCGGAAGAAACTGAGTGAAAGCTGCAAGGTCGGCCAAATCTGCCTGGGAAAGTGAAAGCGTACTCTCGCAAACTGGATCGGGGGAAGGCGGCTCAACTGTACTGTCTCTGGTCTGCTCTGCCTCTACCTCCTCCTCATCTGTAGGCTCAAGTGGAATCAGGTCTGGCATCTGATCATAGCAATCAGCCCAATCAGACTCTGAATCCGAGGGATCTGCATCAGAAGCGGTGGCATCAGTACCACCAGAAAACAAGGTGGCTTCAGCGCCACCATCACTAATCATCGTGCTACGATCAAGGACCGGCTCTGCTGCCTCAATGGTATCCTGAACCAGGTCTGTGCTCTCCAGACTCTCCTCTGCTGTCGTCTCTGCATCAGCTGCATCTGAAAGTGAGAGGGTGGTCTGTGTCTCAAGATCTGCCCAAGCTGCCTCATCATCTGTGATCACAAAATCACAGTCCTGGTGGATGTCTGGCTCTGCGTCGGTCAGCTGCTCTGAATCTGTACTCGCATCTGAGCGGGCTCTGAATCTAGCTCGGTAGTCCTCGACCGTCTCTATTTGTATACTCTCGCCCTGGACCCCGAAAGTACACCTTCCCGCTATCATGATCAGTCACCGCTTTGGCTGTGGCCAAGAACGGACGACCAAGGAGGATGGGGGTATCGGCCACTGACTCAGGGATCTCCATGTCCAACACTACGAAGTCCACGGGGAATTTCAGGCCCTGAATCGTGACCGATAACGTCTCGTAATAACCCCTTCGGCCTCTTGACAGATCGATCAGCGAACTGAAGGACTGTCCTGCTCTGTCGAAGAGTGCCCAACTCGAAGCGGTCGAGAAGGGCTGCCGAAAGTAGGTTGATCGACGATCCGCTATCTAGAAGAGTACGGTCGAACCTCTGCTCACTGATCTGGCATCTGACATACGGTGCCCCTGAATCTGGCCTCTTGGCTGGCAGTCGGTTCTGGATCGCAAAGCACGTGGTTCCTCCTCCTCCTGACTGTAGTCCTCTCTCTCAAAGATCGCTGGAGAAGGGGGATGTGCTGCAAAGCCTCCTGGAGGGTCAGCTGGATGTGGAATCGATCTATCATACTCTGGCTGAACTCCTCAAGCTCTCTCTTTTTTGGATCATTTTTCTTCCCCTTCCCCATCTGAAGGGCTCTAGGGAAGGGGCTCACTGGGTCCTTCTCAGATGAAGGACTAGGAAAAGGTATAAGCGGTTCAGGGACCGGATCCACACATACATCATGCACCACAGTGGGACCAGAAGAAAGTAAACCTTTTCCTCTATTCACAACAGAGTTCCGAGATACAGGAATATGAGGAAAAACATCATCTCTATCTGTACAAACACCGGTGGCCTCAGTACCACCACGGCTGGCTCGCTGCTGCTGCTGGTAGACGTCGTGCGGCATCAGTACCGCGGACTGGCTCGGCTGAACGGGTGGTATCAGTACCACCTCCTAAATCTGGTGAAGCGGCGGCCTCAGTACCGCCGGTGGGATCAGCATCCTTGGTGGCCTTAGTGCCACCGTCATCGTCTGGAGCGGCCTCAGTACCGCTCTCCTCCTCCTCATGTGGCGCCTCTGGAATGTCCTCGTGGTGAAGCTCAGATGAGGCGCCGCCGCCTGCTGGGGTCCTACCGCTCCTAAGTGTGACAAAATCAGCATCAAACAGATCCGAAGATGTATCATCAAATGGGTCACTAGGAGTGGCTAACTCAGTATGTGCTACCTGCTCAGATTTCCGCTTGAGGTTGTTCGGATTCGGCTCTATCTGGGCTGGTATGGCGGCCTTCCCTCTCACCAGGTCCCGCATCTCCTAGCGGAACTCGTCCATCTCCCGTCTGAATGTGGCATGCTGGTCCGTGAGGAGGCGGGCGATGTCATCCAAAGCGGGGCTCTCGTGGGAGCCCGACGGGTGGCCTCTCTGTGGGTGAGGCTGCTGGAACTGCTGTGGCTGGTGCTGGTAAGAGGGGTATGATGGAGGGTGCTGCTGCTGGTATCCCGGGTGAGCCTGCTGCTCACGTCTCCATGACTGTCCCTGCTGCTGATAGGGACACGGACCGAAGGATGACTGATGCTGCTGATATGCTGGGGGCTGCTGCTGCGGCTGGTGCTGGTCTCTCTGCTGGGAGTACTGCCCTCCCTGTCCTGACGGCTGCTGCTGGGGCTGGGTACCACCACTCCCCCACCTGAATCCGGGATGGTCTCGTCGGATCCCAGGCTGGGGGCGGTCATACCAAATCCCGTTGACATCCATCAACGGCTCGGCATCGTAGGGGGCTGGCGGGAGTACTGCCAGAGGCTGGTCCGGCTGGTAGACCACCATCTGCATCTCTGGAGATGGTGGGGACTGGTAGATGGGCTGCGGCTGCTGGTACGGCTCCGCCTGTACAAGGTGAACCTGTCTAGGCTGCACGTGGGTGCTGGAGCGCTGGGACGAGCTGTTGCTGCTGCCGGCGTCGCCTCGCGACTGAAGACGGGGCTGAGAAGCCGTCTGTGCCTCCTGGAGACACATGAGCTGTGTCTTCATGTCGCTCAGAACCTGTGCCATCTGTTCCATCTGTGTGATACCCCGGCACTGCTTCTTCTCTATCAGCTCCATGCGGTCCAGCTTCTCGCTGATAATGCCCATGTCCGCAGCTGATGACTCTGCATGTGCTGCTGCTGCTGCGGACGAACTGGAAGGACCTGCATCTACCCGTGCTATCCTCTGGTACTGCACGGGTCCTGGCTGATGTGGCTGGGTCTTCTGAGTATACAACCTGGTCTGAGACATCACCATATAGTTTTCAGCCATCTCCTCGTAGATGGCCCAGACCTGGTCATGGTCCTTGGCAAAGTAGGACCCGTCACATGAAGCGTTCACCAGACCCTGAAGCTCTGGCGTCAACCCGCTGAAAAAGCTCTGAACTAGGTTCGGCTTGGAGATGTCGTGGTGCGGGCATCGGTCCAGAAGCTCTCGGAACCTCTCCCATGCCTCGTGAAACTGCTCGTTGGGGAACATGGAGAAGTTGCTGATCAGGGCCCTCGCTGCATTCATCCGCCCGAGTGGATAGTACTTGTTCAAGTACTCGGTGCGGAGCTGCTCCCAGGTATAAACAAACCTCCCAAGGTGCTTCAGCCAGGTGGCTGCTCTATCTGCTAGTGAAAATGGGAAGGCTATCATCCGGATCGTGTCCTGGTCCACATGCCGGTCGTGGACAGTGCTGCGAATCATCAGGAACTCCTGGAGGTGGAGGTGGGGCTCCTCAGTGGCGAGTCCGTGGAAACGAGGAAGCATCTGTAGGGTGTTCGGGGGGAACTTGAAGTCCCCCACGATAGCAGGAACCACCACCCAATGGTGCATCAGTGTAGATCCGGGGTTGTGCAACTCCCGCATCGGTCTAGGTGGTCCTCCTCCTCCTGCGGCTGCTGCTGCTGCTGCGGCGGCGGCTCGTGCCTCTGCATCAGGTCCGTCCTCAGGCTCGCTCTGCTCATCTCGCTCTGCTCTGAGCCTCTCCAACTCTCTCCTCATCTCGATCATAAATGCTCCCTGATCGCGTAACTGCTGCTAAACTGCATCTAATGAGGCGATCAAGGTGGAGTTGATCGCTCCCTGATCCATCACAACGTGCTCAGTGCGGGAACGATCCTCAGAACTGCCGGCCATAGCGACGTCTGCAAAACCAAACGAGCCCAACTCAGGTGCGGTCAAATGAATCAATCTCTCCTCGGGCTCGTGTCTCTCAGGAAGATCAGAAAGGGGGTCGAGGGGGAACAGGGTGGAATCGTACTCGGGCTCGGAGAGCGGGTCTGAGCTCTCGCGAGCCAACCTAGATGATGAGGCAGACGTGCCCGAAAGCGGTGCAGCCAGAGGCCGCCTAAGAGACCGTCTACCCATCATCTTGATCTGGCGAGTAGGGCGGATGAGATCTGGAAAAATTATGATCTGAAAACAAACCCCCGGTTCACCAACGCAACGCGAGCTGAAGACCGTGAAAGTTCGGTCAAATTATCTTGTCGATTTTATTTTGATGAACAAACAGAATATCAGAGCGCTTACGTGACCTGTTGGGATATCCGATGCTAACCCAACCGACTGGCCCGCACGGAAGAGTCGGTAGTCAGTCAGGTTTAGCACCGGGGGGCTCTACTTAGTGTGCGGGTCACTCTCTCGCGCATACAAACCAAGCAATGAGGGGGTTGCTCTCCCCAAGACAAAATTTTTAGGGTGAGCGGGTTTTAAGATCAATAATTTTAGCAGTCCCAATTTTATGGTTTCACTTTTTTAATATTTTTCAAAGCAAACAAAAGGCCTAACGAATTTTTCGGTTCTCCTGGTTATTAAGTCCAAAACAGGGGGGAGAAGACGAAAAAGCCGATGCACGATAAATCAATGATGCATGCAAAGTCAGAAATGCGTACCTGTCTCCAGCACTCTAATGCAAGATGATCCGCGCATATAAGTAAAGACTGAAATAAAACTAACCTAAATGATGCAGCGGGAAAAGCCGAGTCCTAGACGAGCAGCTTCTAGCGAAGAACCGTCTAACCGGTCACCGACCTCCAAGCCAAAGAGTCCGGTCTTGGCCCGTCCCTCCTCTGTCCGACAAATCGAGGGTAGGAGTAAGCGCTTTACAGGACGGGCTACGGCACGTAGGCTACGGAGGCTAGCGAGTCGGTTATTTTTATTATTGATTTTAAGTAGGTCCAATTACGGTCTATAGGAACAGATATGCAATTAGGTGTGTGGATCCTACTAATTACGGCACATTCACCAGAAAATCCTAAATCTAGGGGTTCGAGCAAAAACCGCGAAAAACCGGAAAAGATAGAAATAAAAGAAAAATAAAACTGCGAAAAAGCCGCGAAAAAGCCGCGAAGGTCCTAATGGGTCCCCCGAGCACACCGGTGCTCGGCGAAACAGACCCGCTACGGTCAAGAAGTCCAAGAGTGTCAAGGTCCCTGTATTATTACAATAATAATAATAAATGAAATAAAAACCTAATCTATCCCCACCCACTCAACTCTCTCTCTCGCTCGCTCTCTCCTGCGGCTTCGTAGAGAAGGAAACCGCCTCCAAGTTCCTCGGCTGCACCGGCTCCTCGAAAGTCGCCTCCGCGGTCCTCGGTCCCTCGCAAGACAAAGAGAAGAGTGGTCAGACCGGCAAAAATAATCAAATAATAAAGAGAAGAAAGGAAAATAAAAGTGAGGGTATATATGCAAAAAAATGGAAAATGAAATAAACACACAAAATAAAACAAAAATAAAAATAAAAGAAAATCAAAATAAAACGAAAAGAAAATAGATACAAAAGCCGCGAAAAGCCGCGAAAACAAAAACGAAAATAAAAACAAAAAGAACTACTAAGCCGTGCTCCCCGGCAACGGCGCCATTCTGATGACCCGAAAATTCCCAAAGACCCGGGTGAAGGTAATAAGACAAGGGTCGTTGCGACCCGGATCTCAGAGGATAGGTCAATCAAGAAAAATATCGGACCACTCAATAAATCAGAGATCAATCAAAACAAAGCAAAGCGGTCCTGCTAAATGTTTAACCTGGTATAGCACCCAGGGTCGAACTCAAGGAGCACGGGTTGGCCAAAGGCCTACGAAGTAGTAAATATGAAATAAAATAAAAGACAAGTATTTTTAATGATTTTTAATGATTTTTATATTTTTTTATATTTTTAAATGTGAAGAAAATAAAAGAAATGCAAAAGCAAGCACACTTTAGCTAATTATTTAATGCATCAAAAATTAAGCAAAAATTCAAACAAAAATGTTTTTATGTTTTTTAGGTTTTTTAGTGTTTTTGGTTAATTTTTGATAATTTTCTGATGTATATTTTATTTTCGAAAAATCAAACAGTGATAGAAAAGCAAGGTACTGTCCAGCCAGGACCAAAATCCCTAAATAAAATATCTAAGGATCTTAAGAGGGCCTGGAGGTATTTTTCCTGTATACTAGACAAAACAAGGAAAATTTGAGTACCAAAATTATTGTTTTTGGGTTTTTAAATTATTTATTATAATTTTTATGAGTTTTTAGGTGTTTTTGAATTTTTAGGGTTTTTACTCAATGAAAAATAGCCAAAATTGGCTAGAAAATCAAGGAACACAAAAGAAACAGTACCTAATTTTTATAGAATTTTTGAGGGGGTTTTTATATTTTTTTGGGGATTTTTAAAACTAGACAGTGGCTGAAATAAAGGTTTTTGAATTTTTAAAAATAACAAATAACTCAAAAATGTCCTCAAAAATTCTCAAAAATCCTACAACATGGCAGGAGCCATGTGTCAAATTTTCATCGAATTTGGAGGTGATTTGATATTTTATTCAAAAATCAAAAGAGGGCACTGTGCACAGGGACTGAAGTGCAAATGCCCGAAGTTCTGGGGGTCCAGGTGCAAAATACCCAGCAACGCACGCGCGTGGCGCGTGCCTGGGGCACTCAGGGACCTTTTGGTAAGAAAAACAAGTCCGAGGACCTTTTGGTAACTCGTACCAAAAAGTCCAGGGGCTGTATTGCAAATAACCCACTAATAGACGCACATGCGGAATTAAAACACTCACAGGGGCATTTATGCAATTACTAAAAACATTTCATTCATTAACGAACATCCAGAACTACAGGACTAAAGTTGCAATTACACCAAATATACACGTGACGACGCACGTGGCTCACACAAACAGGGGCATAAATGCAAATAAACTAAAGTACGGGGTCCAGTGTGCGAATAACCCTAAACTAAAATAACTTGCTAAAATATTTACAGGACTAAATCTAAAAGCACAAACTAAGAGGGGGCCTAAGACAAATTACCCCTTTATTACGTCGAGGGCTGGATGGTTGACGCGTGGCTGATCTGACGGTTCTGGACGCGGGCGCCTTTCTTCTTCCGCACGTGGGCTTGATCGACGTCTGAGAAGAGGGCGCGTGGAAGATCCGACGGACGCTGATGACTGGCGCCTCTCTCTCTGCGTGGATGGTCCAGATCGTCCCTCTGAATGATCAGACGGTCACTGCAGCTCCGTGGATGGATGGACCCGATCAAAACTGGAGCGCTGAGGACGATCGGACGGCGGCTGAAGATCCTCGAAGAACAGGTGGCCGACGACTTTCGCCGGCCTCGTGTGAGCGCTGGGATCCTCCCCTGCTGCTTCCGAAGATCGGAACAGGTCCGCGGTGAAGCTCCGCAGCTGAAGGTGGGCTCCGATGGCCCAGCCGAGCCCTGGAGGGGCTCCGGCGAGGTCGGCGGAGGAGAGCTCCTGGTCGAATATCGGGAGGCCTCAGATAGCCTCCTCTGGTCCTGCAAAAAGGGCTCATAAGCTTCGCGGGTCGAGGGCAAAATGCCTCGACCCGGTTAGGCGGCGTGAAGGTGGTCTATGCGTCGGGATGAGCGAGCTCCGGCGAGCGACGGACGGTGGAGCTCGAACCCCAGCTCCTGTGCGAGCTAGGTTGGATGGGTGTATGGAGAAGGTGCGCGGAGGGACGGCGAAGGTGAATATGGGTTCCGATGATCGAAATGATGCGCGAGGTGGTCGGAATCAACGGAATACGGCGGCGGAGCGATTTGGGGCAAACTAGAAATTAGGCGAAATAGGAAAGCTAAGGGATTACCTGGGCGGTCGATGAGACTGTGCTGGAGCTGAGGTAGCTCCTCGTCGTGGCCTCAAGGGGTGTCTCGACCCGAGGCTCGAGCTCCTGCTCTGGGCGGAGCTGCGGCGGTGCTAACTCGCCGGATCAGTGGTCCGGCCACTCTCGCCTCACTGCGACACGGGCAACCGAGAGCTGTCACCTCGAGGGTTGTTGTGGAGGTCACGGGACAAAGAATGGGGAGCCAAAGATGCATGAAAATGGGGGCGGAGCTCAGCCTTTATACGGTGGAAGGTCCGGGAAGAAGGGCTCGGGTCCGGCTCGATTGAGCACGGATCCCTAGGATCAATGTCGGGCGAGATTCCCGGATACTTGGGGAGTGATTAGGACCCTGGGTTAGGCTAAATGGTGATCGGGTCTGGCGGGAATAAATGGGAGAAGTCGGGTCCGCGAACCAGACCCGTGGGAAGTGGTCCACAGGGGGGAGTTGACCGGGCGGTCAACAACCCCCGTGGACCAATGGGAATCAGCCACGTCAGAAAAGATTTAGAAATTGAATAGAAAAATAACAAATGGCTCAAAACATGAAATATTTTTGTTTTAATTTTTTCTATTTTTTGGTGATTTTTAATTAATTTTTGGAGATGAAAATAAGGTATGTACATTATATAGCTATATATAGGTATAAATACAATATAGGGTTTTGAATTTTGATTTTTAATTAGTTATTTTTATACATTTTTATTCCTATTTCATATTTTATTTATTTATAGAATAAAATGAGGAATAAAAGGATATATTTATTTTACTTTTATTATTTATGTATATAGGTAAAATAAATAGATATATACATCTATATACATGGCATATGTACAATATATTTTTGTGTTTTTAATTTTGTTATTTTTATTTGATTTTTGTTTTGATTCTTTTTATTTTATTTATTTACAATATATAATATAAAATATTTACAAAAAGTTTAGAAAATAATTTTATTTATTTATAAGGTTGAATAAATAAAGGGGTATGGTCTATGTACATGGTGAAAGGATATTTTTGGTCTTTTTGATTTTTAGCTTTTTGTTTTGTTTTTATACTTTATAAATATGTACAAATATTTACAAACATATTTTTGGGTGAGGAAAATATAATTTTATTTATTTACAAAAATATATACACATGAGCCCCTATCTCCCTCTACTTGGCTTCTATGCGGTCAGGCCCATGCTGAGCCCTCCCTTGGGTTAGGTTGCTCAATATTTATTCTAAATATTTCCCTCTTTTTTCTTTTTCATCATTATTCTTTTATTTTTGCACAAAAACATGCTAATTATAGATATTTACAAAATGCATGCTTTTGCTAATTATTCCTATTTACAAGTATCTACATGCATTTGCATAGGTTTTTGTAGCTAAAATATGAGAATAAAGAGTGATGAATGGGTATTCATCAATTTTACCCATAGGTTGCTCTCCTATATAAGAGAGCCTAGGGCGGATGGAATAAACAAGCTTTCTTATTTTTCCCAACATGATATCAGAGCGACGGTCCTAGATCGGAGTTCTCGAACCAAATCCTAACCCTAGCCCCCACCTTCGAGCCCTCCGCGTGCCTTCCCATATTGCGCCGCCCCCGACCCCGGCCTTGCTCAGCGCCGCTCCGACCTCGTGCCTCCTCCTCGCGTTGTGCGCTGTGCGCATTGTGCGCGCCTCCTCAGCGCATTGTGCGCTGTGCGCGCTGGCCGCACTGAGCGTTCTTCGCCTCCTGCGCTGTCGTGATTTGCGCCTCTACCGCGCGCCTGTTGCGCTGATCTGCGCGCGTGATCTACGCGTGTGATCTGCGCGTGTGACCTTGCGCCTCTGCTGCGTGTCTGTTGCGCGTCGTTGTCGCGTGTGATTTGCGCGTGATCTCACGTCCCCAGTGCGCGCCCATTTCGCGTATAAAGATCTTGACCTCCGTGCACGTGCAACCCTAAGTCAAGCACGTGTGCGGCTCCACAACTCGTTCCGTGCGTGCATCTCCATATTAATGGGTTTGGTTGCTTGAGTCTACACATGCAACTAAACCCGTTAATGTCCGTGTAGACGATCATATCATCAGTCTATTACCCTAGTCTTCCATTATCAATATATCATAAAGCAAGGCAGACATTCAGAGGTCCAGCGCCGATTGTGAAGATGGATGGTTCAAATTATGAACTGTGGGCAATGCAGTTCATGAGTATGATGAAGTCAACCGGTAAGAAACACATTCTTACTGAAGAAGAGCCTGCTGAGAAGACTGGGGTCAATGCCTCATGGGAGGCAGATGATGCATATGCCAAGATCTGGCTTTTTGGAACTCTGGCAATTGAGATTGCCAACGATATTCTTCATCAGCCCACTGCAAAAGCAATGTGGGATATTCTGGCTGCTACATATTCTCAGGCAAAGAATGAGACGAAGATTCTGCAACTCCAGCATGACATATTTACTATCAAGCAGAATGGACGGCCTCTACACTCGTTGTACACGTCTTTACGTGGAATGTTTGAGAAGCTTTATAACTTCATGCCTCTCACAGCCACTCCAGAGCAACAGAAGACCTATCAGAATGCCACTATGGTGGGTGTTTTTCTTGCTGCCCTTGATCCTGAGTACGAGGCAGCACGTTCCCAAATCTTGGTGGATTCTACTATTCCTCCTATGGAGGAAGCTTTTCATAAGCTGAGTCGTATTACTGTTCCCTCGTCTGCTACGAATCCAACAGCCTCAGCCATGGCAGCCAATCGAGGTCAAGGAGGTCATCATCAGTTCCATGACCGTGGACTTCGCGGTAGAGGAGGCCGTGTTCGGCCATCATGCACTTTTTGCCATCGTTCTGGACATACTGAAGACACATGTTATTCTAAGCATGGATTTCCGGCTTCCGCACGAGTCGCTGAACAGATCGAGCCCCCAGTCGCATCATCTATGGATTAGCGCTTTGATGATCTTGTAGCCCGTCTGAGGGTCATCATTCCTCCATCTGGTCCCGCTGCATCAGCATCTACTTCTGAGAGTCACACCGGCGTTGCCGCATCTACATCCACCAGTACATCAGGTAGCACCTATGCATTCACTAGCAGTAGTGGATCAGATACTTCAGAGTGGATCATGGACTCTGGTGCCACACATAATCTGTGTGGTGATCAAGGTCTACTTACAGGATACAGACAGGTTTCTCCAGGCCGTACAGTAGTTATTACTAATGGAACACATTCCCCGATTACTGATCAGGGGGAGATTAGATTGACACCATCCATGCATCTCAAGAACGTGTTACATGCACCTGATTTTTCGATGAATTTGTTGTCCATTAGCCAACTTACAAAGGATTTACATTGTCAAGCAATTTTTGATCCATCCTCTCTTATTTTTCAAGACATCCTTACGGGCAACGTAATTGGGTGTGGCTATGAGCAAGGCGGCATCTATCGCCTTAGTCGGACTCCTTATGCTGGAACCTCATCTCTACCTGCTAGATCCATCTCCCCTTTACTGTGGCACCTGCGCTTTGGACATCTACCGCTTCAGAAGCTGTGTCATGTGTTACCTCAGGTTTCACCTCAAACGTCCATTCAATGTGAGGCTTGTCAGTTGGGAAAACATCATCGGTCTACTTTTCCCAGTCGTCAGTGTCGGAGTAGTACCTCCAAGTTTGAGTTATTTCATTCCATATCTGGGGTCCTAGTCGTGTTCCTGATCATCAGGGACACAGGTTTTATATAGTTATTGTGGATGATTTCTCTCGTGTGTCGTGGGTATTTCTATTAAAGAATAAATCTAAAGCGGGGAATATTATCATCAATATCATTAATGAAGTTCGCAATGTTTTTTCTGCATCTGCTAAGATTGTTAGAAGTGATAATGCCCCGGAATTCTGTACTCATACCCTATCCAATTATTTTTCATCTCAAAGGATTATCCACCAAACATCCTGTGCCTATACTTCCCAACAGAATGGGGTTGCTGAAAGGAAACATCGTCATTTATTCAATGTCACCAGGTCGCTTCTTATACAGAGTAATGCCCCTCATTCTTTCTGGGGTGATGCTGTTCTTACGACATGCTACCTTATTAATCGAATGCCGTCATCTGTCTTAGGTGAGAAGATTCCATTCTCTCTCACTTTCCCTGACAAAGAATTGTTCTCTCTTACTCCTCGTGTGTTTGGCTCGGTTGCCTTTGTTCACCAGTTGTCTCCCGGGACTGACAAGCTCTCTCCTAGAGATGTCAAGTGTGTCTTTGTCGGGTACTCCAAAACACAGAAGTACAAGTGGTATGATCCATTGCGAAGGAGGTATTTAGTCAGTGTTGATGTCACCTTTTTTGAATCTGTTATGTACTTCTCGTCTACAGGTGATCGGATGGTTCCCTCTGATACTACCGATGCCATATACATGCAACCACCACCACCACCAGAACCGTTATCATCTCCTATACCTCACGTCACTGTACATGTTCCACAACTGCCATTCCACTATACCCGTAGGCCTGCTTCTGCTCATGGTCGATGCTCATCATCTAGCTCGCCTGAGGTATGTTCTGAAAATATTTCTATTGATGGATCTGATGATTTTCCTGAGCAGGGTGTGTTACAGAGGCCAGCTGAGGAGACAGATGATTTAGATATACCTATTGCTTTACGAAAGTAGAAGCGGAGCTGCGCGTCATATCATATAGCATCTTCTGTGTCGTTTGACCGTCTCACTGGCGAATTCAGAAACTTTGCCATTGCATTGTCAGCAGGGAATTATCAAGATGCACTGAAGGATAGTCGATGGTGCTTGGCCATGAAAGAAGAAATGGCAGCTCTTCAGTCCAGACGCACCTGGAGCCTTGTTCCCGCACTTGCTGATGTGTATACAGTTAGCTGCAAGTGGGTCTTTACAGTTAAGCATAATGCAGATGGCAGCATTGACAGATACAAGGCTCGCCTTGTTGCTCGTGGCTTCACACAGACATATGGGGTGGATTATCTTGATACATTCTCGTCGGTTGCTCGCCATTCCACTTTACGGATCCTCCTTTCTGTTGCAGTTACTCGTAATTGGCCGCTATACCAGTTAGATGTGAAGAATGCATTCCTATACGGTGACTTACAGGAGGAAGTCTACATGCAACAGCCACCTGGTTTTGCTGTTGAGGGGGAATATCCTACGGTGTGCAGACTTCATAAGGCTATCTATGACCTTAAGCAGAGCCCCAGAGCTTGGTTCCAGAAGCTCTCAGACCTGTTTGAGAAATAGGAGTACAGACGTTCTAATGATGATCATTCCCTGTTCGTACAGAAGACACCCAGCGGTATCATTGTTATTATGGTGTATGTAGATGATATTCTGATTATAGGTGATGATGAACAGGGAATCCAGGGGGCAAAAGAAATGTTGGATCGTGAATTCGTCACCAAGGACCTTAGGGTTCTTAAATATTTTCTGAGACTGGAGTTTGCCAGAAGTCCTCATGGGTTGGTAATGGCACAGAGGAAATATGCCACTGACTTGTTGAGCGAAACAGGAATGCTTGGTTGCCGACCTGCAACTACACCTATGGATCCCAGTATGAGATTATATGATGATGACACTGATGAGGTGGATAAGAGAAGATACAGAGAACTGGTGGGCAAACTTCTCTATGTTACTATTACCAGGCCCGATATCTCATTTGATGTGAGTCGAGTGAGCTAATTTATGGAGCAACCACGTCAGGTACACATGGATGCTATACATATGATACTCAGGTATCTTAAGTCATCTCCAGGTGCGGGTCTACTGTTTAAGAAAGGCAAGGAGGTTACTATATCAGCTTGTGCAGATGCAGATTACGTAAGGTGCCCCAAGGATAGGAAGTCCACCACTGGGTTTGTTGTGTATGATGGAGATTCTCTAGTCTCATAGAGAAGCAAGAAGCAAACGGTTGTTGCAAGGTCCAATGCTGAGTCTGAATATAGGGCTATGGCCCAGGTCAGTACAGAAATGATGTGGGTAAAGGCTGTGCTTGCAGATATATATATAGAGGTTCCGCTTCCTATGGCTCTGTAATGTGACAATCAGGCGGCTCTATTCATTGCAAATAATCCAGCATTTCATGAATGGATCAAGCACATTGAAGTTGATTGTCACTTCATACGCGACATGATTCAGAAGGGGTTTATTGTTACATCCCATGTTAGCTCAGAGGATCAAACTGTAGACATTTTTACCAAGGCGTTACTGCGAGGGCCGTTCCAGAAGTGTTCGTCCAAGCTGAGCATGATTGATATCTATGCTCCACCTTGAGGGGGAGTGTAGAGATATATTATTCACTTCTGTACTTTTCTTATACTTTTATTTTCTGTTGGACTCTTTATGTATTTTACCCATAGGTTGCTCTCCTATATAAGAGAGCCTAGGGCGGATGGAATAAACAAGCTTTCTTATTTTTCCCAACAAATACCAAAGACCTTTCTCAAGTGAGATGCATTAAGGATGAGGAAGATCATGTGTTTGTTACTCAGAAGGACATAGAGACTAGATGGGAGCAATACTTCCATAAACTTTTCATTGGGGAAGGAAATAGAGAGATCACTATGGGTGATCTAGCTAGTAGTGAAAGTTACTTGAATCGTGCAAGCTATAGACGAATACAAAGAAAGGAAGTAGAGGAGGCTTTGAAGGTTACGAGACCTAGGAAAGGTGTAGGACTGGATGACATCCCTGTAGAAGTATGGAGAGTTTTAGGTGAGCGCGGTTTGACTTGGCTTACGAATCTATTCAATGTTATTTGACGAAGCAAGAAAATGCCTGAAGATTGGAGGAATATCGTGGTGCCTCTTTATAAGAATAAAGGAGACATTCAAAATTGTTCAAATTACAGAGCTATTACTATGAAAATTTAGGAACGTGTGATCGAAAGAAAGCTGAGGAAAGTTTTCAACATAAAAGAAAATCAATTCGGATTCATGTCAGGTTGCTCAACTATTGAAGCCATCCATTTGCTGAGGAGAACAATGGAGATTTATAGAGCTAAAAGGAAGAACCTCCGTATGATTTTTATTGATTTGGAGAAGGCTTATGATTCTGTCCCACGAAAGATATTGTGGAGAGTTTTGAAGAAGAGACAAGTACATGTCCTATACATTTACCTCATAAAGGACATGTATGATAGGGCTTTATCTTGTGTAAGGACCCCGTCTAGGAAGACTGACTATTTTAACATCAACATCGATTTACATCAAGGTTCATCTTTGAGTCCATTTCTTTTTACTTTGATTATGGACGAGTTGACAAGTCACATTCAGGATGAGTTACCTTGGTGTATGTTATTTGCTGATGATATTGTGTTGATTGACGAGACTAAAGATGGAGTAAATGAGAAGCTTGAGATCTGGAGACATGCATTGAAGACTAAAGGATTTCGTATAAGTAGAGCTAAGACGGAATATATGGAGTGCACCTTTGATGGAAGCAATGGTGAAGGAATTGAGGTGAAGATTGGAGACAATAACATTCGGAAGAGAGACTCTTTTAGATATCTGGGATCTATTTTGCAACGGGATGGGGAAATTGATGGAGATGTTATTAATAAAATAAATACTGGTTGGCTAAAGTGGAGAGGAGCCTCTGTTGTTCTCTGTGATAAGAAAATTCCTTTAAAAATTAAAGGAAAATTTTACAAAGCATCCGTGAGACCTGCTATGCTCTATGGATCTGAATGTTGGCCTGTGAACCATAGACATGTGCAGAGAATGGTTGTAGCAGAAATGAAAATGCTAAGGTGAATGTGTGGACACACACGTAAAGATCGGATTCGGAATGATGCAATCAGAAAGAAAGTTGGTGTAGCTCCGATCGAGGATAAGATGCGAGAAAACCTCTTAAGATGGTTTGGTCATTTGCAAAGAAGATCAACGGATGCACTAGTTAGGAGATGCAAGTGTTGGGATGTTGATCCGGCTAAGAGAGGGCGAGGACGGCCCAAGAAGTGTTGGAAAGAGACTATACGAAGGGATCTTAGTTTTTTGGATATAAGCCCGGAATTGACCCAAGATAGATCTGAATGGAGGCGAAGAATCCATGTAGCCGACCCTACTTAATTGTGGGAAAAGGCTTTGTTGTTGTTGTATGTTAGGCCAAGTAAACTTTCTCTGTGTAAGGAGACCTTCATGGTCCTTTTAGAAACTCGACGTCCAAGTGAAGTCCATCGCATGAGTGGAAAGCAGGAAAGGCATCAAAGTTACGCAACTCACAAGCACTATGGTTCCTGATTCAAAATTTCAGCTAACACTCAGTTTGAGGAGATGAAACACAGAAATGATGCATGCAAGACGGACATTCGGATGCTAGTTGAAAACACATGCAGCTGGCAAAGTTGTGAAAATAAGACTGCAATAACATTGTATGGACATTTGCAAATTGTGCCCTTCTAAGCATTTTACATCGAACAAATGGATTAGATGGTCATCAGCAGGAAAATGAACATTATGAGGCATCTCAGATACCAGCAATCCCTTTGGAATCAGATGATTTTGACTCTCTTTGCACGTATAGACATCCAAGGCACTTGCTGCGAAAAGAACAATGATAAATTATCAAGGTCAGATAAGAGAAATTATCAGCAAAGAGGAAAGATCTATGAATTCAAAGGTAAAGACATCTGCAAACAAACCTGATGATACCAACTAGAGGAAGCCTAGCCACTGATTTCTTCAGCAAACAAGATATTAAATGAAGCAGAAATCCAATGTTTAGTTGCTTGTTATTGGCTTATTGCCATATTAAGATAAACATTACTTCTATCTCACCTTTGCCACAAAGCTTGGAAAGGACGATGACATGTGATACAAAACATCAACATACGAAACATGGTTTGATATAATTGCTCCCGGCAATCCAAGGTCTTCAGATTCATCATTCAACATATTCTGAACATGATGGAAGAAAAAAACGGCATAATTTATCAACATGGAATACCCTCCTTGAATTTAAAAAGTTCAAGAATTCTACATGAAAAGGAGTTGGACATTTTTGCTGACAAACCCTGGAAACAACGATTGTTTAAAAATCCAAAGGATGACTAATTGAGGCAGTAATCTTTTTTTCACGAAATTAAGTTAACAGAGAAACAATACAAAAAAGGGAAAACCCAATTCTGTACTGATACAAGATCACACCAGGGCAAGTACAAAGCCCCGCAATACAATATGTTCCAACTTTTTTTTGTACTCCAAACCTTGCTCGCAAATGGACATAGGAAAAATAACAGTCCATGTCTTAGTCAACGCTCCCAAAAGAAGGAATAAGTCATACAGTAATGGCTCACCTACATATGTAGACATTTGCCACCGACATCTTACTCCTCATTTCCCAATGATTGAAACACATATTCATGGATTCATATTCTAAATTAATAATCAACAGATGCAAAATCCTAAACGATTATCATGGACCAAAATATTTCTATATATCGTCAATATAGTTTTGATATATCCATGTTATATCAGTACCGGTGGCTAGAAGATGGTTACCAAGGATATCATTGTCCCGGATAACGGCCCATATGTTGTGTGATATATTGGTGATATATCATGATTCTGTACCATGTCGGTTGCAAGTTGGGACATAAATGTGATTTTCCATCTTTATGACCAATATGAGGCAATGGTTGGTCCCCATTTTGCCCATATCATGCCGTTGTTATGGCTTATTTGTTGCACTATGTGGAACGCTTTTAAGGTGATTGTTTTGATTCTAATTACTTTTTTGCAGTGGATATTTTAGGGTTTTTTGTGTAATCTGGCCTTCACTACTTATTCTTGAGATTTTTCCTAGTGGTTTGAATACAATTTCTTATATTTAGTGAGATCTTATGGAGATTTTCCAGGGCTTGGAATGGATTTGTTCAAATATTATCCTAGATTACCATTGCAGATGGACAATTGATCCAAAATTTTAGGGGTTTTGTTTATTTCAGTAACTATTAATTAAGTAAATTAGTATTGATTAATAGTAATACTGACTAGTCTATAACTCTGCATTAGTGTTTCATGTGTGATGTCGCAGACTTCATTTGAGAATCAAAATCATGGGTTCACACTCCTCTGAATCCGAGTCGTCTGATGCTCAAAGCGAGAAGGGAGATAGGATAGAGGTATATCACAGCACCAAATGGCAATAAAACCAAGCATGAATGCAACTTTTATGAAAGAAACTCATGGGTGGGAAATCACTAGATTGAAACATTATTATTGACAACAATAAGAATGATATCAAATATACACACATTGCTCAAAAGATGTTATAGAGTTTGGAATGGGAGTGAAAGCCCCTCTCTCTCCATGTATTTAGGGAATGGGAATCTTACAGCCATTTGTATATAACTTACCTACACATGTCCCTTTTTCCCTTAATTTTTTTTTGATTTTTTCAAATGAATCCTTGGGGGAGTTACTTGGAATATTAAGTGGAATACGTATTTCAAATTTCGTGTGAAACAAGCATTCCTAACATGTTCATCTGACGGGGTCAACTACGGCAAATCTGAGATCGTTAAAATTTGACTGTCTTGATGGATAAGTTAGAAGTCTCGAAATAAATTGAAAGTTGAATGACGTCATAGTGATATATTGTGATCTAAACCATCCAAGGATTCATTTCAAAAAAATCAAAAAATTGAGGGGAAAAGGTGCGAGTGTAGGTAAGCTACCTACAAATGGGTGTAGGCCCTGTCCCCCTCACCACCACCACCGCACACATATATACAAGCTTGTAAAAATCAGCCAACTAGTCGGTCCGATTAGTATGGAGTAACCACTCAACTAGGCCTAGTCGGCCAATAATCGGTCGACTCGACTAGTTGGATCAACTAGTAGGCCGATTTTTAGTGACACTTCTTTATTTTTTTTATTCTCATTTTGTATCATAGTTAGTAACTTAGTATTCATTGTTGGTTAGTAGTTAGTAACTTAGTATATCATGTTGCATTTTTATTTTTATATTAGTAGCACATGTTTATATTGTGTATTTAGTTCATGCTATCATATTGTATGTTTATTTTAAAGTTTTTATAACTTGTGTCCTTCTTAACTTCTGTAATATCATTTATGTCTCTCCCTTTTTGTAATATCAGTTGTGTCCCTGACTTCCTATAATATTCACAGTTCTAACCTTTCGTTAATATAAAGTAGGGGCATAACTTATATTATAAATGGATAGATATGTGAATTTTGTTAGAAGTCAGGGGCACAACTGATATTATATATAAGGGAGGGGCATAACTTATATTGCAGAAGTTAAGAATGACACAAGTGGTAAAAAACCTTTATTTTATGTTATAAATGGAATCGTATACCAAAATTTAAAAAAAAATTGATCGGGGGTGTTGCCCCCTGCAAGCCCCGCAATGGGAGGTCGCACCTGCTCCCCCATCCCCCTTGGGCTTGTTGTCCAGTTCTTCAACTGAGTTCAACAGAACGGATGATTAGGATTCAAGGTGTATCAATAGTTTACGTTATTTAGTTTTGTGTTGTTGCTAATGCTAATACCAATGGTTATTATAAACATCTACATAAGGCCGATTTATTTGTTATTCATTCACTACTGATGATATTGGTATGATATTTACATGTAAGCAAAATCTAGAATAAATCGACCGCTAAAAATAAAAAAGGTGATATCGAGCAAAACATACCTAATATAAGTGGTATTGATCGATATTGACCAATATCCGAGAAAATATACAACAGACATTCAATTTCCACCGATTCAAGCTGATATAGCGATATCTCATGAAATATCGATTGATACATTGGAAATCGATATAGAGGTGAATATCGAAATCCCTTGCTTGTCAATACTGATATATTCTAGCTAGCCATCATGTCCAAAGAACTACCACCGCATGAATTTGTCACCCAAACTTTGTAGTCCCAGATGACCCAAGCAACTCTCAGAAGGTGCAAACATCCGCAGTGGCCTCACAAGTCAGCTAACATTCTTTTGTTATTTTTGTCTCCTATTTTATTTTGATAGTTTAGCGATTCCATGTATTATACTTATTTACAACCTTATAGTTACCTTCTTGTTGCAATGCAAATAAATGCATAGGAAAATGATAGATGGAGATGAAATAGAGAGAGAGAGAAATGAAAGGAGCGAAGAAGAATCAAGAGGTAGGGGAGACAAGAAAGAAATGGAGGAAGTTGACTAAAAAAGGAATAGAAAAGTGCCTTTGTAAAGAAGGTGATGGAGAGAGTTTGAGAGCGAGGGAGGAAGAGAACAAGAAAGAGTAAGAGTAAGAGAAGAAAAAAGAAAGAAGGAAGAGATGTTAGAGAAAGAGATGATAGGGATATATATACACATGGTTGCAAAAGTCGGTACTCGATCAATCGGGTAGTTGAATAAGGATTAATCAGCAATCGAATTACTGATCGCAATTAGTTAGGCTTTAGTCGATCTTGATTTTTTTATTATTTTAAATATATAAATTAATGTGTACATATATATTTGCATGTAGACATTTCCAATACTGTAACATATTCATAAAAACATAACAAAAATACGATTCCCAATAATGCCCTCGTTTTGAACGGGGGGCTTCGCCTCCTTTTTACAATAGAGTCGAAACATTTCTAAAGTTGATCAAGGAAAGTTTGCAACATATATTGTGCATGTTACTATATCAATATTTGTTGGGAAACGCGAATGAGATACTCTATTCCATAGCCCTAGGCTCTCTTATATAGGAGAGTAGCCTATGGGTAAATTACATAAAGAGAATGGCAAGAAAATAAAATAACAAAATGATACAAATAAAGCATATGCGTCAACACTCCCCCTCAAGATGGAGCATAGATATCAATCATGCTCAGCTTGGACGCGCACTTCTGGAATGGGCCTCTAAGTAGTGCCTTGGTGAAGATATCAGCAGTCTGATTCTCTGATGTGACGTGAGATGTAGCAATGAACCCCTTCTGAATCATGTCACGTATGTAATGACAGTCGACCTCAATATGCTTGGTCCTTTCATGAAACGCTGGGTTATTTGCAATGAATAAGGCGGCCTGATTGTCACATTCCAACATCATAGGAAGAGGTATGTCAAGGCATAGATCTGCAAGTAAGGATTTCACCCACATCATTTTTGTGCTAGCCTGGGCCATAGCCCTATATTCTGATTCAGCACTGGATCTGGCTACTACTGTCTGCTTCTTGCTCTTCCACGAAACTATAGCATCTCCAACATAGACTGCAAACCCTGATGTTGACTTCCTGTCCTTGGGGCATCCTGCGTAGTCTGCATCCGCACATGCTGTGACAGAAATCTCCTTTCCTTTCTTAAATAGCAAGCCTGCACCTGGAGATGATTTTAAATATCTCAGAATCATGTGTATTGCATCCATATGGACCTGACGTGGTTGCTCCATGAACTGGCTCACACGACTCACTGCAAACGATATATCAGGTCTAGTGATCGTGACATACAGTAGTTTGCCTACCAGTTCTCTGTACCTTCGCTTGTCGACCTCTTCTGTGTCATCATCATACAACTTCATGCTAGGATCCATTGGTGTCGTAGCAGGCCGACATCCTAGCATACCTGTCTCATTCAGTAGATCTGTGACATACTTCCTCTGTGTCATGACTAACCCATATGGATTTCTAGCAAATTCCAGCCCCAGAAAATATCTAAGGACTCCCAAGTCCTTGGTGACAAACTCAGTCCCCAGCTTTTCCTTTGCCTGCTTAATGCCTTGGTCATCATCACCTGTAATCAAGATATCATCAACATAAACCATGATTACAGTAATACCTCTCGCCGTCTTCTGCACGAACAAGGAATGATCAGCATTGGAGCGTTTATATCCTTGTTTCTCAAAAAGGTCTGACAGCTTCTGGAACCATGCTCTGGGGCTCTGCTTAAGGCCGTAGATGGCCTTATGTAATCGGCAAACCTTGGAATACTCCCCCTCAACAGCAAAACCTGGTGGCTGTTGCATATAGACTTCCTCCTGCAGATCACCATACAGAAAAGCATTCTTCACATCCAGTTGATAGAGCGGCCAGTCTCTAGTAACTGCAACTGATAAGAGTATCCGCAGAGTAGAATGACGAGCTACAGGGGAGAACGTATCAAGGTAATCTACCCCATATGTCTGTGTGAATCCTCTTGCAACTAAGCGTGCCTTGTATCTGTCAATAGAGCCATCTGCATTATGTTTCACTGTAAACACCCATCTGCAACTCACTGGGGTGACATCTGGAGGTATGGTAACCAAGCTCCATGTACCCCGAGACTGAAGAGCCGCCATCTCTTCCTCCATTGCTAGCCGCCATCTAGAATTCTGTAAAGCCTCATGGTGGTTCCGTGGAATATCTGTAGCTGAGAGTGCTAATGCAAACGTCCTGAATGGTCCAGATAGCCTCTCAAACGAAACCGCAGCTGATACTGGATACTTGGCACAGCTTCTTTTCTGCTTTCGTAGAGCGATTGGGACATCCAGATCCTCTGTAGTAACACCCTGCTCCTGTACTGCATCCTGCTGAGAAATGTCGTCAGATTCATCAACATTAATATTTTCATTACATACCATAGGCGAGCTAGTTGACTGGTCAGAGCCATGAGCTTGATTCGGCCGTCGGGTGTAATGGAATGGTAACGGGGATATTATTGGTGGCGGTGGTGGTGGTGGTGGTGGTGGTACTGGAGGTGACGGCTGTGATGTTGTTGGTAACTGCTGTGATGTTGGTGGTGCCATGAATACGGTATCAGGAGACAATGGTGGTGGCAGCATGTTTCCGGATTCTGAAAAATACATGATAGATTCAAAGAATGTAACATTTGCACTGATCATATACCGCCGACGCACAGGGTCAAAACACTTGTACCCCTTTTGAGTTCTGGAGTACCCCACAAAGATGCACTTGACAGCCCTAGGAGAGAGCTTGTCAGAACCGGGTGACAACTGATGGACAAATGCGACAGACCCAAAGACACGAGGGGTAAGAGTGAACAGCTCCTTGTCAGGATATATAATTGAGAAAGGAACCTGTTCATTCAAGACAGACGAGGGCATACGATTTATAAGATAACATGCAGTAAGGACTGCATCACCCCAGTAGGTATACGGGACATGACTCTGAATGAGAAGAGACCTTGTAACGTCAAGAAGATGACGGTGTTTTCTTTCTGCAACCCCATTTTGTTGAGACGTATGAGCACAGGATGTTTGGTGAACAATCCCTTTTGAGGAGTAGTATTTGGCTAGATTGTTGGTGCACAACTCTAAGGCATTGTCAGTTCTCATAATTTTGACCGTTGTGGAAAAGACATTCTGAATCTCATTTAAAAAGTGAATAATAATATCTCCAGCTTCAGACTTATTTTTCATTAGAAATACCCAAGATGCTCTAGAAAAATCATCGACAAATACAATATAAAACCTGTGCCCCTGATGATCGGGAACACGACTCGGACCCCAGACGTCGACATGAAACAACTCAAACTTGGAGTTACTACTCCGACCTTGACTACTGGGAAAAGAAGACCTGTGATGTTTTCCCAACTGACATGCCTCACACTGGACAGTTGTGTGAGACAGACTATAGGGTAGGACTAGACGCAACTTCTGAAGCGGTAAATGACCGAAGCGCAGATGCCACAGGAGAGGAGATACTTGTTCTGCGGGAGAGGCTGTGATTCCGGCAAACGGGGTCTGGTTCAGACGATAAAGGCCTCCTTGCTCATAGCCATGACCAATCACGTTGCCCGTACGGATGTCCTGAAAAATCAAAGAAGATGAATCAAAAATAGCTCGACAATGGAGATCCTTCGTAATCTGACTAATCGACAACAGATTCATGGAAAAGTGCGGTGCATGTAAAACATTCTTGAGCTGCATCGAGGATGTCAATCTAATCTCCCCCTGACCCGTGATAGGGGAATGAGTGCCATTGGCAATCACTACTGTCCGTCCTGGAGGGATCTGAGTATATCCTGTAAGTAGACTCTGGTCGCCACATAGGTGATGTGTAGCGCCCGAGTCCAAGATCCACGGCAATGTATCTGATCTACTACTGTGAAGAGCAAGTGTACTACCTGAAGTACTCGTAGAAGCAGAAGCAGAAGCAGCGGCATCAGTATGATTCTCTGTCGACGGTGCTGGGCCAGATGGTGGTATAATGCCCCTGAGACGGGCAACCAGATCATCAAATCGTTGATCCAGCGTGGATGCAGACGGGGGCTCTATCTGCTCAGCAGCTCGTGCAGATGCAGGAAATCCATGCTTGGAGTAGCATGTGTCTTCAGTATGGCCGACTCTGTGACAATATGAGCATGTTGGCCTAGTGCGACCACCCCTTCCACGGGGAAAACGTCCACGGCCCTGGTATTGAGAACCACGGCCTCTGTTGGCTGCCATGGCTGAGGGATTCTGACTAGTGGCTGCTGAAGGTACAGTAATCCTGCTCAATCTGTGAAAGGCTTCCTCCATGGGAGGAATAGTCGAGTCTGCCAAAATCTGTGAACGTGCTGCCTCATACTCTGGATCGAGTGCAGCGAGAAACACACCCACCATCGTCGCGTTCCTGTATGTCTTCTGCTGTTCTGGTGTGGCGGTAAGAGGCATGAAGCTATGGAGCTTCTCAAACATTCCTCTCAAAGATGTGTAGAGAGAATGTAATGGGCGGCCATTCTGCTTAATTGTGAATATATCATGTTATAGTTGCAGAATCTTGGTCTCATTTTTCGCCTGGGAATAGGTCGCTGCTAGGATATCCCACATGTCTTTGGTTGTGGGTTGATGTAGAATGTCATTGGCGATCTCAATAGCCAATGTGCCAGATAGCCACACCTTTGCATATGCATCGTCAGCCTCCCATGAGGCATGGACTCCAGTCTTCTCTGCAGGCTCGGGCTCTGTGAGAATATGCTTCTTGCCCGTGGACTTCATCATACTCATGAACTGCATTGCCCACAGTTCATAGTTCGTACCGTCCATCTTGACAATGGGCGCTGGACCACGAAATGCGCCCATGGACGGGATATCTGCCTTGCTTTCTGACATACTGGATACGGAAGACTGGAGCGAACTGCAATAGATAATATTTGTCTACAATGACATAGACGGGATTAGTTGCATGTGTAGACCTCAAGCAACTATCCCCATGGATCTATGCGCGCTACGATCCGCACGCGCACAGGTTTCGATTGTAGAAACCCTCGCGCACGATTGAGATGGTGCCCTAGCGCCCACTATGCGCACAGCACAGGAGATGGACTTCCTATGCGCACAGCACTAGGCCACGGGGGCCGCACAGTACAGGAGATGGTGCACTATCGGCGATGGGAGATGCGCACAGTGCGGCACAGTACAGGAGATGCGCACAGTGCAGCACTATCGGCGATGGGAGATGGTGCAGCACTATCGGCGATTGAGAGATGGGGGTTTGCGCCTATTAGCGAGGGCAGCGCCTATCGGCGAGAGCCCCCAGAGGCGATCGGCGAGAGCCTATGAGAAGGAGGCTCCAGAGGCGATCGGCGAAGACTCCAGAGAGCCTATGATCGGCGAAGGCAGCGCCTAAGTGCGCGATCGATAGGCGAAAGGCGATAGGAGAGGATCGATCGCCGAGAGGAGGGAGAGAGAGAGAGGAGAGGCCGGCAGGTGGGGTGGGTTAGGGTTAGGGTTTCGAGAACTCCGGTCTAGGACCGTCGCTCTGATACCATGTTGGGAAACGCGAATGAGATACTCTATTCCATAGCCCTAGGCTCTCTTATATAGGAGAGTAGCCTATGGGTAAATTACATAAAGAGAATGGCAAGAAAATAAAATAACAAAATGATACAAATAAAGCATATGCGTCAACAATATTTAATAAACTAAAACTTGATACTTAGTAAGTATTTGTAATGTACTGGTATAGAATCACAAGATCTATGGTGTACTCTAATCGGTATTGTTTTTCTTTAGTTTAGTTGGGAATTTTTCTTTTCTAATCTATTTTAAATCATCTTCTTAATGTTCTTTCGAAACTATATGTTATCATGCTTATTTGCTTGTTTACTCGATTTTCGATATAGCTAGCTTAACATTTTGTTTTTACATAATGTGCGATGTGATGTGCTAGATACACTTCTTTTTTTTGAAACCAAGAAAAAGGGGGATACACTCAGTGGTGTTCACCCCAATATCATCATTTTATATCTCTAAGTTGTTATTCTTTGAATTTCATCATTTTCTTTCCAATACCTCTCAGCAGTCAACAGCGAACATTGACAACAGCGATATACTATGTATTCTTGTGCTAAATACACCTAATTATTGCATATAAGTGTGTATTTGTAAGTTATTTATTGTTTTGAGAACTAAGATTATCTTAATTTGTAAAAAATCACTTTTTATGCCATTTCCGAGATTTCCACAGATCGATATATTCTGATAAATCCCTTTTCGGGCTGACTGAAACGATATCGATATTCCGAACCTTATTCATGGGGCTCATGGTTTCGAAGTTAGAAATAAAAAGGGAAAAGTTATTTTGTATTTCGTAATGGCTTATGACCTTTTCGTAGTAAACACTCTCTTCAAGAATAGGGAGGTGCATTTAATTGCCTACAAAAGTGGCCTAACTAAAACCAGATAGATTACTTTGAGAAGAGGAGAAGAGATCGCTTGTTCTGCAAAGACTACGAAGTAATCTCAGGAGAGAGCTTGACATCTCATCATCGCTTGCTAGTCATGGATATGCAAATAAAATGGTAAGTAAAGAAAATGATGGTTCGCAAGACCATTAGAACTGGATAGTGGAATCTTGAATTGAAGCAAGAAAGCTTTAAGGAGAATATTTTAGAAGACTTATCTTGAGAATGCAATAAAAGTGCAAACGAGATGTGGGAGGTGGTAGCATGTTTTATCTGAATAGTAGCCAAAAAGAAGCTAGGCAAGTCTAACGAAGGAGTTCCATGCCAAAAAGTGTGCTTGATAGTGGGGTAAAGGAATGCAAGGAAAGGTTAAATTTAAAAAAGCTTGCTTTAAAGCTATGTATAAGGACAGAACAAAGGAAACGATCACAAACTACAAAATAACGAAAAAGAAAGCAAAAAAGTTGTAAATAAAGCTAAGACAAAAGCATATGATTTTTTGTACAAAAAACTTGCCTCTAAGGAGGGCCAGAAGGATATATTCAGATTAACCAAAGCAAGAAAAAGATCAAAAATCTTTCTCAAATGAGATGCACTAAGAATGAGGAAGGACATTTGCTTGTTACTTAAAAGGATATAGAGACTAGATGGAAGTAGTATTTCCATAATCTTTTCATTTGGCAGTGGAATAAAGAGTTTATTTTGGGAGATCTAACTAGTAGTGAAAGCTACATGAATCGTTTTTTTGTAAGAAAAAATGGCCCCCATCATATAGGAATATGCCCAAAAACTTCACCATTTAATCACCAAAAAGTAATTACAGGCAAGCTACATAAATCAAGCAAGCTATAGATGAATAAAAAAAGGAAGGAAGTTGAGGAGGCTTTGAAAGTTATGAAACTTGGGAAAGGTGCAGAATTTGATGACATTCCTATAGAAGTATGGAGAGTTTTAGGTGAGCGTGCCTTGACTTGGCTCACAAATTTATTCAAGGTTATTTGGTGAAGTAAGAAAATACATGAAGAATGGAGGAAAAGGATCATGTTGCTTTTTTAAGAAATTAAAGACATTTTCAAAATTGTTCGAATTACAAAGGTATCAAACTTATGAGTCAAGAAAATGCATGAAGAATGGAGGAAAATGGTCATGTTGCTTCTTTATAAGAATGAAGGATACATTCAAAATTATTCGAATGACAGAGATATCAAACTTATGAGTCATACTATGAAAATTTGTGAACATCACATGTAATCGAAAGAAGGTTGAGGCAAGTTTCCAAAGTAACGGAAAACTAATTTGGATTCATACCAGGTCGCTCAACTATTGAAGCAATCCACATGTTGAAGCTATCCAAAGTAACAAAAAACCAATGGAGATTTATAGAGCTAAAAGAAAGAATCTCCATATGATTTTTATTTATTAAGAGAAGGCTTATGATTCAATTCTACGGGAGATATTGTATAGAGTTTTAGAGAAGAGACAAGTGCATGTCATATGCATTAACTTTATAAAAGATATGTATGGTATGGCTTTATCTCCTGTAAGGATCCAGTCTGAGAAGACTGACTACTTTGACCTCAACATCGATCTGCATTAAGGTTCAATTTTGAATCTATTCCTTTTTACTTTGATTATGGATGAGTTGACTAGTCACAGTCAAGATGAGATACCTTGGTGTATATTGTTTGCCGACGATATTCTGTTGGTTGATGAGACTAGAGATGGAGTAAATGAAAAGCTTGAGGTTTGTGACATGCCTGAGAGAGTAAATGATTTCTTATAAGTTGGGCTAAGACTGATGTATAAAGTGCTCATTTGATGGAAGCAGTGGTGAAGAAATTGAGGTAAAGATTGGAGAAGATAACATTCAAAAGAAAGATTCTTTTAGATACTTAGGATCTAATTTGTAACATGATTAGAAAATCGATGGGGATTTTATTCATAGAATAAATACAAGTTGGCTAAAGTGGAGAGGAGCATATACTATTCTATGTGATAAGAAAATTCCTTTTGAAATCAAGGGAAAGCATTACAAAGCAACCATGAGACATGTTATATTCTATAGATATGAATGTCAACATATGAACCATAGACATGCAGAATATGGCAGTAGCTGAAATGAAATTGCTACGATATATGTGTGGTCATTATACGAAAAGATCGGATTCAAAACAATGTGATCAGAAGAAAAGTTGGTTTAGCTCCGATGGAGGATAAGATGAGAGAGAACCACTTAAGGTACTTTGGTCATTTGGAAAGGAGGTCGACTGATTCAACAATTAGAAAATGTTGGATTTGAGATGTTGAGCAAGCTAAAAGAGGACGAGGAATGCACAAGAAGTGTTGGAAAGAGACGATCTTAAGGGATCTTAGATATTTAGGTCTAAGTCCAAGAATGACCCAAGATAAATCTAAATGGAGACAAAGCATCCACCTAACCAACCCTACCTATGTGAGAGGAGAAGACTTTGTTGTTGTCGTTGTTGTTGTTGTGATTTCTCGGAACTAGCATCTAGTATATGCACCGCATACATCACCATTCTGAATAAACTAATAGATTGCATTTCAAATGCAAATTTGGAAGGTACCCCACCACTTACTTTTATGAAACAGTAATTAGTTGCTGCCTCCCAGTTGCGATAATTGACCAATTCTTTCCGTGCCCCTGCTCCTATTCTAGCACAAAACCAAACCCCCAAAAAAATCCCATACACAATTTTACCTCGCATCGAGTCTCCCTTATCCGATAGAATCCCATAATGAAAAGCATCACCCTTGACAGAAACCTCCCCGTCCTGACGATCGCCTCCCTCCTCCAACCTTGCAAGTGGCCGTAACCCCCTTGCCCGTCCTCCACGTCCAAATCGCAGAAAAACGTGCAGCACCGGCAAATCACGTAGTACACCAGAACCAGTCCTATCCCCATCAGCAACCTCAGTGGCACGAGGGTCACGAGTGCGACCGCAATCAGCACCTTCTCCTCCACTGGCAGCTTCCCCTGCCCCAACGCCCCATACACATCCCTTCTTGCATAGGCCGCACACATTCTCTCGATATCTTCGATAGTCACATTGGCGGCGGTTGAGGAGCCGGAGGGGAGGATCGGATGCCGGTCCCCGTTGGCGGGGTCCAGCAGCAGCGTTCTGTCGCCAGTGTGAAGCTCTAGCTCGGCGGCCATGGCGGGGAGGACTAGGGGTCGGATTTCGCAGAGGAGACGGAGAAGGGAAGGACGGTGGAGGGAGGACGGCGGGGGGCCAGACCCAGACTAAGAGCCCGGCCCGA
Source organism: Ottelia alismoides (assembly GCA_037367405.1). Taxonomy (NCBI): domain Eukaryota; kingdom Viridiplantae; phylum Streptophyta; class Magnoliopsida; order Alismatales; family Hydrocharitaceae; genus Ottelia; species Ottelia alismoides. The sequence goes on from JAZKJV010000681.1 coordinate 440,758, forward strand.
ATTGGAACTCGTTGCAGCAGAGATCGAGTTGAGTTGAGGGCAAAATTAAGCCCACTTTCGGATATCTAACGGAGAAAAAATCATTGGTACAACAACAAAAAAAAATAATATTAGCTTCGACAAAATTTTAATTAATTATGTATCATAAGTAAGTTGTCTCTTGAAGGAGTGCCTTCGAAATACTTGTATCTAATATTCAGGAATGAAAGCTCACCCCATGCAAGAACCTACTCACTTCCTCACTCAACCTCTCTTGATTCTTGCTCCTCTATATGTTAATGTTCCTCCGCCATCCACATTGTGTGGAGTCCATTTCATCGCTGCCTCAGTCAATACCACCTCCACCAATGCTTTTCCGACAACCATACTCTCTCGATCCTTTTTGTGCGCATAGTGCATAGATTTTGGGTTTTGGATTGCTACAATGGATGGAGTTTTGGTTTGGGTTGCTAGGGTGAGCAGGCTTTGCAACATAGAGTATTTGGTCCGACTACGATACGAGGTGCGGGGGTCCCCGACTGAATAACCTCTAGTAGACCAATAGTTGGCCTAACCGAATAGTCGGTCCGATTATCGACTGGCTGGCTGACTATTCGGACGACTGGTAGTTAACTGCTGAAATTTTTTTCCTTCTTTTATTTTTGTAATTCTCAAGATTACCATTTGTCATGATATTATCAAAAATATCAAAGCTCTATATATGCATGTTGTTAATGGATACTTTTATCTTGGATTCTTGTTTATTGATGATAATATATGCATAAATATATGAGAATATATCTATTAAAATCATTTTTAAATTAAAAATAATTTAAAAAAAATACAAAACCGAATAATTCTGAATAGTCTCCCGAATACCGATTATTCTCTATTCAGTGATCCCTTCAACCAAATATCGAATACTGACTTATGCAACATTGATTATGGTTTTTAGTTGAAATAGTAAATGTACTACATTTCAATGATCATTAACGTATCAATTTATTGTATATGGTATGGTATATGAACATTTAATATGTCATGTGGGGTGATGTACTTATGTATTTAGGATGGTTTGATCTCGAATTCTAACAAGGATGTAACTTACATGGGAGGTCCAATGAAACTGATAAAGATCAGTCCGGATATAACATTTGTTGGTCCATTGACAAAATCATGGCGGTGTTTCAAATGGACGTATAGAAAATAGTTGAAGTCCAAGCACTTCATAGAATGTTGAATAGGGAACATACTATTTAGCGAATGTTGAGTATGATGATGATACCCAAGATGTTATGGAATACATTGAAATGTTGGGTTCCACATATCTTCTGACGTTATATACTACAATTCGAGAGGTTTTGAACCAATAGAACCCTGTGCAAATGCATTCGTCCCTCTAGAGTCAAGTGCCAAGTATACCATTCTTAAACACAGAGAAGTAATGGATGTATTCGAAATGGGAACAATTTGCATGAATTTTGACAATGGCCTCAGTTTGTCAAATCAATTGAAGAATGAGATAGCCTTCAAGTCTAAATCAGATGTAATGTACTTTGTGAAGCTATTTCATATAAAAAGACATTACAATTTTATATAAATTTAGATAAGAAGTATGGGTTGTAGCATTTAATGGGAGAGAATTTATATGTGGAGATTGTGTAGTCATAATCGATAAATTGGCAGACAATTGGTCATCTCATGGTTGACACCCTTTATAGTTGCTTGAACTGAATAGTTAATCGAGATTAATTACAGCTTGCTTGCAACTTTATAGCTCTTAGATTTATTACTCAAAATCAAGACTTCCCTTCTGTCAAGTTTTCCTATGATGATAGTTATCAAGTTGGATGAAGAAGGATTTGGGATGGTGGACGTAAGGGTATAGAGACAGTGTATGGTGATTAGGTTGAATCATGTTATGAACTCCCATATCTATTCAAAGCATTTGAGATTTCAATTCTTGGGTCGATGACTAATATGAAGACAGCCATGGTTTCAAATGAGAGAAGTTTGAGAGGGTTTTTTTGGCCTTTGGGCCATGCATTGCTTTTATAAATTGTGTCTATTAGTAATGTCGATGGCTCACATAATAATCAAATAATTTTAATGTCAAATCAGGATCAAGTAGTTAGAAAGAAAGCATTATTAAGTTGAACTCGTATTCGGTGTCTTGCTAATAGCTATGAATAGTCATTTACTCTTAGGAAAGGGCAGAAGAATGGGACCTATTATGGCGGCATATATTGCATTCTAATTATAAATTTATTATCATAACACTTTAAGCGAGTTATTATATTTCACCTATCATAGAGAAAAGAACTTAAGTCGATGGCACGCATATGTATGGATGATAAAAACAAAAGAATCTAATTAGTTGTTCTCGTAATGCTACAAACTGCATGCATGATTATGGGCCTTTGAGTGTGTCTCTCACATCGCTTGCAGCAGAAAAGGAAAGGATGGCGATGAACGCTGTCATATTACAGCGTTCTTTCCTGCCATCATTAAACTCGAGTGGTGGTGAAGGCGGGGGACACTTCACAGATTGCATATATAGATCAGTTTAGTCAATTCTCCAGTTTTGAACGGAGATCTCTTGAAGCATCCATTCCTATGGAAATACTCATTATATTACAATATGTCTGGAGAAGTAGATGGTATTGATGCATTTTTCTTTTTACATGCAATGAAAGTAATGTTAAGGAGTTAATTTGATGTCGGGATTACATGAGCCTTTTGTAAAAATGATGTTATGAAAATTTCATTTTATCGGTGTGGAACATGTTGTTGTTTTTTATTTTCGTAAAACATGTTGCTCTTTTATTGAATTAAATGCTGGAGTTGGTTTTAATTATATAAATACATCATATCATGAGCACGAGTAGCATGTAACATCAATATGCAACTTCAATAGCATGCAACAACAACAGAAGCAGAAGAACGGGGCAGCAACAACTCCTTGAAAAGATCATGGCCATCTCTTGACAGCACAAAAGAGCATATTTATGAAGAATGAAGGATGAAATCAAAGCTACTTACCTGCTCAAGTACAAGTTTTGACAATGATGTCAAAGCCAAACTCAATGTACAAGATGAAAGCTAAAGACAAACTCAAAGAAGTGGAAAGAAGACTTTTGTAATAGGCACAAGTAAAAAGTCTTAGCATATATGCATATGTAACATATATGAATAATATGACCGTTTTCTAACGTTACTTTCTTTCATGTCCAAGACGCATTAGTCGATCAACCTTGATGGTTTGACTAATCAACAACCATTGATCAATCGACCATGCTGACATGGTCGATAACTTTTTCCTCCTGGTTATTTTTTGATCGATCACCCCGCCTTGCTTGATCGATCACATTAACCTATTTTTCATGATCGATCAATTTGAATGATCGATTGATCATATTTTGAATTAAACTTCCAACTCTTAGTTGATTGATCGATCATGTCCACTTGGTTGATTAATCACCTTGTCAAATTAATCTATCAATATGATTTAGTTAACAGATAAACCAACGACCTAATTGATCAAGTTTGGATTTTCTAGTTATTGGAACATTTGATAAATATCTACTCAAGGATCCTCTTGAAGAACTGGTTGTTGCATTTGCCAATTGATGGGATATTGTTTGATTTTATAGTCGTTGTGATTTTTAAAGAGTCATCTAATATGTTGAACCTAATGGTTCATTGAAAATCACTTTCTAAGCCAAGCATAAGAAATTCAAAGAACATGGAAGTACTAATGTGACTCAAACACATGAGGTGAGATTTTTAAATAATTTTATCTTTACATTTATACTCATGATTATTTGTATGGTATACCTGTCAAAGTGTTGAACTCTAAAAGTCTCCAAATAAATGGACGATATCCTAAGAGGTTGTTCGGTTGCAAACCCACTCCCTCTCTCTCTCTCTCATATGGGTCCCACATTTCTCTTTTTTTAAAAAAAATTAAATAAATCAATTTTACATCATCAATCTTATCAAAAAGTAATATATTATACCATCATATCATATAAAAATTATAAACTACTCCACTTCTACTCACTTTTCCAAACTTCAATACAATCACATCACAATAACTACTTACTTTTTCAAACTTCAATGCAATCATATCACAACAAACCCACTTCTAACCCACCCCCAGTTTTACCCTCTATCCAAACACCAGAACCCAAAAATGGGTTACCCTATATCAGTTTAACCCGCCTTAACCTGCTAACCAAACACACCCTAAGGGTATTTGTTTTTGTGATTTATGGAGTTTTGTTACTATTTATGTATTTTGTGTTTTGCATTTTTATGGTATTTTGAAAAGAAAGGATTTTATGTTTGAAAGATAAGTACAATATAGGAGAAAATAGGATATATATATATATATATAGGTGACACACATAAGACTATGGTTTTTAGGAAGTATAGGAGAGAAGTAAAGTGAGGGAAAAGTGTGGACTTAGTTGGTGAGTGCCTAAGAATCTCTTCCCGTGTTTGAATTTCTTGGGTCTAAAGAAATAATAGTTTTCTAGCTCAATATGTTTTCCTGCTACTTTGTAGAGCAATGTAACTAATTTACAATTTTCACGATCTTTGAGAAATGTTATTATATTTTTATAAAATGTTATGTATGTGCTTTTAGTGATTTTTTGTTTTAATTTTTTTTATGTAATTTTCATTTTGAAAGCACCAATCTTGGAAACAAAGTAGCACACTACATCCTAAGTGTCGTCGATGAAGGGGGAGGGGGCAACAATTCTCCTCCCTAGAACTCCTTCACCAAGAGGTTCCTTCGATAGTCGAAGAGGCTTGGGATTGGGGTAGTGACAAGGTTCCCATGGATCACTTTTTTCTCCCCAAACCATTGAAGTCAGGGGAGATGTAACCTATAACCCAACTGAAAGGATTGGCTTGTCTTAGGAAGCTTGGGGTGGGTTCTGACCAATCTGTTAGATGTGACCTTTTCATAGTGTTGACATGGCTTTCGCCTAGGTAGGGAGATTAGCAGGCGGTACTGAGTTGGTTGTGTTTGCAAAAATTATATGGGGTTCTCTTTCTTCGATTTAGGCATAAGTAGTTTGTGAGCTGACTCTTTCCTTCCATAGGACACCTGCTATCTATGAGGGTTTACCCACCCCAGTGACAACATTCCTTTCTATTGCACCTAAAATATATAATTTTGCAACTATGTTGTCTCTTTTTTTGTTGGTTCATCTGTCAGTACATTGCAACAAATCCTCTTTTTCTGCAGCTTTGCTTCTATGATCTTAGGAGCATTGGTGACCATGGCCCAAATGAAAAGTCAAAATACTTATAGCTTATAGTTTGATTGGACATGTAGGTTATATTTGTATTGATTTTTCATGTTCGTATTAGAATAAGGATAAGGGGTCAAGAGTTGATGCTCTCTTGGAATCGATTCGCAATGAATACCAAATCACATTCATGAGAACAAATGTTGGCAAATCAATGACATGATTCAAGTCAACGGTATTCATGTTGGCATAAAACCCTTTTCTGATTCGCACTGAATCGTAATAGAATGGCTCTCCAATACTCATGTATGGTTGGGGTTCAATTGAATTGTATTGCGTACAAATATTCAGTTACACTAAAAAATAAATGCAAACTATGATACAATTGATAAGAAACCTTCATATGCTTTTCCTCTTCTCAATTATTATATTCTCATAGTTAAAGATATTTGGTTATGTAACCTTAGATTTCAAAGCGATCCAGTACAGAATCTTAAAGAAATTATTCGACACCCATGATTATCGATTGTTGAGAGTTAGTATATCTTTCCATATTTTATGTATTTATCTTTTCTCTCGTCTCTAATATGTAAGAGCCCAACATGGTTCCTCTGTATATATAAGAGAACTCTAGGATCTCATAAATAATCAATTCATAATTCTCATTCCACATGGTAACCGAGCGACGGTCCTAGATCGAAGTTTTGAAACCCTTGATCCCCCTCACCATACGCTAGCCTCTCTCCCCTTTCACATGCACCATCAGGGCTTCATCACCACCATCGAAAGGGGCCCCAATCGTCACCATCGACCCCAAGCATCGCGTAACGACGTGCTGTCGGTGCCACTACTTCACTAGATTGGTCTCTAGCAGTTGTAATTACTGCTGCCACCTTCACAGGTGGTGCCATAGGGGCAACTTATGGTGGTAGCAACCACTGCCTTCTTCCAGCAATGGTGTTGCTATCCTAGAAGCAACTCGATGCTATTCTAGTACCTTTGTCATGTCCTGTGGGGTTTCAATCGAGTACCATATGGGGTTTACATACCAAGACATCTAGGTAACGCTTCTTCATCTAGCGCCTCTCGAGGTCATTGAACAACTTGATCTGGGGTTGCTAGCCTCTCCCCCCCCTTTCATGTGTGCCCCCAGGGCTTCATCACCACCATCAAAAGGGGCCCTAGTCGTCACCACCAAATCCAGGGATCGCCTAATGACGTGTTGTTAGTGCCGCTACTTCACCATATTGGTCTTCAACTATTGTAAGTGCTGCTGCCACCTTCATCGGTGGTCCCTAGGGGTATCTTGTAGAGGTAGCGGTCATCACCTTCTTCCAACAATGGTATTGCTACCCTAGTAGCAGCCTGATGCTACTCTGGTACCTTCGTTGTCCCTTGTGGGGTCTCGGACGAGTACCATAGGAGTTTAGCAAGCCCTCTAGGTAATGCTTCTTCATCGTTACACCTCTCAAGGTCACTAAACAACCTGATTTTGGGTTGTTTGCGATGAAATCAGACCTCTAGGCCCACTACGTGCTCTAGAGAGTTTCCACAGTTGATGGGAATGATCGTGGCATAAGTATGCATGCACAACCAATTCACATATGATTGTGCAGACACCTTTGGAAGAGTCTATAACTCCGGTCACGTCAGTTTCCAGTCTCTTTATCATCATGTCAAAAAATCAAGAGTGATATCTTCTCCTCGTCATGTGTTTCAAGGGCCTGACACTCATTGTGAAGATGAATGGCACCAATTTGGACTTGTGGTCCATGTAGTTTATGACCTTTATTCAATGCAATAACAAGGAGCACATTTTGATGAAGCCAAAGCTGATCGACAATACTAGGATGAATGTTTCGTGGAAGCAGGATGATGTGCACACATGTTTTGCTCTACAGAACTCACCATAGTGATAGCCAATGATATTTTCCCCACTACCAGGCAATATGGTATATACTTGTTGCTACCTACGGTCAAGCAAGAATGATACCAAGATTTCCAGTTATAGTTTGATATCTTCACCACCGGACAGAATGGTCATCCTTGCACAGTTTCTATTCTTCTCTTCGAGGCATGTTCGAGAAGCTACACAACTTCATGTTTGTGACCAAATCTATTGAGCAACAGATGGTGTATAGGAACACTGTGATGGTTGGAGTTTTTTAGTAGCCCTCGACCCTGAGTATGATGTTGCACGTGCCCAGCTTCTCATGGGTGTAGCTATACCTCCGATGGAGGAGTCTTAGCCATGTTAGCGGGATCATGGGCCCATTCACTGACTATACACAAACCTTCTCAACGATGGACAGATCCCAAGGTAGGGGAGGTACATATCAATGTATAGGGTGTGGTTCCTGTGAAAGAGGAGGTGAACATCAATGTGGCCCATGCACTTACTGTCATCAACATGGTCATCTTAAGGAGACATGCTATCTGAAGCACGGATACCTTGAATCTGCTCGCGCCGCTGAGTAAGTTAATCCTACTACCACTTTTGCTCCTAAAATGGATCAAAAGTTGGATGACATTGTCTCACATCCGAGGGAGATGATTAATCATATTACCACTATGAAAACTACATGTCTTTCAAATGTTGCAACCACCACCAGAGCCTCTTCTAATACTTCGATTATATATTATGCTCTTATTAGTTGCCATACGACGGATATGACAGAGTGGATCATGGATTAAGGTGCATCTTACCATTTGTGTGGAGACTGAGCTCAATTCTATTGTGTTTCAAAACATAATCACGAGTAGGGTGATTGAATGTGGCCGTGAGCAAAAGGGCTCTACAAACTCGTCCAGTCTCCATATGATGGTGTTTCTTCCATTCCTACTGGACCAGTCTCTTTGTACATGTGACGTATATGTTTTGTCCACCTACTTCTATAGAAGTTGTGTCATGTCATTCCATAGATTTCCTCTTGGTCCACATTCCAATGCAAGATTTGCCAACTTGGGAAGCATCACCGATCTACTTTCCTGGTCGTTAGAGTTGTAAAAGTAGTAGTTTATTTGAGTTAGTTCTTTTTTTATTTTGACATTTGGGATCCCAGTCATGTTCATGACCATCATGGACACATGGTTTATTTTCTTGCCGTGTATGATTTGTCTAGACTGTCATGGGTTTTCTTTTGAAAAATAAGTTTGAGGCTAGGTCTATTATTCAATCATTCATTAATGAAATAAAGAATATATTTTCTAATGCTGTCAAGTATGTTTGCATTGATAATACCTTGGATTTCTATACCTTACAGCTTTTGGAGTTCTTCAAGTCTCTTGGCATTATACACCATACCTTGTGTGTGTATACTTCCGAATAGAATGGTGTTGTTGAATGCAAACACCATCATTTACTTGATGTGATATGGACCCTCCTAATTCAAAGCCATACTCCTCACTCTTTTCTAGGGTGATGCGGTTTTCACTACTTGTTACTTGGTGATCTATTTTAAAATGGAAACATACACGGATGTAATAATCTATATAAAACATATACATTGGTGAATCAGATGCATATATTACAAATATTCACATTGGCTTCTGTATTTAGCATGGATTCTCCAGAGTGCAAGTGTTATCTATATCTATTTGCATCCCTACGCTAGATAATGTTGGAGGTGTACTTTGGTGAGTTCGATAAAATTTTGATCGATGTACTCACAATTAAGGAGAATAATGATAAAGGAGCATCTCTTTTAAATGGATAGGATAAAGTGCTATTTTGTTAAGTTTCCCTTCCATATTCCTATGATCATATTGTGGCGACATCGCTCTATAGTAAGGAAACCATCACATTGGATGAGACAAATACTTCATTATACTTCATTACTTATGAAGAGTCTTGAGGAAGGTTGACAGATGGGGCTAAAATTAATGGAGGTACACATTGCAATAATGAGCATATGTTCTAGATCAAGGGAGATGATATCCAAAAGTCAATCCAAGTCACGGTGTCCTGTCATATGCTTATACTATGACAAGGAGGGTCACAAGATTAGTGATTGTTCAAGATTTGAAATGGAGAAATGAAAGAAGATTTATGGTTTAGTCTTAGATCTAAAGAATTCTATTGCAATTAATGAGGGAGACTTGCTAGCATATTAAAGAGCGATGAAGGATGATTTAGGATGGCTATTAAAACTCGACATGTTCAAATCATATGTTCATATGTAGGGAGTAGTTCAACACACAACATGCATGTAATGATGGCATGATCAAGATGATAGATGGATAGGCTCACCATGTCAAGGGATTTGGATCAATTATGTTTGAGGGGAATATGCACAAAGTAATAGTCTTTAGAGATGCGCCTATATAAAAAAAGAATCTAATTTCATTAAGAGCAATCGAGTCATGAGGGCATCAATCACTCTTAGTGATGTGAGAAATAAGGATGTCGAACAAGATGTATATATTTTAGGAAAATGTTGCGACACATGTGACGGAGATCTACTTTTTTTCTTCAGAACAAGCAGTATGAGAAGAGAGCAGTTGCTTCTCAGCATCTTTGTTGCAGGAGTATGAAAGAATAAGAAGGGAGAGCAATTCACTTTACTCGGGACTCGGGAGGGAGATGATGCGATCTATAGTCAAACAAGATGTCTGGTTCTGTGTCAAGAGTCACAACACTGATTATGCAAGTGTGTCCAAGTAGAGGCATATCCAGGGAACTTAATGATGGGTGTGACACCTAAAGATGGTGAAAAGTTACGAGTTGGTGGGATCCAATTCAAGGGAATATTATTAGGATTATTATTTTTCCAGTGTTAGAAAAATTATAATCCTATTATAGTTGAGTTGAATTCCATGTAATCTTTGAAAGAAATTTGATTAGATTTCATTAGGATGTTAATTTAAGTTGATTACTATAACTAATCTAAGATCGTAATTGGGTCTATAAAAATATATGATATGTGGAATTATGTACCACACCACGAGACATGAACAAGAGAGAGAAAGAGAAGAGAAGGAAGATGGTGAAGGAACATAGAGAGTTGCACGTGTTCTTAGTGATTTTTCTTCTCGTCGATCATGGGAGGAGATCAACCACCATTATATCGCGTATCTTCTTCTTCAATTGCTTCTGTAATGGTTGATTGCACATCAGTTCATTCCCAACAAGGAAAAAAGAGGGAAGACACTTAAACAAAACATATTGTTTATGTAAAAACCAATCAAGCAAAATCGATTTAGCCAACCCCCTCCTCCCTTAGATCTCCAATGGAGGTGGGGATCCTTACAGCATGGCTTGTTGTGAATCTGCTCACTGCATATCTCCTCCCATTAAAAAAATGCTATACTATGATAATATCCTCATATGAAAGAAGCAAAGTAATTGTAGAAAGGATAAATGAGTTGATGGTGCAGAGTTTAATGACTTTATATTAGATGAGCAGTGTTTTTATTCTTAGATAGTTTTGTTAGTTCCACGTTCTCAAGTTATTAGATATTAGCATAATACATAGCACATTGTATGGTTTGCATCCACATCGGATGGAAAGATGTCATTCCTTTCCTAAGTCAAATCATTTACGAGGATGAGGCCTCAAGTGAGGTATTCAAGTCGGTTATCTTCTCATGTTTTTAATCCTTGTTTTCAATATATAAGTACTAGCTAGGCTTGAATTAGGCATTAGATGGGGTCATGTTAGGTCCCTTTGGGTCTGTTTGGTTACTGGGATATGGTGAGTTGGGGTAACCTGATGTGAATAGTAGCTGTTTGAGATAGCTATGAGGGTTGGAGAGGGTTGGAATAAGGAATGCGATGTGATGTCACTTTGATTTGCGATGGAATTCCAACCGAAGAATAGAGAGCAGTAAACCGGGTTATCTGGGGTAATCCGGTTACCAAACAGACCCTCTGTCTAATCAAAAGCGTAAAACTTTATATACTATAGAAAAATTGGGAGGCATAATATTAAGGGATTTTTACCCGACATACCCTATAAACTTTGCCAATTGCCTCCACGACCTTTGAAACAACATAATTCTCCCCTCGATCCCGTAATCTTGCCAAATTTTACCCTATGAACCTTGTGGTTACTCTGTTTGAAGCTCGCGAGGGTTCTTGTGGTAATTTATAGGGTCGATAGGGTAATTATGTTATGTAAAATAATCCTAAATTTACATGTTTGATTTTTCCAGTTAGCTAATAAAGATCTGGTATATACGACCATACAAATATGTTACAGGAAATGCAATACTATAACACAAGCAAATACATTGTGTTTTTTTGCTAGATGATATAAATGAATGCATCTTTCGTTAAGGTTTTTTTGTTGAAGGATCGACTGTTTTGATGTTAAGATATTTTGAATGTATCTTATATTTCATGACATTGTTTGAATTTGGAAAATAATATGTAATGTTTGGTATTTCAAACTTGATAGTGGGTATGAGAAGATTAGCAATTTTGTCGAAAATTGTGTTTTTTTTCGCTTCTCTGATTTCTTCGTCATGGTGATACATTATTTTAGGTCACTTGATGTAGCATTATGATTTTAGACCTACGATTTTAGATCACTGTAAATGATCATGTCGTATGCTTGAAAGTCGAAATATATTATCGTGGCCTATAGGTATAGTGTGTAGGTTAGCTGGCCTATATATTTTAGGACACCGTATGATACCATTGTGTACACATACATACAAAGCAAACACACAAACACACGCACACATATATGGTAAAATAGGGCTGCCATCTAAGGAGAACTAACTTGAATCATCCCGTCTGGTTTTCCCCATTTTTTTTCTTTTTTTGAAAAATTCTTCAGTGGATTTTCATAACTATATCCCTATATTATGTCATTCAATTTTCGTGTGAAACAAAAACTCCTACGGCCTCCATCCAGATGGGTCGATTTCAACAATTATGCGACCGTTAAAAAATGAATGTCTGGATGGAGGCTGTAGGAGTCTATGTTTCGCGCAAAACTTGAATGACATAATATAAGGGTACAGTGATAAATTTCCACGTATCTGTTTATCAAATAATATAAAAAATTAGGAAAAATATGGTGAGGGAGCCAAGTTAGCTCTCCTAAAGGGTAGCCCCATTTACCCCATATATGTACGTATATATCTATATATATGGTTAAATAGGACTACCCCTAGGGGGAGCCAACTTGGATATCCCACTCTTATTTTTCTAATCTATCCAGCTAACATGGGTCAATTCTAGTCATCCGGAGACTGTTAAAATTTGACAGTATTAATGGACAACTTATGAATGTTTGTTTTACACGAAATTTGAATGAAAGTATAATATTATATAGTGATCTAAATCCCCACATGTGTTTTCAGAAAATACCTTAAAAAATAAGGGTGAGGTAGCCAAATTAGCTCTCCTGGAGAGAATACATATTTTGCCCATATATGTATGTATGTATATATGTGTATATGTATGAATATGCGTGTGTGAGTGAGTGTGAGTGTTGTGTTGTGTGTGTGTGTGTGTATGCATATATGTGTGTGTGTGGGTTTAATGGAGCTGCCCATTGGCTGCCCTCGTCCTATATTTCGATGATTTTTATTTTTTTTGGAAAATACCGTCATGTATTTTCATCGTAATATCCCTCTAATATGTCATTCTAATTTTGTCATAAAGAAAGACTAACATGCTCTCCATCAATTCTACGATCGTTAAAATTGTAGGCTCCCCTTTCTCCACACACACACGCACGCACGCACATGCACACGCGCACGCGCGCGCGTACACACACACATAGGGTAAAATGGGATTGCCCCCTTGGGGGAGTTAACTTGGCTCGCTCGCCCCCATTTTTCCTACTTTTTTATTTTTCGAAAAATACTCTCGTGGATTTTCATAACTATATCCCTATATTATGTCATTCAAGTTTTGTGCGAAAGAGAAACTCCTACGGCTTACATCCAGACGATGTCAATTTCAACAATTATGCGACCGTTAAATGATTATCTGGATGGAGGCCATAGGAGTCTCTGTCATCAAACTTGAATGAAATAATATATTGGATATAGTGATGAATTTTCACGGATTCTTTTTTCAAAAAGATAAAAAATAGGAAAAATGGGACGGGAGAGCCAAGTTAGCTCTCCTCAGGGGCAACTCCATTTTACCCATACACACACACACACTCACTCACTCACTCACTCACTCACACACACACACACACACACACACATGGAGATGGGGAGCTTGCACCATGGTGCATAGAGGCTATTTGCACCATGATCCCCAGTCCTTGGATGAAGGCACATCCAAGGGCTGAAATCTTTCTACTTTTCTCAATGAGGGCCTGAGTTCCCATGAGAGAGCTCCCCTTCCAAGGTGTCCCTGCCCATGCCCGAGAAATCAACTCCTCTCCCATTTACCCTAAACCTAGAGAGCTCCCCCATAAACTTCGACGGCAATGAGCCATCGTGCCCCTCCGTCCTTTCCGATGGATGGCGCAAGGAGTCCCTCCCCTTGACAAACCTTAAAATTACCCTCACTAATTATGTGGAATTAATGTTTAATGTTTGTTGTAGGCTGGCGATTCAGGTTAATAGCAAATCATAAATTAATTTGATCAATTAATACGAGCGGTCAGATTTATATTTTACTTGGGCAAGCCCAACGTCGAACTCTGGGAGGCACATGTCTCCTTAGTTTGATTAATAGTAGATCTATGATTTAAGTTTCTAGAGAAGTATTTTTTATATTTTTATACAAATAAAAATGGCATGTAAATTCGGGTGGGTTTAAGGGTTAAAATGCATTTTTTGATCAAATGGCATCAAAAAAATCCTAAAATTTGGCCAGAATATTAAGAATGATGAAATTAATGTTCTGCATTTTTTTTTGAATTTTTTGATGCAAAATGAATTAATTATGAATTACTGATGCATGTAGGGTGATTTTTCACAAATTAATTTTAATAAATAGTAGATCAATTTATTTTTTTCAGAAATAAAAATATCCTAAATAAGTGTATGTGAGAGGAATCCAGGAAAATCAATAGATCCTAAAAATAATGGGTCTATAGTCTATTAAAAATTAATTATTCAAATTACCAATTAATTTATTTAGACCTCGATATATGTGCAGATACATGATTTTTGAGTATAATGTTAAACACACTAAAATCTACCTACTGTGAATTTTTGAGAATTTTTTGAGCGACGATTAATTTAATATTAATTCAAGATCACAGAGTAGCAAAATATGTAATTTTTCACAAAAATAATTATATTAAATAAATCACATTTCACAAAAATTCAATCAACATCCAAAATGATAGATGTGAAGTGTTCTACAATGCACTATTTTTGAAATTAAAAATTGTACATAAATGATGGTTCAAATCACATTGCAAAGCTAGCGTTTTGCATGCAATTACAGGAAATAAAATGAATAGGTAAAATAAAGCTAGGGGGACTAAATCAAAATTACCCAGAACCCTAGCGCTTCTTTACAAATTCTCCACAGATGCATGTGCTGCTGACGTCACCCGGGGGGGTTCTATGATTATTCTGCAAAATGAGGGCCTTAGCGCAAATGTCTGAGGGGTCATGTGCGCCTCACGTGTCTTGCTGGATCAGGGGGATGTGGGAATTATTTATTAGATGAGGGGCGGGATTGGGCGCAATTGACCCGCTGATAACCACGAAATTGAGAGCGGTCGTATTGATTCATAAGGCGAATCAACAATCGATGTCTTGACCATTACAAAATCTTGTAATTAATCAACAATGAACCCACAATCAATGAATCAAGCAGTGACAAATAAATGTGGAGTCAAATTTATTTTTAACTCTACAAACAAGATGTATAAGTGTAAGTATGTAGAGAGTTCGAACACAGGGAGCAAGGCAGGATAGATCAAGCTAAGTGCAAAATGTGATGTGATTGTGATCAATATCTACACTATGCAAATATTTTGTGGGTTTTTAATTTTTAATTTTTTATTTGGTTTTTGATTTTTATATTTTTGTATTTTGGTTTTCTTTTTGCTGATTTTGTGTTTTCTTTTTATATTTTATATTTTCTTTTTCAATAATAGAATATATATACAAAGTAAGTAAGAGAGGAATAAAGTATTTATAAAAATAATTAAAAATACTCAAAAATCAGGAAATAAAATGTTTTTGGGCTTTTTATATTTTTCTAATGTTTTTCTAATGTTTTTGTGATTTTTGCTCCGGCGAGGGGTGAAATGGGTGATTAGGTGACTAAAAAGCAAGTAAACAAAATGCTATAATAAATCTATGATCTACAAGTGAATAAAGAGAACGAAAACAAGCAAAAAAATGAAAGAAAATGCGAAACCTCAAGCCAAAAATGGCGAGATGGACCTCACGGCCAAGGTGGCCGAAGATGATGGTGGAACGTGCCTCAAGCCACCGCCGTACCTCAACAAGGAGCTGGGATCTATCCTCTGTCACAGGAGTGATATGGCTGCAACTTGGATGTCTAAACTTAGGCTAAAAGTGGTTCAAAAATGAGAGGGAAGAATGGAGGTGGTTTTGTACATGTGAGGTGGGCGGCTCCAAAGAACGATAGATATCTAGCGAATCGTTGATCCAATCCTTGAAGCAACCTCTGGGCATGTATGAGGCTACATCAAGGAGAAAAAGTCGTGAAGGAAGCTTAACGATTGGGTGAAAGGGTCGGCCTTGAAAAATCCATGAAAACGGACAAAAACGAGGCTCTGACAGGAGTGACAGTGGCTGGTTAGAAAGTTGATGAGATGGCAAGAAGATCAGTATGTATCTAGTGAATCGACAACTCAACCATCGATATTATACTTGTGCGTGTATGTTGGTTGTATGGGGAGCAAAAGTCAAGAAGGAATCCCAACAATTTGGTGAAAGAATCTACCTATAAAAATTCGAGAATATGAGCTGACGCACAGCAGAGGGGGGGTCAGACAACATGATGAACGTGCTCCAAAGATCGACGATAATAGGACGAATCCATAATCCATTCCTCCATATATATGCTGGGCGTGTATAATGGATATATGGGGAGAAAAAGTCAAGAAGGATTCATCGCGAAAAAATGCACGATGTGTCCTCCAAAAATCGGCGAAAATGGCCAAAAATGTGATTCTAACACAGTACATTGGTAATTCATCTATGTATTTTATACAAGAATTTTATTATTTTTTAATATTTTATTTATCATTTTATTCCAACTTTAATATGTACATATATAATAATATATGAAATAATAAAAAATATAAAATAATAAAAATAATGAATAACAAATAAAATGAATATTTTAATCGGTATAGTATACAATAGGGGTCCAAAACTCAACTTTCAAACCGTAACTCCGAAAAATATGAAACCACCTTCATTAAATAGATTATTAAAAATTATATACAATTAAAGGTGAGTTTGATAGATTTTGTGTTTTCATTTGAGAGATACAGGTATGGGAAATTGGGATTTTGGAAACTTATTCAGATCATAACTTTTTATCTGTGTATTGTTTTTGAGTGAAATCAATTTTGTAGTTTTCTTTATTTAATTATCTACAACTTTCATGTACAAAGTTTCTTTATTTGAAGTATAAAAGGTAGAACTAAAAATAGGTCCCAAAATAATTAAAGGATGAATTAAACAAAAGGAATTTTTATTGTATTTTTGGCCCTTATCTCCCCCTACTTTATTCTTTATCAACCTAGTCATCTAGATGCCTAGGTCTCGGGATTTTGGGTCATAAAATATTTACAATATTTTATTCTTTTTCTTTTCTTTTATTTATTCTATAATTTTGGCTTTAATTACAGTATTGTATACACTATTTACATGCACATGCATGGATGCTAAGATGATGGAATTAAGGGTATTTACATGCATTTGCTAGGTTTTTTTGATGCCAAAATGATAGAATAAAGATGATGAAATGTGACTTCATCATTCCCATATACTTTACCTTTGCTAGTCCCTAGCAAACACTTATGCAATAAGTGCAGAAAGAAAAAGAAAGAAAAGAAAAAGAAGAAAGATGGATTAAATTTGATTATCAAACTTGTCTTCACAAAATCAAAGTTTGGAGCTTAAGTTAGACCTTTGAAATTTTAGTGCGGGCGGAACCTTAGTGAGAACCAGATTTGCAATCCTAACAGTCCTTGAAAATCCCAACACACTGCTCAAGTCTCCTCAATAGCCAGGTCAGAAATATTTCAACTCATACGCAAACCATTACGACTATGAATCTGACTCGTACAGTGTAAGTGATAGTGGCTCTCCCTAATTGAAATGATAAAGAGACTGACTTCTCCAATATGACAACCCAATGATTCCCCAATCCAACAACTCATTCCTCAAGGAGCAGGGTATTCCCTTCTAAGTTCAAGTGGCATCCAACTCAAGAGGAGGGGGTGAAGAGAAGAATGGACGGTAGCCAGTGTAGCTACCTATCTTAGGATGCAAGACCAGTGTAGTCAAGTCATCCAGCTGCAGGCTCACATGATTTGACTTTGAAGCTCAAGCTTGCTTATTTGACTTTACACATATGTACACTCCGGTAGGCATTTTTATTTTTGTACAGGCCTGTCCACTTTTTTGGAGTTTTTGCTTTTGCATTTTTTTGAATACTATATACAACAGCATTTACATAGGGAGTTTTTCCTCTTGAGCCAGTAGACTATCCCTCTTTTGAAGCTTTATTGCAACCCACAATCTCCTATCCTCGAAACTCATCATTACTGGACGGGTTGGGGTGCACTTCCCTCCCTAGAGGAGGACAAATGTTTCCACCTGTGTGCGTCTCATACCGGCAAATCCAACCCCCTCACCACTCCATCTGAGTTGAGCCATGTGAAAGGTGCAGGTGTCCAAGTTAGGTCATTATCAACAAGATTCGTACGTGTGCTCCGAAATACTCTACTTAGGCAGTCAAGAATCCATTGAACTAAGTCCCGTGATCCTCAAATAATTAAGTCAACTAGACTTGAAGTACCTCAATCCCAGTTCCTATAAGGTTCTTGTTAATTAGGTAGATTTTAAGGTCCAACCAGGCTCCAATCTTCGGATTTTATTTAGACTTGTTCAACCATCACACTCAATCCGAAAAATGCGAATGCCATGCAAGTGCTATGCAGAAAATATTTTTGTGATGTAATTTTCAAGATTTTGAAAATTTTATGGATTTTTGAAAAGATGATGATGCATATGCAATTTTTTTTCAAAAGATTTTTCTAATGTTTTTTATTTTAATTTTACAAATGTTTTTGGGATTTTTTTTTGAAAACAAAAAGATTTTGGCTAAAAGCTAGGTTAAAATATTTACACGGGAGTGCTTCTTATATTTACAAGAAGTGGATTTTAAGAATTTACAAGGGTAAGTGGTCAATTTTTATAAGTATATATAGTGATTTTTAATGCGATGTATATATTCCTCAAACTTATTTGACACAAGTTTTTCAAACAATTTTTGAAAACTATAGTCCAAAATAATTTTTACAAATATTTTTACAAACATGTACACACATTTGAAAATCATTTTGCAAAGGTTTTTCAAACAGTATAGATAGATTTTTAAAAAATATTTTGCAACTATTTTTCAAACCATTTGCAAATCATTTTTCACACATTTTGTTTCACACAAAGAAAATAAATTTTACAAACTACATATTTTACACAGGTTGAAAACATGTAACAAAATATTTTCAAAATAGTTTTCAATAAATGTTCACAAAGATTTTCAAACTATTTTTCAAACATTTTGCAAAAAACATTTTCACCTGATTTATTAACCAATAAATACAAAAAGAATTTGAGGAACAAAACACCTTTTTCTTAAAGATTTTTAATGAATTTTAAAGAATTTTTAGCCATGTTAATAGGAAAATACGAAAGTACGAGTTATGGCTAAAGTATATACGTAGTATATACGACCCTCCTATACTTAACTTGAGCTATGTCCTCATAGATCGGAGAGAAAAGAGAAGACATAACTCGTATTAAGTATAGGCAAGCCTAAAGAATAAATAAAGAAACGAATGAACAAATGAATAAACGAATGAGAAGTTGACCATCCCCCCTATATTTAGGATCAAATAATCCTAAGTATAGCAGACTGTACACAACGCAGGGAGGGTCAAGGGTGGGAATGAACAGATTGTACTCGGATTGTCTCCCCCTATACTTAGGGTGAAATATCCCTAAGTATAGACAAGAAGAGGAAACAATGGAGAGGATCGAAATGAATGAAAAACTCGGGGTGCACACCTCCCTATACTTAGGACAAAGTACGTCCTAAGTATGGAAGACTGCCTACAAGGGCAGTACCTTTTTGATAGATAAAGAAAATAGAAAAGGAAAAGAAGAAAAGAAGAAAAGAGATGAAAGTGGAAGAAGAGATCATGAGGATGTACACGTTACTCCCCCTATACTTAGGGTAAAGAAGCCCTAAGTATAGGCAACAACAGGAGTGATGAAACGGAACGATGAAAGAACTCTCGGCTCGTCCACCCCGTATACTTAGGACAAAGTGCGTCCTAAGCAAAGCAAACACGAGAATGGGTGGACGAGCAATACGGGAGAAACAGAGATGAACAAAGGAGAATGTACAACAGAGGTGGATGTACATATGATCAAGAAGGCCGAAAGCTAACCTTCTTGCGAGACCGCTGAGGGATAGATCTGGTGTGGTGTATGTCGACATCGGGGTCCACAGTGGACGGAAGCCGATCAGGGTCGACACGGTGAAGGCCCCCAGTGGAATCAAATCGAAAAGGGACGAACTGGTCAATGGAAGCAGTATGGCTAGGTTCTCCCTTGGTGGTCCTGTGGTGTGAAGGCACATACTGGTGAGTGGAAGAAGTGTGGTCAGGTCTGGCCTTGGAGGTCTCGCTGATATCAAAGTGGAATGGGACAAACTCATCATCCTCGGAAGAAGTGTAATCGGAGTCATCCTGCGAGGGCTCGTCCAGGTCAAAATCAAAAGGAACGAAATCATCAGTGGAAGTAGTAGAACTCAGATCGTCCACAAGAGTTTCACCTGAATCATCTTTTTCATCAAGAGGCCAAAATTTTTTAATATTCGCATCATAACCGACCTCAATCATCATCACTTTTGAGTGACCAGGAACGGACTTATCAGTAGAAGTAGTCAAATCAGGTTTGTCCTGCCTAGTCTTGGTATCTGCCCGCCGCTCAATGGGATCAATTACGTAAATGCTTTGGATTTCATCAACACATCGCCACACACCAAAAGGAGGAACCGCGTGGTCTATGCTTTCCAATTTCCTCCCCTTTCGGGGGATCCTTCGGGTCTCATTAGGGGTCGCTAAGCAAACATCTCTAATAGCATCAGATCGGTCACAGGCCTCGGAGTCAGCTATAATCGGTGAAGGTGCATCAGGTGCAGGTCTCCGGTCAACTGTGGGTGCGGTGATCGACACTTCGCTCTCGTCAACAAGATGGAAACGAATCTCTCCTGATCCATAGTCGATAACGACCCTCGCAGAGGCGAGGAATGGTCGTCCCAGGATGATTGGAGATGGCTCCCCTGTGGAGGTCTCTATGGGCAACACGACAAAATCAAAATGATAGCTCATGCCCTGAATAGAAATGACGACGTTTTCAAAGATACCCTTCAGTCTCTTGATAGATCCATCAGCAAACTGTACGATCATCCTGCTCTTCTTGAGAGGCCCTAAGTGAAGAGACTGTACCATCGAGAAGGGTAATATGCTAATAGATGCACCGCCGTCCAGGAGAGTGTGATCACAAGTATAGTCAGAGATGGTGCACGTGATGAAAGGTGTAGCTGTGTTCTTCTTTCTGGGAATGGGACGGTGTGTGATGGCGTGGACAGTGGCCATGGTCAGAATGTGACGTTCAGATCTGCTCCTCCGCTTTCTCTTCTTGGGAAGAGGAGCAGATAATTGGGTCATGGCTTGCTGAAGTGGGGCACGGATAATCTCATGAATAGTAGCCGCCACTTCGGGTTCAGTCAACATTTTTTTGAATTTTTGGACTTCCTCCATACAAGGGAGGAAGTTGGAATCAGCATATACACGAGGCGTGCCAAGAGCAGTCTGTACAGCGGCATCCTCGGGGTCAAAGGTGGGACTAGGTGTGAATGGATGTGTGGTCAAGGGTTCTGGCAAGTGGACTCTCTCCTTACAGTATGAAGCAACCAAAGGTCTCCCGAACTCTTTTTGGATTTTAATTTTTTCTCATTTTTTTTGCATTTTTGGCGATTGCAAGCTCCCATGATCACCTACAAGTGAAGCCGTGTTCCCGACGAAAGGATCATTAATCTGATTCTTCCTCAAGAAAGCAAGATCATCATTCATCAAATCAATGCGCTTTGTCATCCGATGCAAGATATCACTCATAGAGATCGAGAAAGGTGGCTCCATCAGGTCAGACTTGGGTGGATGTGAAGGTGGAGGTGGGTAGAGGTCCGAAGTCTGATACTGTGGCTGAGGCGGGTATGTACAAAAATCAGAAAAAGTAGGAGGAGGATCCTCCTGATAAAAGGGAGGTGGACCAGCTGGAGTGAACGAGGGATCCACAAAGTCCGAATAAAAAGCGCTACAGGGGTCCATCTCGAAATCAAAAGAAAATGATTCGGGGGAGCACATCGGTCAAGTCAAGAGAGTGAAGAAGAAGGCGCAAGTGCGCAAAAGCGATCTAGTACACACACAAAATAATCACAAACAAAAATGAAAAGAATAAAAACCCTCAATTCACATACTCAACTCGGTAGAGACCGCAAAATGCGATCTTTTTTATCTTGTCTATTTTAGAGTTAGGTGAGAAGTCAAAAATTACGCAAACACTTAGGGGGCTGAAAATGGGATTTGGGAACTATCCTTAGTGTGTGCGCGAGCTAGTAAAAGCGAAGACAATGATGGGATTACTCGCCCCAAGACAATATTTTTCTTTTTGGTTGATTTTAGGGTCGAGTAAATTTAGCAGTCCCAATTTTATTGATTATCACTTTTTTGGATTTTCAGTGAGAAATGCACGCGCCTAATGCAGATTCGATTTTACTTAGCACCTAGGTTGGCAAAATCAGAGGGGGAGGCGGAAAAGCAATGCAAGCCGCAAAACGATGATGGATGCTAAAGAGAAATGCTCACCTTGCCTCCAACACTCTACATGCAAAGATGCTCAGCAGAATTGAAACCTATCTATATGCAAATGCAATCCGATGAAATCGCCCTAAGTGTCAGAAATTGCTATTATCGTGAAGAACCACAAGCTGACCACCAATCCTCAACCCTATGGTCTAGGCTCACCCCTCCTCCTCTCAACAAATCGAGTTCAGGAGAAGTACTTGGCGGGATGAGCTCGCGGCACGGTGGATCCAAGACAGTGAATCAACTGTTTAATGATTTGACTAAGTCCAAACGATACTATAGGCACATGCAAAGATATTAAGTGTTTGGCCTTAATCTATCGCAAGCAATCCTAAAACTACAGGCTCAATCACACAAAGAAAATAAAATCGAAATCGAGAAAACAAAATAAAAATGCGAGAAAAAGCCGACAAAAACCGCGGCGAGCCCCCAAGTGAACAATCACTTGGAAATTAGGCTCAAAAAATCCAATGTCCGGGGGTACCTGTATTATTACAATAAGAGTCTCTCTCTCTCACTAAAATTGCACTAATAAATGCAATAAATAAATACACTGGAACTGTCTTCAAAATCCTCTCCTAGCCCGCCTTCGTGCTAAGTCAAGTCGCCTCACGTGGGTGCGCAAGTGCTCTTGGAAGAGAGCTCCTCCCTCGATCCGTGTTCCTCGCAAGAAGTCAAACAAGAGAGGGGTTAGACAATTCAAACAAGAAATATCAAAAATAAGGAAAATACAACAAGCAGAAATACAAGCCGCAAAGGTAGACAAATAATCACAAACAAAAAGCAAAAACAAGATCTACGCATTGTTGCTCCCCGGCAACGGAACCATTTGATAACCACGAAATTGAGAGCGGTCGTATTGATTCACAAGGCGAATCAACAGTCGATGTCTTGACCACTACAAAATCCCGTAATTAATCAACAATGAACCCACAATCAATAAATCAAGCAGTGACAAATAAATGTGGAGTCAAATTTATTTTTAACTCTACAAACAAGATGTATGTGTAAGTATGTAGAGAGTTCGAACACAGGGAACAAGACAATATCGATCAAGCTAAGTGCAAAATGTGATGTGATTGTGATCAATGTCTACACTATGCAAATATTTTGTGGGTTTTTAATTTTAAATTTTTTATTTGATTTTTGATTTTTATATTTTTGTATTTTGGTTTTCTTTTTGCTGATTTTGTATTTTCTTTTTATATTCTATATTTTTATATTTTCTTTTTCAATAATAGAATATATATACAAAGTAAGTAAGAGAGGGATAAAGTATTTATAAAAATAAGTAAAAATACTCAAAAATCAGGAAATAAAATGTTTTTGGGCTTTTTATATTATTCTAATGTTTTTGTGATTTTTTTAGATTTTTCCTAATTTTTTGGTATTTTTAAAGTCAAAATTACTAAAAAACAGTAAACTAAGTTGCTGGCCGAAATTGAAATGAGGATGAAAAATATCTAACAGTGTTCAAAACTCCTTAAATTAATTTTAAATCAAAGAGAATAAATCAGAGAAAGCACAGAAATTGAGTTTGTATTTTTAGGATTTTCGTGGAATTTTTAAGATTTTTTGGAAGGTTTTTAGAGTTTTAATATTTTTAGGAGTTTTGTTTTATATTTTTTTATGATTTTTGGAATGAAGTTAAAAGACACAGAAACAAATAAAATATATTTTTTTTGGAATTTTTTAAAAGGTAATGAACATATTAAAAATAAAAGACTACAGGAAGGTAGAAATGATGTTTTTGATTTTTTGACTACTCAAACAAAAAGATAAAAATACAACAAAATCTATGATTACAGAACAAAGTCAAGGGCACATGGACATATTTTTAGATTTTCAAATAGATGAAAGATGCTCTAGAAATAAATCAATCATTAAAAATATTGTAGAAATTCTACATGATACAAATCGCAATATTTATTGTTGAAATTTGAACCCAAATTCGGTCCTGCTAATTACTACCAAAAATGAGAAAGTGATATTGAGTATTTCAAGTGTTATCAACAAAACAAGCCCAATCAGTACTCTGACTTCATAAATTTGCCGTAAATATTTCGTACATCAGAAAATTCTGAAATTTGGATA
The DNA here is from genome assembly GCA_037367405.1 of Ottelia alismoides. Taxonomy (NCBI): domain Eukaryota; kingdom Viridiplantae; phylum Streptophyta; class Magnoliopsida; order Alismatales; family Hydrocharitaceae; genus Ottelia; species Ottelia alismoides. The sequence goes on from JAZKJV010000681.1 coordinate 465,173, forward strand.
TAATGTAGAACCTTAAAGCACCTTTCTAACAAAAAAATCTCACATGAAATGGAGTTCAGATGAACGAGTTATGAGCATTTGAGTGCAGGGGTATAGATGAAAAAGTAAATACGAAACTGCAGTTCAAAAATGTACTCGAAAACTTCTTGAAATAAGCCAAAAACGCAGGGGTATGGCCGCAAAACTTGCCACTAATCCAGGTGGCGTCAAGTTGCTCTTTGACAATAAGGGGATGTGCGTGAAAGTGCTCCGATGTACCTGCAATTAGAAGAAGGGCTCGAGTAGAAAACTCGGCCAAGATGTTAGGTACACAAAAAATGGGATATGAATGGGTTTTCCTTCGATTTGGTGAGGGAAGAAGGATGTGCTCCGACCATCGTATGTGGTCGAAGATGGCGGGGGTTGTGTACGAGGATACGTAGAATAACGGAGGATGGCGGCGGTGAGATGTGAGCCACGTCGAGGAGGATGAGTGAAAGTCGAAATGATGGGTCGGAAGCTCGCCGGAGCTAGCTTGCTCCGGCGAGGGGTGAAATGGGTGATTAGGTGACTAAAAAGCAAGTAAACAAAATGCTATAATAAATCTATGATCTACAAGTAAATAAAGAGAACGAAAACAAGCAAAAAAATGAAAGAAAATGCGAAACCTCAAGCCAAAAATGGCGAGATGGACCTCACGGCCAAGGTGGCCGAAGATGATGGTGGAACGCGCTTCAAGCCACCGCCGTACCTCAACAAGAAGCTGGGATCTATCCTCTGTCACATGAGAGCCATGGCTGCAACTTGTATGTCTAAACTTAGGCTAAAAGTGGTTCAAAAACGAGAGGGAAGAATGGAGGTGGTTTTGTACATGGAGGTGGGCGGCTCCAAAGAACGATAGATATCTAGCGAATCGTTGATCCAATCCTTGAAGCAACCTCTGGACGTGTATGAGGCTACATCAAGGAGAAAAAGTCGTGAAGGAAGCTTAGCGATTGGGTGAAAGGGTCGGCCTTGAAAAATCCGCGAAAACGGACAAAAACGAGGCTCTGACAGGAGTGGCAGTGGCTGGTTAGAAAGTTGATGAGATGGCAAGAAGATCAGTATGTATCTAGTGAATCGACAACTCAACCATCGATATTATACTTGGGCGTGTATGTTGGTTGTATGGGGAGCAAAAGTCAAGAAGGAATCCCAGAGATTTGGTGAAAGAATCGGCCTATAAAAATTCGAGAATATGAGCAAAAACTACTGTTCTGATGCACAGCAGAGGGGGGGGGGTCAGACAACATGATGAACGTGCTCCAAAGATCGACGATAATAGGACGAATCCATAATCCATTCCTCCATATATATGCTGGGCGTGTATAATGGATATATGGGGAGAAAAAGTCAAGAAAATTTCATCGTGAAAGAATGCACGATGTGTCCTCCAAAAATCAGCGAAAATGGCCAAAAATGTGATTCTAACACAGTACATTGGTAATTCATCTATGTATTTTATACAAGAATTTTATTAATTTTTAATGTTTTATTTATCATTTTATTCCAGCTTTAATATGTACATATATAATAATATATGAAATAATAAAAAATATAAAATAATAAAAATAATGAATAACAAATAAAATGAATATTTTAATCGGTATAGTATACAATAGGGGTCCAAAACTCAACTTTCAAACCGTAACTCCGAAAAATATGAAACCACCTTCATTAAATAGATTATTAAAAATTATATATAATTAAAGGTGAGTTTGATAGATTTTGAGTTTTTATTTGAGAGATACAGGTCTGGGAAATTGGGATTTTGGAAACTTATTCAGATCATAACTTTTTATCTATGTATTGTCTTTGAGTGAAATCAATTTTGTATTTTTTTATTTAATTATCTACAACTTTCATGTACAAAGTTTCTTTATTTGAAGTATAAAAGGTGGAACTAAAAATAGGTCCCAAAATAATTGAAGAATGAATTAAACAAGAGGAATTTTTATTGTATTTTTGGCCCTTATCTCCCCTACTTTATTCTTTATCAACCTAGTCATCTAGATGCCTAGGTCTCGGGGTTTTGGGTCATAAAATATTTACACTATTTTATTCTTTTTCTTTTCTTTTATTTATTCTATAATTTTGGCTTTAATTACAGTGTTTTATACACTATTTACATGCACATGCATGGATGCTAAGATGATGGAATTAAGGGTATTTACACGCATTTGCTAGGTTTTTTTTATGCCAAAATGATAGAATAAAGATGATGAAATGCGGCTTCATCACCGCGCCTCGTGTGCCCTGCACGTGAGCGGGGGTAAGGGGAGGCAGGTGGTGGCACACGGATTGAGGGGAGGTACGAGCGTTGTTTGTTGTAGAAACCTTCGGTCGAAGGTGGAGGCGGTGCTGCTGGTGGAGTGGCAGCTACGGATCGGAGCTTCTGCGAGGCAGTGAGGGACAAAGTGGAAGCAGGTGGTCAAGGGTGGTGAACATGTCGAGGAGGAGTGGGCCAGAGCTGCTCTGAGGCGAGACAGTGGACCACATTGCGTAGGTGGGTGAGGCGGTTGGTGCTAGGCAGAGCCTCGGGCGGCCAAGGTTGGTGATACCTAAGGGGCAGAGCAAAGGAAGCGGAGGAAGAAGACGAAGAGAAAGAGGAGAAGAAGAAGGGACAAGAAAGAAGGGAAAGAAAGATGGGCTTTACTTGGAGGAGTAGTTTGCTAGAGAAGGAGTTGCGTGAAGTAACTCCAGTTATCGCCTCAAGGTCCTTGGTGTATAGGACCAAAGCCCGTCAAGTCATGAAGAAAACCTGTGGTGAAGGGGGTTTCTCGCCTTTGGATCTCCCCTGAGAGAAATCACCCTTATCGTCGTCATCGAGCATGAGGCTCTCATGGTCACCGAAGCCTGTTCGAAATCAAAGATGGTACTCTCGCTAATGGTGGATGCGACACGCGAGGGATGGTCTTAGACCCTTTATGGGTCGTTGGGAATAGGAGAAAGTGGGGGAAGTGGTCGTGGAACGCAGGGGGGGGTTGGGCGGTTGCGGCTGTGTGGGAGAGATGCAGTTGGTCGAGTCATGTAAAGAAGCTGGGGGTGCGATCGGAGGAAGTCGACAAATGGGAGGAGGAGAGAAGATGGCGAGGGAGGCGGAGGGCACGAATACAGGTGGTTGCATGCAAGGCAGAAGAGGGGAGGTAGGAGGTAGCAGGCAGTTGTAGCGCCGCCACACGAGGCGACGGTTGCGTGGGTCCAGTGGGAAGCGGGTGGAAGGGGAAGAAGGGTAGGGCGCCATGTGGTGCGTGCAGAGGTGGCCACGTGGCGGGAAAAAAAATTAAAAGATTAAAATTTAAAATTACAATAAAATAATAATTAATTAATTAATTAAGTAAAATAGATTATATAAATAAATAATAATAAATAAACTAAAATAAAATAATGATGATATAAATAAATAATATAATAAATATAAAATATAAATAAATAAAATAGAATAAAAATAAAATAAATAAAATAAAAATAAAATAAAGAGGGGATGATACGTGGCAGCTCCAGGAGCTGCCATGTGTCACTCCTAGAAAATTTAAAAATTAAATCTAAAAAAATAAATGACATAACAAAAGAGTTCAAATCAAAAAGTGATCAAATGAAAGTTACTTGTCTCGATGAGATCTACAACTTTTGTGAAGTATCTAAAATCAAAATAAATAATCTGTACAAAAAATATTTTTGGTGGTATTTATAGATATAAAATACCACATTTTTGTGTTTTGTGATTTTTTTATCATTTCTAAATAAGATAAAAAAATCAAAATAAAATCAAAAATAAAATATAAAATAAATATTCACACTTCTATTTTTTGGATTTTTATAATTAATAAAATAAAGAAATAAAATAAAGATGGCATATGTACAAACTATATATACATACTCAGGTTGATTTATTTTCTTTGATTCTTGCTTCAATTTTTATTTGATTTTTTACATCATTTATTAAAATAATAATTAAATAAAATAAATGCAAAAGAAATAAATAAAAAAATATTATTTTTATACATAAAATAATAAGGTCAAATTAGCCAATATGTATAATATACAATAGGGGCCCAAAATCCAAGTTTCACATATGAACTCCGATTCTTTTGAATTCGGTCTTGTTTTGAAGGTAATTGACTGTACATTAATTTAAAAGAGAATAGGATCCATATGAGACTGTATGAGTGAGATATTCACGTTTAAAGGTTTTTAGTCTTAAATTAGGGTTCGGGTTTTATTGGTCAATTTTACAAGGTAGTATTTTTTGATATTTTTCATTTATAGTATTAATAATATGTACACTCTAGACTTTATTCAATTCTAGGTTAGCGAAAAGTAGATAAAAATAGGAAAATATATGGTATTTACAGGTGATATTTACCAGGGAGTTCGGCTTCTTATTTAATGCAAATATGTATGCTAAAATGCAGAAAGTATCTCTAAGTGCATGAATGATAATAATGCAGAATAGATGAAGAAATGCAACGAATTACACGGGAACGAAGCTCTATTTTCAACTTTTAGAGTGATGAACCACATATTCATCACCCCTCCATTTGACTAAACCCAAAGAGGCCCCCCTCCCTTCGGCCTCTTCTCCTCTACGACGATGGAACCAAAGCTCCCTTCCCTAGCCAACTGAGCAAAAGGTCCTCTCCCTTTGCTCTCTCCTCCATCTGCTCTGACTCAACGTTGCATGGTGGCTCGTGGTGAATTTGGCGGCAGAACCGAAGCTCGACCAGTCCTTCGTATTGGCGGGGAAGTTCTCCGGTGTTGCGCGGTAACTGCGAACCTGGTGGTGGAGCCGAAGCTTGACCAACCCTTTGTATAGTCTTGAAAGGTCTCCCCCAACCTCGACTACCCAAGACCTCCTTTTCCTTCCTTAATCCCCGCCCTTGATCACAAATAAGGAAGTAAGTTTGTATATTTGATGTTTTATTACTGTTAGTACAATCTCTGCATTCCATTCCATATTTTGTGAGAAGAAACCTATGCATGGAAAATTTAGTTACTACAACCATTCAAATAAAATCAGTGAACATAAAATGTTCAACACTCACATTTAATGCTAACTTTCTTTGTTTGAACATAATTAAGAGCTACATACTAATAGAGAAAATACGAAAAAAATCATGAAGCTAAACCTTGATGTTCCCTGCTTTTTTGACTGCATCAAGAATTTTGAGTTGATCCAGCATACCATACCACCTAATGCACATATTACCACATCCACATGCTTCAGCAAAGAAACCATCTGACCATGATTGTTCAATGATCCCTTTTCAAGAAATTTAATTATGAAGCACATGAAATTTATCCAGTATATTCATACCAACAAGATTGAATGGAGCTAGCGTGCGATTTGAAAGCATGACTAGACATACTAGATCTATAACTTTGTTTACAAGGGTGCTCAGTGGCTCAAAAGAATATGAAGATGGGAGAAAGTGATGATCAAAGATATGTTATTCACACGGTATATTGGTAAGTAATGTCAATAAGACCAATTCTTACTGAATTTGAAACACAAAAGTTCGTATATCTATAGGATGAAAGTAACATTAAAGTCAAGCCAGTAATGAGCATTTTAAAATTTTCTAAGAAATGGAAGGTGCACGTGAAAGGATAGGATAGAGTAGAAAGGTTTTGCAGTGGGAGTGCTTATTTTCAGTCAAAATAATCCCTGTGTAATCTTCCATGATTTGGGTAAAATATCTCTACAGTTATAAACATGCAATAAGATTGTTGAGCTTCTAAATATCTCATAAAAGTGTAACCGTGTATTTTTTATGCTCCATAAGTCTGCGTAAGTTTTTCAAGATCTAACTTTCAATCTTTTTCTTGATGTTGCAACTTTGTTTTTTCTTTATGATTTGTTGTAGGCATTAAAAATGAGTGATTCACATACATCTGGTTCATCTTGCAAATAATCCATTGAGACAACGTGTAATTGCACTCTGAAAACTACAATGTATGTCTTTAAAAAGAAATCGAGTAAGGGTAGAAGATTCTTGAGATGTCTGTGTTGGAAAGTATTTTTAATGAAACAAAATGCATATATATATATAGGATATCTTTCAAATGAGACATGGTCCTTCCATCTCTAAGGAAGGCCAACGATCCTGTGCATCCATAATTGATCGGATGGTTGTTATTAAAGGCATGTTATTATTATTATTTATTTAATCAAAAACCCATTTTGGTCATTATGCATATCAAAATATAGTATGTAGCATCCCAAAATATCTCCTCATTAATCTCTATCATACTTTTTCCAAAAACTCAATACGTATACCTAAAATATAACATTAACCTTTTTCCTAATCTCACAAACACGACGGCGGCGCATGAGAGGAGGTGACGATGGTGGGAGGAAGAGGATCATGTCGGGCTTCGCGCGTCTCTCCGTCGTCTTCGTCGTGGGAGGAAGAGGAACACGGCGGGCTTCGCGCGTCTCTCTGCCATCATCCGTCTTCGTCGTGCGCACATCGGAGATCTTGTCTTCGCCATCATCACAGGTATCGGCAACCTCCTCGTCGCCTCCATCTTCATCTTCACCGTCGACTATGAAGATGACGATCGAATACTCCTTGAAGCGATTTTTTAGCATCATGCGTGGCCTCGTCGGTAAGGAAGAAGTCAATGGCACATGTGGTTTCAAGGGAATGATGTTGCGGCTCTCCGGGAAGACCTTCATGCAAACGACGACGGCAACACGTAACCAGTCCTGGATGATGAAGAACGATTCGCAGTTTGATACAATATTGATGTGTACTATACAATATTAGTCTGTATTTTACAATTTTGATATGTACTATACAAATTTGTTATGTATTTTTACAAATCAAATGATTGCAAATGAAAATTGTATTTTTTTTATAGATCTTGTATATATTGATGTGCATTACACATTTTGGCCGTACATTATACATTTTAGATGTGTTTTATATAAATTTTGTTTGTATATTCGCATCAATTAAGCGTGAATGACTACCACAATTTTTATAAAAAACTATACAAATTTTATTATACAAAGAAGCATACAATCGTTACAAAGAACCACACATTAATTACTAATATGAATTGTATTTTACAAAGAACCATTCAAAATTTACAAATAACGGACAACTTTTTGAATGAACAACGAATTTCTACAAAAAACATGTACTCATTACAAAAGGAACCTAAATTCTACAAAAAAATGCGTGAGCATACAAAAATATGCCCAGATAATATCGTCTAGAAAAAAATTGGATATTTTTTAAATATGATATTGCAAAAAATACCAAAAATAAAACTAGCTAAATTTAGTATTTCGGAATATTAATTAGAGTGCATAATTAATGCAAAAATTGATGACCAAAATGCCCTTTTAGGCACCAAAATTGAAGGTGATGTTGGATTTGAATCGAATGGCCTAGATCGTTGGCCTTCCTTAGGGATGGAAGGACCACGTCTCATTTGAAAGGCCCCCTATATATATATATATATTTGTTGTCATTGTATAGATATTTACTTTCTACACTTGTAGAATTAAGAAAAGAGTTTGTGCAATTTCTTCGCTTGGTCTGATCATGTATTGTTACATACTACAGTCGAGCTGAAGAACGAGATAAATGCCTTGATGAAGAGAGTGGATGGACTTGTGAAGCAGATGCAAAAACTTGAAGAGGAAATGTCAAAGAAAAAAGAAGAAAAGAGATCAAGGTACCAAATGTCCACTTTATATTTTAGCCTTTGTAATTTTTATTCTAATTGTTGCTTATCTAATGATATATCAACTGTAGTTTTTGTAACCACAAGTAAAGACATATATGAAGGTAGTTGTTATGTATGAGTGGAACTAATTTTGTTGATGTATTATTACATGGCACGCTCTAGCTTTTGCTGTACTTTTTGTATGATGTCATCTGTTGTATGATCGATTAAGCAAAAAAATATATGAGATGTGTAAATCTTTCATCATGTTACCACATGGAACAAACATATAATGCACAAGATTCTTCGTCAAGACACTCTAAACGTGGAAGAATTAAGGAATGGTAATGTTGAAAAAGATAAGAGCAACATTTCTTTATATAACAAGCGGAAATCGACCCTTATTCAAAAAAGAGGAAATCGATCCCATTCATAAAAAAACAATCATATGCAACATCAATAAGCAAGGTTTACATTTGTCTGAAAGAGAAGAAAAACAAAAGAAAAGAATCTGACTCTTCCAGTCGCAAGAATGCATGGTGCAAAGAACTCTTCATGCACAAGGTGATTTTCATTCTTTTTTTCGTGCAGCTTCTCGAGATAGTAGGATGCAATTTTACAAGGATCTTGAAGAGACAATCTTCTATTTAAACGACACCATATTTTGAGAAAATCTTCTCAAGTGCATAAATATGGGAATGGATCCTTTGTTGCACCGAGGGTTGCAGCAGACTCTGTTGTGGCCTTTGGAGCCGCTCGATCACGATCAAGCGGTTCCCACGAAATCCCACTTTTTGTGGGGCCCGGATCGAGGACATTCGTGGGAACCGCTCGATCGTGATCGAGCGGCTCCTAAGGCCACAACAGAGTCTGCTGCAACCCTCGGTGCAGCAGAGGATCCATTTCCCATAAATATGCGATCCAGATTTTCCATCTCCACCATCCAAAAAATAAATCCATCATATGCATGTTCTCGTACTGAATTGTTCTAACATATCCATATCCACCCTTCACACTTCACGACAAGGACACTCATTGTAGAATTCAAATTATAGGGAAAATTTCATATGTATATAATTAATCTGTTTAACATTAACTGACAACTTCTTGTATATAACTAATCTCTTATGACTGCATTATCGTAAGAGAAATTTTAAACTGAGATTCAGATTGTGATCAAAATGCACAAATTGATTGAAAATGGGATAAAGAACATGATCTAAACTCACACAAAATCATGGAAATTTTAGAATAGCACGAATCCTCAACTTTGATCAATGTAATTTGAGCAGCCTTTGCGGCTGATAGTGAAGATGTAGCAAGACGATAGAAGGGAAAAGAGAGCCGAAGTGTTCATAGTTAGGATCGAGGTAGAAAGGCTCAGAATGGTCAAGAGGAAGGAAGGAACGCAGAAGGGGTTTTCTTACATATGATTAGTATTTGTTACCATTTAACATCGAAAGATATGACAATGAATGTGCAAATTATTTGTCGCAACCAGATTTGTTTGGGTGATATTTTATAAAGTTCAAAGACAAATTATATATCTTACGTTTTTTTTTACATTTATAAATCAGATTATCGATATAAACTCGGAGCTTCAACTGAAAGTATTATTTATTTTACCAAATATGCTTTAAAACATCATCCAAAAAAGAATTAACGAGTTATTTAAGTAAAATTAAATAAATGTGAAGATATATTAACAAAATATTAATATCTTTTTCAATTGCAACCCAAATTGTCCAAATGAGATATTGTAGCCTTAATATAAGAGTAAATTACCCAGAAGTATATACATTGAATTTCAATGTCGTACTTGAATTTTTTAAAAATAATGTGGAACCTGATCTTCAAGAATTGCCTCAAATAGGGTTGAAACTAATGCGATCTAAGGTTAGAAAGATAAAATAAGCAACTAAGTTTCAGTAGCCATGGACCATATAAGAATAAATTTTAATTATCGAATATCACGTCGTTAATTTTTGAAGTTTGTATACGACATTGAAATTGTGTGTATAATTGAAGGACTTTTATGCTATTTATTTTAAATATAACATTCTTTTTTGAAACCTTTAATCTATTATTGACATTATCAATATGGGTGTAATCTTCTATCAAACTTTGTTTAATTAGCTTTACCTCTGAGAAAGCATGAAAATGTAGGATTTGTATCACTTGTGTCCTTAAATTCTGCAATATCAGTTATGCCCCTTCTTTTTTGCAGTGCACCCCCATATTACTACAAAATTCACAATTCTGTCCTATAATATCAGTTGTGCCACTACTTTGCTTTAATAGAAGGGCAAGACTGAATTTTGTAAGGAAGGAAGGGTATAACTGATATTGTAAAAAATGAAGGGTATAACTGATATTATAGAAGTTAAGAAGGGCACATGTTATAAAAACCCAAAGTTGAAATGGAGGGATGGGGAGGGGGCATAGGATGCTCCCCATGCAAAAGTAGAATGATGCATAGGATGCTCCCACCAACCCTCAGCTGCCATCATTGCCAGAAACCTTACGATGGCTCTCACGGTAATTACGTCCAAATTCGCAGGGTATTTGCTTACTTCCATTGGCCCGCTCCCTCCCACCACGCCTTTTTCCGAACTCCAACTACCTCCACGTGTGCGCCACTCACCGGTTGTAACCGGTCACAGTTGCAATGCCTGCCCTTCTAAAGCACACTTTTTGCATACATACCCCTCAAAATAAGTGTCGGGTGCAAAAAGGGAAACGTTAAATCGGTTGAAGATGACGACCATAATGAAAACTATGATGGAAGCTAGGGATCCAAACATAGCCTCCAGGGTTTGCCTTTGTTGTCAGTCTTGACTCTTGCAATGCTCTCACATGTTTGATTGATTTGATTGCCAAGCCTTTATGATGATTCTTTTACAGTACTCCCTCCAGTATATGTTTTACGTTAGTTGTCGGCTACCTTATTTACTTCTGAATGAAAGTAAAGAACCATTAATCGACCATATTTAATGTAGGAGAAGGCTTTGTTGTTGTACTCTCTCAAATATAATGAGAAAATCCCAAAGAAAAAAAATTGTCTCTTGCTATAGTTTGCTATCGATAAACATTGATTTTTGTCTGAGAAAACTGTATGACACTAATGGAAAGATAAATATGTAAAATATCACATGAGAATGAAACAATATGATAGCACCTTTCGTGATGACGCAGAGAGAGATATAGAAGCTACATCAAGAACTTACAAGTGGGAGTTGGGGGAGGGAATAGGTATGAAATATTGAATTGAAATGAGAATGAAGATCATGTCTAAAAAAGGGAGGGTTTTTATCAGTTGTGCCCCTATGAGATATTGCAATTCCAGTTATGCCCTTCCTTTTTTGGAATATCAGTTATGCCTCTACCTTCTTGCAAAATTCACAGTTCTGTCCTTCTATTAAGGTAAAGTAGGGGCATAACTGATATTGCAAAAGGGTAGAACTGTGAATTTTGCAAAAAGATAGGGACACAACTGATATTTCAAAAAAGGGAGGGCAGCCCAAAAAGGGATTGTTACACGTGTCCTACTGAGTGTTCCAATAACACATAATGTATTCACGAGCAAACTTGTATCTCTACATTTTACAAAATTCACAATATTATTGTATGTTATTCCACTTGTTCCTATATGTTAGACTAGCAAAAAGGCAAATATCATGAATTTAGTAATAATATATGGGTACAAGTGTAATTGAAAAGAAATTAAGGGTAAAAATATTGTCGGAGAAATTCAAAGGGATACGTGTAAGAATCTATAAAAATGAGTGATAATTAAGAACGGAACTTTTGCATACAAACCCTCCTTATATATAAAAATGACTTCCCGGTTTAGAAGGTTAGACCACCTGAACTGAGCAACCTCCACCTGCTGTGGCCGGTTCTCCCCTTCAACGACGCCTTTCCCTCCCGTTTATAAACGGCTCTCTGTTTCCACTCTCCTTCCAATCCAAACCCTCAACTTTAGTCCCGTGCTCTCGAGACCTCGAGATTAGCAGCTGAATCTCGCGAGAAAGGCGCAAACTTTGGCCTCTCCCGGTGATCGATGTCGAAAGCGTGTGTGCTGAGGTCACCGGACGAGCCGACGCCGAGATTCCGACCGGCGGCGAAGCTCGTCGGGGGGAGGGTAAGGGCCTCCAAGTCTGTGGAGCCGAAGAATGTCGCGGGAAGGCGACCTAGGGAGCCTGTGAAGGACGCGTCGATGGACGGGTCGTCCTCGTCGTCGGACTCATCATGCAGCCTCACGTCGGTGAAGACCGTGGGGGTCGTGCGGAGGAGGAGGAGAACGGCGGGGAAGGGAGAGGGCGGGGACGGTGTGGTGGTGCCGAGAAATGGGATGGTAGCGGCAGCGGCGGTGAGGAGAAGGTGCGCGTGGATTACGCCAAATTCCGGTACGTTTCTCATGTCTCAGTTTGGGAAGTTACTGAGAATGTGAAATTTTAATTAACTCGTAGTTAAAAGATTTTACCAAATGTAAAAAGATATGGCTCCTTTTAAGAATCGCCTTCAATTCCCGGTAATTGGCCATTTTAATATAAATAGAATTTACCAGATGTATGATTTTGTCTTCTTTTAGAAGAGGGATTTGTTATAGGTTTGCTCCATAGATATTTCATCTGATTTATATATCTAGAACTAGAAAGTGCGTACATTTTTTCAGTGGATTCCGATCTAGTCAAATGTACTGCTCATTATGGCTTCCCTAAGGATGGGAGTACTCTCATACTTTGTACTTATTCTTTCTGCATTTTTGTTGGTTCTAATGCTTTGAGCATGTGAGTTCTCATATTAAATATCAGGATTCAACTCTTATCAATTATCCATTTTAGATCGGAAAGTGATATCCAACCTTGTAGGGAAATTCTAATATGGTATGAATTGGATTTAGCTCAAGATTTACATCAACCATACATATGCTGTCAAGGTGATCTCTAGTTCGGAATTATATTACTGAATAGATTTATTCAGTAAGATCGGATTTTGAAGATAAGAGAAATCTGAGAAGACCTGTAAATAACTAAAATGGACAAGAAAGGCAGTTGACATGATTTTTTTATGGAGGATTAGGGTCTGGAAATATCCAGTTAGTGTCCAGATAATAGGGTGAATGCTTGCCTATCTAAAGTGAAAATATTACTAGTATGCATGTAAGTAATTAGCTGGCTTGTCTTTAGCTTGATCACAATGCATTAAAGCGCCTATTAAAATTGAAGTTTGGTGCAAGTTCCTCCTTAATACTCAGTACTTGTAGATGCACTTTATGTTACCTTTCATGACGAGGAATGGGGACGTCCAGTGCACGACGACAAGAAGATATTTGAGATATTCATATTGTCAATGGCACTGGCTGAGCTTAGTTGGCCTACAATTCTTAGCAACAGGAATATGTTCAGGTATAATTTCTATCATATTTTTTATTTGATTTATTGATTTGATATGGTTCATGTACATGCCTCCAGCATATATACATGCACCATTTCCTGACGAAAATTGTGTGCGAAAAACAATATTTACTCAACATTCTCTACCTAACATCTATGTCAGGGAACTGTTTGTAAATTTTGACCCAGCAGCGATTGCTCAACTCTCAGACAAGAACATTCACACACTTAAATCCGGCAGTGGATCTTTGCTATCGGAGCAGAGGCTGAGGGCAGTTGTAGCAAATGCAAAGCAAGTGCTAAAGGTACTTACAGCACTCTCACCAGGAAAAACATGCTTTCACAGGAACACTCTGCACAGAAATGTCCTTTAACATTCAAATAGCTTATGGTAGGAATATTTCATTACAAAGCTAAACTTCTCAATCTACCTGCTAATTTCTTCAAAACTTCTGTTTTAAGATCAAAGAGCAGTTTGGTTCATTCGCGTGTTATTGCTGGAGATTCATGAACCATAAACCCATCGTAAGCGGGCATCGCTTCCCTCATCAAGTGCCTATCAAGTCCTCCAAAGCCGAAGTCATTAGCAAGGATCTCGTTAGGAGGGGATTCCAATGCGTTGGCCCAACTGTTGTCTACTCCTTCATGCAAGCGGCGGGCATGGTCAATGACCACCTCTCTTACTGCTTTAGACAGAAAGATTGCATGAATCATCTTCCTTGTGAGAATGCAATTAGCATAAATGAGAGTGACAGTTGATGCTCGCATCGGAATTGATTCCGTGCTGTTTCGTGGAATCACGAAGCTTGAAGCTAAGGCAAACCTTCACAGTGTTAGTTTCTAAGCCATGACGACCAACAATGCAATGTCACCCTGCTTCTGCAGACTGTCTATTATGCGGGTTCGACGATTGTATGGCATCTTTATTCACCACTTTGACATAATCTAACAGCTTAGAGAAGGGAGAAGGGTAGATGGTATGTAAAATGCTGGTCAATTAAAAAGATTTTTGCATGTTTGGCTTGTGAATCCCACTTGGATATGCTCTAACTTGACGTGTTTGCAGTGTATATATTGTGTAAACTATGGCCTTCAGATTGGGGAAATGACAAACTCACATGGCAGAGCATATTTTTTTTACTGATTGAGCACCTCGATTTTGTAATTGTTAAACTCTAGGACCAGTGGCTCCTTAGATCTCCCTTTATTCATTTCATTTTCTTGTTTTTTCTCCAATAGTAGGAACACCCATACAAAGACTACCACAACCTTTATGCCCTCCATATCTACCCGCTTGATTCTTGAATGGTCATACCTCGAAGGCATATATCTTGTCGCTATTAAAGGATAATTGGTATCAATAGGGTGTTAATTTGAAGATTGGGATTTCCAATTGACAGCTTGGGTGAGTTAGGGGAGAAAGTGTCATAGTAATTGTCTCCAATCTGTAGGTGAGAAGGGGTTGGCGGGCCACATGCACTCACGCTCTATTCGTATCCCATTCTGAATAGTCTAATTCGGATCTCAATACTTTGTTTCCAGCTTGCTTTAGATGTGTCTTACGAATTTATCTAAGTAATTGAGATACGAATGTTGGGATTTTCAATGAGTTGTTTTGGATTCCAGTTGTTTTCCGAGTGTATTCCAAGGTGCTCCTGAGGATGATTATTGTCAAGGTATGTCATCCATGATGGTGAACTATCATATCCAAGTAATGTCCCCAGTCCCAACATTCCGGTAGAGTGGGGCTGGCATATGAAGAAATCATGTTTTATGCACCTTTTGGGCGAAAATTGAGTTATTTTTTCTTTTAGCAAATACCTATATTTGTACATTTATTTGATATCATTAACATTCATGCATCTATACATAAACAACACATTTTATCATCTAAAAACAACTAAAACAACAAAATGTAAAAACAAGAAATAAATTCAAGGCTATTGTGCATGCATGCACACAAAAACCCATTATAAGCTAGAAAATTTGCATAATCTTCTTCTGACCCTAACCTAGAGATCGAAGCTTGATATTGATCGACTAAATAAATACATTATGTATATATTAACTAAGCACAAATGAAACAACATACAAAAATTAGAAAAGTAGAGAAAATGACAACAAGATAAGAGTTATATTGTACATGCATGCAAATACTTATCTATCTATTTTAGCCACTAACTCACCTATGAAAAATCCTAAAAAATAGGAAGTATCTATCAAGTATTTTATTATAATATATTATAAAACATATATAGTGCATTAAGAAAACAAAAGGAAAAACGTAAAATCACAAAATGCAGATATTTTATACCTAGACAATACCTAACAAAAATATTATATACTGTTGAATGTTATATTGTAACATTAGGGTTACTCCAGTCGTTCTGATAGAAACGTGCTACTACTCATGTCAACATATTTTATTGTATTGCTTAGGGGAAATCACACTCACTTGTTTTCTAGTGCAAGCAGTTACAATGTTTACTATGACTTTTTTATTATTGTCCAATACAAAGGCTTTTTGAGTGCAACTTTGGTTGGCTAATTCGATCAGTTGATCGATGGTCGGCAAGTATGGTGGTTTTAATGATGATTTTGCACGTATTTCATATAAAAAACCCACGAATCAACTTGGGTTACAGGTGTAGTTCTGGGTGTCTAGATATCATCATATACATCTAAAAAGCAGTGTGCTTTGGAAGAAGCTTGTAGAGTTTGGGAATGGATTTTTATTGATAAAAAAGGAGATTCCTTCAACTGATATGCCCGTAGGCATGGCCATACATAACATAGAAATCACACTCGGAAAGAGTAGACAATTAGCTTGAGTAACGGATGTTGTAGGATAAATCAACCACATTAAGATTATTATCTGGAGTAGCATCAACTCATGCACCCTAAGCCCCAACAGCCAGCAGCCACCACCCGAGCCCCATCCCCATTGGGTGACCTCCAACACCAGGCTTTCCTTACACCCCCCCCCAGTAAACATGCAACCCACAACCCCCTGCTTGCTTCAGATCGCCATCTTCTGAGCTTCCATCGAATGGTGTTGCACCCAAGCAGCTTTATTTCAATTCATGTGCCCCAAGCCTCAACGGTCAGCAGCCACTACCCAAGCCCCGTACCCCATTGGTTGACCCTCCTCCCAAACATAACATCGAGCCTCTTCGCCCTCTCCACCCCCCCCCCCGAGGTTCTCTTAGGGTGTGTTCGGTTCGTGAATAAGCAGGAATAAGGACGGGGAATAAGGAGAATAAAGGTCTATTTTTTGTTCGGCTGGAGGATAGGAATAACGAGAATAAGGTGAAATAAAGCTAGGTAACGTGGGATAAAAATAGGAATATGAGTGAAATAAGATGGAATAATGGGGAATAGTCATACCACTGGGAACCGTGTCGGGAGGAGAATTAGCCCCTTATTCCAGGGCCTATTCTCCAACCAAACAGGGCCTTAGAATGTAGGTGAGTCGGCAACAAAGAAGAGGGGATCAATCAACTCATTATTTATCACAAATAAGATAAAAATGTTTGAATCTAAGAAAATTATTCAATAGGCTTTGTCTTCGGGAGGAGTTACTTGGGAGCCCTACTAGAGACGCTTAGGGTGCGTTCGGTTCGGGAATAAGCAGGAAAAAGGATGGGGAATAATGAGAATAAGGGTCTATTCTTTGTTCGGCTGGAGGATAGGAATATGGAGAATAAGGTGAAATAAAGGTAGGTAAGGTGAGATAAAGATATGAATAAGAGTAAAATAAGATGGAATAATGAGGAATAGTCGTACCACTGGGAACCGTGTTGGGAGGAGAATCAGCCCCTTATTCCATGGCCTATTCTCCAACCAAACAAGGCCTTAGAATTGAGAATATAATTATGTGAATACAGCTTGATTCCAAAAAAAACCTTTGCCTCAAAAAGATTTTCTTCTTTTTCACTCTTCACTTCTTCACGAGCTTTAATCCAACATTTCTTGACTTGGAAATAAACAGAATTGAGATCACAACATTTACTTGGGCTTTCTAAGTTGAACTTAAACCAATCCCAACAAAATGTAGTTTTCTTCTTTGATACATGATAGCATTTCTATCCCGGAATAAAGGGACTGCATCTTTGGATAAGCTATACCAAGATAAGTAGTCACATTGTAATTACATCCAGTATCTATTTATAATATTTATAAGTTTCTGATCCTTCAAACTATTCAAACAAAAAGTGAGAGACAAACCTCACGTAGTTTTCTTATCCCACCTAATTACTTATCCCTCATCCGAATGGGCCCAGGATCCAGGTCGTTTGCCGCGTCTCAACCTCTGCCAGCATTTTTTTGAGATATTAGTCAACGAAGAAATGTATGTGAAATGCATAGACGATCACAGAATTACAGGGTTTTGTTTCTAAAAAATGAATTACAGGGTTTTGAAATCAAGTTCATCAAAACAAAATTGGAATACAAAAAATCAGGAACATTTTTCATTTTCCGGGCCTCGCGCAGTCAAATTCTCGAAGGTCGATAAATATCCCCTCCTCACGGGGCAGGGATCCATGGTTTATCTGATCCCAAAGAAGAATATATGCAAGCACCTCTTACAAAATGGGAATGCCGATGTACAAGGAAACTTACAGTACTTGATCCAAATGCACGGCGAGCTCCTCACTTCTTTAAGATGAATCTGTTCCATGTGTCAGACCATAAATACTCCAACGAAGATTCTTCTGTTATTTAAAACAAAATTCAAATGTTAATAAAGATCAACAGATCAAAATTCTCAAAAAATAATGCTTCATCTACAATATCCAATTCCATACCAGAAGCAAATTATATTCTTGAAGCAACACAAATTAGCCATTTCCACAGAACCTGCAAATTGCCTTGTGCCAACGTCGGATATAAACACTTCCAAATGGAGCAGCCGCAAAATGCTGCTAAGACTTCCATGGATTTTGTCAACTGGTGCTTTGAAAAAACCAATGACAAAACTCCATAGGAACATCAGCAAAAAAATAAATAAATATTTGTAATCCCTTATAAATAGGGTGAATAACTGTAACCACTGATATTTGTACAACTGCAACTCTTCACCAATCTCATCGCAGAAGGAAGTACGGATCAAAATCTTCCCAGCTGGAGCATTCTCTGCTGAGCAACGAGCTGTAGGTGGAATGAACGGAAATCTCATGATGTGATTGCATCAATAGAGAGTACAGATTACTGATTAATGGGTTCCCCAGAAATGGCTGTAGGGAAACTTTAATATTGTCAAGACTTGAGGAAAACTGCTCGCCCATTGGACAGTTTCCGGATGATAAATTAAAACCATCATTCTGACACCGTGATAGAGCATAAAGACCCAACAAATTCCCATAAATGGCTACAAAAATATCCTTGTGATTACCCATACCTCCTATCCAATCATTTCCCCCCACTGTTTCTAAATATTCATTTCCAAAACTGATTAGTTGTTGCAAGAACTTCATTCTCCATCTATGGACAAAGATTGCAATGTCATGTTTACTGATGCCACTAGAGCTAACATTGATCACCCAAGAGGGTGAACTAAGAAATTTCTCCAAGTGCATACAACATATTTGGCAGATCAACAGCTTTTCCTCATGGTGGTTATCAATTTCTTTGTCAAATACCTGCCTTACTAGATCTTTACGAGATATTGTGTGGCTTGTCATCTCCATACTCCATTGCAAGAGATAATTGAAGTACTCGATCCAATTCCCAAATGTGGAGGACAAAAACTCAAAGCACGTTTGAATTATTTTTTCCACCTGGGCAGGCACCATTTCGTGGCAGTTAGTTTGGCTCGATGAAGTGATGCATTCCTGAACATCCTTTCCCAGTTTTTGTCTAAGCTCAACATCTTCATCCTCCAGCATATGGATACTTGCTGACCATGCATCAAGTACCTTCTTAGCATACATGTTTCTTTTTCGTGAAGGATCAAGAAGTTGAAACGTACTCCCCTTCATTTCACTGGTCTCTTCTGGATCTGAAGGGATTTCACAATTAGAGACGTGTTCAGAAAGAAAACAAACCTCTTTGAGCAGACCAGATGATACTATGGATTCTGCCGCAGCCCTCCGCATGTTCACAGGTTCTGATGGTGCACTATGTTGCTTAACCAGGTAAACAAATAGGTCTATATAACCAAAGACCTTAGGAACTATTTCACACCAAGAAGCGCTAATAGAAGTTTCAGTCATATTCTCTTCAATTTGAGATTGACAGATAAATCTGTACCTCCGTAGTAACAAGGTAAACCGCCTTACACATATACCCATGCAGCTTAGAAGAGCTTCTTTAGTTTTACAGTGTTTTATGGAACTGCTCAAGTAAACTAGTTTGTTCCAAAAGTCAAATACTGAGCCACAGTCCATCGTCCCAAGGTAAACAATGCATTTATGTTGTTGACTGTCATATTTCTCAAACTTCAACAAATTCCATGTGAAAATAATCCTCAATATATAGTAAATACACTTAAAATTGTCTTCAACGTCTAGCATCTGCACCAGTGTGGGCTGCAGATTGGAATTAACCCAAAGATGCATTTCACCAACATCAGCAGGTTCCCTGGATTTCAGAAATTGCATGATCTGTTTAAGTATCGCAAGCCTAACTTCATATCTGGAATTATGCAAACAATACAAAATCCTGTCATGGAACTGGACTTTAGAAATTTCAGACACTGACCCTCCAAACAAACTACCGAAATAAGAAGAAGCCACTTGCTTGTGAAGCTCGACTTCAGTTGGATCAAACATAGTCACTCCAGTGGAATACTTTTTATCTAAATATTGCAAGGACAGCTCCTCCAGCAAGCTTTGGATGCTATCAATACACTTTTCCATTTTACATGTCCTTGCAATGCCAAGCATGCGATCCAAAATGAACAAGAATGAAGTATTAAGTATAGGGCAACAGCATGACTGGGTGCTGCCAAGCCATGAGGACTTTGTGAGAACCAGAATAAGTTCCCTGAAAATATCTCCTTTCTTGGAATTGTCAGTTAAGTTCCTGCAGTTCGAATCGACAAGTGTACTCAGCTGCAGTAAAATTCCATGTATTGCATTATAAGACGAGCAGGAAATTGAGTCAGCAGCATCTCCACAATCCCCATTAACAGTAGGGGAGCTAGAATGGGTGTGTATAGAATCTTCCATCTGTCTTTTTTTATGAGGCAGGGAATTGGCAATGGTTACAACAGCATTGCCCAATCGTTCATTGGAAACCAAGCCTGTCAAAGCTCTTGATGCAAGCACACGAACCCGAAGGTTACTCTGAGTTGCACAGCGATTAATAAATGGCATTAACAAGAAAGGATCAAATGGGTCATTTGGGTCACTACTAGCTAAAGAAGGCTTCAGCCTAGCTAGAAGTATTAGAATAGGGCACAAGCTCGGATGTATTGTTTTTTCTATATTCGGTCCTTGATGTTTACGAGTTCCATCGGGAAGGGACTCAGTGGCAATCCTCAGCTCATCGTATAAGAATGGATGGAGTGGTGGGTACCTTCCAAGAGAAATAAGAGTTGTCAGCTGCCAGATGAAACTATCAAGATTTAAAGCAGCACAATATAATCATAATAACTGTGTCCACAAAAAACTTTCAACTTTTGGGGTTTTAAAAATAAATCCAATATGTTTTTGCACTCTGTAGACAGATTTAATAAAGCACCCTCACCTGAATATTGGGCAGGTTGTAATTTTTTTACTTGTAACAGAAATCCTATTTTATCACGGAAGAGGCCAAGAAGCTACCTTGACACTATTGAGAGATGAAACTACAACAGGAAATCTGACTAGTGACCATCAAAGCAAAATCCGATGAAAGAATTACAATTATAAGATGATCTACCTGTGGAAAAATTCGATCCCAGTTAGTGCGCGCCTTGCAGATTCACGCTTATGCACATTAAGAAATCCAATCATTCGGCGAACTAAAGCAGTATATGCAAGGCAGGCACTATTCCTCACCTCCCAATACTGAGATGAAAATGAACGTATTGAAATAATTAGAGCCTCGGCCGCAAAACCTGAAGTATCTGCTGCTAAATTTGTGTCATTGAAAGCAGCTCTGAGTACATTAAAAGAATGCACAGTGGGAACTACACCTTCGTCACGAATTTTTGATAATACCCCAAGTTTATCAATAGCAACAGAAATCAGCTTTGTATCTCTGTCAGAATTATCCGTAGAATTTAAATATGACAAGGGATCATTCTGCATATTGTTTCTGTTTGGCAAGGACGTATTCACAACATCTATCAACCACCGCAAAGCTCGAGGTAAAAGTTTCTTTGGAGTTCCTTCTGGCTCTGACAGGAAAAGAGCAATAAATGCAGCAGGGATTCCGGCACTTCTCCTTAACAAGTCATCAACAGTTTGCCCTTTGGCAATGGTCCTTTCCATCAGTTGTTCCAACCAGGATTCAGTCATTTTACAGAGCCTGAAAAAATAAAAGTTTTTTAAAACAAATGAATACAAAAACTATAGCCACAGATTGCGTGTACATTTTAAGTAGAGAATCTCATAGCATTTCCTCGGAGCTGCATCTTTGATCAAACTAGGATGTTACCCACACTTCGCGGCGGAACATAAATTGATTTTTTTAAATTTAAATATTAATTTGTAATGTTTTAATTGAAATTAAAAATGGTTGAAATGAAAAAAGAGTAAAGGAAATAAACATGGTATTTGAAATTAGGTGAATTTTTAGTAATAATTTCCATCTAGAAAACTGTAGATCTATAACAAAGACGAGGAGTGCACGGATTTATAAAGAGACGAAACCCGTAGATATTAATTTCCTTGTATATTTGATTAACAATGTAATTCTTCTATTGTGAATTAAAAAAACATGTCCCAATTTTTCAAAATGTATTTTGTAATTATAGTCTTCCAAATTATATGGCACACATTCACATATGTGCATCCAAAAACAAATACTCAGATTCATATATGTTGTTCCTAAATCCTAACCTCAAATACAAAATCTAAAATCAATAGGTTTTGGATTAAAAAAATAAAATCTATAGCTAATAGGTGAAATTTGCAATTGCTATGGAGAGGAACCATCTCAATTCCTGAGGTGCTAATGTGTTGAATTATACATATTTTTAAAAAAATAAAACTTTCTACTATTTACTTAATTAGGATTTATCTAATACTTTTTTTAAAAAAACCTCACACATCTATAGAAACGAAGATGCAATTTTTGGATAGTTATTAACCAATAGAAATCTTGTGTAGGATTTTAACATGAAATATTAGAATGATTTGATTTTTCATTCTAAAATTACATTGGATTAGAAAAGTTTAAATATGTAAAAATAACAGTTGGATCGAAGCATTGTCAAAAGTATTTGTGCATACACACATTGCATATACGTGTAAATTTATCTTAAATGTCATGTGTCATTTAATATATTGAATATATTCGTATGTGATACCACATATTAGCTTTTTTAAAAAAAAAGTGAAAGAGATAAAATACTAAATTTGATAACTCATTTTCTTATTTCATTGTACATATTTCGTCCACAATCACTTTAATCATGTTTTTTTATTGTTGTTTTAACATACAACTCATTATGAAGGAAAAGAAAGATGAATTTAGGGTTAAAATATAAAAACACAACATCCATTTTAACATATATTCCTTCCTTCACATCTAACCTAGTAATCAAACTATAATCCGAATGTTAAGCACTATGAACATGAGAATATACTACTTTAAGAGATTGTGTAAAAAATCAAAAACAATATGAAATGTAGTGAAATATATGGGCATCAATGCAAATGTTTAATAGATTGGATTAAAAAATAAAATCCGTTAATATTGAATATGACACGATTAAGCTCCTCTTGCAGGGTCGTGATATCACTTCCTCAACTTATCAGCTTTAATTGTAATATTTCGTACACACACTTACATATACATACATGCATACACACACATACCTACCAACATACATACATATATAGTGACAGTGCTTTGAGTTCAATTTTTTATGACATATCTTAACATGTATACTTAAAATATAAAAACTCGTGTATTGATTAAATATCTAATATTACTTGCATAACATATTATTTAGGAAAAAATGGAGTTGCCCCAACGGACTGCCCCCGTGCCATTTTCCTACAATTTTTTTATTTTTTGCAAAATATCACCATGTATATTCATCTATATATATCTCCAATATGCCATTCGAATTTTGTCAAAAACGGAGACTCATATGCCCTCCATCTAGAACATGTAATTTTAATGGTCTCAATATTGTTGTAATCGCCATGTTCTAGATGGAGGGCATAGGAGTCTCCGTTTTTGACGAAATTTGAATGGCATATTGGAGGGATATATAGATGCATATACATGGTAATATTTTGCAAAAAAAAAAAGCGAGAAAATGAGGCGGGGGCAGCCCCATCAATCCCTATTATTTAACCTTATGAATTGATTGTTATTGTTGTCACAACTTATCTAAGAAATACTTATCGGAAAAACATTAATTTACATAGATAAAGGGTGGGAAGAAATTTTTTTAAAATTTTACATTTTATGTCAAAAATAGTTCTAAAAAGAAAAATTTAATCTACATTTTCCAAATGTTACAAAGAATATTTATAATATATGTCTTTGTCATTATTTAATTAATATTCATATAATTCTAAATTTAGAAATATAGAGGGAATGGGGGGAGTGAGCATGTGAATTTAGGAGAGAGGAGCATAGAGAATTTAAAGGGGAAGAGAGAGTGACTGGATGCAAGAATTTAAAGATGGTAGAGAGAAAGTGGAGAGAGAAACAAATAGAACGTGGAAAGAAAGGAGAGAAGTGCGGGAGGGTGAGAAAAGGGACCTGTCCTGTTTATTGATCTGGAAACGGCCAGCGGAAAGAATGGATAGATAGAGGGATGGCAATTTCTAGGGCATCCACGTGTCCAAAAGTTGGGTAAAAACCCAACTTTAACATATGTAATAGATGCTCTAAACCAATAAGTAAATATGCCAAACTCATAAAGCTGATACTGTGTACTGGGAAGTAAAACCATCAAAATATTACAACCACCTCATAAACGTGTAAGGTACAAATTAAATCACATACTTCGGATGAAAAAATATTCCCGCACAAACACGCACGCACACGCACATGCTGGACACCATATTCATTAAGGATCAAAAGAACACATCTTTTGAGAGTGGCAGGCACAACAAACAATTCGCAGAGAAAGTGGAAATAGAATTCTTGCAATCTAACTTTTCAAGAAAATGGAATTCTCACTATCTGGAACCGAGCATGATCAAATATGGTCCGTAGGTACTTTTTCTAAGAATACAAGGATGAATACTTGAGGTTGATAGTGATCGAAAAAAATGGTCTGTAGATACTTAGTGGACCAAGACAAACCTTGGATCATTTGAGCTCAAGAGGCGATTGCAAAGAGCAGTGAATCCAGCCCTTGTCTTATCGATGGCACCGTTGTGTTTCATTTTCAAAAGAACTTGCAAGAAATGGTTTCCGATGCTTTCAAGTTGCTTTATGTTAAGGACTGCATCAGATGCAGACATTTCCTTCAAGTTGCATGTTCCATCAGCAGAGTCATTGATCTCAACAGAGCTAGAATGCGCCGAGCCCGGCAAGGGAATTTTTCGTACAACAGTTCCCAGAAGAAGACTCACCTGAAAGGGAGCAAGAAGGTGATTTTCTATGTGACGTTGTGGATTCAACGTAATTAAAGAGGGGAAAACTGTGTAACTGAAGTGTGAATTATGTTTTATTCTTTACAAGAGTTGTAAGACAATTTCTTTTACACCACTAATAGCTTATTTAACTTGAAAATAACAAATGTTCAAATGTGCAACTTGCAGGTAACACCTTAATTAGGTGTGCTCACATAATTGTAAGTTGTATTAAGAAGTATATAACAAAGACAAACCTCCTTCATGGCAAGCCAACAACCAACCATAACAACTTGTGATGCCGGTCCGGCCTCATCTACTGGCTTCATGCCCCCATTGACAACTTCTAAAGAGTCAGATGAATCTAATTCATCATGTACATCATCTAAAACATCCATGTCATCAACGGTGTCATTGTCATCAGTTGGGAGATACCAGGCATCTGCTGAAACTACCCAAAGAGCTAAGGAAGTTATTCTCATGATCAGCTCCAATAAATTTTCCAATACGACTTTTATTTTAGAGATGCTTGACAAGATTGTTGCCGAATTCCAATCCATCTCCTCAAATGTATACCTAAGTGCAAGTAAGATCCCATGAACAAAGCTATTCTTGCACGCATTAGAAAGGTCCTTCTCCCCCTCCTCAACAGCAACTCGCAGCCAATCAACAAGTGAGGAAAGATATTCTACTGTTGGTATCACGGGTTCACCAAAGCAAACATCTCCATTAAGCAACTTATCTCCAGAATTGAAGCACTCGACATTCACAGAAGCTTTAACAATCCAACCAAGTTCCACCACATACTTCTTAAAGATAATCCTGAGGGTCAAAGCTCCAGCATCACTTTCTCTAACTCGTGGGCTGCAGACTAGCTTCTTTGCCCACATGATCACCTCCTTGACTGAATCACAAGTTGAAATGCCTGGTAGAGGAGTCGGAAAGCGTGAAAGAATGCTGTAAGAGCTTTCTCTTAGTCTATCCCAACTGTCTATAATCGAACCAACCAGCAATAATGTTGAATCTACTGAAACAAATCCATCATTGTAAGGATATATGCCTTCCTGCACTCCTGAAGGGCCAACAGCAGGCCATACATCAAGAAGTATTAGAATAAGTGCCATAGCCATCATTTTCCTTTCATACGGGGCTGATGGGTAACAGGAGAAGAACAGATGAGTGCTTAACCACTTCATAAAAGAAAAGAGCTCGGCTGCTCCTGAACCGATCTCCATCTTCGAATCACCACAGTCAGCCACTTTATTTTGAACTGAACATCGTGTCAGCCGCCATTTACCTTGTTTAACCTGTCTCTCCAGTGCTGTCTTGACACGAGAGAAGAATTTCCTGAACAAGCTATTCCATTTCATCTGAAATGCTGTTGAACAGCAACGCATGTTCAAAGGCACGGCTTTTCTCATAAGTTGAAGCTCTAATGCAGAGGGCAGACTAGATGTCTTGGGGTTCAAAAAGACGGTTTCAGCAGCATCTATCCGTATGTGCTCATCAACATGGGTGAGTGCTAGCAGTAACCATTCCACAGGGACTTTCAAATTTATCCCCTTGACATTAACAATAGCAAGATTGTTGTTGCCATCATTTTGAATGGAAGAATCCGGATCCCAGTCAATATCACCGTCTATAAGAGCAAGTGAACGAGACACTTTAACCAAGGATACCAAAGCAGCAACAGACTGGTCGATTGTCATATCCATGTGTGACATGCTAATCTCTTCCCTCTTTGGCCCAATAGAGATAAAAGCAAGCATGGGAAATATGCTGTCAACATCAACCTCAAGAATAACTGGTAGAGCATATGTATTCAAGTTAGAACGGAGCTTTGACAACCCGGAAACAAGGCCCTGCAATAAAGGAGGCAGGCACAACCCTCTAAAAATCTCATACCCCCTTTCAATGCCATCACTGTTCCAGCACTCATCCCGCAAAATCTCAAGGAAGCACTTCAAGAACGACGTCACGGCGCAACACACATCATCATCAACATAAGCATGTACCGTCTCGAACAATAGCATCGGGCTCATGTCCAAGAATTTCTTGGCACCCAACCGTTTTGTAAGAAATGCTAAAGGAACGTATCTTCCTTTGCAGCGTGGCCCCAAGCAAAGAAGATCGGAAGCAATTTTGCACAAAAACATCTTCGCTCTCTCGTTATCCTCACCCGAAAGAAAATCAGTCTGAACGTCCAAGAACAGATCAAAGATCAGGTGAACTTGTTTCACCGTCTGACTCAATGGGTCCTCCAGATTATTCCAAACAATTTTCAGTATACGATTTCTAACATCCTCGGGGATGGGATCATACCCACCCGACCGATCGATGATACCCGATTGTATCGAGGTCTTTATCTGCTGGAAGCATATCTGCATCACAGTAAGCGTATGGAAGTTGAAGTGGCTGTCAATTGGGTTTTCACAGTAACTACACAACTCGGTTAGGATCCCATCATAAAGTATAGTCCACGCCGCCTCTCGACAAGTTTCACGAAAATGTGAATTCAGCAGCGGTCTCGGTACAGAGGTCAGCATTCCCCTGATCAGACAGAGTCTACTCAACATAGATATGCTCCCAACATCAGCATACAGATCTCTCCCACACGTCGCTCTACCCGTGCCCAATTCACCCAAGCAACCTTCTCCAAGGAATCCGAAGAACCCCTGAGAGATGAAACACATCAATTCCTGCTTACTCCAGCAAACCGACATAGCGGCCCAGAAGCTCACGCCTGCGGCCACCAAGCAATCCCGCGAGAATGCCGCCGACCTCAGGACATCCACGGTCACGCCCACTAGGCTATCGAAAATGGCTTGCCCCTCCCCCGAGAACCTCGACGGGAACCTCTGCAGCAGGTAGTAGGAACACGACATCGCCTCCTGGCACTGCTCCATCACAGCGGGGGATGGGTTTGCCCCGTCATGAAGCACGGTCCGAAGTCCACTTACAATGTCCGCAGCCACGAACACGGCACAGTTACCCAAAGTATCCTCGAGGAATCCCAGCTTGGGGTGGGACATGAGCGAGAGAGCAGCCCTGGAAGCGAGGAAGTGTCTTCCCGGAGGGTGGGCGTGCTCGCGGAAGAGGGATTCGAGGCATGTGGCGATGACGGTGCCGAATTGGCGGGACTTGATGATACCGGAGATGAGGGTGCGGTGGAGGGGGAGGGAGTTGTGGAGGAAGAGGATGTGGAGGTAGAGGCGGGCGGCGGCGGAGGCGGAGGCGGGAGGGAGGGAGGGGTCGGAGAGGAGGTCGGGGAGGGAGGAGGCGAGGAGGGTGGCGGCAGGGAGTTGGGAGAAGGTGGTGGGGAGGGAGGAGAGGTGGGAGAGGGCGGAGAGGAAGCGGGAGGAGGAAGGGGAGGGGGACGGGAGGTGGAGGGCGGAGAGGAAGGAGGGGGGGAAGGTGGTGGAGGAATAGGTGTAGCGGTGCCGGTGCTGAAGTGCTCGCCATTTCGCGGACATGGTGGTGGTGGTAGATGTGGGGTTTAGTTTTTCGTGGGGGATAGAAGGTTTTGGTTGGGGAAGGGGGAAATTGCGGGTTTATTAGGGTTGGGGCTTTGGGGCTTTGGCTGCGAGGGGTTACTTCAACCTTTCGGGGGTTCTCTCCCGGTGATGCAGCAGAGGAGACGGGGAGTAACCGGTAGGAATCCAAACTGTGAATAAGAATCGGTGGAGCATTTCTTTTCTTACTAAATTGCATTTTTTTGTAAATAAAATTGTATCTTTCATATTCCTGACTTTATCCAATTACCACATTAGTGATTACTTTGATTAGTACGTTGCCCTAGAATAATATGAAATAGAATAAGAGAGATGTATAACATAAAGTAGAAATTTATGACTGTTGCACTAGAATAATATGAAAGACATGTACACCAGACCTTTGGTACGAAGAGAGTATATGGGAAATCGAATGTGTGTATGTATGTATGTATGTATATGTATATGTATATGTATGTTTTATACCATCTTCTTGATCTGGACTCCGAAGAGCGGTGTACAACAAATCTATTCATAGAGTTGATTTTCAGCTTAATCTCGTGGATCCATCTTAATCTCTTCCATCCTCAAGATGCCACTTCCTAAAAAAAGACCCCTTGCTGCAAAAAGAAACACGAGCAAAGTACCCTCTCTTAGAAGAAAACACAAAATAATGTCTGAAAACTACAAAAAGATCTGTGTAGATAACTCGCTCTACCCTCTACAATTGGCTCGTAGGAGACTGAGCCGGTCTCTACACTCTCAGTGGAGTCGATTTTCTGAGAAGCTAGCTAATCTTGCAGGCCCTGCAAAATGGATTAGCTAATACAAGAAGAAAAAAATCAAAGACTCAACTAACTCAAGAAAAAAAACGAGAAAAAGACTCAAGTAAAACTGATAAAAACTGAGAAAAGAAAAACCAAGGAAATAAAGAAAATTCAAAGAAAGAAAAATCACACAAAAACCACAAAGAAAATAGAAGAAAATAAAGGAGAAAAATCAATAAAAATCAAAGGAAAAAGAAACACTCGAAAACTGTGAAAAAATGAAGAAAACATGAAGAAGAAGAAGAAAATAGAGAACAAGGAAAAATATCACGAAAAAATAAAACTCGAAAAAATCTCTAGCGTGGTTATGCCTCCTCGGCAACGACGTCATTTTGATAATCAGAATTTTGCGAGCGGTTAAAATGAGAAATAAAGATGTCGGTTGTAGAAAAACCACTCGGGACAAAACCCTAGTTGATCTAACAAAAATTCACTCCAATTAAGATGATCGGGGATTCACTATTTATTTATCCAAGTAATTGTGCTTGGCTCGAACACAAGGAGGCAGAAAGTCTCGATCAAAATCTCCAAGGAGAGAAAATACTTTTTTTGATATTTTTTATCTTTCTTATTTCGTGGGAAAACTCTTTTCGCATTTTTAATTTTTATATTTTATATTTTAATTTTTCAATTTTTATGCAATTTTAAAAGTGAATATTTTTCAAATAAAAGAGATCTACTATATAGTAGATGGAATAATATGTGATATATGTCCTACGATATAGTAGATAAAGATGCTCGAGAAACGGACTCTAGAAAGAAGAGAAAACAAACTCAAAGCGTATCAAAGATCGAGACTCAATATCCAAAATAAAATGCACTGAAAATCATCAAGATATAAAAATAAAATGTAAAAATGCAACGATGATATAATATGATCTATAGTACACAATGTCCACAGAGTGTCTAAAATTTTATGTAAAAAATACAAGTAAAAATGAAGGAGTTCTTGCAATTAGGTCCCTGATCAGGGGCCTAATTGTAAAAAAATATCTAAAACTCTTACACTTAGTTCTTTAGTCAAGGACCTAAATGTAATAAAACTATCCGCTGGAGGCGGGAATTAATTTGTTGGAATTGAGGGGCTTATGATGAAACCGTTCCACTATTTCAGCTAACGGCCAGGATTAGATGTACTCTTGCAATTGTGATCGTCCACCCATCACGAGGCTGTACTCCATCTGTTCTTTGATGTTCTTCTCCAAATGGGAAGCGGTGGAGGCGATGAAGGTCGTCTAAACTCCTCCGTTGATGTTTGAGCAGAGGTGGGGCTGGAGCCGACCTCCTGCAGGGCTAGAAGGGGGTCGCCTACCCCCTTCAAGCTCTCCTGCAGTGGGGGATGATCTGATGAAAGACGACAACGGCTCTGAAGGTCGAGAAGAGGCACGACTGTTAGGATTTGGCTCCCTAAAAGTGTTATGCTGCTCGAGGATACACGAAGATGTTCAATCGAGGCAGATGATGCTCCAGCTGATGATTAAGAGCTCTAGTACTTGTCGGATACATACAAGGAAAGATCTATTGCTTGATTTCTCGAAGAAATCGGCCTATGATTATTATCTTGTAGCTCGAATGATGGGTTCCATAACAAGGGATATTTCATACGCGAAATTGGTTTTGATTCGAAATAGAATTGAAGTGGACTAGAATGTGAATCACAATAGGTGATTAAGATGGTCTAAGGGTGAGATTAACTACTGTAATCAGGCACGAATAGTGATGAAATCAAAGCAAAACCAAGTGGGCAAAGTGGTTACCTGGGAATGTAGGGTGTATGACCCAACTGGTGATGGCTCAACGGCTCGGTTCACCAGAGCAGGATGTCGTGCTAGGCGGTGATACAAGGTTGGACAAGCCTTGGAACCCTCTTCCTTCGTTCCTACTTTCACGTGGGGCGACCACCAAGCTCTATCACAGTTGGAGATGGCCGGAGCCCGGTTATGAATGTGGGGAGTCGGCCACTGGAAATGCAATTGGGGAGAAGTTGGTGGGCTCGAGCCAACTTTAGGCCATTAAATAAAGGCGATGAAAGGAGTTGGAGGGTGAATCAATGGTTGGCGAGGATTATGGTAGTTAGGTATCTAGGATTAAGGGTTCAAATCAAGTGGAGGATGAACGACGAAGGTGGGATAAAGGAGTAAAGAAGGCCGCTCCAACAGATCTGCAACAAACACTTCTCGGAGAAGTTGAACCATGTGTTGACACATGTCAACACCTGGTAGGCTGAAATAATGAATAACTAATAAAATAATTAATAAATAGTTAATGACTTTATTTAAATTATGTATAAGAATGTAATAGCTAATTATATTAATTTAATTTATAATTTATTTTTATAAATAATAAATATCTAACGAAATATAAATATAATATTTGTAAATATGTATATAGTATGCTTAATAAATAACTATTGTATTTTTAACTCAATAATCTTAAAAACACATTATTTTTATATTTTATTAATTATTAAGATAATAAATAAAGTATGTGTGATTTTTTGAATTTTAAAAAATATTTTAGATATGTAAATAAATATAGCTAAAGTTACACGGTTCAAATTCATCTATAAATTAGGGTTTTTGATTATTTAAAATACTAACTAGTGTTTACAAATCTGAAATAATTTATATATAATATACAAGATCAAAAAATAATTAAAATTATAAAATTGTTAAAACTATAAATAGTATATTCTGAATAAAGTAAATAACCCAGAAACCCAGTTGTCATTAGGTCCCAAAACTGACTTTTTGCAAACGGATTCTGATTTTAGTGAAATCACCTTCATTAATTAGATAATTTTATTTTATGAATTTTAAAGATGAGTAGAGGAAATTAGAGTTCGTATGAAGAAGTTATGATGTTCGTAAGTTAAGACATTGACAATTTAAAAGTTGGATTTCTTCGCATATATACAGGCTGGTATTTTTTAGGATTTTTATATTTTATATACATTTTTATAAATAAATATGAAAAGAGTTTGTGAAAAATATATACAAATAAATTTATTAAAAATTAATAAAGTTTTGGTAATTATTGGATAAATAATAAATAATGTATAGAGTGCATAATTACTTCTTTTTGGTGGTTTTTCTTCCTTATCTCCCCCCAATATATTTATTTGTCGATTAATCCATGCTGACTTGGTCTCCGAGTTTAGGTTATATAAATATATTCTTCAGCTATATTTATATTTCAATGATCATACTATACATATATACAAATTTACAGTTTGCCTTTTTTATTTTATTTTTATTTTCTTTTATTTATTTACATGTTTTTAATGCATAAAATGACATTTTTATTCATGAGTATACTTTTGATAAAAGATGAGATTTAATGCATATTTACATGTATTTATTAAGGTTTTTAAATAAAATGTAGAAAGAATGTTAATGAATCATGGATTCATCAAACGTGAATGGAGGTAGACGGTGCAGACTGTTCGTCTTGCCAACGGGATAAGAGATTGATGCCAAACTGCATATCTTTTATCTCATTCCTGTACGAACAAAGCTCCTCGAGAATCTGCCTTTGAAAATTTGTGGGTCCTGTCGAAGGTGGTTGATGTTGTAAAGAAGAAGGAGGATAACGTGAAGACTGACCATGATGGCCCTGAAACTGTTGCGGGGGTGATGCTGAAATGGGACATGCTGGCCCGATTAGTACATCAGCTGATGGGTGTACTGCTACTGCTACCTCGATTGCTGGGAGTGATAGGCTGCATGGCTATGCTGTGTAGGAAGAGGTGTAGGGGTGAAAGCCATGCTGTAGAAAGTAGAGGGACACTGATAGGATGGACAGTCCACCATACCTACATGTCGGGCAATATCTTGTGGATACCACACACCGTTCACATCCCACACCTGAGGAGGCTCCTCCAAGTCAGTCTCTACTGACGGTTGCTGCTACTGAGGCTGGGTAAAGGAGTGGTCCTCAAGACATGGCTGGGGTTTCCCTGGCATTGACTGCTCCTGTACATGATGTACATAGTAAATAGGAACAATCAATGCAGACACGACATGTATCTTCATCCTAGATGCCTTCTGAGCCAAGTCTTCCATCTGCTTCGGTAACTTGGACAAACTATTGTCAGCTTCATTCATCCTTCTGCCGATTCTCTCCACTACTGTCAGCTTATTTGCACTGATTCCCATGCTAGGAATCAAATCCCCAGATATATCAGCTACAGCTTTCTTTCCCCCGCTTGGTAAGAGTGTGGTGGAGGACTCTATGTATGCCTTGCTGGCAGTTTGTAAATGGCTTGTATCAACCATCTTCTCGAATACCTTCTAGACAGTATATGTACCATGTGATTCATAATTGCCTCCACAGGCAACGCTCACTAAACCCTGCACCTCAGGGTTAAGACCGCTATATAAAGATTGAACTAGGATGGTTGGATCTAATCCATGACAAGGATACTTTTGTAACAAGTTCTTGAATCTCTCCCATGTATCACAAAATGGCTCATTTGGCTTCTGAGAGAAACTCATGACGCGAGATTGCATCTGGTTAGTTCTACTCAAATGGTGGAACTTCTTTAGGAAAAGGTTCTTCAAATGAAGATAGGTAGTTACAACTACCCCCAGGTTCTTCATCCAATAATCTGCCTTATCTCCCAAAGCAAACGGTAGGGCTTTGAGCCTTATGTTGTCCTAACTAATCCTGGGATGCCTAAGGTTATCAAAAACCAACTCAAAGTCTCTAAGGAATGCATATGGCTCTTCATATGCATTCCCATGGAAATGAGGCAACAAACTCAAGAACTGCGGCTTTAGATCATACTCAATCTCAGGCTGGCTGGACTCAACCAATTTCATTCTCTATATATTGCACGGGCTTATATGCCACATCATCGACATGTCTACACCCACATTAAGGTGGCCTAGATATGCTCTAAATAAAGTATTATACTGCTCAGATTAGCCAAAACAATCTGCATCGGGTCTTCATGTTCCTCCTCTTCACCATTCTGTCTCTTTGGAGGCATCTTATAAAACTCTTCTAGATCTCCTTCAGAAAATAGAGGTCTCAGGTCAGAAGAGGAATAAGTGAAAGTGATCCTATACTCAAGAGGGCCATGAGTCCATGTAGATTCAAGAAGTGAAGCTCCATGGACCTTGGAAGACATGATATTTGGAGAATTCAACGAAAGGTTCGCAAAATCCAAACAAAATTCTCCTCAATTATCCATCTTTGAAACCAAAAGGATGTGAATATGAACATGATTTTATCAAGGAGATTTAGTGCTACGGTGCAATTGAATGTGCGGAATCAACTCAGACAATATAAATGCAATACAAAATCCTTTGAAAATTTCACTAATTCAACACATAAAGGTCATAACAGTTCGATCGAATTATCTTATCGATTTAAAGTTAGCGAGAACTCAATCTTTCCAAGCATTACACACATGGAGCTGCCTTATTCCCAGCGGTGCTCCTGTATGCTCTCAATCAATGAGGCGATCTTCTTGGGATGTCGAGTTCAATATCACACCCCAAAAGAGACATACAATCGTATGCAACCAAAACATATTTCTAAGGTTGGAGGAAACCACTTGCATCCCCCAAAATCCACGAGAATCGGAGCTGGAGACTTAGAGTGGAAGTCCGTGGATTTTGGCTCTAACCTTAGGGATCTGTCCTCATCCACTTTGTTTGGGGGTAAGTACTTGTGTCCAATGAGGGCTTTTCTCTTCCATAATACAAGATTGATTTTATTCCAAGTTAGATTTAATTGCCTTGTTTAACAGACCTATTTTTAATTAAGTTATCACTTAAGACTTAAAGTGAGCACATCTAATAATCAGTCCATGTTCCTTTTATTCCTTAAGTTATAAATCAAGATAGGAACGGGAAAAATATAAATCCAAGTGATAAAATAATGTTGAATGTCCGGATAGAAGACTTACAGTGATTCCCAACTCTCTACATGCAAGATTCTTGACAAAATTGAAAGAATTACACTAAATGAAATGCAAGGCAAAATCACGCATAAACAAGAGTTCTACTAGCAGGAAAGGAGTTCAATTTAATTTGGCTAAGTAGAATATATTAAGTGTGTATATTAACGCATCTATTAAGATAGTGAATCTTAAAAGATCAAGTGTGGCCTAGTTTACGATTTAACACAAAGAAAAAGGACCTAAATTTGTATATTTGAATCGAATGTGCATAAACCTAATCATGCCACTTAAGTCGAGAACCATTCTCTACACACCAAATAATGGCATTCGCTACACACGCGAGAACTCAACTGAGAACCGTTATAAATAGGGCACTTAAACTAAATATTACAATACAAAACTGAGTATTTAATCTAGCTAAAATCTCTTCTAAAGCAGTTGTTATTGTGGACTCTTCAACAAGAGCTCCAAGCTCTCCACTTATTGCCTTCACTCTTCATCTACTCTGTGGACCCTACCACAAAACAACTTAATGATTAGATATCTCAAGATATAAGTAGCTAGATAAATAGTTTAAACATAAACAGATACCAAACAAAATAATGAAAACAATCACAACAAATACCTTACCTAAATTGCACTAAAAATCACAATAATAAATATCTAAACCTAAATAATCAATTAATGTATCATGTCCCGACAACGATGCCATCTGATTAAACGCTTATCGGCTAAGTTAATTAAGCTTCATTGTAATATGACCAATTAGCAATCGATCAGAACCGAATCAAAAGATCTTAGTGAGGAGGACTCAACTTAATTTATCTTGGGCAAGTCCAGGGTCAAACACAAGGACTCGAGTAATCAATTGAATTTATCTAAGTATTAACTATATAATTAGGTGACTAAATAGTGAACCTAGATTAAGCAGAGTTTAAACAAAATGCAATGCATGATTCTTCAAAGATTTTTAAGAAAATATATTAAGGTGAAACAATCATGACAATTCAACACAAAGTATGAAGCACAAATGCACAAATAAGCTCCTGATGAAATTGATTGTTATACTTGAACAATTAATGACATATTAATTCAATGTTTGGTTCAAAAAATAGCGAATTAAATCAAGTCTCTATTTAAACACCTAAAATAATCTAAATTCTAATAACACCCTAGTTAATTGTATAATCAGGAAATGAGTATCAATAAATTCATTAATCTTCCTATTATGATTCAAAAGTTTCAAAACTAACCAGTGTGTGGAGTAGAGCAACAATCACTAAGAGGTTCAATTTTTAAAGTCAAAATTAAGGCAAAAAAGAGACATTTTTTACTCTCTAAAATTTACTGCATGAGAAATATATCAAATCAGAAATTTAATAGCACCACATTAAAAAATAAAAAAATATCTTTAAAGCGATACCAATTTCATTGAATTTGGATCTATGATTCATAAGATATTAGATTAACAACACAGGGGGTACAAATGAAAAGAAACTACAATAAAAACTTCACTTTTATTACAAACATGCCCTTAAAGGACTAGTATGTAATTAAATTTAGCCGTTAGGTTTCCAATGCAAAATATACAACGCACAAGGGCTTATATGTAATTTCTAAGATCTGACAGGGTATCTTTGCAAAAGCCCCCACACGCACGTGCTTTGGGCATGTGACACAAGGTCTTATTTGTAAGTTTTATTAGCAGACCCCTTGTTTTAATTTTTTATTTTCACTTTTTTGAGTAATTTTCAGAATAATATTCGCTTGACGATTTTTTTGGATTTTCACTAAGTCCCAAGTTAGCCAAAACTAGGGGAGATATCGAGAAAGCAATGCAAGGTGACACTAGGATGGAAATCTCATCCTTATATCAAAATGATGTATGCTCAAACAGACAACTTATATGCTTTTCAACTCTCTCCATGCAAGATGCAAGATGAAAATTTAAATTACACTACATGTGGTATGCAAGCCAATGAAAATACCCTAAGCAAGAATTGTTATTAGCATGAAGCACAAATTTAATTCGAGTAAGGTCCAAGCGTAGAGACTATATTTACATGCATATATTAGGGCTTTGTACCTAAGTTACTCAATCAAGCAATCTTAAAGACTAAGGGCTCATTCACATAAACAAATAAAAAGAAGGCGGAAAATACAAATCACGAGAATCACATAAAAATAAGTGGAAAATAGGGAGAATAAAAATGGGAATGCGAAGAAAACTGCTAAAAATTGAGCAAGCCTCCAGGTGAACATGCATTTGGTTTAATAGGCTTGCTAATGTTCAAGTGTCCAAATCTATCCCTGTATTATTAAAAATTATAATACAAAAATAAAAATCTCTCTCTCAAGAAATAAAATAAAAAACTATGCTAAGCTGCTCTACTCAAGTCCTCAAGCTGACTTTGATGCTCTCTCCTACCAGCTCGTGAAGAGGGAATCGATCTCCACGCAACTCGGATGCACCAGCTCTCCTAAGAAAGCTGCCCTCGCTTAGCGAGCCCTAGCAACGAATTCAAAAGAAGAATTGATTAGCACATATAAACAATTATTTAAAGAGAAATAAAGCAGATAAATAGAAAATAAATAAACAATGTATACTCTATCCGATACGTTGCTCCATGGCAATGGTGCCATTTATCAGTCGATTTGAACAGGGTGCCTGATGTCCAGTCTTGGAGGAGCATGCGATGTCAGACAAGTCGGATCCGAAAATCATTGTATCGACCTTCTCTCGACTCTTGGCACGTGATCAATCAACTAAGTCAACAATTCGACCGATGATATATGATTAAACAATGAATAAAATACGGGGTGAAAATTATTATACCCTACAAAAAGATGTGTATCACACGTAAGCGTAAGGGTCGAACCACTGAGAGCAAACAATGGATAGGTATAATTCTTATTAATTAATAAATAACTGATAATACATATTTTTTGCTTTTTTTGTTTTTTATGGATTTTTATTATATTTAATTTTTATTTTGTAATTATCCTACAATTTTAATATTTTAAATTTTATTTTTTTTTTAAATTTTGCAAAATTTTAGTTTCTTATTTATTCTAATATATATTTATATATTGTAATAATGATAGTATGGATATTATAAATAATTTACGAGGTATATAATAGATATGTATAGGGAACGATACTTTTTTGAAAGTTTTAAATATATAATATATATTTATAAGTAATAATAATGATAATAAATAATTTATAATTATTATAAGGTATATATAATATATCTTTGGTTTTATAATTTAAATAAATAAATAAATATATACATTTAAACTTCAGAAAATAAAATATTCTTGTACTTTTGATATTTTTCTCTATTTTAAGGATTTTTATAGAAGTTTTACTAATTTTTATGTATTTTTAAAGTCTGAAAATGTACAAAATAGCGAGTGTAATAAACAGGATGATTAGTTTTGGGTTTTAAAAATAGATAATTAGTTGGAATTTCTCAAAATTATTTTTAATATGTAGTAAATAATATAAAGAAATATATAGAACATTAAACTATTTTTTGGATTTTTTAATTTTTTATTGATTTTATGGTCTTTTTAGGGTTTTGTATTTTTTAAAGATTTTTTTTATATTTTTTGTGATTTTTGGTCTAAAGGTACAATATATAGTAATACATGGATTCTATTTTTTAGACTTTTTAAAGTTAGTTTTATATATATTTAGATTTTTATAAGCAAACATGGAAAATAATGCTCCTTTCTTATTTTTAATAAATGGGTATATGCAATAAATGCTTAAATAAACATATGGGTGTGAATCATATGATTTGAGGCATCCATAGAAATTATCCCAATGGTTATAACATACATGAGTTTTTTTAATAAAAATATAATGCATCAAATAAAATATAAGCATGAAAGGGGTAGATTTGCAATAAAATAAAAGTCCAATGCTTCACATGCAATATTCCCTAAAATTAACACTTAATTTATAATTTTTATTACTTAATACAAATAAAGAAAGTCGGAAGGGCCTTTGTGCAAATAGCCCAGGCATCTCACGTGGGGGAGCACGTGATGTAATTTGATAAAGGACCTGATTGCAAATAAAAAGAAGTACGAGAGGTACTATGGAATTATTATAATGATATTAAACTTAAATTATTAATAACATCACTAAATGGTAAATACAGAAGCAACAAGGCTTCTGAGTAAGCTACCCAATAAAGGGCACTATTGAAGGGTGCACCGCGTGCCACATAGCTCACTTAACTCGATCGTATGCTCCTCCTTGGGCACCGTTTCGCTATTGATATAAGGTCCACGAAAGAATCTTGTAGGGGATGATGATCGGACGGCTCTGACGATGATTGGAAGAACGAGGAAGAACTCCTCCTTCTCGACCTTCGATTCAGATTTACTCAAGCTCTGGTGTCTATTCTTCTTCATTGATTAGCCCAAATCCTTCCCGAGCTCTGGCCGCACATGTAGGTAGCCTACAGTAGCTTCCAGGTCCCCTCGAATGGGACCTAGGGTCCTCAATGGTACAGGGCGACCTGGAGCAGAATATGAGGTTAGAAGGAGCTCCAGGTGGGTCCTTGATTCCTAGTACCTGCACCAAAATGTAGAGGGGCTCGAGGCAATCCTCTTCGACCCAAAGTGAAGTTGAAAAGCATGATGGAATAGAGGGACGATGAACTCGGACACCGGGCCGATGAGAGGAGCTCGGTGGCTCTTATCTTCACAAGATCAAAGGTGGGAATATGGGGCGAAAGATGGAGCATGCGATGAGGTATGAAGTGAAGATGGCGGCGAGTCAAAACAGGGTCAATTTCAGAATGATTTAAAGCTGGAGCCTAAAGTTCCAGCTTACAAAGATCTTAGAAATTAAAATAAGTTAACCACAACTTGTAGGAATTAAATATTGCACTAGACTGCTTAATTAGAATGCGAAAATAAAACCTAACTATCAACTCTACCTGAGTGTTCCAAGGAGCACATGGGTCTTCATCGAAGGAGCTCCGACAAGTCCCTAGATCACATTCCTCCACCTCTTATCCATGCTAAAAGGCCCGGA
Organism: Ottelia alismoides; assembly: GCA_037367405.1. Classification (NCBI taxonomy): domain Eukaryota; kingdom Viridiplantae; phylum Streptophyta; class Magnoliopsida; order Alismatales; family Hydrocharitaceae; genus Ottelia; species Ottelia alismoides. The sequence continues at coordinate 505,251 of JAZKJV010000681.1, forward strand.
GGCTCGAGCTATCACCACGAGCTTGGTACATGTGGTTCATAGTGGGGTTATGAGGGAAAAATAGGATCAAATTAAAAAAAGGGTGGCTTGAGTGTATTTATACACAAGGCGTGGGGCTAGGTTCAAGGGAGATGGCATGCGATGGAGATGAGGTTGGTGGGAGCTAGATGGGTAGCGAGATGGAGGGATGTCACGAGAAGATGTTCCGTGAAGGAAATGAAGTGTTTCGAGCAATGGGATTTCTCTAAAAAATTGGAGAAGGTTGGGCTCCTGTGAGTCTGACAAAAGAGGCATGGGTAAGTTGTACAGTTGAAAAGGTGGTCAACAAAGAAACATCCTTGATTGGCCCACATGCACCAATCAAGAAATAGGAGGGATTAAATCCCTCAATAAATCGACAATACATAATAAATGAGTTTATTAATAAAAGACAAAATATGAAAAGTGTTTATTATTTTATTTACTATTTTAGGGTATTGACACTATTTATTAGGTGATGATAATTACATGTATATTCATAGGTATAAATACATGTATTTGGTGTATTTTTTTTATTTTTTTATTTTATATTTTATTATTGTATAGACATATTTTATATATTTATAACATATTTAAATACTTATTTACATATTTAATTGTCTTTTCTGATTTTATTTATATACTTAAATAAATAGGGGTACATATAATATGTATATATATTGCATTTCAGTATTTATTTTAATGCATTTTAATTCTTTTATTTTATGTTTATATTTTTGACGTGTTTCATATAATATTTACAAGTATATAAAAATATAAGAAAGGTAAAAATATAAGTACTGAATTAATTGAATAAAATATGCAGGTTCACCGTTCAATAGAGACCCAAAAGCTAACTTTCGTATATTAACTTCGTTTTTAATGAAACCACCTTCATTAGATAGATAATTAAATTTTTAAACAACAAAAGTGAGTTTGGTCAATTTTGAGTCTGTATGGAGGAGATACAGATCTATAAAGTTTTATTTACAACCTTTTGATTTGTATGTCCCAGTCACAATGCATCTCATTTTTGTAGGTTTTTTTTTCATTTTTTGTATTTTTTCTTTGTATTTTTATGTACGCGTTTCATGTTGAGGGTTTTATTATTTGAGGTATGTAAAATGCAAAATAAAATAGGGTATAAAAGCTATTTATTGATGAATAAAATTAGATTTTTATGTGTATTTTCTGTACAATTGAGTGTCATATCTCCCCCTCCTTTATTCCTAGTTGACCAAGTCAATATTGACTTGGTCTCGGGATCTAGGGTCATTTAGTTTCTTTGACACTTCATTTCTTTTTTTTATTTCCTTTATTCTATTATTTGGAGTATAAATACATGCATTTATACAATATTTTTATGTCAATTTATGAGTACTGTATAAGTTAATGTTATATTCATACATTTAGCTAGGAATTTATGGCCAAAACGAAAGAATAAAGGTGATGAAATGGAGATTCAACAGTACTATGGATATAAATAGGTTGTAATAGCCCCTGCAGACCAAGTGAAGACCACCTTCACCTATCCATTTGGGATGTACACTTTCAAACGGATGCTGTTCGGATTGTGTAATGCCTGTGCTACATTTCAGAGGTGTAAATTGGCCTAATTTTCTGACATAGTGAGTAGTTTCCTCGAGGCGTTCATAGATTATTTTTTTATCTATGGAGATAACTTTGTTCAATGTTTGGCATATCTATACCAAGTACTTCAACGATGTTATGAAGTCAATTTGGTGCTCTCATGGGAGAATAATCACTTCATGGTGAATGAGGGATTGTGTTGGGTCACGTCATCTCCAAGCAAGGCATGGATGTTGACCCAACCAAGGTGTAAGTGATATAAAAACTTGAGCCACCTACTATATTGAAGCAAGTCAGGTCATTTCTGGGGCATGTCGATTTTTACCGAAGGTTCATCAAAGACTTTAGCAAGATTGCCCAACCGTTGATAAAGATTCTTGATAAGGACACTGATTTTATTGTTAATGATAGAGTGATCCATGCCTTCGATCAGTTGAAAGAAACGATCACCCATGTTCCTATCCTACAACCACCATATTTTTTCTTCCATTCGAGATCATAGCATATGCTTCTGATTATGCCAATTGGGTTGTGTTGAGACAGAGATGGGATGGATGGCCATTTGCGATTCATTATGCTAGCATAACAATGGATGAAGCTCAGAGAAACTACATTGTCAGTGAGAAAAAGCTACTAGCAGTACTATTTACGCTGGAAAAATTAATGTCACATTCGCTCAGTTCGAAGGTTATTGTCTACACTGACCATTCTGGCATACGATATTTATAGAGCAAGAAGGATGCTAAGTAATGTTTACTTCGCTGGATCCTTCTACTGTAGAAGTTTGATTTGGAAATATGAGACAAATCTGGAGTCAAGAATGTTGTGGTGCATCACCTTTCCAGAATTACCGAGTTAGATACTTATGAGCAGAACATCATTCCCATTACTGAGACTTTCCCAGATGAAGCGATTTTCCATTCACCTCGCTTCCATGGCACACTAATATTGTGAACTACCTTGTCTCCAAGGAAGTTCCACAATATTGGCCAAAGCTGAAAGTGGACAAGTTCATGTCCGAGATTCATTTTTACCAATGGAAGGATCTATACTTGTTTCGAGGGGGTGCAGATTGTATCTGACGAAGGTGCATTTCTGAGGAGGAGTATGCAAGTGACCTAAATTATGATCACATCTTAGAATATGGAGGACACCACTCTGGAAAGCATGCTGTAACAAAAATGATTCAATGCGGTCTTTGGTGACCGACTCTTTTTAAAGTTGCTTCTGAATATGTCAAAGGATGTACTGACTGCCAGAAGATGGATGGTACCATCAGTTTCTGAGATACCATGCCTCTCAGGTACATTCAGATATCAGATGTCTTTGATGCATTGGGTATCAATTTCATTGGCCCATCTCCGAACAGTAAGGGCGTTGAATACATCTTGTTTGATGTCGATTACGCTAGTCAATAGGTGTAGGATATCCCCGCTTGAGCAGTCGACAGTCGCACTTTCCATCGATTTCTAAAAGATAACATTATTGCATGGTTTGGAATTCTGAAGATCCTCATATCAGATGGAGGTAATCACTTTATAAATAAAGAGGTCAAGAAGCTGATGAAGGAGTACGACATCGAATATTGTGTCACATCGTCGAGTGTTCAAAATGGAGATCAAGATGATTTTACAAAAAACGTGTGCATCCTAATAGAAAGAACCGCTCACAATTGCTTGACTTGATTATGTGGGCTTATCGTACATCGTACAAGTCTTCTTTAGGCATGTCTTCCTACCGCCCAGTGTATGGCAAGCCATGCCATTTTCCCGTATAACTCATTCACAAATCATTATGGGCAATCAGTGTATGCAATCTAGACAGTGAAATCTTGCAAGAATAGAAAGATTGACCTAAATCGATTGTTGGAATTCTAAGACTTTGCATATGACAACAACCTTATGTATAAAGGGAAAGTCAATGGATGGAATGATAAACATATCAAAAGAAAGAATTTCGAGCCAAATCAGAAGGTGTGGTTGTTCATGCAAAGTTAAAACTATTTTCCAGGTAAATTGAAAAGTAAATGGTCAGGACTTTTCATTGTGAAAAATGTGTGTGACAACGGTAGTATCATGATATCAAGATTGTCAACTGATGCACAACATTTTATAGTCAACGGACATTTACTGAAGCCATACCTAGAGCATGATACTTTTCTGTCCATCATCGACTCCGTTAATGCGATATATCAAGAAGAGCTCCCCGCAACTGAAAGATTAGACACCTAAAAACCCCAAAAATATCTTTTCTGCTTTCTTTTTCCTTTTTTCATTTTCTTCCTCCAGTTACTCATTCATCCCTTTCGTCACTGTTATACTTAGGATATGCTTCATCCCAAGTATAGGAGGATGAGTGACTCTAATGTTCATTCTTTGATCCCTCACCTGTCTCCCAACTTATTGATAATTTTTTCTGCACTTAGGGCATCTTTACCTAAGTGTAGGGGGAGATAGGTCGAGTTGATAATTTCGTACATTCTAGTCCTCGATCGTCCCTGCTTTGTATTGTCTGCTATACTTAAAATTAGTTAATCATAAGTACATGGGGGCGATTGACTTCTCATTCTTTCAGTCATTGTAGTATATGATTTTCTATACTTAGCACGAGTTATGTCTTCTTTTCTGCTCTTTCATCACTATGAAGACATAGTTCGAGCAAAGTATAGGGGGCCATATATATATATATGTATACATTAGCCATAAATCGTATTTTTTATTTTTAATAAATATATCTAATACATTGGATATGTATACGACAAATCAACTATAAAGAAAACACTCATATAAAATCTGCATATAATTTGCATAATCAATACCATGTATAGAAAGAATAGCACTAATTCACTAACGGTTTTGCTTTTTCTAAAAACTCATAAAAATCTGAAAAATCCAAAAATACCTAAAAATTTGAAAAATATTTTCAAAACCCTATAAAAATCTACAACTTTTTGAAACCACATAAAAGTTCAAAATTGGAAATTGATTTAAAAAAATATTTTCTTGCATTGCATATGCATTTTTCTGAATGATTTTGACAAGTAAACAAGTCTAAATAAAATATGAAGATTAGAGCTTGGTCTAGACTTAATCCACTTAATTTCAGAGGAACATATTAAGGACTGGAATTGGGATCCTTCATGTCAACTTCCACTTAATTTTTTAGGTTCTACGAGACTAGTTCATGAATCTATTCAATGTGACTAACTAGAACCTTTCATATCATGCATGACTCTTGAGACAATGGCTTGAATTGAGACCTCGCACTCAGCACGTAGCTCAACCAAGATGGGTTGTTGAAAGATCTTGGAGTCTAAATTAGGACGATACTAGGTCGCTTCGTCAAGGATGACTCAGAAACCATTCTTCAGGACTGACGAAATCGGTACTTCAACCCACTTCCTCTGGTAGCATGGACATCTAACGACTAGAGAATGGATTGAAATAAATCTTCGGATGAGGAATGGTCTGCTAGCATAATTTTTATAAGACCCCAAAACATGGATAAGATAAAATATTCTATATTCGTCGGGACAAAACAAGAATGCAAAGCAATGCCAAACAAAGAAATACCCAAAAGAAGCCTATACCAAAAATTCCAAAAAAATCGAGCTTCAAGAAAATGACCGCCTCTTGGTGAAGACTTGGTTACGTTGGCAGAGCTTCACAAGGAAATGCGACTACACCGATCTGTTTCCAGTTCTTTTCCCATTCTTCTAACTTCTCCCTTATTCGTTGTGCACTAGCATGTACCTGAACTCGGAATGAAATATTCATCTCCCCAAGGATGAGTTACCAGAGGAGGAGATCTCTTGATAGTTCAGCTATTCATCTGGGAAGAGCAACACAATTCATACACATAGTATATGTCATTTCAAGGTCACAAGAGTATCCATCTGAAATGACGATTCTGATCAGGCTCTTGAGTTGAACTGGATAGAGGAGCATGGAACCTAAGGGTTGTTGAGTTACAATTCCTATCCTGAACATGGTTCCGAACACACTAACAATCCGAAGGTCTTAACTATTTCCAAACTTCGATTTTGTGAAGATAAGTTTAAAAGTCATAATCATTCAACCTTCTTTATTTTCCTTTTTTATTTTATCTTTTGCACCACTTATTCTTCTAATAAGTGTTCGCTAGGGACTAGCAAAGGTAAGTATAGGGGAGTGATGAATACACATTCATTCACCTTATTCCTATATTTTGTCCTTAAATTCCTAGATAAATACATGTAAATATATATATATATATAACTTGTACAAATTAACACATTGATTGTTGTCTGTAAATAGTACATAAACACCTATATTTAAATACAAAATAAATGAATAAATAAAAGAAAAGATAAATAAAGGAAGTATTACAAATACTGACTGACCCTTAACCCCGAGACTAAGTCAATATTGACTTGGTCGACATGGAATAAAGTAGGGGAGGATAAGGGTAAAGAAATGCAGCCAAACTAATACAGACACCTAGAAACCCTAAGGGCCCGGTACACTACATATAGTTGAAACTTACACTAAGTTATACACACATTTATATACTTCAAATAAATAATTAATTAACATGAAACTTGTACATAAAAATACATAGAAATATGCAAAAATAAATGCATATAAAAATAATGCAAAGTACAACTGTGACACATAGATGAAAAAGTCGTAAACAAAACTTCATAAATCCATATCTTCTCCATATGAACTCAAAAATGACCAAACTCACCTTTATTGTACTCTAAATTAAAGTATCTATATAATGAACATGATTTCATTGAAATTGGATTTAAGGTGTAGAAGTTGGCTTTTAAGGTTCCATTGTACTACATACTTATACATTTTATTCATTTAATTTATTCATTATATTTTTACTATTTTTTTAAATACTAGTAAATATCATTTTAAACATATCAAAACTACAAATATAAAATATAACTATCAAAAACACATTAAAATAAATAATAAAATGAGATACATAGGTATACTATACCTATAAGATACATACATTTAACTATTTAAGTATATAAATAAAATCAAAAAATGGAAATAAAAATATGTAAATATGTATTTAAATATATTATAAATAAATAAAATATGAACATATAATAGTAACAATATTTCAAATACGAAATAACAATAAAATACACAATACATAGGTATAAATACCTATAATTATGTTTGTAAACGTTAGCATATAATAAATAAGCTGATATAAATAAATAAAAATCATCTAAATATAGTACATAAAATAAGAAACAACTTTCTTGTTTTAAGTTTTATTTAATAAAATTATTTTCTATTTTATTTTCCTTTTCTTTCTATTTTTATTTATGTTTCGCCTTTCGCATCCGATGTGGACCAATCAGGAGGTGGCATTGGTTATCTTTGGTCAACTTCCCACCCCTCTTGCTCCGGTCTGTACTGTGCCCTTTCCTTATTTTTGATAATTTTCCTAGCTCGATCTAGCCTTCCTCTCTGTTCAATTCCTTCTTGTGATTTCTTCTCCTACCACTGATCTTTCACATTTATCAAGGATTGGCGTCGGTCAACCCTTGATTTAATCAAAAACCCTAGGAGAAGAAGGCCTCTCAGTCAACTTGTATAAAGTATCTCCTTTGCCTTGAAATCAATTCTTTCTACATGATTTTTCTCCTCAAAAATCATCATCGGAGCTTGCCTTAGTGATAGTGAGCAGAGCTCCCGATTTGCGGTGCGGAGGAGTGGAGGAAGTGATTCACCATCGTTGGAGACCCCTCTCCAAATGGTTCTCCTCCTGACTTCCCTAGGTCCGGTGAGCTTTATTTCTTCATTCTTTCAATTCCTCGGCGTAACATTAGCTTACTTTCATTTTATTTCTTCTGATTATGTCTACTTTAGCTTAAAATTAGAAATCGTAGTTCACCGGATCCCTAGGCTTCGACCTTTGTTCCGCATGTTATTGATCATTAACTGATCGTTTTCCCCTTCCCCCACATCTTCATCTCATTGCATTCTATTACCATGATCCATTATCCAACCTAGATCTTGCGCAGATCTGAGAATTGGGTCTCCATCCTCCGCCAGTCTCCAGAGACCTCTTCCCTTCCATTCCAGTCCTCGTTTTTGCTCATCTGTGGGTCAAGGAGCTTCAACCTCGAGCCTTGAAGCTTCTGGTGCAGGCTTGCATACGAAGGACCCCCATCAGGGGGTCGAATGATTTAGACCTACAGGCCCAAGCGCCCAGACCTTCTCCAACCCTCCAGACCTCCATCGATGAGGTCTGAAACATTTTGACCCATCTCCTAGCCGCGGAATTGATCCAGGAAGGTGAAGAGCATCTTAGCACCCCGGGAGAGCATCATGACTGTGCATGAGACTCGATCGAAGCCCAACACCCATCTGTTCTTGAGTTGTTCTTCATGATCAACTCAGAACCGTTGGATCAAGCCTTGAGCCCTAGGTGTATAGCAGACATCCGATCAGATGCCTAAAGACCGTCAGATTAGAGGGAGGGTATAATCTCCGCTCTCTATCATCGAAGTGGCATCCCACATTGAGGAGGAGCCACATGTTTAAATAGAATCATCTATGGTGTCCGCTGATGAACGCATAATTCACCTCTTTAATAGTTGATAATTATCGTAGTATAGGAGGCAAATTCGGTTCAGCAAAAACCACAATCTTTGAATGTTGTGGAAAATTTATACTTGACAAGTCTTTCAAGGTCGAACACAGGGTCACAAGCTACTTTATCTATTTATCAAAATTTGTTTGATGTGTGAATGTCTTCTCATTTTCAGGTCTTCATGCAGATGCACAATAAAATGCAAGCCGAATAATGCAAACAATGATGCATGTATTTTTAGTTGATTTTGAGATGCAATTTTAAGGTGACGCACGAACACAATGCAATATTAAATGCAAGATACAAGTATGCAAAATAATCTTTACAAATATGCCCTACAGGTTATGAGCATGGATTAAGATTTGAAATCAGAGTCAATTTGAGGATAAAAATTACGAGCGATCATCCATTTAATGGAAGAGACATATAGAGCAAAGACATTATTTAGCAATAAAATTCATCATGATTCAATTAGTATCAGATGAGAAAATTAAATGTCATGAGGTAGATGACAAAACAAGGAACAAAACGACACAAAAATCATGTGATTTAGACCTACGATGCTCAAGTTAAGAAGTAAATAGTGCAAGGGCATAAATATAATAAAAATGAAAGGAAATAAAGGATAAATAATTACAAATAGGTCCCTGGAGGGGCCTATTTGCAATTTGCAAAAATCGACGGGGTCCTCTATAAATTTCCCAATGCATGCATGGGTATATAGGTAATTCTTGAAATCTGTGACGACCTCCATGTAAAATACCCAGACGCGTATGCGAGGCACGTGCATGTGGACCAAAATGCAAATTTTAAAACTTTTAGGGTCTTTTCTACAATTTTCCCGATTCCTACGCGCGATGCACGTGAGGGGGCCAAGCTCGGGGTGCGTCGCATCTTCGGGCCATGTGGCAGCGAACGATGGCTCGGGGATTGGCTTGGGATACCCGAGCCTAGATGTTCAGCGTCAGGCTCAGGCGACCTACGTGGCATCATCATGACCGTCCAATCCAGTTGAACGAACAGTGACTGCTTTTCATGCTCCATCACGGGTCGCCAGAGAAGGTTGCGCTCCGACGACCTCCATGGATCTCCACCATCAACCACGACTTCTGGTAAGGATCTTCAGAGCTGCCTAGAAGCTTCATGAAGCTGCTGGGACGAAGGCGAATGCGCAGAAGCTCTAGGTGCGAGCTGTCGATGGATGTTCGTCGGAGGCGGAGCCAGCGAAGGGAGCTCTGCCCAAATTCCAGCTATTCAACTTAGGATCCTACAAAAGGAGTTAGTCCAGAATAGACGAAGCATGTGTGAGTGGGTGATGTGGAGTGGGGTCCCGTGGAGGTGATGGAGCGGGGGACTGGAGCTCTTTCTCCGACGATGTGAAGAAGGAGATGAGGCAGAGTGGAGTAGGCTGCGGAGAGAGGGAGAGGTTGCGTTGAAGGGTCTACGAGGATGAGAATGAAATACCGAAGGTCGGACAGAGGTCAGTGGTCGGTGATTGGTGTGGAGTGCGGTGAGAAAAAGGAAAGAAAATAAGTAAAAAGTACCTGGACAGAGCTAGGCGGTTGGTGGAGGAGATGGCTTGGGCTGAGGCTCCTTGGGAGCCTTCGGTCGTCATCCGACGAGGACAGCCAAGCCTCGGAGGTCAGTGGTGCACGAGGCGGTCGCTGCACGACCATGGCGGTCGTGGGTCGACACCAGGGAGTTGAACCCATTATTGTCGGTCATATCCGCCTCCTCCTATCATGAGGAGGGGAAGGCGACTAGGGGGAAAGTCCTTGAATGGTGGACGAGTTGGAAGTGCAGTGGAGGAGAGATTTTTATAGGTGGAGGTGGCGACCGTATGGTGGTTGCGGAGCGTTTTTGAACTAGGGTCTTGATGGTGAAAGAGTAATGGAGGAGGGATACTGGAGGTTACGCAATAATGGTGGATCTGGGGGCTACGTGGAGAAGCCGTTAGGGAGCGAGGAGGTTACCGGAGGAGGGCTTAAAAATGGAAGGGGGCGGCTTGGTTTCGAGTCATAACGCCTGGAGGGGGAGGCGTATAAGGAGGAAGATGATGAGTGGATGCTGGATCTTTCGATCCAACGACCAAGATGAATGCGTGGATGGAGGGCTAAGATCTGATCAGATCTGATCTTGCGGCGAGGAATGAGGCGTGGTTGGATGGTTAGGAAGAGACATGAGGTTTTATCCTACGGCAGGGGGTGATCTGGTGACATGGAGAACGGAGAGGCGTGGGATGAGAAGGGATCGGGTGGTTGATAAATAGATAATGATGGAGGGTCGCACGGTCTCACACGGCGAGACTGTGGTCGATGAATTGACCACTCAACCTTTCCCAGTTAGTCAGCAATTAACCCACAGTATACATAATTCAATTAATGACAAAAATGTGGAATTAGGATTTATTTTCTCTACCATAAAATGCATAGCAAGCAAGCATGTAGAGGTCGAACCACAAAGAGCAATACAGGCAGCATATGGTTATTTATGCACAACCCAATCACTTATTTATATAGATCTTTTTGTGGGGTTTTAATTCTATATTTTTTAATTATTTTTTTATATTTTGTATTTTGATTTTCTATTTTTTATTTTTCTTTTTATATTTTATATTTTTGTACATTTTCTTTTCTTTTAATATATAATAAGCTATATATAGGTTATATATACAACGTAAGCTAGGGTTAATATAAAAATAAACAAAAATATTCAAAAATAAGAAAATAAAATACTTTTTGGTTTTTAATAATTTTTTACTATTTTTGTGATTTTTTAGAGTTTTTGCTAATTTTTATGTATTTTTAAACTCAAAATATCCTAAATAAGGGATTAATAAAATAAGTTGGAATTAAATTGCATGTTAAAAATAATAAATAGGTCTCAAAATTACCCAAATCAATTTTGATATATAAATATTTATATAAAAAAATTATAGAGCATATTTGATTTTTTAAAGGATTATTTTAGATTTTTGCGAGAGATTTTAGGGTTTTTTTTTCTATTTTTAGGTTTTTTTAAATTTTTAGTGATTTTTGGTCTGAAATTAAAATAAGACAAAGCATACTATATATATTGGAATTTTTAGACGTGTTTTTTTTTATTTTTTGGCATTTTATAAGTTAAACAGGAACATATGTGCTCTATTTGGTTTTTAATAAATGGATTAAATGCAAAAAGTATCAATTAAAAATATGGGCGTGAAAGTACATGGCATGAAGCATCTAAGCCTATTTTTATGGATTTTTAGGAGCATGCTAAGCATTTTAAATAAATAGATATAACCCACAAACTTCAAAGTCCTAGCAGGGGCATTTTTGTAAATAAAATAATTGTCAAGGGGCTTGGTGCAAAGTGACAAAAATATACAACGGGGCTAAAATCTTATTGAACTATTTTATAAATACAAAAGCACCAAGGTTATACATGCAAAATGCCCATCTTGTGGGACTACACGTGCTTGAGCCTAGGAAGGACCAAAATGTAAATATCAGAAAGTTCAGGGGCCTTCCAATAGTTTTCACAAAAATATACAACATTCATTTCAATTTATTGGACTAAATATAAATACAAAAAACTCGCAGGGGTATCCCTGCAATTTTCCTAGCTCACGTGGGACGACACGTGAGCTGAGCTGGACTGGACCGAATTGTAAATACATAAAGTTCGGGGCCCTTATTGCAAAATGTCCATTTATTTTTACACATGACTTTTTTCATTTACAGGGTTAAATAGTAAACTACAAAAATGCTGGGGTGAATATGAAATTTACCCCTTTATATCACGATCTGACGGCACTGGATTCTTACTTATCCACATGGCACGCATCCAACGATCGGTACCGCTTCGTTCTTGGACGGCCTTGATTACATCAGCGGAGCTGATCTGACGATGTTGGCTTGGCTTCATCCAACGGCTGAGGCTCCAACTGGGCCACCATTCTTTATCCGACGGTGGAGTGGTGAGGACGAAGAACGGGGAGGAAGGTTCGCTTGGGCGAACGTCCTCCGGTGGAATCTCGCTCCTCCGGCAGCCTTTGCTACTCCAAGGGGCTCAGATAGATCCACGGTGAAGTCCTCTACTGGCTGGAGGTCTCAGGATGGGAGGAGGATCACTAGAGCACCACCACAAGGTTGGGGAAGGTGAGGTGCTCCAGGGACCTCCGGCGAGGGTCGATTTCGCCTCCAGGTGCCTATTCGGTTCGTAGGACCTGCACAAATGAACTCACGGGTCGAGGGCAAAGTGCCTCGACCCGGTTAGCGTGGAGCGAGGCGGATATGGTGAAAGGTGGTGCTCTCCGGCGAACAGCGAAGCTCAAAGAACGGATCTCCAGATCCACTAGGGATCTGGGGGAACGGAGATGTGTGGCGTGATCAGAAGGGATGAAGAAATGAAATGGATGGAGAAGCAGAAAGCGGAAGTGGCACATGGAGGAGCTCGCCGGAGCTCAACTCCGATGAAGTACGTGGATAGCTAATGAGGCTACTCTAACTAAGTAGAGATTAAGCTAAGTACCGGAAATTGAAGCTAAGATGAAATGCAAGAAAAATAAAGGAGAAGAACGTAGCTCTTTATACTTGGGATGAACTAGGGAGCTGGGTCGTCGGAGCTCGGTGGTCGTGGGTGCACCCATGCTCCTGGAGCTTGGCTTGGCCTCGACGAAGCTCCCTCTGTCACAAGGAACTCATCTAGACACTAGACCATGACTCTTGGACCCGCAAAGGTGACCAAAATTGCAAGGAAACTCGGGGGGGGGGGGGGGTTATTTATAGAACATGAACTTCAACCTTTTGACTGGTTGCTAGGGGCGAATCAAGCGTATATACTAGGGATCCAAGAGATCAGCGAGTATGTACAATGATCGATAATCATTTCTTGTGAAGGGATCAAAGGTGATTGAGCGATCGATCATCCGTGAAAAAGGGAGGAAAATGGGGAAGTGACATTTCTGACGTCCAGACGCCCAGATGGGATAGTTGACAAGAGGTCAATAGTCCAAGCGACGGGATAGGTCCACGTCAGCACACAAAACGACAAAACAAGGGATTTTATTAAAGAATAATCAATTAAAAATATAAAAGATTTTATTAATTTTCAAGTATAAAATAAAAATTATTTATTATTTAATGTAGTATTTTATTATGATTTTTATTTATTTATTTTGACTTTATTAGTAGTTAATTTTAGTAGTGTATATATAGGTATATTTGCATATATTTTATCACTTTTATTTTTATTTTGTATATTTTATTTTATTATTTTATTCTTTTATTTAATATATTTATAGATTATTTTTTGAGTGTATATATATATATTTATTTTTATGATGTTATTTACTTACTTAAATAAATAAATATGTATATTTTATAGGTATATTTATAGGTACTTTACCTATGTCTTATATACATCTTTTTATTTTTATGTATTTTCTTGACTTTTATTTTTGTTTTGTATTTTTAATAGAATACTAATAATATATAAAAATATAAATGAAGGAAATAAAATAATAAAATCCACTTTTATTTATATACATATATAACATAGGTATTTTGTCTATGTAAGTATATAGATATTTTATTTTACATTTTCCTTTTGGTTTTATTTTGGTTTTAATATGTACATGTGCTAAAATAATAATTACAAAATTATAAAAATATGAAATTGCAAAAATAATGAAGGGTGAATAAAATGAATATTTTAATCGGTATAATATACAATAGGGGTCAAAAACCTAACTTTCACATAATAACACAAAAAAAAAAAATAAAACCACCACTATTAAATAGCTTGTGAAAAGCTTATATACAATTAGAGGTGATTTTGATATGTTTTGAGTTTTTATTTAAAAGATATGGGTCTGGGAAGTTGGGTTTTTGACTTTTTATTTTGTGTATAAAATGAACACTATATTTTATTTTTATACAAGCTCACTTTTGTATTTTTATTTAAATTATTATCTACAACTTTCATGTACAAAGTTTCTTTATTTAATGGATAAATAATAGAGAATAAAATAAGTATAAAAATACATAAATAATGAATAAAAGAACTCAGTTTTTATTCTGTTTTTGGCCCTTATTGTTCCTACTTTATTCCTTGTCGACCAATTCAATTCTTGACTTAGTCTCGGGGTTCAGAGTAATAAAATATTTTCAATATTTTATCCTTTTTTCTTTTCTTCTCTTTATTCTATAATTTTGGCATTAAAAACCTTATTTTATATACAAATAATACAATAAATAATGAATGCTATTATGTACAAATTAATTCTATTTACATGCACTAGCAAGGGTTCTTAAGGCCAAAATGATAGAATAAAGGTGACGAAATGGATATTCATCAGTGGTTGTGGTTTAGACGCGAAGGAGCGGTCCAGATGCAAAGAGGGCATTGATCAGATGGTGGTAAGAGTGATGATGACGTGGAGGGCGCTCAGTCCTTGGATTGGAGGAGGATCGGGTGGTCTAGGAGAGAGCGAGAGCGGGTAGTGAGGATCCGATCTGGGAGAAGATCAGACGGATGGGAGTGAAGCGGGAGCGAGTGGTGAGGATCCGATCTGGGAGAAGATCAGACGGCTGGGAGTGAAGCGGAGCAGGTGGACACGATGGAGGCGGGCGACGAGGATCAGACGACCTAGGAGGAGCTAGGTGTTAGGGAGAGGAGGCGGCCACGTGGGTGGCCCAGAGGGCACCACGTGGCCCACTAGAAAAATCAGAAAATACGAAAATAAAGAAAAATCAAAAGGAAATAATTATAGGAAAAATTAGAAAAAAGTCAAAATATGAAAGTTGT
The DNA here is from genome assembly GCA_037367405.1 of Ottelia alismoides. Taxonomy (NCBI): domain Eukaryota; kingdom Viridiplantae; phylum Streptophyta; class Magnoliopsida; order Alismatales; family Hydrocharitaceae; genus Ottelia; species Ottelia alismoides. Next base: position 520,257 of record JAZKJV010000681.1, read on the forward strand.
AGATCTCGATGATATCTATAAGTTTCATGTTGGACAAAAAAAGCCAAAAGAGGTCATTTGTACAAAAAGTATTTTGGGGAGTATTTTTAAAGAGATAAAAATACATCCTTTTTTGTTTTGATATTTTTTGTGTTTTTTATTTTTTAAGGGTTAGGAAATTACAATTAACTTAACCTAATTTTTATGAGTTTTTAATAAGAAAATAATTACAAAGTAAATAATAGTAATTATAAATAATAATTATAGGTTAATTATACACAATATAATACAAAGTAATAATTAGGAATTATTAGTGATTTTTATTAGATTATTGAATTTAGGGGATTAAGAATTGATTTTTAACATGATGAATACGAGATTCATCATACCCCTATACTTAAACTATGCTCCCCTCGAGCATCTAAAGAATGAAGGAGTCAGATTAATTATTGATAGTGCATGTAAAAATTTCAAGGCTCAATTTTTCGAAGACCCTCAATTTAAGTGATCCTAAATTTCTGGGCTAAATCATGCTCTAGTCAAAAGGAATCCATCTTCTCTAATTATCAGACTCTCTTTTTGTACATAAAATATAAGGATATGAAATTTAGTGTACTGCATTTATGAGAGTCGAGTCGAGGCATCATTCGAAGTTCCAGTCTAGGAGACTCTCCTCTAGACCTCATCCTAAACACTACGAATAAGTTTATTCTTGCTTCAGTCAATGATGAATCTGTGATTCATCACTTCAAAAGTCAAAAATAGAGCCTTGTTCCCGAGAAAATAGAGGCATATTTCCCCTTATATTGCATAAATAGCATTCATGCATGTATTCATAACTCATGTAGTTTAGCAGCTCATTTGCATTTAAATAAGAAGCCAAAAATCCCTTGTAAAATACCTATTCACCAAAATAACCTCTTCTCTATAATATATACTCCTTAGCTAATAACATAGGGAAGAATGCCAAAAATCACCCTTGTAAAATAGACAATGTAGCCTGAGAACCCTTGTACACTAAAATACACATAAAGCCCTCATACAAACTCCGAATTAGGTCTACTTACTCTTAGAATACTACATACTAAAAGACCTTCAAAATGAGACTAATTTCATTGAATTTGGAGCTCGTATGAGAAACTTGGGTTTTTGGGCCACTTTGTATACTACATATGTATATTTATGTATCCTTGTATTCATGTATCATATTTGACCTCATCTCCGTCTTTGGTCAACATGAAACTTGTAGATCTCATCGAGATCTACAACTTTCATGTTTTGAGTTATTCCAAATTCGGCTCCCTCTTCTCTCTACACGTGCATCTCATTCCAGCCACTCACAGCAGGCCACGTGGCGCCCTCTGGTTGCGCCACGCGGCCCGCCTCCCATCGCCTCATCCGCCTGCGCCCTCAGCCGTTGGATCTCGCTTCAGATCCAACGGCCCAGCCTTTTCCACGCGCGTTTAAATCCATGGCCGTCAGATCTTCTCTTGCCTTGATCTGCACCGCACATTAGCGCCTTCACCAGGGCCATCCACGTGGCAGCATCTACGCCGCTTGATCGCATCCCCGATCCTCTGATCTCAGCCGTCTCATTTCCCAGCGAGCCTCGTCCGTTCGATCATCTCTATCTTCTCATCCAGGCCGCCCGCTCGCGCTTCGCTCCCATCTCGCCACGTGGCTCCACCACAGCCCATCATCTCCGCGCCCCAGATCTAATCCTACCCGACCAGCTCCCCCTTGATCCCCACCGTTGGATCACACGATCCAACGGTGGAGACCTCGTCTCCTACCTCCAGGTTCCCCTCTCCCCCACGTCCCTTGCCTTGCGGGAGGGGCGCCCCCTTCCTATTCTTGGACGCACGTCAGCCACCCTCTTCCACCGCTGACACCCCCACGACGTCACCCACTCATCCCTCTCCCTCGCCAGCTCCCTCACGCTCCACCATCTCCACCATAGTCGCCCCACGTCGACCACTAACCTCGCTACTCCACCAGCCAACCCACCACCTTCACCTTATAAATACGTCGCCACCGGCAACGTTCAGCCCCATCCGCCACTCCAGAGAGGTTCCTCGAGCTCCGATCGATCCATTGGTGACAGCAATTGGGTGTGTTGTCGAGCGAAGACAAGGTTCTTCTCCGGCGAGATCCACGGCAAGTTCCGCCGTGTCGCAGCCTCCCTCCGCGAAGCTGCACGAGCTCGGGACCCTACCGATCCCTCGAGCGAAGATCTGGAGCTCAAATTGGAGCTCCATTCCCCAGGTAACCCCCTCCATCATCTTCTGATCTTCTCTCTAATTTTCCCTTTGATTTCTCCTAATTTATTCGTCGTCCACCGTCACTTTCTCGATCCACCTTCATCCCTCCGAGCTCCACGACGGAGCTCCGGTCCTCGCGCAGTCATTATCTCCGCCCATCACCGTAGACCACCTTCGCTCGACGCCAGCTCCGCCACCTGGGCGGAGCCCGATCACCGGATCCATTTCACTCCACCTTAGGCCTCGCATTCCACCTTGCACGAATCCACAAGTTTGCGTACGCTTCGGCTATACCCCTAACCCCTTGCAGGTCCTCGCTTCTTCACTGGTCGGAGTTTCGCCGGAGCTCCCTCCGAGCTTCTTCGCCATCAAGCTTCAGCGCATCTCCACCGCTCCTGAGCCCACCGGAGGCTTCCGACGTACGCTCATCATCTTCCTACCTACTCTAGAGCATACGAGAAGCTTCATCGACGCCTAGCGACCGAGGCGGAGCAGAGCCCTCTACGCCGGAGCCCCGCCTTCGCCTCCGCAGGTGGCGGAGGACCTTTGGAGACGACGTACAACCACCGTTCGATCATCTTGATCGAACGGTCCGAAGCACGCCACGATAATCACTACCGGAGCAACCAAAGACCGCAGAATCTCCTTTGATCCCACGATCCGAAGAACGCCACGTTGACTCTTTCAACCCCGATTGACCGCCGTTAGATCTCTCCAGATCTGGCGGCTTCTGAGCCCGCCACGCGTCTTCATCGCCAACCTTTGGATTGACCTTGATCCAAAGGCCCTCAGGCCGCCACGTCGACGAGTCTTAGCCTCGGCCTCCAAGCCTAGGCTCGGGCGACCCGAGGCTCCCCCGAACCTAACTCCGGACCTCCAGAACGCCCGGGCCTCACTCCAAGCCGCCGCCGCCTTCCGAACCTAGACCGCCCACGTGAGGAGCACGTGCGGCCTAGGTAAATTGCACTGAGGCCCCTGGAGCTTTTCAAAATTGCAAAGAGGTCCCTGTGAAGCAGACCCACGTGAGGAGCACGTGCACCGTGGAGAATTTGCATAAGAGTCCCCCACATTATTGGTAATTGCATTTTAGTCCCTGTCTGCATGTTTGTTTATTAAAATTTTAATTTCCTGTATTGCATTTACACCCCTGTGTTTGCACGCATCCCTAGAGTGCATTTTTCATCATTTTGGAATTCTAAAAATTGCATTTTGTTGGAAATTTTGTCCTCTGTCTATTGGTACACGTGTCTTATTTTTTGTAAGCTCCTTTGAATTATTAATGAATTAATTGGTGAATTGTTGACATATTTTACCCAGTGACACCTTTTGATTTTTAGTTAATTCTCTGTGCCTTCAAAAATTATAAAAAATTCACAGTAGCTTAAGGACATCATTTTTAACATACCATAAAAATTTCATAGCATTTGCACACATATCGAGGCCTAAATAAATTGTTAAGTGATTTTCTTAGATTAATTTTAATTAATTCATTTCACAGTGAAATTAAGTTCTGTTAATTTTCTTAGGTCCCTTATCATTAGAGCCACCTAGGATAATTTTAGTTCTTGGAAAAATTGTGGTTTGATATTTATTACAAAATAAATACTGAAAATCACTCTGTCTGTTCATTTAATTCATAGTAAATTTATTTAGTGTCGAAAAATTCCAAAAAAATTAGTGTAGGTCATTTTCTTCATAATTAACCATCTGGCCAATTTTCATGATTTTTGGACTTCATTTGATACCATAATTAAATTGAACATTAAATTGGCCTGCATTGTCTGCATAAGTCTGCATAAATATTAAAAAGACCAAAAAAAATACTCCTCGAAAATCAACACTTGAATAACTGCTCAAATTTATCTAAGGAGACAGATGCCTCCCTGAGATCGACCTTGGACTTCCACCAAGTAAAAAAATTGCCGCTTAGAATTAACTTCACATTAATCGATAAGTGGTTTTTGATTAACCCCTCGTATCCGACTGCAACGAACAATTAAAAGTAATTTGGACATTAATTTGACCGAATTAACATAGGGTGCGGGAGCGATATCAAAATGGCGCCGTTGCCGGGGAGGCACGGCTTAGGTTAAATTGTAGCACATTTTTGAGTGTTTAATTTTCACTCCCCGGGTAGTCTGACCCCCGGTTTTTCTTGTAATTATTTTCTCTCATTTATTTTTGCATTATTTTATTTTTTTGTGTAACTCTCTGACCTCTATTTATTTTTGTGCGAGGACCGCGAGGAGTCGGCGACGCTTCGAGGACTTAGCATTTAAATTTTTGAGTGATAGAGAGGCATTGTATATTTCTTAATTCATTTTATTTCTTTTTCTTTTGCATCATTTCCAGCGGTTCCCGTTTGGGATCTCGCGTGTGTAAGTATAGTGGAACTGTGTCCCGTGTGCTGTGTGGATGATTGTAACTTAGCTTGCACTAGCGGCTCCTCGAGCCACTCTAGGACTTGTTTGTGCCCGTAATCAATAGGACCACACAATACACTTAAAAGACGCACCTAGACCGCAGTACTTAGTCAAAATTAAACTGTTCTTCACGCTAATAGAACTGCATGTATAGGAGCGGCTTTTCATCGCTTGCATTTGCATGTAGAGTAAAGTTTTCAATTCTGTTTTGCATCCTGCATCAAAAAGCGAAGGGATCACTGTAAGTATTCTCTACTCAGCATACGCATCATCGATTTCAACTTGCATCGGCTTTTCTCGATTTCCCCCTCTGATTTTCTCACTTAAATTAAACAGGAAATTGGGACTGTCCGATAGGCGTGCTTTGTGGTGGACTAATTAAAGTGATAACTTAACTTTAAAATCGCACTGCTAACAGTATTGACCAAAAAAAGAATAAAACTGAAAATTGTTTGCGGGAGATTAATCCCCGACCTCGTTTTCAGGCTGAGTGAGGGTACCTAAGTGTGTGTGAACACCCTAAGGTAGAGCCCAAATCCCCGTCTTCCATATCACGTTCTAATTGATCCTAGCAAATATCACGAGCCGAATAATCTAAGGTTCTTTGACTAGTACCAAGTAGCCTCCGCCTGTCTCAGGTAGATAGGGGCGAAATTGCGGTACTTTGCGACAAGCTGCCAGTAACCCCCCGGGGTGAAGTTCCGGCCTTGTCAGCCTCCGCCTGCTTGCAGGTAGATAGGGGCGTGGTCACTGAATCCATCGGCTTGGGATAGGAGCGAAGAAAGGAAGGAGCTGCGTTATCTTAGACGACAGGATAAACAGGGAAGACGCATCCGACTCTGAGCCGACTTCCCTCTAGGCCACGTAATCCTTGCTATTTTTGCTTGAATATCACACTTAAAAACTACAAGATAAATTGGACTCAACTTTGAGTCCTTCACTGTGTCGAGTGTGAACCCATGGTCTTGGATTGATCTTGTTGCTTGCTTCAGGTAGGAGTAAAATCCTATCTTCTTTTCGCTTCATCAAGATGAGTGATTGGGGAGATCTCGACGCGCTATTCACTGATCTCTCTATGAGTCCCCCAAGTAACTCGTCTTTCGCGGTCCGAGCGCACCTTGGACCACCCAGGACTCATGACCCTCTTGAGTCCTGGTTCCCTCATGCTCAGGGTGGTTACTCTCAAACCAACCCTTTTATCTCCCCCGAGATCACCGAGGAAGACCATTGCCTCGGTAATCCATTCCTTGATTCACCCTCTAACACCGATCTTATTTTCCATTCCCCAGAACTAGAGGGAGAAATGCCGCCAAGGATGCCGCCAGATGAGGACCAGATGCGACAAATTCTTAGACGCCTCGCCGAAGCCGAACAGAAAAATGCAGATCTCACGGCGCGGATGGGACAGATCATAGTAGCTGAAGGGATCGACCGACCAATGGTCGATACCTATAACCCGGCGGAGAACGAGATCCAAAACTGGTTAGCACCTGCAGTTCCCGACCAGGCATTCGAGCTGAAGCCCCACTTCCTTAGCATGCTGCCGAAGTTTAACGGAAACCTCAGTGAAGAACCATACACCTTCCTCCGTGACTTCGAACTAGTGTGCAACAATCTTAGCCATCCCAATGTTGGCCAAGATTATATCCGGCTGAAGGCCACCCCGTTTGCCTTAGGAGATAAGGCTGCACATTGGTTGAAAAACTTAGGGGTGGTGTGTACTACCTGGATGCAGTTCAAGGATATTTTCTTGAAGAAGTTCTACCCTCTCAGTAGAACCAATCAGATGAGAACGAAGATAGCCAGCTTTGCCCAAGGACCCAGCGAACCTTTCCATGAAGCTTGGGACAGGTTCAATGACTTAGTGCAGAAATGCCCATGCTACGGCATTTCGAAGGCGATCTTGGTCCAGACCTTGTTCTGCGGTCTAACCCTGGAGATGCAGGGGTTAGTCAGCACCGCCTGTGGAGGAAGCTATCTGAACAAGAACGAGCACGCTGTGTGGAAAATCCTAGAACAGATGGCAGAAACCGGCAGGTCACAGGCCACAAGGGCCTATCAGTTGTCTCCCTCGATCTTATCCAATGAGACAACTAGAAGGACTGTTGCAGATCTGACTGAGGACCTCATCCCCAGCATGGGGATGATAGCCGACAAACTTACCATGGTCGAGCAGATCCACAAGAGAGTCGCGGAGATGGAGTCTCTTTCGAGCCTTCCCAAGAAAGTGGAGGAACTCTCTGAAAAGGTAGCTAAGATCAAGCTACCCACCCCTTCTGCACCACCTGTACCTGTGCACCGAGTCCATCTTGTACAGGAACAAGCATCGGGGTCTCAGAGCAGCTGGGATCAGACTTATACCCAGCAGAACCATCATGCACCCCCACCAGTGGAGACAGAATACGAGGAGCCTCCGCCTGTATATGAGATCAACGGGCTTTGGTATAGCCGTGACCCGCTAGTCTGGCAAATCGAGATGGGGAAGGATCAGGCACACCGCCCAACCCCAGTTTACCAAGAGACCAGGCCCGTCACAGTCCCGCGATACCAGTCCAGGCCAGAACAGGGGTACCAGCCGCAGCAGCGCACCTACCAGCAGGGGCCAGCACCGTCCCATCAGCAGCAGTATCGGCACGACCAGCAGGGCCAGTACAGGACCGCATCCACTCAGCAGCCAGCCCAGCCCACCGAATTGGAGTCTCTCACCTTGGCGATCCAGACCCTGTCTGATAGGGTCCAACAGATGCAGAATGACTACCTGGACATGAGAACCGACATCAATCGGGTCTCTCGTGCCCAGGACCAACAAATGGCGCCAAGGACTCCAATTCCCGCACAGGTTCAGGCCAACCCAAACAGCGTACACCAAGGCCAGAACCGACCCCGAGATCAGGTATGCTATTCAAATAATTATTTATCTGAACATGAGATCCTTTCGTACGATAATGTTAACAATATGTCCCTCAGGAGCGGAAGGACCGTGACCATACCTGATCGGGCACGGGCGCAAAAGGAAGGAACCTCCGAAACTCTACCTGAGGAGAAATCGGAGGAAGAAGAAGAGGAGCACCACCACCACCGCCAGCGGAAGAAGAGGACATCTGAGTCCTCGAAGCATCAGCCTCGCAGCCACCTAGAGTCAGACGACACCAATGAGCCCGCACCTCCATCTGAGGAGGATCGTCCAGAAGAAGTGGAAGAAGCGTCACCGGTCTCGCCTCAGCATTTTCTTTTTGGTCATAGTCCAAGTCCGAGTCTGTATCAGAGTCAGAGTCAGAGTCGTGTTAAAAACTCAGTTCCAGCAATTAATGAGAATATTTCAGTTCCAGAACCTGAGTTGGAGTCAATAATCCCTTTCCCCCGAGCTCTCAAGGGAGGAAAGAAGAAAATGAAGAAAATCCAAAAAGATGACCCTGAGATGGCTGAATTTTGCAATAAACACATCAAGGTCACAATCCCTTTTGACAAGTTCGTGGAAATGACCCCTGCATTCCAAAAATACCTTAAGGTGAGATGCACACCTACTAGGGTTAGCAGGAAGACTAAAAGCCGTGTTGAGAAACACGTTTTATCAGTAGCCACGACTTGTGCAATAAAGAACTCGTTTCCTTGGAAATGAAGAGACATGGGTGCACACTATGTAGTGAGTCACGTTGATGACATCGCGTTTGCACGCACTCTCCTAGACAATGGTTCCTCGATCAACTTGATGCCCACAGCCCTCTATGAGCGGCTTAATCTCGGACCTCTTAGGAAATCTAGAGCTATCTTGCAGTTTGCTGACAAATCTACTAAGAGGTCCCAAGGAGAGTTAAGGAACATTGTGATCACGATCGAGGGGCAAGAATACATGGTGGACTTCACTGTCCTGGATATGGAAACCCCTCGTAATTGGAGAGATTCCCAGATCATTTTAGGTAGGCCCTTCCTCAGAACAGCGGGAGCTTTATTCAATTATAAGAATGGGAAGATTCAGTTCCAAACTCCCGGCGGAGATGAGGAACTTGAGATGAAGCAGACGAGATGGCAGAGACCGGACTCCGAATCCAGCACCGAGTACTCTTCTACCGGAACAGACTGTGAGTATGTAGACGTAGTTGGGCCATGGAGACAGAACCCAGCCAGCATCGATGTATCCATCTCCTTTGAAGATGATCCAGTGCATGAGTCAGTCTACGAGATCCTCAGGAACGAGTACAGCTCTGAGCCTGCATCGCCCTACATCTTCGATGACGTAGAGGCCCAGTTGGGCCTGTCAGTCCTTACATCCTTAGGACAATCGGAAGATGAGGATGACGAGTCGGACGAGGCGTTTGCCGATTGTCTGGAAACTTTTGACGATCCGACTCCAGAGCCGCGCTTGGTGGCAGCTATTACAGAACATGATCCAGCCACTTCCAACACCAAACCAGATCAGATTGAGCCAGACTTTCTAGACGATCACACTATTCCTGAGCTCAAACCTTTACCCACAACCCTGAAATATGCCTTCCTTGCGGGCCAAGACAAGAAATTTCCGGTCATTATCAGTTCGCAATTGACCGAGGAGCAGGAATCTCGCTTGCTAGAGATCCTAGAGAAGAACCGCAAGGCAATAGGCTGGAGCATTTCCGATCTCCACGGGATAAATCCCGCTCTGTGTTCGCACCATATTTACTTGGAGAACGAAGCCAAACCCTCTCGTGAATTCCAACGTCGGTTGAATCCAAATTTACGAGAGGTCGTGAAAAAAGAGATAGAAAAATGGTGCGACGCGGGTTTCATTTACCCAATCTCCGACTCTAAGTGGGTGGCCCCAATCCATGTTGTCCCGAAAAAGTAGGGTATTCAGACGACCACCAACGAGGACGGAGAGGAGATCGTGACGAGAGTACCCACATCGTGGCGCGTCTGTGTGGATTACAGACGCTTGAATGCCGCGACGAAGAAGGATCATTTCCCCCTACCGTTCATTGATCAGATCCTAGAAAGATTAGCGGGGAAAGAATTCTTCTGCTTCCTTGATGGGTTCTCGGGCTACAATCAAGTAGCCATAGCTCCGGAGGACCAGGAAAAGACCACGTTTACATGCCCCTTTGGTACCTATGCTTTCAGGCGCATGCCTTTTGGGCTATGGAATGCTCCAGGTACTTTTCAAAGGTGCATGATTGCTGTATTTGCCGAAATGGTCGGCGAGTTCCTGGAAGTCTTCATGGATGACTTCTCGGTCCACGGCGACTCTTTTGATTCCTGTCTTAGGAATCTGGACCGAGTCCTCAAAAGATGTTGTGAGGTCAATCTGGTGCTCTCCTGGGAGAAAAGTCACTTCATGGTGACGGAGGGCATAGTGCTGGGGCATGTCATCTCCAAAAGAGGAATGGAGGTTGACCCTGCCAAGGTGGACGTGATCAGACGTCTCCAACCACCAACCAACGTAAGGCAGTTGCGGTCGTTCCTCGGGCATGTCGGATTTTATCGAAGATTTATCAAGGATTTTTCTAAGATTGCCCGACCGCTAACTGAGCTTTTAGGCAAAGACACGGAGTTTATTGTAGATCACAAATGTCTTGAGGCCTTTAAGCTGTTACAAGGAATGATCATGGACGCACCTATCTTACAAGCCCCAGATTGGTCTCTACCTTTTGAGATCATGACGGACGCCTCGGATTATGCCGTTGGGGCTGTATTGGGACAAAGAAGAGACGGCGTCCCGTTCGCAATTCACTACGCAAGCAAAGTGCTTGATTCTGCCCAGCGTAACTATACAGTTACAGAAAAGGAAATGCTTGCAGTAGTGTTTGCCTTGGACAAATTCAGATCTCACTTACTCAGATCCAAGGTAACTGTGTTCACGGACCACACGACACTACGATATTTGATGGAGAAGAAGGACGCGAAGGCGCGTCTTCTTCGTTGGATTTTACTTATCCAGGAGTTTGATTTGGACATCCGTGATAAGCCTGGAAAGAAGAACGTAGTGGCCGATCATCTTTCTCGTCTCGAAGATTTTAATACTTCCAAGGTTTCACCGATTCGAGACTCCTTCCCTGACGAGTCGATTTTTGTTATCGACTCACTCCCATGGTACACCAATATCGTGAACTATCTTGTCTCCAAGAAAGTTCCCGAGGATTGGCCCAAGAGCCAAATCGACCGACTAAAGTCGGACGCTAGACACTACCATTGGGAGGATCCGATCCTTTTCTTTGAAGGACCGGATTGTGTCTGGAAACGTTGTATTCCTCAGGAGGAATACCAGAGTGTCCTTTCTTTATGCCATAGCTTAGAGGCAGGAGGACATCACTCCGGGAAGAGGACCGCATGGAAGGTACTTCAATGTGGCTTCTACTGGCCGACTCTGTTTCGCGATGCCACCGCCTTCGCGAAGTCGTGCCCAGTTTGCCAGAGAATGGGTGGAACCGTTGGTTCCAAGGATGAGATGCCAATGCAGCCAGTCATCATTTGTGATGTCTTTGACGCCTGGAGCATCGATTTCATGGGCCCATTCCCTGTCAGCCACGGGTTCGAATACATCCTTCTTGCGGTAGACTATCTATCCAGATGGGTGGAGGCTATCCCGACCCGAGCCGCAGACAGCAGGACTGTCTGTAAATTCATCAGAGAAAACATAATCTCTAGGTTTGGGATCCCCAAGATGATGATATCAGATGGGGGTAGCCACTTTGTGAATCGGGAGGTGAAGAAACTCCTGAAGGACTACGGCATCGAACACTGTGTCGCGAGTCCTTACCACCCACAAACCAATGGTATGGCTGAGGTGTCGAATAGGGAGGTGAAAACCATATTGCAAAAGCTTGTCCGCCCGGACAGGAAGGATTGGTCTCAGATGTTGGATCAAGTCCTCTGGGCGTATAGGACGGCTTACAAGACACCGTTAGGCACCTCCCCATTCCGAATGGTATTCGGAAAGCCGTGCTATTTGCCCGCAGAGTTAGTGCACAAATCAGAATGGGCAATAAAGAAGGTCAGCTGGAACACACACCTGGGTCAGAAACAGAGAGACATGGATCTGGATGAGCTTGTGGAAGTCAGAAACCGAGCATACGACAACAGTTTGGTGTACAAGGACAAGGTGAAGCGTTGGCATGATAGATATATCAGACGAAAGACCTTTGTTCCTGGACAAAAGGTATGGTTGTTCAATGCTAGGCTGAAGATTTTCCAAGGCAAGTTAAAGTCTAAGTGGACGGGACCATTTGTCGTCCGTACGGTGCATGACAGTGGATGTGTCGAGATCTCGGATCTCGCAGATGACACACCGACATTCCTAGTAAATGGGCAGCTGTTGAAGCACTTCGTTGAATCCAATGAACAGTTAGTCCATGTGGAGGAGATTGTATTCGTGCGCAAGACATATACAGCAGATACATCTCAAGCCACGTATGAGACCTTGCAGCAATGAACTCCAGCCATCAGCAGCATCTTCAGAAGATTCAGACCGACTCATCTGTATATATCATTCTTCTTGTATATCCTATCCTCTACCCCCACGATTCTAGTAACCCATCCCCACATCATCGAACCATTATCTTGGACTATACTTAGGATGACCAGATCCTAAGTATAGGGGGGAGGGGTCACCCGAGTCGATTCACTGTACATTCTCCAGATCACATTGGTCCTCATACTCATTTCCTACCGATACTTAGGCTGACCTGAGCCTAAGTATAGGGGGGACCAATGCCCGCATTAATACTCACCCACATCTCATCTTTCCCTCGTCCGCCCCATTTCTGATCTTCTTCTACACTTAGGCTGCCAAAGCCTAAGTATAGGGGGGCGAGACGACTTCTATACTTTTTGCTCCTTTTGGCTCTCCTACGCTTAGCACGAGCTATGTCTTTTTCCTCGCTCTTCGTGCTCTGAGGACATAGCACACGCTAAGTATAGGGGGGCGTGTATATATTACATATATACTTTACCCATAGCTCGTACTTTCGCGTATTTTTGTATATATTTTACAATAATTACGGGTGGGTAAAAATCAAAAAAAAATTTGAAAAATATAAAAATAGGCTTCTTATTTACTCTTGCATATCATCTCTGCATAGAAAAATAATAAGAGTCTTGCATTTTCATAGCATGACATCTCATCTCATCTGCATATCTTTGCATATGCAAAGTGAAAAGCTAGTGGGTTCTGGACCAAGCTATGAGTAGATATTGAGGATGGACTTGATTTGACCTTAATCCACCTAATTTCAGAGGAACCTTATAGGAACTGGAGTTAAGATTTTTCAGGTCAAGTGACTTAATTCTTTGAGTCCGCATGTCTATGTTCACATGTCATCTTGATTAGTCTAAGTAGGATATCTCGTGCATACGCAGGATTCTTTTAGATAATGACCTAACTTGGACAAGCACTATGCACGTAGCTCTTCATTGATGAGGTGGTGAGGAGGTAGAATCCTTTAGCTTGGAGTAGCACACGGGTGGAAACATCCGTCCTCCTCTAGGGAGGGAAGTGCGTCTCAACCTAGTCTAGTGGTGTTGACATCTAAGGACAGGATGCTGTGGGTTGCAATAATGCTTCAAAAGAGGGATAGTCTACTGGCTCAAGAGGAAAAACTCCTGATGTACATGCTACTCTTTTCGAAAAAAAAATTTGCAAAACTCCAAAAAAATCAGACAGGTTCAAGAAAAAATAAAATCCCTGTCGGAGCCTGTATACTAGTAAAGAAATGCAGCTGGATGACTTGGCTACACTGGTCAGGCATCCCGGGATAGGTAGCTACACTGGCTACCGTCCATTCTCTTCTCTACCCCCTCCTCTTGAGTTGGTCGCACTTGAACTTAGAAGGGAATACCCCGCTCCTCGAGGAAAGAGTTACTGGACCAGGTTATTGAGTTACCTTGTTAGAGGAGGCTGGTTCCGAGCCATTTCTGATGTGGAGAGTTACAAATCACTTACACGGTACAAGTAAGAATCATAGTCATCAGAAATTTGCATTTGAGGATGTGTCCTGACCTGACTATTGAGGCGTCTTGAATAGAAGACTTGTGGAACTTGAAGTCTGTTAGGTCTTAAGTTCAGGTCCAAATAAGGTTCCGCCACACAATTAATCCAAAGGTCGAGTCAGGCTCCATTTTTCAACTTTTGTTCATGACCTTGGTTTGGAACCCAAAATCAGTTCACTCTTGCATTTCATTTAGTTGCTCGGGGACGAGCAAGGTTTAAGTATAGGGGGTTGATGAATATGCGATTCATCACTTCAAAAGTCAAAAATAGAGCCTTGTTCCCGAGAAAATAGAGGCATATTTCCCCTTATATTGCATAAATAGCATTCATGCATGTATTCATAACTCATGTAGTTTAGCAGCTCATTTGCATTTAAATAAGAAGCCAAAAATCCCTTGTAAAATACCTATTCACCAAAATAACCTCTTCTCTATAATATATACTCCTTAGCTAATAACATAGGGAAGAATGCCAAAAATCACCCTTGTAAAATAGCCAATGTAGCCTGAGAACCCTTGTACACTAAAATACACATAAAGCCCTCATACAAACTCCGAATTAGGTCTACTTACTCTTAGAATACTACATATTAAAAGACCTTCAAAATGAGACTAATTTCATTGAATTTGGAGCTCGTATGAGAAACTTGGGTTTTTGGGCCACTTTGTATACTACATATGTATATTTATGTATCCTTGTATTTATGTATCATATTTGACCTCATCTCCGTCTTTGGTCAACATGAAACTTGTAGATCTCATCGAGATCTACAACTTTCATGTTTTGAGTTTTTCCAAATTCGGCTCCCTCTTCTCTCTACACGTGCATCTCATTCCAGCCACTCACAGCAGGCCACGTGGCACCCTCTGGTTGCGCCACGCGGCCCGCCTCCCATCGCCTCATCCGCCTGCGCCCTCAGCCGTTGGATCTCGCTTCAGATCCAACGGCCCAGCCTTTTCCACGCGCGTTTAAATCCATGGCCGTCAGATCTTCTCTTGCCTTGATCTGCACCGCACATTAGCGCCTTCACCAGGGCCATCCTCGTGGCAGCATCTACGCCGCTTGATCGCATCCCCGATCCTCTGATCTCAGCCGTCCCATTTCCCAGCGAGCCTCGTCCGTTCGATCATCTCTATCTTCTCATCCAAGCCGCCCGCTCGCGCTTCGCTCCCATCTCGCCACGTGGCTCCACCACAGCCCATCATCTCCGCGCCCCAGATCTAATCCTACCCGACCAGCTCCCCCTTGATCCCCACCGTTGGATCACACGATCCAACGGTGGAGACCTCGTCTCCTACCTCCAGGCGCCCCTCTCCCCCATGTCCCTTGCCTTGCGGGAGGGGCACCCCCTTCCTATTCTTGGACGCACGTCAGCCACCCTCTTCCACCGCTGACACCCCCACGACGTCACCCACTCATCCCTCTCCCTCGCCAGCTCCCTCACGCTCCACCATCTCCACCATAGTCGCCCCACGTCGACCACCAACCTCGCTACTCCACCAGCCAACCCACCACCTTCACCTTATAAATACGTCGCCACCGGCAACGTTCAGCCCCATCCGCCACTCCAGAGAGGTTCCTCGAGCTCCGATCGATCCATTGGTGACAGCAATTGGGTGTGTTGTCGAGCGAAGACAAGGTTCTTCTCCGGCGAGATCCACGGCAAGTTCCGCCGTGTCGCAGCCTCCCTCCGCGAAGCTGCACGAGCTCGGGACCCTACCGATCCCTCGAGCGAAGATCTGGAGCTCAAATTGGAGCTCCATTCCCCAGGTAACCCCCTCCATCATCTTCTGATCTTCTCTCTAATTTTCCCTTTGATTTCTCCTAATTTATTCGCCGTCCACCGTCACTTTCTCGATCCACCTTCATCCCTCCGAGCTCCACGACGGAGCTCCGGTCCTCGCGCAGTCATTATCTTCGCCCATCACCGTAGACCACCTTCGCTCGATGCCAGCTCCGCCACCTGGGCGGAGCCCGATCACCGGATCCATTTCACTCCACCTTAGGCCTCGTATTCCACCTTGCACGAATCCACAAGTTCGCGTACGCTTCGGCTATACCCCTAACCCCTTGCAGGTCCTCGCTTCTTCACTGGTCGGAGTTTCGCCGGAGCTCCCTCCGAGCTTCTTCGCCATCGAGCTTCAGCGCATCTCCACCGCTCCTGAGCCCACCGGAGGCTTCTGACGTACGCTCCGCATCTTCCTACCTACTCTAGAGCATATGAGAAGCTTCATCGACGCCTAGCGACCGAGGCGGAGCAGAGCTCTACGCCGGAGCCCCGCCTTCGCCTCCGCAGGTGGCAGAGGACCTTTGGAGACGACGTACAGCCACCGTTCGATCATCTTGATCGAACGGTCCGAAGCACGCCACGACAACCACTACCGGAGCAGCCAAAGACCGCAGGATCTCCTTTGATCCCACGATCTGAAGAACGCCACGTCGACTCTTTCAACCCCGATCGACCGCCGTTAGATCTCTCCAGATCTGGCGGCTTCTGAGCCCGCCACGCGTCTTCATCGCCAACCTTTGGATTGACCTTGATCCAAAGGCCCTCAGGCCGCCACGTCGACGAGTCCGAGCCTCGGCCTCCAAGCCTAGGCTCGAGCGACCCGAGGCTCCCCCGAACCTAACTCCGGACCTCCAAAGCGCCCGAGCCTCACTCCAAGCCGCCGCCGCCTTCCGAACCTAGACCGCCCACGTGAGGAGCACGTGCGGCCTGGGTAAATTGCACTGAGGCCCCTGGAGCTTTTCAAAATTGCAAAGAGGTCCCTGTGAAGCAGACCCACGTGAGGAGCACGTGCACCGTGGAGAATTTGCATAAGAGTCCCCCACATTATAGGTAATTGCATTTTAGTCCTTGTCTGCATGTTTGTTTATTAAAATTTTAATTTCCTGTATTGCATTTATACCCCTGTGTTTGCACGCATCCCTAGAGTGCATTTTCATCATTTTGGAATTCTAAAAATTGCATTTTGTTGGAAATTTTGTCCTCTGTCTATTGGTACACGTGTCTTATTTTTTGTAAGCTCCTTTGAATTATTAATGAACTAATTGGTGAATTGTTGACATATTTTGCCCAGTGACACCTTTTGATTTTTAGTTAATTCTCTGTGCCTTCAAAAATTATCAAAAATTCACAGTAGCTTAAGGACATCATTTTTAACATACCATAAAAATTTCATAGCATTTGCACGCATATCGAGGCCTAAATAAATTGTTAAGTGATTTTCTTAGATTAATTTTAATTAATTCATTTCACAGTGAAATTAAGTTCTGTTAATTTTCTAGGTCCCTTATCATTAGAGCCACCTAGGATAATTTTAGTTCTTGGAAAAATTGTGGTTTGATATTTATTAAAAATTAAATACTGAAAATCACTCTGTCTGTTCATTTAATTCATAGTAAATTTATTTAGTGTCGAAAAATTCTAAAAAAATTAGTATAGGTCATTTTCTTCATAATTAACCATCTGGCCAATTTTCATGATTTTTGGACTTCATTTGATACCATAATTAAATTGATTATTAAATTGGCCTGCATTGTCTGCATAAGTCTGCATAAATATTAAAAAGACCAAAAAAATTACTCCTCGAAAATCAACACTTGAATAACTGCTCAAATTTATCTAAGGAGACAGATGCCTCCCTGAGATCGACCTTGGACTTCCACCAAGTAAAAAAATTGTCGCTTAGAATTAACTTCACATTAATCGATAAGTGGTTTTTGATTAACCCCTCGTATCTGACTGCAACGAACAATTAAAAGTAATTTGGACATTAATTTGACCGAATTAACATAGGGTGCGGGAGCGATATCAGTCAACCGTCTCATTAGTTTGTCAGACTTGAAATGTAGATGGACGGTTAGATGATGGAGGGCATGGGATTATGTCTATTTTTATCTCCCTCACATTGGAACAAGGGGCCTCTCGAGTGCCTTATTACTCAACACATGTATTTTTTAATTTGGTAATCATTGTGTCCGTCAAGAGAATTCGGAGTCGTCTGCACTTGTTTTTCTGGGAGTACACCGCGGTGTGTCTTTTTTGAATATCTAAGATACCTTCGACACCTAGACTTGTATCACTATACGATGCAGAGTCCTTTTATGGTGCTGGCCCGACTCCTTGGTCCTAATTAGTGATTGGTCCAAGTGGACACTTTGAAAATGGTTGGGAGCGCTCGCCATTGGTGGAAGCTCATTTGTAATTTGACTTTTAGAGCATAGAGCTTTTCTTTGAACATTTCTTTCTTTCTTTTCTTTTTGGCTAGCGACACTGCTTTTATCAAAAGTTGGCATGCACTGATCAACAATTAAATTAAGTTTCATCACACCCTGGAACGTAGGTAAATATCAAGAGATAGCATATGAAATTGTTCACATACTGGCTAGGATTTTGCTGATACTCAGGTTTCTTGAAGCCTTCATTAACTTTATCCCATCCTCGAGCATCATTAGATCTGGTCTAAACTCAAATATCTAGTCCTAGTTCCTCAGGTGATAACTCAACTCATCTCATCAATCATGCAGTTGTGAATGTGTTGTGCTGATTGACGGGTCGCTAGATACGTTGTTTAATTTGGTGTACGTTGTAATACGTGTACTTAGCGATTCGGTCAGAACCGAGAGAAGATCTCCGTGAAGAGTGTCTCGGCTTAATTTATATCCCGGGCAAGTCCGGGGTCGAACACAGGGAGGCAAAGGAAAAACTTTGGGGTTAATTTGAAAATGAAGATTTTAGATTTCCAAGTGGTATTTTTTAGATTTTTTTAATGCAAATAGGATGCCAATGCAAAATGCGGGTGAATCAAGACGCTAAGAAAGCATACAACAAGGTCAAATTAATTTTAATGTTAAATTAGTCCAAATTAGCCAAATTATATTTTTCCTAGAATCCTAATCCAGTGATGAACACAAAACACATTTTTTAGAATTTTAGGGGTTAAAATGCAATAACTAAAAATGCACACTTTTTATGGGTTTTTTCGCAATTTATCACACAAACAGCAAGCAAAAATTATGAAAAAATTATTGGAATGAAAACATGATGAAATGAAGCTACAGTAATATTTTTGGAATTTTTTGACAAGATATGATTTTTTTATGAATGTTTTAGTGAAAACAGAGTGATAGTTAGTAATTAATTCCTATTAAATCCACGTTATCAAATTAATCCGAGAGCAAATTATCTCAAAAAGATACTTAAATAAGCAATGCAGGAGAGTTGAAATTTCATAAAAATAATTTACGTGGAATTAATTAAAAATCAAATACTAAATTCACTCTATAAATTATTTCAGGCACAAGACAACTCCAATAGATGTGAAATTTGGATTGTACGTTCATCACATATCAAGGCATCATATATAATTTTTGTGGATTTTTTGGAGCAACCGTGTGTGAGGTATAATTTTAAGAGTCGAAACTGGGTAAAATATTCAATATTTCAGTTGAACAATTTTAATAAATTAGCCCAAGGACCACAAAAATATAAATAATTGTCCACAATGTATAGAATTAGCTGCTCAACACAATGCCATTTTTTATTGAGAAAAACGATGCAAGATTGATGTCCAAATTAAAGTGCGAATACAGGGATGTCTGTGCAATTTCAGAAAACATTATTTACAACAAAAACTAGTACAGGGACCATTTTGCAATATTCTAAACTTGTAATAAAAACAACACAATTTTTACATTAAAAAAAATAAGAAAAGAAACACCACCATTCTTATAGAATAAGGAGAGAGCTTGGAGTGTTTTGTTGGTGACAGCGGCGAAGCATCGTCCTCAAGCGACGACCTCCTTCAGGTGAGATCCGCGGAGCTCCGCTTCGCGTCACGAGTTGCCCGTCGAGCTCGCGTAGCTTCTCCGATTTTCATCTCGCCAATCGGATCGAGGCGACAACAGGAGTTCAGCGTAGCTGCTCCGCCAATCCGGCGAAGATTCAGGTAAGTATTTCTCCTCGTTTCTCTTGTTATTTTATTTTATCTAATATCTTGGTTCCTTGTTGTTTAGATCGCCATCATTTTTTTTATCCATCATAACCCCATTTTTTTCCCATCATGTTCATTTCCTCTAATTAACAAAACAAAAAAATAAAAAATTTAAAAACAAAAAAAAGGTTTCTTTTTGTTATTACAGCAGCAAAAGAAAAAAAAAAGAAAAAGCAAAGAGTTGCAATATTCTTTTAGAAGGTAGAGATGAAGAGTGCAATATAGTGCTCAAATCTTTCAAACTAGGGAAGTGTGGATTATTAAGTTTAAAATCCTAATGACTAAGACATGTTAACTCGGACTCTCAAGATCCCAGAAATCAAGTGTCCTCAAATCCTCAAGTCTTGAGTGAATGTGAGTGTGTCAGGAATACACCGACTTCTCGTTAGTGAATTTTTGTGATTTTTTTATCTTTTTGATAATTTTTATGGATTTTAATTTTTTAATTTTTGTTAATTCCTTTGAAAGATAATGACTGTCCTAGGCTCATATGAATAGTTGCATCCACTCTCAGCCAGTATGGGTGTAAGTACGGACTGTTAGACGAACCCGTGTTACTTAAGGATGGAGCTATATACAATGTCCTCTAAACCACCCGCTCTGCGAAGGGAGATCAGAGTTCCCTCACTGAGAGTAGCTACTTATTTTTAAGCCTAGTAGTCAGAGTCTTCTAAAGAAAATGTTCAATTTTTAAATTTTATGGAGTTTTTGAAAAAGGTTAATTTTATCAAAATTTAATTTTTACAAAAAAATTAATTTTTAGAAAAAAAATAATTCCTCGATTTTATGAAAAAGTTTTTACATGAATTTTTCACAAAACACAGTTCACAAGTCAACTTAAATCAAGCCCAAAAAAGAATTTTCAAAAATTTTAAAAACATGAGCTATGGCTAAGGTATATATATATATATATATATATATACAATAACATATGGTATACCCCTTATACTTAGCTATTGTTATGTCCTCGTAGCACAAGTGATATGAAGCCATGGCTCAGTTAAATATAGGAAGATATAACAGAACTGAGGGAGAGGGTCCCCCCTATACTTAGATCAAAAATGACCTAAGTATAGGAAGACAGAGCGAGGGAAGAATGGTGGTCAATTTTTCCCTATACTTAGGCTGAAAATATCCTAAATAGAGGATCCGGAAATAGAGCTGGGGGTCCGAGGTTGTTAGAGTTAGGGTATATTTTTATACAGATGCGTGGAGAGAGAGAGGGGAGGGGTTGAGGATTTTTACAGGTGATTAAGAAGAAGATGAGAGAGGGGGTGATGATTGGATCGGGGGGGGGGGGGGGTGAGTGTGACATATACAGAGAAAGTGAAGGGAGAGGGGGTGAATGGATGTATATGTGCAAGTGTGTGTGGGTTAGGGTGGGGGGGGGTAGATTACTAAGTGATCTACCTTTTTTCCTTTTTTCTTTCTTTTTTTACATACACGAGCGCTCAAATGAGTACTGTTAAAGAAAATGCACATGATACATTTTTAACAAATGCAAAATGCATGCGGAGTTGACTAGTCTTCCTTGAACTCTCCGTCTTTTCTTCTGCGACCTTCTCAGCGGGAACTCCCAACTTCACGCCTCCATGGAGATCAAGCGTCCTCGATCTTCATGGGCCCTACAACAAAAGAAAAATGTCAGAAAAATAACAAAGAAAATAATCGGTAGAAATGATGCAAAAATAATTCATGAAGAGAAGACCTGCAAATTTTGAAAAATATTCAACACAAAAAGAATATATCAAAATTTGACAAACAAATAAAGGTGAGCCGTGTCCCCGGCAACGGTGCCATTTGATGAACGTGAAATTTGTCTTTTTAATAGTTGATAATTATCGTAGTACAGGAGGCAAATTCGGTCCAGCAAAAACCACAATCTTTGAATGTTGTGGAAAATTTATACTTGGCAAGTCTACCAAGGTCGAAAGCAGGGACACAAGCTACTTTATCTATTTATTAAAAATTGTTTGATGTGTGAATATCTTCTCATTTTCAGGTCTTCGTGCAGATGCACAATAAAATGCAATCCGAATAATGCAAACAATGGTGCATGTATTTTTAGTTGATTTTGAGATGCAATTTTAAGGTGACGCATGAACACAATGCAATGTTAAATGCAGGATAATAATCTTACAAATATGCCCTATAGGTTATGAGCATTGATTAAGATTTGAAATCAGAGTCAATTTGAGCATAAAAATTACGAGCGAGCATCCATTTAATAGCAGAGACATATAGAGCAAAGACACTATTTAGCAATAAAAATTCATCATGTTTCAATTAGTGTCAGATGAGAAAATTAAACATGTCATGAGATAGATGAAAAAATAAGGAACAAAACGACACTAAAATCATGCAATTTGGACCTACGATGCTCAAGTTATGAAGTAAACAGTGCAAAGTCATAAATGTAATAAAAATGCAAGGAAATAAAGGATAAATAATTACAAATAGGTCTATGTAGGGACCTATTTGCAATTTGCAAAAATAAGTAGGGGTTCACTGTAAATTTCCCAATATGTGCGGGGGTATATAGGTAATTCTTGAAATCTGTGAGGGCCTCCATGTAAAATACCCAGGCACAGATGTGACGCATACGCATGTATACCAAAATGCAAATTCTAAAACTTCTAATGTCTTCTCTAAAATTTGCCTAGGCCCCACGTACGATGCACGTGAGGGGGCCAGGCTTGGGGCACGTCGCAGCTTGGGGCCACGTGGTAGCGAACGGTGGCTCGAGGATTGGCTCGGGACACCTGAGCCTAGAGGTTCAGCGTTAGGCACGAGTGACTTATGTGGCATCATCATGACCATCCGATCCAGATGATCCGACGGTGACTGCTTTTCATGCTCCCTCGCGGGTCGTTGATAACCAACTGTTCGCGAGGGTCTCCATGAATAATAAAAAGTGTGTTGCTGAGGCGACCGCTCACAAATCATCCAGTCAACCAGCAATTAACCCACAATCCAAAAAAAATACAACAAGCAAGCTCAAAAATAAATGTGAATTAATCTTTATTTACTCTACCATGAAATGTACAGTGACAAGTATGTAGAGGTCGAACCACAGAAAGCAATACAAAATGTCATAGCCTACTTGTAAATCACAGTCATCCTTGTGTGGGTTTTTTTTTATTTTATATTATAATAATTATTATTAATTATATTATTATTAATTTTTTTATAATGTAATTAGGTAATATATATATATATATAATATAAATAAAAATACATGTAAACCTATAAAGGGTTAGTATATAGCTAATAATACTTACAATATATATAGGTATATATAAATGTAGTAAAATATATATATATATATATTTTTAATTTTTTTTATATTTTATATATTAAGACTAATGGGAATACATGTAAATAATTACATATATATATATAAATATTCTCTCTCTCTCTCTCTCTTTTGGAAATACCTATATATACATAAAGTGGTACTATCATATTTACAAAAATACTTAAAAATAGTCAAAAATCAAGGATTAAAGTCTTTTTGGGTTTTTCATCATTTTTTACTATTTTTGTGATTTTTGGGTATTTTAGAGAATACTTTTAGTATTTTTAAATAGCTAAATAATAGCAAACAGTGGAATAAGGTCTGGCTGTAATAAAAAATGAACATTAAAAATAGTTACAAGCCTCAAAATTTTCCCACACTATTTTTCTCATAAAGATAATAAAATATAGCATAAATAGGGCCTGAGTTTATATTTTTCTGATTTTTCTTTGATTTTTAATATA
Source organism: Ottelia alismoides (assembly GCA_037367405.1). Lineage (NCBI taxonomy): Eukaryota > Viridiplantae > Streptophyta > Magnoliopsida > Alismatales > Hydrocharitaceae > Ottelia > Ottelia alismoides. The sequence goes on from JAZKJV010000681.1 coordinate 543,637, forward strand.
TTTTTTTCGAAGTTTTTGGGTATTTTTGCATTTTTAAGGTTTTCCTTTTGAGATTTTTAGGGATTTTTGGACTGACACTAGAATAGGACAAAATACACCATATGAATTTTTTTTAGAATTTTTCAAGGCATTTTCCTATTTTTCTGGGATTTTATAATCTAGACAGTGAATAAAAGACATGTTTTTGATTTTTAATAAATGCAAAAATGCAACAAAATGCAAAACTAAAAATATAGCGTGCAAGGGTACACTAACAGGAGCTTAAGTCTATTTTTGCAAGATTTTCGATTTAATATGGAGCACAAAATAAATAGACAAAGCATTCAAAAATTAAATGGCCTAGCAGGGGTCTTTTTGCAAATAAAATAGTTCACAGGGGCATACATGCAAAAATCACAATAAAATACACTTTAACTTTTATTTTTAGGACCATTTAATAAACACAGAAACCCGGCGGGGTTTAGATGCAAAATTTCACGCGCCTCACGTGGGACTGCACGTGAGGCGCGGAAGGACTAAAGTGTAAATATGAAAACATCAAGGGGTCCAACTGCAATTTTTACAATTTATTTACAACTAAAACTTTTATTTTTGGGTTTAAATTCTAAATACAAACAGCAAGGGGGTGAGATGTGAAGTTTACCCCTAAATACAGTGTGGCATCCAACGGCGCTGCTCTCTTCACTTGCCACGCGTCGTCTCCTGATCGCCCGATGACGCTTCGCCGATGGGAGGCTGAGATTAGATCAGCCCAGCTGATCTGACGGTCGATGCAATGCTCCATCGGACGGCTCCTGTTGAATCTGGGACGGCCCTCCTGATCCGACGGCGCTAGAGCTCCCAGGAAGAACTGGGACGAAGCTCGCGCCTGGAGAACTTTGATCGAGGAGCTCGGGCTCCTCCGGGGCTCTCCGGTGCGTCTGAGGTGCTCTGAAGGTAGCTGGAAGCCTCCCGTGTCGACTGATGGCGCTTTAATGGCTCCTGGGGGTCCGAGTCGATGGAGCGAGGTCGAAGAAGGAGAAGACCCCCAGGTGCCTCTTCCCGGATCCGTGCGAGTCCAGTTGGGCTCGATTCTTCGAAGTACCTGCACAGGAAGAACCGCGGGCGAGAGAGCTTTCTCCTCGACCCGGGGTTTTGAAGCTACGATGCAAAATGAAGGTGGGTGGAGGGGCTCCGGCGAACGGCGGAGGAGGAGCCCCGATTCGCCAGGACCTAAAGTCCTGGGTTGGACAAATGTGCGGAATAGTTGGAGAAGGCGTCGAGGAACGATATGGGGTGAACGAGGAGGTCGGAAACAGTCAGAACCACAGTGGAGAAGTCGCCAGAGCTGAGCTCCGGCGAACTTCGAATTTCGATTTTTAAACTACAGGAGTTAACTAAAACCTAATCTAATGACTGGAATGAAAAACTAACATCTAAGACTAACTAAAAATGCATAGAAGGTCAGCTCTTATACCTGGGGGCCTCCAGGGAGCAGGACGGACGCCGGAGCTCCGCCGTGACAAAATCTCCTTCCTCCGGCCGAGTCAAGGTGCTGGGCTGCTCCCCCTGTCACGAGGAACAATCCAGGAGCAAGATCTAGGCTTTAGGTTGGAATAAAAGTGGCCAAATTCGAGGAAGGAAGCGGAGCTTGTTATTTATAAACATTGGCAAGGGGCCTTATTACCCGGCGATTATTAACTGATCCAATGAACATCTCGTTGATCTATGATTTTGGCGGGCATCATGGAAGATTAGGGAACAATTCTTGTGAAGGAAGCGTTGTCGATTGATGGATGGTGTGCCCGGGAAAAAGGCATGAAATCGGGGGAATGGACAGTTCAGAGACGCCAGGCGAGGGATGGGACAGTTGACCTGGGAGTCAACGAAGGCCGGCGCCTCATTGGGCCACGTTAGCCGCTACGAGACAAAATAGAAAATCTGAAGGAAGATTGATTTATTTGACGCCCTAAATGATTTTATTAATTTTTTCTTATAAAATAAAAAATGTGTATTATTTCATCTAGTATTTATTTATGATTTTTATTGAATTTTTCGAGGTGTTTTATTATAGTTTTATTTGAATAATATGTATATGTATGTATTTACATGTGTTTTCATGTATTTTATTTTTAATTTGTTTATTTTCTTTTATTATTTTATTGGCTTTTTTTATAAATTTATAATTTATTTTTGTGAGTATAAAGATATTTTTGTTTGATTTTTATGAGTTTATGAATATTTTTAAATAAATAGGTATAGATGTATGTAGGTATACTTATAGGTGTTTTATCTATGTATTTTATACACTTAATTTATTTAATATATTTTCTTGATTTTTATTTTGGTTTTGTATTTGTAATGAGTTATGTATAATGTATACATTATTATAAAAATATAGAAGGGCAAAAGAATCAAGGATTAAAACCCTTTTTATTTATAGATAGGTACATATCATAGGTATTTTGTCTATGAATTTGTAAACTTATTTTATTTTACAAATTAATTTTGGTTTTCTTTAGCTTCTCTCCTGTGTATTCATTAAGTACATTATTTACAAAATTCTAAAAATATGAATGAATATTGAATAAAATGAATATTTTAGTCAGTCCTATATACAAGGAGGGCCAAAAAACCTAACTTCTGCATATGGACTCTAAAAATTATGAAACCAATTTTATAAAATAGTTTATGGAATGCTATATACAATTAAAGGTGAGTTTGGGTGATTTGGAGTTTTTATTTGCAAGATATGGGTCTGTGAAGTTGAGATTTTGGCTTTTTATTCTGTGTATAAAATGTACATTGGGGATTATTTTTGTACAAACTCAATTTTGCATTTTTATTCATATTATTATCTACAACTTTCATGTACAAAGTTTCTTTATTTGATGGATAAATAATTATGTACAAAATAGGTATCAAAAAATGCATAAATAAATGCATGAATAAATGAGGTATTTATTGTACACTGGCCCTTATCTCCCCCTACTTTATTCCTTGTCGACCAATACCATGATGGCCTTGGTCTCGGGGTTTGGGTCATAAAATATTTACAATATTTTATTCCTTTTTCTTTTCTCCTCTTTATTCTATAATTTTGGCAGTAAAACCTTATTTAATGTAAAATAAATACAATGAATAATGAATGCTATTATGTACAATTTGATGCTATTTACATGCATTTGCTGGGGTTTTTGAGGCCAAAATAATAGAATAAAGGTGATGAAATGGAGATTCATCACCCCCCTATACTTGCCTTTGCTAGTCCCTAGCAAACACTTATGCAATAAGTACAAAAAGAATAAAGAAAAGAAAAAGGAGAATAAAAGAAAGATAGAGTGAGTACGGGTGCTTTCAGTGCAATGCATGTCCTTACAAAATCTGAATTTGGAGCTCCTGTCAGACCTTGGGTGTGAATGTGTGTGGAACCTAGTCGGGAACCAGCTCTAAAATACAACAGCCTTCGATAGTCACAGAACTCGGTTCAACCCACCTCAATAGCCAGGTCAGAACTAGTCTACATCATACGCAAACCCTTATAACTATGAAGCTGACTTGTACGGTGTAAGTGATAGTGGCTCTCCCCAACTGAAATGATAAAGGAGCTAACTTCTCCAGACTGACAACCCAATGATTCCCCAATCCAACAACTCTTTCCTCGAGGAGCGGGGTATTCCCTTCTAAGTTCAAGTGGCAACCAGCTCAAGAGGAGGGGGTGAAGAGAAGAATGGACGGTAGCCAGTGTAGCTACCTATCCCGGGATGCAAGACCAGTGTAGTCAAGTCATCCAGCTGCAGGCTCACATATTTGTCTTTGGAACTCAAGCTTGCTTATTGACTTTGTACATACTTTGCAGGCATTTTATTTTTGTACAGGCATGACCATTTTTTTTTCAACATACTATTCACAGCAGCATTTACATAAGGAGTTTTTCCTCTTGAGCCAGTAGACTATCCCTCTTTTGAAGCTTTATCGCAACCCACAATCTCCTATCTTTAGACCTCATGGCTATTGGACCAGGTTGGGGTGCACTTCCCTCCCTAGACGAGGACGAATGTTTCCACCCGTGTGCGTCTCAGACTGGCAAATCCAACCCCCTCACCACTCCAACTGAGTTGAGCCAAGTGAAAAGTGCAAGTGTCCAAGTTAGGTTACGGTCGGCAAGAGTCGTACGTGTGTCTCGAAAAGTTCTAGTTAGTCCACTGAGGTGACTTAAACCCAGCCCTGATTTCTCAAAGAATTAAGTCTGTATAGACCTGAAGTACCTTAAACCTAGTTCCCATAAGGTTCCAGTGCAGTTAGGTGCGGTAAGGTCCAACCAAGCTCCAATTTGAGACTTTATTAGACTGATTTAATCATCAAGCTCACTCAAAAAGAATACGAATGGTATGCTTATGCTATGCACAATGAATGATGCAAATTTTTCACAAAAAAATTGGAAAGAATCAAAGAATGTTTTTACACAAAGAATTTTTGCAAATAAACTAAGAACTGGATGTACACAAAAAGTATATACAATTATTTACACGGGCGTGCTGCTTTATTCACAAAATGTATGAGTTTCTAAAAATTTTACATGTTTGAATGGAGTAGTTTATTTAGAACTGTACAGAAAAGATTGTATGTGTCTTATTTATGATTTACAAGAGTTTGTAAGAGTGTTCTTATTAGGTTTTGAAAATACTTTTGCAAACTATAGTACACAATAATTTTCGCAATCATTTACACACATTTGAAATCTATTTTTGCAAAGATTTGTCACACTATATATGTATAATTTTCACAATAGTTTTGACAAGCATTTTTCAAAATATTTGCACATAGGTTTTTCAAATTCTTTCTTTCACATAAAGAAAAATTTTTGCAATAAAAAATGTTTTCACACATTTGAAATCATTTCACGTCAAAATTTTCAAAACTGGTCACACTATTTTTCAAATCATACTGTATAGGTATCTGATTTATTAATCAGTATGTACAAAAGAAGAAAAATAGTATTTGATGTATAATATGGTTTGGTTCTTTTAGGCTTATTTGGGTTTATTCATTATTTACAAATGAGAGATTTTTGTGCGGACTCCTCAGACTTACTTGAGAATCATTTTCACAAGGATTTTGAAAACTATAGTCCAAAATAATTTTGCAAACATGTTCACGCATTTGAAAATCCTTTTACAAAGGTTTTACACAACATAGATAGATTTTTCAAAACAATTTTGTCAATCAAATTTTTCACAATCATTTGCACAATGATTTTCACCCTTTTTGGTTTCACTCAAAGAAAATAAATTTTACACACAAAACTAATTTTTCAAACGTTGAATACTTGTACACACTATTTTCAAACAAATTTCACAAGATTTTTCAAAAGAGAATGCTTCGCACAAAACCTTTTCCTGACTCAATAATCAGTATAATTACAAAGAATCTGAGGAACTCACAATCATCTTTCATTCTTATAGAGCTACTTTTTACATTTCATTTTATGATGAGGTGGTCTTTTATTTTTCAGTATGAGTTATGGCTTGTAGTATATACAGGGTATATACGACCCCCCTATACTTAGATTGAGCTATGTCCTCATAGATCGAAAGGAAAAGCAAAGACATAACTCGTACTGAGTATAGACAGATCTAAAGAATAAATATGAATAAAATGAATGAATGAGAAATTGACCGTCCCCCCTATACTTAGGATCAAATAATCCTAAGTATAGCAGACTGTACAAAAAGCAGGGAGGGTCAAGGGTGGGAATATACTGATCGTACTCAGATTGTCTCCCCCTATACTTAGGGTAAGATACTCCTAAGTATAGACAAGGAGAGGAGACAATGGAGAGGATCGTAATGAAATGACAAACTCGGGGTGCACATCCCCCCTATACTTAGGACCAAGTACGTCCTAAGTATAGAAAACTGTCTATAAGGGCGGCAGCTTTTGTTACGAAAAAGAAAATAGAAAATGAAAAGAAGAAAAGAAGAAAAGGAGAAAATTAGATAAACAAGTGTTGAATGGTATAGTCTGAATCTTTCGATGCCGCAGGTGTTGTGAAGGTGTCATCATGGTGCATTAACTGAATAGAGTCAACAACGGCCAAGAATGCATCTGGTTCGAGATAAGGCTTCAGTAGTTGGCCGTTGACGATGAAGGGCTGTGCGTCAGGGGACAAATCTGATATCGCGATACTGCCATTGTCACGCACCTCACAAAATCGGAATGGCCCTGTCCACTTACTCTTTAATTTGCCAGGAAATATCCGTAACTTTGCATCAAACAGCCACACTTTCTGTCCAACATCGAAGGTCTTTCGTCTGATGTGCCGGTCATGCCAGTGTTTCACCTTCTCCTTGTACATCAAGGTGTTATCGTATGCGCAGTCTCGGAATTCCAAGAGCCTGTTCAGATCGTCTTTTCTCTTCTGACCACTTCTTCGTGAGTCTAAGTTACAATTGCTAATTGCCCAAAGAGATTTATGAATTAATTCCACGGGCAGATGGCATGGTTTCCCATATACAAGACGGTAGGGAGACATGCCCAAGGGAGACTTGTAGGCCGTTCGGTACGCCCATAGAGCTGAGTCCAAGAGTTGAGACCAGTCTTTTCTGTTTGGCCTAACAAGTTTCTGCAATATGGTCTTGATTTCGCTGTTTGATAATTCTGCCATGCCATTGGTCTGCGGATGATAAGGAGATGCGACACGGTGATCGATGCCGTATTCCTTCGTTAATTTCTTGACCTCTTTGTTGATGAAATGGCTACCCCCGTCTGAGATGAGAATCTTTGGTATCCCAAACCGCGAAATGATGTTCTTCTTCGGAAACTGGCAAACTGTTTTGCTGTCGGCGGCTCGGGCAGGAATAGCTTCAACCCAACGACTCACGTAATCGACGACAAGAAGGATGTGCTCAAAACCTTGACTGTTAGGGAAAGGTCCCATGAAGTCAATGCCCCATGCATCGAAAACGTCAGCTATCTGAATGATTTTTAGAGGCATTGAATCTTTGGCAGTGAGTGTACCTTTCAATCGCTGACAGTCAATACATCTTTTAACAAACTCTGCTGCATCCTTGAATAATGTGGGCCACCAGAAGCCACACTGCAAAACTTTCGCTGCCGTACGATCTCCAGAATGGTGCCCACCAGATTCGAGCGAATGACAATGCTCGAGGACACTAGATTGCTCCGTCTGAGGGATGCACCTGCGCCAAATACAATCTGCTCCTTCTCTGAATAAAAGAGGATCCTCCCACTGGTAGAAGCGGATGGTCGACATGAATTTGTTCTTCTGATTCTTCGTCCAATCCGAAGGTATTACCCCAGAGGCGAGGTAATTGACAATGTCAGCATACCAAGGGAGAGAATCCACTGCTAAGATAGCTTCGTCAGGGAAGGTTTCTGTGATAGGTGCATTACTCAGAGGAGACTCATGTTGTTCTATTCTGGACAGATGATCTGCTACCACATTCAGAACTCCAGGTTTGTCTTTGATTTTCAGATCGAATTCCTGAAGGAGAAGGATCCAACGAATCAGTCTTGGCTTGGCATCCTTCTTCTGCTGTAGGTACCGGATAGCAGAGTGGTCTGTGAAAATGGTGACCTTCGACCCCAACAAATAGGATCTGAACTTCTCTAAGGCAAAAACCACAACCAGCAGTTCTTTCTCTGTCACTGTATAATTTCTTTGAGCTTCATCTAATGTTCTGCTGGCATAGTGAATGGCATAGGGTGCCTTGTCTTTCCTCTGTCCAAGAACAGCTCCGACTGCAAAATCTGACGCATCGGTCATTATCTCAAATGGAAGAGTCCAGTCGGGAGGCTGTAAGATTGGAGCCTGAGTGATAAGCTCCTTCAATTGATTGAAAGCAAGGAGAACCGGCTGATCAACAATGAACTCAGTCTCCTTGCACAAGAGTTCTGTCAGAGGTCGGGCAATGCGGCTGAAGTCCTTGATAAATCGTCTGTAAAATCCCACATGCCCCAGGAATGACCTCACATTCTTTACTGACTGAGGTGGATGAAGGTTTGAAATGACATCCACCTTGGCTGGGTCGACTTCCATGCCACGTTTGGAAACGACATGGCCCAGCACAATTCCTTCGGTGACCATAAAGTGGCTCTTTTCCCATGAGAGCACTAGATTGACTTCTCGGCATTTCTGAAGCACTCTGTCTAGGTGCTCAAGACAAGCATCGAAACTATCACCGTAGACAGAAAAATCGTCCATGAACACCTCAAGAAAACTGCCTACTGATTCAACCGAAATTCACGTAGTCTAAAAGTGGTGTCTCACACAAGGCGGAGACGACCGTCGCTGTGACGACTCACGATAAATCTCGGATTAAAGTCAACAATTAACCCACACTAAAGATCAACAAATTAGAACTAATGTGGAGTTAAAATTTATTTTTAACTCTTCACAAATGGTGTATAGTGACAAGTATGCAGAGAGTTCGAACACAGGGAGCAAGCAGGGTGGTTCAAACAAATGTGCTCAAGTGTGTGGGTGTGATGTGTCTACACTAAGCAAGCAAGCAAAGGAATTTTTGTGGGTTTTTCATTTTTAATTTTTTTAATTTTAATTTTTAATTTTGTGTTTTGATTTTAATTTTCTGATTTTTATAATTTTGTATTATATATTTTTTTGTTTCTTTTTTTTTAATATTGGAAAGTAAAGACAATTTAATAAAAGACAAGATGAAGTGTTTATAAAAAGGTGCAAAAATAACCAAAAATTCAGAAATTAAATATTTTTGGTGTTTTTAGGGTTTTTTACTGTTTTGTGATTTTTGGGTATTTTTCAAGGTGTTTTTGGTATTTTTAAATGCTGAAATAAGGGAAAACAGTGGAAAGGGTGCTGGCTGTGAGTAAAATGGGATTTAAAAATAGCAACCAATAGCCAAAAATTTTCACACTATTTTTCAAAAAAAAAGGACAAAATAAGGAACAAACAGGAACTGAATTTGCTATTTTTGGATTTTTCTACTATTTTATATAATTTTTTGAAGTTTTTGAGTGTTTTTAAATTTTTAGTGTTTTTCCTTTGAGATTTTTAATGATTTTTGGACTGACACTAAAATAGGATAAAATAGACACTAGGTAATTTTTTTGGAATTTTTGGAGAGGTTTTAATATTTTTTTGGCATTTTCTAAGCTAGACAGTGCACAAATAGCATGTTTTTGATTTTTAATAAATATAAAAATAGAATAAAATCAAAAACTAAAATGATAGCGTCAAAGTACACGTGTCCAGAAGCTTAACCCTATTTTTATGGAATTTTTGGATTTAAAATGATAGGTTAAATAAATACAACAAGCATCCAATCATTAAACAAGCCTGGCAGGGGTATAAATGCAATTTAACATACATCCAGGGGCATACGTGCAAATTTCCACAAAATTTTGAACTGAATATTGAATTTATAGCACCAAAATGCAATTACAAAACCCGCCTGGGTTCGTGAGCAATTTTCCCACCAGGGCGCGTGACTTGCACGCGCCTGGCGAGGACTAGAATGCAAAATCCAAGACCCCAGAGGGCTTACATGCAAAATCTCCAAAAAGTTTACACGTGATACGAAGGTTTTAGTACTAAAACGAAATACACAACTAACCGAGGGTGTCCTTGCAAAATGCCCCCACCTCACGTGTACAGGTCACGTGAGGTGACGTGGCGAAGGACCTGGATGCAAATATTGAAAGCTTGGGGGTCTCTATGCAAATATTACAAAATATTTAAACTACGCAACAAAGTTTTTGGACTGAATAGAAATTACAAAATAAGCGGGGGTTGACTGCAAAATACCCTCGCATAGGCGATCCGACGGCGATGGCGAAGGTGATGACGCGTGGCGGACATCCAACGGTTGGGCTTCAGGCGCGATCCAGCGGCGTAGGGCACGCCACTTATCCACGTGGCATCTCCTCCGAGCGCGATGACGGTTCGCCCATGGACCGCTGAGATCAGATCTCAGATGAGATCCGACGTCGGCAGGTGAAGGCAATCGGACGGTCCACGTCAGAACTGGGGCCTCCTCTTGATCGGACGACTGCGAAGCTTGATGGAAGAACAGGGAAGAAGGACCGCCGTGGCGACCTTCTCCTGGCGATGGCGACGCGCTCCGGCGGTGAATGAGCACCAAAAAGGGCCCTGAAGGTTGCTGGAAGTCTCCTCTGTCGTCTGGAAGCGATGGAGTGGCGTGAAGATCGGCGGAGCTCTTCAGCGGCGACGCGGAAGATGCGGTGCTCCAGATGCTCCGGCGAAGGATCAAAAGGGCTCCAGACGCGTCAATGCACTCCAGCACCTGCACAAAAAGGTTAAGGAGGTCGAGGGCAAAATGCCTCGACCTCAGGTGGCTCTCGAAGGGGTGCGACAGGCGATCTGAGGGCTCGCCGGAGTTGCGCTCCGGCGAGGTGAGAGATGTGGTGATTAAATGAGCGAATCGATGAGGGATTAAGCTTGGAATGATCGTAGGGAGATGAGGAACGATAAGGGGATGAAAAGAAATGCAAAACAGCCTCGATGGCCTGGGGGCCAGAGGGTGATTACCTCAACGATGAAGCTTCACCGGAGGTTGGAACCCGCTCAGATCTGGGTCTACTCCGCCGCCTTGAAGCTCGGAGCGCGGAGCTGTCACCTCCAGGCGTCTCGAGCACGGCCAAAGGGGGGAGAAATCTGGGTAATCGCGGTTCAAATTCTCAAATGAAGTCAAGGGCATCTTAAGTATGGTTGACAGTCACGGTGGGAAGAACGAGGTGCGGAGGTGGTTGGCGTGATGCTCGTCCCGATGCAAACACTAGGCGTGCAAGACGGTCCAGCGAGGAAGGATTTTGCAGAAGATTTGAGTCGAAAGGGTGAAAGATCGCTTCTCGAAAAAATAGTGAAAACGGGGGTCAAACATAGTCTGACACAGCCTATGGGTGCAGGTCAGATAGTTGACCCAGGTCAACTATCCGAGCCCCCTGGTTGGTCCACGTGGACCAACCAGGAAAAACCCTGGAGAAAATCTTTGTTAATTCATTTTAAAATACTGAATGGCCGAATTAATTAAAAGTTATAAAATAAAAAATGCTTAAAATTTTATGTAGTATTTTATTCTGATTTTTATTTATTTTTATGAAATTTATTTTTACAAGTTGCCTTTTTAACCCTATATAGGTATAATACCTATGTAGTTTAGTATTTATTTTTATTTTGTGTATTTTAATTTCTTTAATTTTGTTTATAATTTTATAAAATTATAAAATAATTTTATACACATAAATATATTTTTATTTTATTTTATTGATGTATTTTGTATATTTAATAAAATCTAAGAGTATTTTGTACAGGTATAGATATAGGCAATATACCTATGTAGTCTTTATACAAGTATTTTTATTTTTATTTTTCTTTGCATTTATTTTAATTTTAATGCACATATATATTATAAGTAATATTTACAAAATTATAAAAATATAAAAATGAATAAATATTGAATTGAATATTTTATTCAGTACAAATATACAATAAGGGTCCAAAACTCAACTTTCAAACCGTAGCTCCGCCAAATGCGAAACCACCGCCATTAAATAGCTTATTTTCTTCTATATACAAGTAAAGGTGAGTACGCTGCATTTGGAGTTTCCGTTTGTGAGATACGGGTCTGGGAAGTTGGCATTCTAGAATTTTATTCAGACCATAACTTTTTATCTGTACATTATTTTTCTGCGAAATCAATTTTGTATTTTTCTTTATTAAATTATCTACAACTTTCATTTACAAAGTTTCTTTATTTGATGCACAAAAAGTGGAATCAAAAATAGGTCCCAAAATGAATAAAGAATGAGTAAAAACTATAGGTATTTTATCTGTATTTTGGCCCTTATCTCCCCCTACTTTATTCCTTGTCGACCTATTCATCAAGATGCCTAGGTCTCGGGGGTTTTGGGTCATAAAATATTTACAATATTTTATTCTTTTTCTTTTCTTTATTTATTCTATAATTTTGGCCTTAATTACAATATTTTATACACTATTGTGATGCACATGCATGAATGCCAAGATGCTCTATTTAAGGGTATTTTCAAGCATTTGCTAGGGTTTTTGGTGCCAAAATGATAGAATAAAGATGATGAAATGTGGATTCATCATCCCCCTATATTTTACCTTTGCTAGTCCCTAGCAAACACTTATGCAATAAGTGCAAAAGAAAAGAAAGAAAAGAAAAAGAAGAACTTGGATTTTATTCAATTATCAAACTTGTCTTCACAAAATCAAAGTTTGGAGCTTAAGTCGGACCTTTGGAATTTTGGTGCGGGCGGAACCTTAATGAGAACCGTGTTTGAAATACAACAGTCCTCGAGAATCCCAAAACTCTGTCCAAGTCTCCTCAATATCCATGTCAGAAATATCTTAACTCATACGCAAACTCTTACGACTATGAATCTGACTTGTACAGTGTAAGTGATGGTGGCTCTCCCCAACTAGAATGACAACGAAACTGACTTCTCCAGTACGACAACCCAATGATTCCCCAATCCAGCAACTCCATCCTCGAGGAGCGGGGTATTCCCTTCTAAGTTCAAGTGGCAACCAGCTCAAGAGGAGGGGGTGAAGAGAAGAATGGACGGTAACCAGTGTAGCTACCTATCGTTGGATGCAAGACCAGTGTAGTCAAGTCATCCTGCTGCAGGCTCACATATTTGACTTTGGAACTCAAGCTTGCTTATTGACTTTACAACATATGTACATACTTTGCAGGCTTTTTATTTTTGTACATGCCTGAACATTTTTTTTGAAATACTATTCACAGCAGCATTTACATAAGGAGTTTTTCCTCTTGAGCCAGTAGACTATCCCTCTTTTGAAGCTTTATCGCAACCCACACCCTCCTGTCTTTAGACTTCCTAATCACTGGACGGGTTGGGGTGCACTTCCCTCCCTAGAGGAGGACAAATGTTTCCACTTGTGTGCGTCTCATACCGGCAAATCCAATCCCCTCACCACTCCAACTGAGTTGAGCCATGTGAAAGGTGCAGGTGTCCAAGTTAGGTCATTATCAACAAGAATCGTGCGTGTGCTCCGAAATACTCTACTTAGGCAGTCAAGAATCCATTGAACCAAGTCTCGTGATCCTCAAAGAATTAAGTCAACTAGACCTGAAGTACCTCAAACCCAATTCCTATAAGGTTCCTGTTATTAGGTAGATTTTAAGGTCCAATCAAGCTCCAATCTCCGGATTTTACTTAGACTTGTTCAACTATCAAACTCAATCCGAAAGATGCGAATGCTATGCAATGCAATGCAGAAAATATTTTTGTGATGCAATTTTCAAGATTTTGAACTTTTTATGGGTTTTTGAAAATATGATGAATGCATATGCAATTTTTTGTCTTTTTTTTCAAAAAGATTTTTCAAATGTTTTTTTTTGGATTTTAATTTTGCAAATGTTTTTGGGCTTTTTGAAAACAAAAAGATTTTGGCTGAAAAAAAGGTTAAAATATGTACACGGGAGTGCTTCTTATATATACAAGAAGTGGATTTTAAGGATTTACAAGGGTAAGTGATCAATTTTATACATATATATAGGTGGATTTTGGTGTGATGTATGTATTCCTCAGACTTATTTGACACGATCTTTTCACACAATTTTTGAAAACTATAGTCCAAAATAGTTTTTACAAACATCTTTACAAACATGTACACACATTTGAAAATCATTTTGCAAAGGCTTTTCAAACAGTATATATAGGTTTTTCAAATCATTTTTGCAACCATTTTTCAAATCATTTGCAAATCATTTTTCAAACATTTTATTTCACACAAAGAAAAGAAATTTTACAAACCACACAATTTCACACAGGTTGAAAACATGTAACAAAATATTCTCAAAATAGTTTTCAATAGATGTTCACAGAGATTTTCAAACTATTTTTCAAACATTTTGCAAAAAACATTTTCACCTGATTTATTAATCAGTAAATACAAAAAAATATTTGAGGAATAACCACATCTTTTTATTAAGGATTTTTAATGAATTTTAAAGAATTATTTAGCCATATTATTAAGAAAATACGAAAGTACGAGTTATGGCTAAAGTATATACGTAGTATATACGACCCCCCTATACTTAGCTTGAGCTATGTCCTCATAGATCGGAGAGAAAAGAGAAGACATAACTCGTACTAAGTATAGACAAATCTAAAGAATCAAGGAATGAAGCAATGAATCAATGAATGAGAAGTTGACCGTCCCCCCCTATACTTAGGATCAAATAATCCTAAGTATAACAGACTGTACACAAAGCAGGGAGGGTCAAGGGTGGGAATGAACAGATCGTACTCAGGTTGTCTCCCCCTATACTTAGGGTAAGATATCCCTAAGTATAGACAAGAAGAGGAGACAATGGAGAGGATCGAAATGAAAATGAAAGGAACTCGGGGTGCCAACCCCCCTATACTTAGGACAAAGTACGTCCTAAGTATGGAAAACTGTCTACAAGGGCGGCACCTTTTTGATAGATGAAGAAGATAGAAATGGAAAAGAAGAAAAGAAGAAAAGAAGAAAATAGATCAACAAATGAAAGTGATATGAACAGGTGGATCTGTACAGCGGGGAATAGAGTTGATTACCATATATGAGATGCAGATGATCAGAATCAAAGGACACATCTCATACCAGAAGAATGGGGGCAACGTCAATGGTCGGTGGATCATGATCAAGATATAGTTTCAGGCGTTGACCATTGACGCGGAAGGTAGAGGAAGATGACGGTTCGGATATATCGATGCTGCCATTGTCGTGTACCTTCCTGACCACATACGGACCTTTCCACTTGCTCTGCAACTTCCCTGGAAATAATTTCAGCCTGGAATCAAACAACCATACTCTCTGATCTGGCTCAAACTGTTTATGACTGATGTGCGAATCATGCCATGTCTTCACTTTTTCCTTGTACTGTAGGCTGTTGGAAAAGGCTGTATCTCTAAGTTCTTCCAGGGCTGCCAATTCTGCTCTTCTCTGGTCTCCTATACTCTCGGGATCTAGAAGCAACTCAGTAACTGCCCAAAAAGATTTATGCTTGATCTCCACTGGCAAATGGCACGGCTTGCCATACGAGACGAAAGGGAGATGTTCCCAATGGATTCTTGAAAGAAGTCCGATAAGCCCATAAGACCGAGTCCAAAAGCTGTGACCAATCCTTTCGGTCTGGGCGAACAACTTTCTACAAGATAGTCTTTATCTCCCTATTCGATACTTCGACAAGACCATTAGTCTGAGGGTGATAAGGAGTGGCTACCCGATGGTCAATGCCGAACTCGTCTGCAAGGGCCCTGACCTTGTCATTGATGAAGTGAGAACCCCCGTCTGAAATCAAGACTCTAGGTACCCCGAACCGTGAAATAATATTTCTCCTCAAAAATTTGCAAACGGTTTTAGCATCTGCGGCTCGGGCGGGGATGGCCTCAACCCATCGACTGACATAATCCACAGCGAGCAAAATATGCTCGAATCCCTGACTCTTAGGAAATGGGCCCATGAAATCAATTCCCCATGCATCAAAAACCTCACAGAAGTGAATAGGTTGCATGGGCATCATGTCTCTCTGCCCGCAGGTTCCCATTTTCTGACAGTCAGTACATCTCTTCACGAACTCATCAGAATCCTTGAAGAGAGTAGGCCACCACAGGCCAGATTGAAGCACCTTCTGTGCTGTTCTTTTTCCAGAATGATGTCCTCCTGCCTCAAGCTTGTGGCAGTATGTGAGGACGCTATGCTGCTCTTCTTGAGGAATGCACCTCCTCCAGATACTATCCCCTCCTTCATGATAAAGGACGGGATCCTCCCAATGGTAAAACTTGGCCTTAGCTAGGAAGGTCTCAAGTTTCTGCCTGGGCCAACCCTGAGGGACTGTCTTGGCAACAAGATAGTTTACAAAGTCAGCATACCATGGGAGTGAGGTGACAGCCAATATCGCCTCATCCGGAAATGTCTCAGTGATAGGTGCGCTGGGCTCAGATTCCTCAAGATTCTCCAATCTGGAGAGATGATCCGCCACCACATTCTTGACTCCAGGCTTGTCCTTAATCTCAATAT
The DNA here is from genome assembly GCA_037367405.1 of Ottelia alismoides. NCBI lineage: Eukaryota > Viridiplantae > Streptophyta > Magnoliopsida > Alismatales > Hydrocharitaceae > Ottelia > Ottelia alismoides. The sequence goes on from JAZKJV010000681.1 coordinate 559,694, forward strand.
CAAATTCCTGGAGTAGAAGGATCCATCTGGTGAGACGTGCTTTGGCATCCTTCTTAGCCATTAAATACCGGATGGCGGTATGATCAGTGTAAATGGTCACTCTAGATCCGAGAATGTAAGATCTATACTTATCAAGAGCGAACACTACGGCCAACATCTCTTTCTCAGTCACAGTGTAATTCCGCTGCGCGGCATCCAAAGTCCGGCTGGCGTAGTGAATGGCAAAAGGTAATCCATCCCTCCTCTGTCCAAGCACAGCCCCAACGGCAAAATCTGAAGCATCCGTCATGATCTCGAACGGGAGAGACCAATCGGGTGGCTGAAGGACAGGAGCTGAAACAACCATATTCTTGAGAGTCTCAAAAGATTCAAGACACTTATCATTAACAATAAACTCGGTGTCTTTGGTCAGCAAGTCAGTGAGCGGTCGGGCAATTCGACTGAAGTCTTGAATGAACCGTCGGTAGAAACTGACATGCCCCAGAAAAGACCGTAACTGACGCAAGTTGGACGGCGGATTGAGTTTTCTGATGATATCCACCTTAGCCGGATCGACCTCCATGCCCCTGTTGGAGACGATATGACCAAGGACCGTCCCCTGAGTCATCATGAAATGACTCTTCTCCCAGGATAAAACAAGGTTAACCTCAATGCAGCGCTTGAGCACACGGTCTAGGCAGTCAAGACAAGCGTCGGACCCGTCGCCATAGACCGAGAAGTCATCCATGAAGACCTCTAAACAGTCACCCACCATGTCCGAGAATATGGACAACATGCACCTTTGGAATGTCGCCGGAGCGTTACATAGACCAAAGGGCATCCGTCTGAAAGCATAAGTCCCAAACGGACAGGTGAATGTCGTTTTCTCCTGGTCTTCGGGCGCAATGGCCACTTGATTGTATCCAGAGTACCCATCAAGAAAACAATAATGACTCTTCCCAGCTAGCCGTTCGATAATCTGATCAATGAATGGCAGCGGGAAGTGATCCTTCTTGGTGGCCTCATTCAATCGTCTGTAGTCCACACAGACCCTCCAAGAAGTTGGTACTCTGGTAGCGATCTCCTCTCCAGACTCATTGACAACTGTAGTGATACCCGTCTTCTTAGGTACCACATGTAGCGGACTTACCCATTTGGAGTCGGAGATGGGATAGATAAAATCGGCGCTCCACCACTTGGAAATTTCTTTCATGACTACGTCTCGAAGATTCGGGTTCAGCCGTCGTTGGAACTCACGCGACGGCTTAGCGTTATCCTCAAGATAAATGTGGTGAGAGCAAAGATTTGGGCTCAGCCCCTGGATATCAGCTATACTCCAACCGATTGCCTTGCGGTTTCTTTCAAGAACCTCCATCAGACGAGATTCTTGCTCTCCAGTCAAATCTGCTGAGATAATGACTGGGTGCATTTCTGGCTCTCCAGCAAGGAATCTGTACTTCATCGACTGCGGCAGAGGTTTTCGTTCTGGGCAACTGGGAGGTGGCAGATCTGGCTTTTGATATGTCTGTGTAAATGCTACCAGGTCTGCATGGGAGAACTCTCGCTCTGCATGAATTGCTGATGAAGGGCGGCCTTCTGAATCAACTATAAACTGCATCGGCTCGCACTCTGTCATGATTGTTGGCTCAGTAGGAATCAAACAAGGTAAATAGTCATCAAAGTCATCCCAGTCAATGTCTGAATCCGAGGGATCAGAGGAAGATGAGCATGATTGAAATTCCTCAGCACCACTCATCACAACACTGTCAGCCTCAGAGATATCCTCATCCAGGGTTGTGCTTTCCCGGCTCTCGACTGCCATGAGCTTGAGATATAGTGAATCTGTAGGCAAGGCGAGGGTCGGTGCTACGGGATCTTTCCAACTGGATTCATCATCAGTCATCTCAAAATCACAAACCTGGTGGATGTCTAACTCCTCCTCTGTCATCTGCGCTGCTTCACTGGATTGCTCGGAGCACTCTACCTTTCTGGCTCTGATTTCTTCGATCGTCTCTATTTGTATAGTTTCGCCTTCTACGCGAAAACATACCTTCCCGCTATCATGGTCGGTCACCGCTTTGGCTGTAGCCAAAAATGGACGTCCGAGAATGATGGGGGCATCAGTTACCGACTCGGGGATCTCCATGTCCAACACAACGAAGTCCACGGGGAATTTCAGGCCCTGAATGGTAACGACCACGTCTTTCAATAACCCCTTCGGCCTCTTAATCGACCTATCAGCAAACTGAAGGACGGTTCTGCTTCGAAGAAGAGGACCAAACTCGAATTGCTTGAGTAAGGCTGCCGGAAGGAGGTTAATTGAAGAGCCGCTGTCTAATAGAGTACGATCAAACTGCTGCTCCTGAATCTCGCATCTGACATAGGGAGCTCCTGCGTCTGGTCGCTTGGCTGGCAGCTTGTTCTGGATGATGCAACATGTGTCATGAGTGAGCATATGGATTTGATCTCTGTGCCTCTTCTTCCTTCGAACGGTAGTTGTCTCTTTCAAGTTCTTTTTGAAGAAGGGGATATGCTCAAATGCTTCCCGTAGAGTCAGCTGAATATGAAATCTGTCAATCATTTCGTTGCTGAACTCTACCTGTTGGCTCTTTTTTGGATTTTCTTTTTTGTTCCCCTTCGCTCGGTGGAGTGCCTCGGGGAATGGGATAGTAGGGGCCTCCTCAGATGGAGGACTAGGGATCGGTTCCTGTGCCTGTGAAGAAGGGGAACCCATATAATCATCATCATTCATCACATATGGATCCGCAATTTGAACAGAAACCTTTCCTTTATTCATATTTTTGTTTTTGTTTTTGTTCCCACAGTCTCTAGGTACAAAATGTGGCAACATCACAGAAGGTGGCTCAACAAAAGTAGATGTGGTGGCCTCAGCACCACCACTCGCACCGGTCTTCGCGGCATCAGCACCGCGCTCTGGTTCAGCATCCAAAATGGTGGCATCAGCACCACCGTCTGCATCTGGTTTCACGACGACATCAGCACCGTCGTCCTGGACTCCATCATTGATAATATCAGCACCACCGTCTCAAACATCATCTTGGGCGGCATCAGCACTGCTCCTCTGCTCCTCTGGCGCTCCTGGTTCAGCATCTGGTTGTCGCTCTAAAGAGGCGCCGCCGGCTGGCATCCTACCGCTCCTAGTAGTCACAACATCAGCATCATTCAAAGAATAAGACATATCATTCAAATCGTCACTAGGAGAGGTATCCTCTGTGAACTCTACCTGCTCAGATTTTCTTTTTAGGTTATTAGGATTAGGTTCGATCTGAGCGGGTATGGCGGCTTTGCCTTTGATGATATCCCGCATCTCCTGCCGGAATTCATCCATTTCTTGCCTGAAAGATGCTCGCTGTTCAGATAGCAAGCGGGCAAGATCATCGAGGGCTGGGTTCTCATAGGCTGGACCCTGAGAACCGGACGTCGGTCCCTGCTGGAAATGGGGCTGCTGCTGATGTTGTTGCTGCTGATACTGGGGGAAGGCTGGTGATAAGACTGCTGAGGTGGCTGTCGCTGCCTCCACTGCTGTCCCTGATAGGAGGGACGAGGACCACTCTGGTATTGTTGCTGATGGGCATACTGGGGCTGTTGCTGCTGTGTTGGCCGGCTGTTCTGTTGTCCTTGGGCAGGAGGATGCTGCTGGGACGAGGATCCACCATTGCCCCAACGGAATCCGGGGTGATCCCGACGAATCCTGGGCTGAGGATACTAGTCGTACCAAATCCCATTGACTTCCATCAATGGCTCCTGCTCAAAGGAAGGTGGAGGAAGAATTGCCAGTGGCTGCTCCGGCTGATAAACCACCATTTGCGTGTCCGAAGATGGCGATTGCTCTGAATGGTATTGCAGCAATGGAACCGGCTCCGCCTGGATATGGTTCACCTGGCGGTATGAGGTAGAGGCCTGGTTGGGATTGCTGCTGCTGGAAGCAACCTGTGACCTGGGAGGCTGTTGGGCGTGAGCTTGTGCCTCCTGAATGCATAGGATTTGAGTTTTCAGGTCACTCATGGTCTTGAAGAGAAGGTCCATCTGGGCAAGACCTTGGTTCTGCTTCTTCTCAAGGATCTCCATGCGATCCAATTTTTCACTAATTATGCCCATGTCGGCTGCTGCTGATTCGGCTTGGGCTGCGGCTACCGACGTTGTATTGGGACCGGCATCGATGCGTGCGATCCTCTGGAATGATCCTGCTCCTTGCGGGGGCTTCTGCTGAGTATAGACTCTGGCCTGGGTCATCACTGTGGAGTTTTCTGCCATGCCTTCATAGATGGCCCAGACGTCGTCTTCTCCCTTGGAGAAATAGGACCCACCGCAAGAGGCGTTCACAAGCCCCTGCAGCTCCGGTGTCAGCCCACAGAAGAAACTCTGCACCAGGTTGGGCTTGGAGATATCGTGATGTGGACACCGGTCTATGAGCTCTCTGAATCGATCTCAGGCTTCATGGAATTGTTCATTTGGGATCATGACGAAATTGCTAATCATAGCTCTAGCTGCATTGGTCCGGCCGAGAGGATAGTATTTCTTCAAATATGTGGTCCGGAGATCTGCCCAAGTATCGACGAATCGCCCTAGATGCTTGAGCCAATATGCGGCTCTATCAACCAATGAGAACGGGAAGGCAATCATCTTAATGGTGTCCTCGGTCATCAACCGATCATGGATAGTACTGCATATCATTTCAAATTCTTGGAGGTGGAGGTGCGGCTCTTCGGTCGACAACCCATGGAACTTGGGAAGCAGCTGGATCGTGTGGGGCCGAAGCTCGAAGTCTCCGTGAATGGGTGGAAGTCTGATCCACCGGTGAGTGAGGGATGTAGCTGGGTTATGTAGTTCCCTCATGATAGTCTGTGGCGGTCGCTCAGCGTCTGGATCGCCTCCTCCTGCATCAGGTCCTCCTCCTCCACCTCCGCCACCGCCCCCAGGTCGGTTCTCTCTCATCTGCGCTATTTCTCTCATCAGATCACCCATGAATGTTCCCTGATCACGGATCTGTCTCTGCATATTCTCCAGGGACGCTAGCAAGGAATTGTTGATGGCCACCTGATCGATTATGAAGGGAGGGTGATCGTGGTCATCTGGGTGCTCGCCTCTGTCTGCCATTGCTGGATTTTCTGAAAAAGCAAAAGAGGCCATCTCAGGTGCTGTCGAATGAGCGGAACTCTGTGATGCACTGAATTCTGACACAATTGGACTGAGAGAAGGAGAATGGGAAGGGTGGTCGAGGGGGAACAGGGTGGATGTGAACTCGGGCTCGGAGAGCGGACTCTCCGAGGCATTCCTAGATGAGTAAGGAGGAGTGCTAGATAGCGGTGCCGACAAAGTCGGCCTAAGAGATCTCCGTCCCATCATCTTGATTATTCGAGAAGAGTGGGGATAATGCAAGAGAAGAAGATGATATGCAATAAAATTGTGCACAATTGTGCGGTGTTTTTGATCTTGACCTAAATAAATCTAGCAATCAAACGCAAAGCAAGGGTGAATTCACCAACTCAACACGTGAAGCCGTGAAGGTTCGGCTTTTATCTTGTCAATTTTAGCTTGTTTTCAGGTATTTATCTTGTCACGAGTCCTTAGAATGCTACGCCTATAGGAGCGAGAGTACTGCTAGGAAAGTGTCCCCGTACTTGTCCTCCTCCTGTGTAACCTGTAACTTGCGCTCTTTAAGGTCCTTGTAACCCTTCCTGGATCCCTACTCAGCCAAAGAAATAGAGGGAGGAAGCCGATAGGCGAAACCGATACTTCGGACCTTGCTCGCAACGGAATCACCCGTGAGCGTACAAGGTCCTACTCGGACGCAGCCGGTGAGACAGACACACCCGTGAAGGCGTGGCCTAAGCTCGGTACTTCGGACAAGGTCGGTGTTCACACAACAGTGAGTCACCAATGGCGACCAAGCCCTACTCGACTACGTACGATAGTAGCGCCAATACTTCGGAAATCCAGGCGATACACAAGGCAGCCACAAGTTGGGTTTTGGGCTCTAATCCTTACGAAGCGCTCACCTCACTTGGAAGGAGACCTTCCCATGCAACCTGAAGACAAGTGAGGGTGTTACTCTCCCCAAGCAATGAATCCAATTACCAATTTTATTTTGGTCAAGTTTTCTTTAGCAGTCCCTTTTTTAATTTTTTTTGGTGTTATCGCTTCTTTTGAGTAGATTCAAACAAGCGCCTAACGGTTTTTGTATTTTTCCTTTACCCTACTTTGTTCCAAAAATAGAGGGAGAATAGAGTTGGAAAAGCCGTGCAAGTCGACACCAAGGTGGAAATCTCACCTTTGTGCCTAGATGATGCATGCAAAGTAAGAGGACTTACAGTGAATCCCAGCTCTCTCCATGCGGGATGCAAAGCAGAATTTATAAACCTATGCTATATGGCGATATGCAAGCAGAAATCGTCCTAGAACAGGCAACTGCTAGCGTGAAGAATCACAAGCTAGCTATTAACTCTTAATCCGAGTGTCCGATCTAGGCTCACCCCTCATCTGCTCAACACATTTGAGTTAGGAGAAAGCGCTTGTTCGGGTGTGAGCTCGCGGCGCGTGGATTGGAAGCTACTAGCCAACTGTTTAATTAGTCTAAGTCCAAATACGAATCTATAGGAGCATGCAAAGATAATTAGGTGTTTGGACCTATTCTAATCGAATCAAACAGGACCTAGAACTAAGAGCTCAATCCACAAAAGAAAGTGAAAAATGAAAACAAAACCGGAAAATGACGGCGATAAAAACTCGTCAAAAACTGCGGTGAGCCCCCGGGTGAACAAACACCCGGAAATTAGGCCCGGTAGTGTCTAAGTGTCCAGAGAGTCCAAGTGTGCCTGTATTATTACAAATTAATAGTCTCTCTCTCACAAAAATAAATGTAAGCTAATCTAATCACTCTCCCTCACTCCTCCTGCTCTCTCCTGCCGGCGTGACCTAAGAAGGCCGGCTCCGCTTCCCAAGGTTGCTCCGGGTCACCTAAGCAATCCGTCTTGCTCCGCGGTCCCTCGCAAGAAGACAAGAAAAGAGACGGTCAGATAGCTCAACAAGATATATCAAAAATGTAAGAGATGGAAAATAATGCTATGGTAAACAATCACACAATCAAACAAAATGTGAACTACTCGCTGTTGCTCCCCGGCAACGGCGCCATTTGATTCAGCCGAAATTCACGTAGTCTAAAAGTGGTGTCTCACACAAGGCGGAGACGACCGTCGCTGTGACGACTCACGATAAATCTCGGACTAAAGTCAACAATTAACCCACACTAAAGATCAACAAATTAGAACTAATGTGGAGTTAAAATTTATTTTTAACTCTGCACAAATGGTGTATAGTGACAAGTATGCAGAGAGTTCGAACACAGGGAGCAAGCAGGGTGGTTCAAACAAATGTGCTCAAGTGTGTGTGTGATGTGTCTACACTAAGCAAGCAAGCAAAGGAATTTTTGTGGGTTTTTAATTTTTAAATTTTTTTTATTTTATTTTAATTTTTAATTTTGTGTTTTGATTTTAATTTTCTGATTTTTATAATTTTGTATTTTATATTTTTTTGTTTCTTTTTTTAATATTGGAAAGTAAAGACAATTTAATAAAAGACAAGATGAAGTGTTTATAAAAAGGTGCAAAAATAACCAAAAATTCAGAAATTAAATATTTTTGGTGTTTTTAGGGTTTTTTACTGTTTTTGTGATTTTTGGGTATTTTTCAAGGTGTTTTTGGTATTTTTAAATGCTGAAATAAGGGAAAACAGTGGAAAGGATGCTGGCTGTGAGTAAAATGGGATTTAAAAATAGCAACCAGTAGCCAAAAATTTTCACACTATTTTTCAAATAAAAAGGACAAAATAAGGAACAAACAGGAACTGAATTTGCTATTTTTGGATTTTTCTACTATTTTATATAATTTTTTAAAGTTTTTGAGTGTTTTTAAATTTTTAGTGTTTTTCCTTTGAGATTTTTAATGATTTTTGGACTGACACTACAATAGGATAAAATAGACACTAGGTAATTTTTTTGGATTTTTTGGAGAGGTTTTAATATTTTTTTGGCATTTTCTAAGCTAGACAGTGCACAAATAGCATGTTTTTGATTTTTAATAAACATAAAAATAGAATAAAATCAAAAACTAAAATGATAGCGTCAAAGTACACGTGTCCAGAAGCTTAACCCTATTTTTGTGGAATTTTTGGATTTAAAATGATAGGTTAAATAAATACAACAAGCATCCAATCATTAAACAGGCCTGGCAGGGGTATAAATGCAATTTAACATACATCCAGGGGCATACGTGCAAATTTCCACAAAATTTTGAACTGAATATTGAATTTATAGCACCAAAATGCAATTACAAAACCCGCCTGGGTTCGTGAGCAATTTTCCCACTAGGGCGCGTGACTTGCACGCGCCTGGCGAGGACTAGAATGCAAAATCCAAGACCCCAGAGGGCTTACATGCAAAATATCCAAAAAGTTTACACGTGATACGAAGGTTTTAGTACTAAAACGAAATACACAACTGACCGAGGGTGTCCTTGCAAAATGCCGCCACCTCACGTGTACAGGTCACGTGAGGTGACGTGGCGAAGGACTTGGATGCAAATATTGAAAGCTTGGGGGTCTCTATGAAAATATTACAAAATATTTAAACTACGCAACAAAGTTTTTGGACTGAATAGAAATTACAAAATAAGCGGGGGTTGACTGCAAAATACCCTCGCATAGGCGATCCGACGGCGATGGCGAAGGTGATGACGCGTGGCGGACATCCAACGGTTGGGCTTCAGGCGCGATCCAGCGGCGTAGGGAACGCCACTTATCCACGTGGCATCTCCTCCGAGCGCGATGACGGTTCGCCCGTGGACCGTTGAGATCAGATCTCAGATGAGATCCGACGTCGGCAGGTGAAGGCAATCGGACGGTCCACGTCAGAACTGGGGCCTCCTCTTGATCGGACGGCTGCGAAGCTTGATGGAAGAACAGGGAAGAAGGACTGCCGTGGCGACCTTCTCCCGGCGATGGCGACGCGCTCCGGCGGTGAATGAGCACCAAAAAGGGCCCTGAAGGTTGCTGGAAGTCTCCTCTGTCGTCTGGAAGCGATGGAGTGGCGTGAAGATCGGCGGAGCTCTTCAGCGGCGACGCGGAAGATGCGGTGCTCCAGATGCTCCGGCGAAGGATCAAAAGGGCTCCAGACGCGTCAATGCACTCCAGCACCTGCACAAAAAGGTTAAGGAGGTCGAGGGAAAAATGCCTCGACCTCAGGTGGCTCTCGAAGGGGTGCGACAGGCGATCTGAGGGCTCGCCGGAGTTGCGCTCCGGCGAGGTGAGAGATGTGGTGATTAAATGAGCGAATCGATGAGGGATTAAGCTTGGAATGATCGTAGGGAGATGAGGAACGATAAGGGGATGAAAAGAAATGCAAAACAGCCTCGATGGCCTGGGGGCCAGAGGGTGATTACCTCAACGATGAAGCTTCACCGGAGGTTGGAACCCGCTCAGATCTGGGTCTACTCCGCCGCCTTGAAGCTCGGAGCGCGGAGCTGTCACCTCCAGGCGTCTCGAGCACGGCCAAAGGGGGGAGAAATCTGGGTAATCGCGGTTCAAATTCTCAAATGAAGTCAAGGGCATCTTAAGTATGGTTGACGGTCACGGTGGGAAGAACGAGGTGCGGAGGTGGTTGGCGTGATGCTCGTCCCGATGCAAACACTAGGCGTGCAAGACGGTCCAGCGAGGAAGGATTTTGCAGAAGATTTGAGTCGAAAGGGTGAAAGATCGCTTCTCGAAAAAATAGTGAAAACGGGGGTCAAACATAGTCTGACACAGCCTATGGGTGCAGGTCAGATAGTTGACCCAGGTCAACTATCCGATCCCCCTGGTTGGTCCACGTGGACCAACCAGGAAAAACCCTGGAGAAAATCTTTGTTAATTCATTTTAAAATACTGAATGGCCGAATTAATTAAAAGTTATAAAATAAAAAATGCTTAAAATTTTATGTAGTATTTTATTCTGATTTTTATTTATTTTTATGAAATTTATTTTTACAAGTTGCCTTTTTAACCCTATATAGGTATAATACCTATGTAGTTTAGTATTTATTTTTATTTTGTGTATTTTAATTTCTTTAATTTTGTTTATAATTTTATAAAATTATAAAATAATTTTATACACATAAATATATTTTTATTTTATTTTATTGATGTATTTTGTATATTTAATAAAATCTAAGAGTATTTTGTACAGGTATAGATATAGGCAATATACCTATGTAGTCTTTATACAAGTATTTTTATTTTTATTTTTCTTTGCATTTTATTTTAATTTTAATGCACATATATATTATAAGTAATATTTACAAAATTATAAAAATATAAAAATGAATAAATAATGAATAAATAATAAATTGAATATTTTATTCAGTACAAATATACAATAAGGGTCCAAAACTCAACTTTCAAACCGTAGCTCCGCCAAATGCGAAACCACCGCCATTAAATAGCTTATTTTCTTCTATATACAAGTAAAGGTGAGTACGCTGCATTTGGAGTTTCCGTTTGTGAGATACGGGTATGGGAAGTTGGCATTCTAGAATTTTATTCAGACCATAACTTTTTATCTGTACATTATTTTTCTGCGAAATCAATTTTGTATTTTTCTTTATTAAATTATCTACAACTTTCATTTACAAAGTTTCTTTATTTGATGCACAAAAAGTGGAACCAAAAATAGGTCCCAAAATGAATAAAGAATGAGTAAAAACTATAGGTATTTTATCTGTATTTTGGCCCTTATCTCCCCCTACTTTATTCCTTGTCGACCTATTCATCAAGATGCCTAGGTCTCGGGGGTTTTGGGTCATAAAATATTTACAATATTTTATTCTTTTTCTTTTCTTTATTTATTCTATAATTTTGGCCTTAATTACAGTATTTTATACACTATTGTGATGCACATGCATGAATGCCAAGATGCTCTATTTAAGGGTATTTTCAAGCATTTGCTAGGGTTTTTGGTGCCAAAATGATAGAATAAAGATGATGAAATGTGGATTCATCACCTACCATCTCGGCGAAGACTGCTAGCATGCATCTTTGGAAGGTTGCAGGTGCATTGCATAATCCAAAGGGCATGCTCTTGAAGGCGTAGGCACCGAACGGGCAAGTGAAGGTAGTCTTCTCTTGATCCTCAGGAGCGATCGCCACTTGGTTGTAACCGAAGTACCCATCCAGGAAGCAGAAGAACTCCTTGCCTGCTAATCTCTCTAGAACTTGATCGATGAATGGCAAGGGGAAGTGGTCCTTCTTGGTTGCTGCATTGAGTCAGCGGTAGTCAACACACACCCGCCAGGAGGTTGGCACCCGAGTAGAAATTTCCTCTCCTTTGTCATTTGTGACCACGGTAAGCCCTGATTTCTTGGGAACTACATGCAGTGGGCTTACCCATTTTGAATCGGAGATGGGATAGATGAAGCCTGCGTCACACCATTTCGTGATTTCTTTCATAACGACGTCCCGAAGGTTAGGGTTCAGCCTTCTCTGAAATTCGCGGGACGGCTTGGCATCTTCTTCTAGATAGATATGGTGTGAATACAGAGCTGGATTTATCCCTCGGAGGTCTGATACGCTCCAACCAAGTACCTTGCTGTTCTTTTCTAGAACCCCGAGAAGTCGAGATTCTTGATCCGGATTCAGCCTGCTGCTGATGATGACCGGATACATGTGTTCTTCACCCGCAAGGAAAGCATACTTCAGGCCTGCAGGAAGTGGCTTGAGTTCTGGTTTTGATCTGTCCACTTTATCGGTCACTTCAGATACCATGCTGGTGGTGGAATGCACTTTGAGGCTGCTAACATCCTCATCATTCTTTTGAGATCCCGGAAATGCACCGAACGGTTCTGCACTAAGCTGATCATGTTCGGTCTGGAGTGAATGCTCACGAAGATGCGCCTGCATCTGAGAATCTGTCTCCCAAGAATCATCAGAGCATATGCTATCTGAGCTTTCCAAGTCCTCCTCAAGAGTGAGGCTTTCTCGGGTCCATGGATCATCCAGTGATAACTTTGAATCTCTGATCTCTGCGATAAAATCACAGTCTGCTTCTGATGCTGCCTGGCTCTCATCAGTCGTGGCATTCTGCTCTTTGTTCATGTTTATCGTGATTTGCTGGGTGTTCGAGCTGAAAGTGATCTTCCCAGACCCGTAATCAACCACGACACCGGAAGTATGGAAGAATGGTCTGCCAAGGATGATAGGGGTCTGGAGCAGGGGTGCAGGTGAGTCCATATCAAGGACTACAAAGTCAGCTAGGAATTTCATCTCCTGCACGGTAACTATCACGTCTTCCAACAGACCTCGGGGCCGCTTGACGGATCGGTCAGCGAACTGAAGGATCATGCGTGTCTGCTTGAGCGGTCCCAGCCCGAATTCTTGCATTATAGACGAGGGCAGAAGGTTGATGGAAGAACCACTGTCAAGAAGAGTACGCTCAAAAACCTGGTCAAAAATCACACAACTGATGAGAGGTGCTCCTGTATCATGCTTTTTCTGAGGGAGGTTGCTGATAGCTGCAACTGTGGCCATGGAGAGAACGTGCTTTTCTACTTCTCGGCGTCTGTTGTCTTGTGCTGGGTGATGCCTGTTAGTACATGCCTCTTTCAGTCCTTTCTTTACAGCTGGCATGTATTCCACGGCCTTCAACAAGGGAATCTCAACAGTCAATTTATCCAAAATATCCACAACACCTGGATCAGACAATGCATTTTTTCGTTTTGTATTTTTTTTGGATTTTTGTATTGCATACGGAAAAGGAATATTTACACCACTGGAAGGAAAACGAGAGTTCTTATTTACATCAAAATCATCGCCCACAGAATGTTGTACATCCGGACTACAAAAAGGAGTACAAGCTGAATCTAAACATGCTGGTGCTGCTGGGCGGTCAAAAAGAGTAGCGTCAGCTCCATCGGCTGGCGAGGGATCGGCTGTTGCTGGCGGCTCCTCCAAGGCTGGCGCGACTTTACTGCTGCTACAAGCGTCTTTTTGGTGTTTTTGCTTTTGTTGATTTTTTTGTATTTTTGGCTGAGGTTGATGCTGGCAAGGCACGACGGCTAGACTGGCTTCTCCTTCCTCTTCCTCCTCACCTGCCCCTGGAGCTGGCACGGCTGATGCGGAAGATGACGATCCACCTGTTTCTTTATTCACCCCACATCTGGTAGCAGGCGGAGGCAAGGCCCTACCGCTCCTGAGAGTAACAGCATTAGAATAAACAGTAATATCATTCTCAGACACGGACTGGACATCACATTCTACCTGCTCTTTCTTCTTGAAGTTGTTGGGGTTGGCTTCGACCTGCGCCGGAATAGTGGTTCGGGTGGCTGTCAGGTCGTCAAGCCGTCTTGTCATCTCCGCCAGCCCTTTAACAAGCTGGGATAGACACTCCTTGGTGGGACTAGCAGGGGACATATCAGAAGACTCAGCGTGCAGACCACGCTGCTGTTGGGTAGATGGGTGGGGAGGCTGTTGTTGGTGGTGTGGTGGTGCAGGAAGTTGAAGCTGTTGATATGACGGAGGAGGATACTGCTGATATTGCGGAGAGGGGCCAGCCGCGTACTGGTGATACGACTGCGGGTGGCGATACTGCGGCTGCTGTTGGTACGGAAAGTTCTGCCTCCATTGTTGTGCAAACTGGGGAGGCTGCTGGTACTGCTGGTGCTGCTGGGAGGATTGACCAAAACGACCACCCTGAGGTTGGTGGTACTGCCGGTTGGCAAATTGCTGACCCTGGGGTTGTCCTTGAGGACGGGTCGGCTGTGCATCATTACTCCATACCCCACTAACTTCTTGGATAAGGGGCGGTGGTGGGAAGACTGGATCAGGAATAGAAAGGAACTCTGGCTGGTAGACGACCATCTGCTGCTGCGGCGGGCCCTGGTCGGGTGCCTGCACGTAGTACACGTGCTGAACTGCCGGTGGCTGCTGGCTCGGCTGAGGCTGATGCTGCGGTTGCGGCTCGTCCTTCTTCTCAGCGGGAGCATCTGATGGTGTAGCCGACTGGACAGAGTTGATCGTACCGACCAACAGCTCGAGGTTCTTGTTGATCTGATCTAGCTTATCCAGGTTCTGGGTCCTCTTCTCGATCACAGTGAGTTTCTCGAGGTCCTATGATCGCTTCTCTATGATATCTACCTTAGAGAGATGGCCCCCGATGATGCTGAGGTTGGAGCTCTCATCTCTCTCTACTTCCTTGGATGCAGCCATGTGAACTTGTTTCTGGAGGGTCTGGGGCTGCTTCTGGTATGCCTTGGATGAAGAGAGGGCAACCTCTCCTTCGGCCATTTCTTCAAAGATCTGCCAGACAACATCTTCATCCTTGTTGAAATGGGAGCCCCCACATGCTGCGTCCACGAGCCTTTGGCTTTCAATGTTCAGTCCCCCAAAGAAATGCTGGACCAAGCTGGTCTTCGGGATATCATGATGGGGACACTTCTCCTGCAGATCAGTGAATCTCTCCCAAGCCTCGTGTACTGACTCATGTGCTCCTTGGGAGAAATTACTAATACGTGCTCGCATCTGGTTGAGCCGACCGAGAGGGTAGTATTTGTGCAGGAAGGCGGACTTCAACTCCTCCCAGGTCGTCACGACCTTTCCCATATGATTGACTCAATAGAGGGCCTTGTCCTGTAGACTGAAGGGGAAAGCCGTCATCTTGACAATGTCCAGGGGGACATTCGGATAGTCGGTGGTGCGGCAAATGCGGGAGAATTGCTGCAGGTGGATGTACGGCTCCTCGTTCGTGTTTCCATGAAAGGCAGGGAGAAGGGCTATGAACCGGGGCTTCAGCTCGAAGTGAGCGTGTACCGGTGGAATGAGAATCCACTCGGTCATCTGGCTATCCCCCGGGTTGTATGTTTCTTTTAGTGTCGGCTTCGGTTGTGGTATTTCAAAGTCATCATCAGGAGGATCATCACCTCCTCCACCTCCACCTCCTCCTCCCCGGCCTCCTTTGCCTCTGCCTCCTCTTCCATCGTCACGGTTCATCATGTCATTCAACATATCCTGGAACGCGGTTTGTGTCAGGGCCTGCTCGGTCAGCTGCTGCTATATGGCCTGGATGGATGCCAATAACTGTGCATTAACTTGATTTTGATCTGGCACCTGTCCCTCTGGTACGGGTGGCTGCTGACCCTTGCCCTTTCCTCCTGGAGCCATGTCAGGGTCTGAGTCGGACGAGATGAACTCCGGAGTAGTCTCCAGGGCTCGCACTGGTTTCTATCTGCAGAATGAGATAGTCCGAATCAGATCACTTGCAATTAACTTTTAGCTGCCGTGATTAAGCTGGAATTCAGGTCAACCCCAACATGTTGTGAATGGGAAAGGGATGTAGACTGTAATCGACTCCCATTCACAATGGCGGAAGCGGGACAAAAGTGATCCCAGTTTATTGGGTGGCCAAGAGAAAGGTAGAAAACGAGGAGTTTGGAGATCGATCCGCAAAGTCCGGGTCGGTTTCTCGGGAATCGCCTCGAAATTATTGGCGGAGTTGAGTCTATGGAATCGATGTAGGTGTCGGCATGGTCCCGACGAAACCATCCATGGATCAACTTCGCGAAGCAAGAGAATGTCGGATTGTTGGAAGAATGATACGATGGTCAACGAGGAATAAAAGGAGTGTAAAACAGTAGAAAGGCTCGGTTGAGCGGGGTGGTCAAAGGGAGAAATATCAAAAATGTGCGCAAATGCGCGGGACTTGATCTTTGAGCCTTAATCTAGATTCATGCAAACACAATATAAAATCGGGTTCACCAACTCACACCATGTGAAGCCGTGAAGGTTCGGCTATTTATTATCTTTTCATTTTTAGAGTTGTGATTTTCAGGCATATCTTATAACAAGTCCTTAGTACGCTACCCTATAGGAGAGAGTACTGCCGGAAGAGTATCCCGCACTTGTCCTCCTCCTGTGTAACATGTAGTCTGTACTTTTCGGAGTCCTTGTAACCCTTCCTGGATCCCTACTCAGCCAAAGAAAAGAGAGAGGAAGCCGATAGGCGAAACCAATACTTCAGTTCTCGCTCGCAACGGAATCACCCGTGAGCGTGCAAGAACCTACTCGGACGTAGGACGATGAGACAGACACCCCCGTGAAGGCGTGGCCTATGCTCAATACTTCGGACAGGGTCGATGCTCTCACAATAGAGAGTCACCATTGGTGACCAAGTCCTACTCGCCTACGTACGATAGAAGCGCCATTACTTCGGAAATCCAGGCGATACACAAGGCAGTTGCAGACTGGGTTTTGAGCCTTAATCCTTAGGGGTCGCACTCACTCAAGGGAGTAGGGTTTTGGTCCCCCTCTAAGGTACCTGAAAACAATGAGGGCTTTATGAACCCGGTACAAGGATAGTCCATTACGAATTTTAATTAAGGTCAAAGTTTATTTAGCAGTCCCCTTGTTTTAAGTTTTAGGTTTTCACTTTTTTTGGATCTGTTTCATACCAGCGCCTAACGTTTTTCTGTAGATTTTCATTTAAGTCCTAGGTGCTCAAAATCAGAGGGAGATAGCGGAAAAGCCGTGCAAGTGGTTCCATGATGGAAATCTCACCATTGAACCGAATGATGCATGCTGAGTTAGAAGACTTACAGTGCATCCCAACTCTCTCCATGCGGTATGCAAAACAGAATTTTTAAACCTATCTACATGTCGATATGCAAGGCACAAAATCGTCCTAAACATAAGCTGCTATTAGCGTGAAGAACCATAAGCCGCTAATTCATCTCTATCCCAAGAGAGTCCGGTCTTGGCTCACCCCTCCTCTGCTCAACAAATTGAGGGTAGGAGAAAGCGCTTTACAGGGTTCGCTACGGCACAGAGGGCTAAGAGACAAATTAACAACTTGTTTAAGTTTGACTAGATCCAAGCAAAGTAGACTATAGGAACATGCATTCTTATTAATGTTTGGACCTAGCTACCGAGTCAAGCAACCTATATCTAGGGGCTCCAAGCACATAAAACAAAATAAAAGAAAGGCGGAAAGCTCAAAACTTTGGGAAACAAAATGAAAAAGGCGATGAAAACTCGAAAAAGCCGCGATGAGGCCCCCAGGTGAACAATCACCTGGGCACTGGACCTCATTGTGAAGAGTAGAGTCCTGTTTATATACATGCCAAAATAGTCTCTCTCTCACCATAAATTACAAAATAAATAATCCTAAATATCTAGCTCTAACTAATGCCCATCTCCTTGCTTCTTTGGTGCACTCTCCAGATGGTCATGAGGAGAAGACCATCCTCCTCCAAGCTTGGCTGCATTGGCCTCCTAAGAAGCCATCCTCGCGTGGCGGTCCCTTGCATCAAAGTCACGAAAAGAATGCATTAGTAAAGCTCAATCAATTAAATAGAGCAGAGAAAATAATCACAAGACATAAATCAATTAAGCACGGTGATCAATAGCAATAAAAATAGCTGCTCACAGAAATGAATATTAAATCAAGAATTTTTTTATACAAGAATGACAAAATAATTAGGCTATGCTCATTGCTCCCCGGCAACGGCGCCATCTGATAACCAGTTGTTCGCGAGGGTCTCCATGAATAATAAAAAGTGTGTTGCTGAGGCGACCGCTCACAAATCATCCAGTCAACCAGCAATTAACCCACAATCCAAAAAAAATACAACAAGCAAGCTCAAAAATAAATGTGAATTAATCTTTATTTACTCTACCATGAAATGTACAGTGACAAGTATGTAGAGGTCGAACCACAGAGAGCAATACAAAATGTCATAGCCTACTTGTAAATCACAGTCATCCTTGTGTGGGTTTTTTTTTATTTTATATTATAATTATTATTATTAATTATATTATTATTAATTTTTTTATAATGTAATTAGGTAATATATATATAAAATATAAATAAAAATACATGTAAACCTATAAAGGGTTAGTATATAGCTAATAATACTTACAATATATATAGGTATATATAAATGTAGTAAAATAAATAAATATATATATTTAATTTTTTTTATATTTTATATATTAAGACTAATGGGAATACATGTAAATAATTACATATATATAAAATATATTTTTCTCTCTCTCTTTTTTTGGAAATACCTATATATACATAAAGTGGTACTATCATATTTACAAAAATACTTAAAAATAGTCAAAAATCAAGGATTAAAGTCTTTTTGGGTTTTTCATCATTTTTTACCGTTTTTGTGATTTTTGGGGATTTTAGAGAATACTTTTAATATTTTTAAATAGCTAAATAATAGCAAACAGTGGAATAAGGTCTGGCTGTAATAAAAAATGAACATTAAAAATAGTTAGAAGTCTCAAAATTTTTCCACACTATTTTTCTCATAAATATAATAAAATATAGCATAAATAGGGCTTGAGTTTATATTTTTCTGATTTTTCTTTGATTTTTAATATTTTTTTGAAGTTTTTGGGTATTTTTGTATTTTTAAGGTTTTCCTTTTGAGATTTTTAGGGATTTTTAGACTGATACTAGAATAGGACAAAATACACCATAGGAATTTTTTTTAGAATTTTTCAAGGCATTTTTCTATTTTTCTGGGATTTTATAATCTAGACAGTGAATAAAAGACATGTTTTTTTATTTTTAATAAATGCAAAAATGCAACAAAATGCAAAACTAAAAATATAGCGTGCAAGGGTACACTAATAGGAGCTTAAGTCTATTTTTGCAAGAT
Source organism: Ottelia alismoides (assembly GCA_037367405.1). Classification (NCBI taxonomy): domain Eukaryota; kingdom Viridiplantae; phylum Streptophyta; class Magnoliopsida; order Alismatales; family Hydrocharitaceae; genus Ottelia; species Ottelia alismoides. The sequence goes on from JAZKJV010000681.1 coordinate 578,383, forward strand.
TTTTCGATTTAATATGGAGCACAAAATAAATAGACAAAGTATTCAAAAATTAAATGGCCTGACAGGGGTCTTTTTGCAAATAAAATAGTTCACAGGGGCATACATGCAAAAATCACAACAAAAATACACTTTAACTTTTATTTTCAGGATCATTTAATAAACACAGAAACCCGGCGGGGTTTAGATGCAAAATTTCACGCGCCTCACGTGGGACTGCACGTGAGGCGCGGAAGGACTAAAGTGTAAATATGAAAATATCAGGGGGTCCAACTGCAATTTTTACAATTTATTTACAACTAAAACTTTTATTTTTGGGTTTAAATTCTAAATACAAACAGCAGGGGGGTGAGATGTGAAATTTACCCCTAAATACAGCGTGGCATCCAACGGCGCTGCTCTCTTCACTTGCCACGCGTCGTCTCCTGATCGCCCGATGACGCTTCGCCGATGGGAGGCTGAGATTAGATCAGCCCAGCTGATCTGACGGTCGATGCAATGCTCCATCGGACGGCTCCTGTTGAATCTGGGACAGCCCTCCTGATCCGACGGCGCTAGAGCTCCCAGGAAGAACTGGGACGAAGCTCGCGCCTGGCGAACTTTGATCGAGGAGCTCGGGCTCCTCCGGGTCTCTCCGATGCGTCTCAGGTGCTCTGAAGGTAGCTGGAAGCCTCCCGCGTCGACTGATGGCGCTTTAATGGCTCCTGGGGGTCCGAGTCGATGGAGCGAGGTCGAAGAAGGAGAAGACCCCCAGGTGCCTCTTCCCGGATCCGTGCGAGTCCAGTTGGGCTCGATTCTTCGAAGTACCTGCACAAGAAGAACCGCGGGCGAGAGAGCTTTCTCCTCGACCCGGGGTTTTGAAGCTACGATGCAAAATGAAGGTGGGTGGAGGGGCTCCGGCGAACGTCGGAGGAGGAGCCCCGATTCGCCAGGACCTAAAGTCCTGGGTTGGACAAATGTGCGCAATAGATGGAGAAGGCGTTGAGGAACGATATGGGGTGAATGAGGAGGTCGGAAACAGTCAGAACCACAGTGGAGAAGTCGCCGGAGCTGAGCTCCGGCGAACTTCGAATTTCGATTTTTAAACTACAGGAGTTAACTAAAACCTAATCTAATGACTGGAATGAAAAACTAACATCTAAGACTAACTAAAAATGCATAGAAGGTCAGCTCTTATACCTGGGGGCCTCCAGGGAGCAGGACGGACGCCGGAGCTCCGCCGCGACAAAATCTCCTTCCTCCGGCCGAGTCAAGGTGCTGGGCTGCTCCCCCTGTCACGAGGAACAATCCAGGAGCAAGATCTAGGCTTTAGGTTGGAATAAAAGTGGCAAATTCGAGGAAGGAAGCGGAGCTTGTTATTTATAAACATTGGCAAGGGGCCTTATTACCCGGCGATTATTAACTGATCCAATGAACATCTCGTTGATCTATGATTTTGGCGGGCATCATGGAAGATTAGGGAACAATTCTTGTGAAGGAAGCGTTGTCGATTGATGGATGGCGTGCCCGGGAAAAAGGCATGAAATCGGGGGAATGGACAGTTCAGAGACGCCAGGCGAGGGATGGGACAGTTGACCTGGGAGTCAACGAAGGCCGGCGCCTCATTGGGCCACGTCAGCTGCTACGAGACAAAATAGAAAATCTGAAGGAAGATTGATTTATTTGACGCCCTAAATGATTTTATTAATTTTTTCTTATAAAATAAAAAATGTGTATTATTTCATCTAGTATTTATTTATGATTTTTATTGAATTTTTCGAGGTGTTTTATTATAGTTTTATTTGAATAATATGTATATGTATGTATTTACATGTGTTTTCATGTATTTTATTTTTAATTTGTTTATTTTCTTTTATTATTTTATTGGCTTATTTTATAAATTTATAATTTATTTTTGCGAGTATAAAGATATTTTTATTTGATTTTTATGAGTTTATGTATATTTTTAAATAAATAGGTATAGATGTATGTAGGTATACTTATAGGTGTTTTATCTATGTATTTTATAGACTTAATTTATTTAATATATTTTCTTGATTTTTATTTTGGTTTTGTATTTTTAATGAGTTATGTATAATGTATACATTATTATAAAAATATAGAAGGGCAAAAGAATCAAGGATTAAAACCCTCTTTATTTATAGATAGGTACATATCATAGGTATTTTGTCTATGAATTTGTAAACTTATTTTATTTTACAAATTAATTTTGGTTTTCTTTAGCTTCTCTCATGTGTATGCATTAAGTACATTATTTACAAAATTCTAAAAATATGAATGAATATTGAATAAAATGAATATTTTAGTCAGTCCTATATACAAGGAGGGCCAAAAACCTAACTTCTGCATATGGACTCCAAAAATTATGAAACCAATTTTATAAAATAGTTTATGGAATGCTATATACAATTAAAGGTGAGTTTGGGTGATTTGGAGTTTTTATTTGCAAGATATGGGTCTGTGAAGTTGAGATTTTGGCTTTTTATTCTGTGTATAAAATGTACACTGGGGATTATTTTTGTACAAACTCAATTTTGCATTTTTATTCATATTATTATCTACAACTTTCATGTACAAAGTTTCTTTATTTGATGGATAAATAATTATGTACAAAATAGGTATCAAAAAATGCATAAATAAATGCATGAATAAATGAGGTATTTATTGTACACTGGCCCTTATCTCCCCCTACTTTATTCCTTGTCGACCAATACCATGCTGGCCTTGGTCTCGGGGTTTGGGTCATAAAATATTTACAATATTTTATTCCTTTTTCTTTTCTCCTCTTTATTCTATAATTTTGGCAGTAAAACCTTATTTAATGTAAAATAAATACAATGAACAATGAATGCTATTATGTACAATTTGATGCTATTTACATGCATTTGCTGGGGTTTTTGAGGCCAAAATAATAGAATAAAGGTGATGAAATGGAGATTCATCAGTCGCTGGAGGAGGCTGCTCTCCGACGACCTCCATGGATCTCCACCGCCATCCATGGCTTCTGGAAAGGATCTTCAGAGCTTCCTGGAAGCTCCGCGAAGCTGCTGGGTCGAAGACGAAGGTGCAAAAGCTCCAGGTGCGAGCTATCGATGGATGTTCATCGGAGGCGAAGCTGGCGAAGTGATCTTCGCCCAAATTCTGGCTATTCAACTTAGGATCCTGCAAAAGGAGTTAGTCCAGAATAGCCGAAGCGTGTGTGAGTGGGTGAGGTGGAGTGGGGTCCCGTGGAGGTGACAGAGCGGTGGACCAGAGCTCCTTCTCCGACGAGGCGAAGAAGGAGATGGGGCGGAGTGGAGTAGGTTGCGGAGAGAGGGAGAGGTTGCGTTGAAGGGTCGACGAGGATGAGAATTATATAGCGGAGGTCGGACGGAGGTCAGTGGTCGGTGATTGGTGTGGAGTGTGGTGAGAAAAATCGAAGAAAAAGGAAAGAAAATAAGTAAAAAGTACATGGCCGGAGCTAGGCGGTTGGCGGAGGCGATGGCTAGGGTTGAGGCTTCTTGGGAGCCTCCGGTCATCGCCTGGCGAGGACAGCCAGGCCTCGGAGCTCATCGGCACACGAGGTAGCTGCAGCTCAGCCATGGCGGTCTTGGGTTGACACCATGGAGTTGAACCCATTATCGCCGGCCATATCCGCCTCCTCCTATCACGAGGAGGGGAAATAGCTAGGGGGAAAGCCCCTTGAATGGTGTACGAGTTGGAAGTACAGTGGAGGAGAGATTTTTATAGGCGGAGGGGGCGACCGTTATGGTGGTGGCGGAGCGTATAGAACTGGGGTCTTGATGGTGAAGGAGTAATGGAGGAGGGATGCTGGAGGTTACGCGGGAATGGTGGATCTAGGGGCTACAGGGAGAAGCCATTAGAGAGCGAGGAGGTGACCGGAGGAGGGCTTAAAAAATGGAAGGGGTGGCTTGGTTTCAAGTCGTAACGCCTGGAGGGGGAGGCGTACGAGGAGGAAGATGACGAGAGGCCGTTGGATCTTTCGATCCAATGGCCCAGATGAATGTGTGGATGGAGGGCTAAGATATGATCAGATCTGATCTTGAGGCGGGGAATGAGGCACAGTTGGATGGTTAGGATGAGACCCGAGGGCTTATCCTACGACATGTGTTGATCTGGTGATGTGGAGAACGGAGAGGCATATGATGAGAAGGGATCAGGTGGATGTGGTTTAGGCACGAAGGAGTGGTCCAAATGTGAAGAGGGCGTTGATCAGACAGTGGGAAGAGTGATGATGATGTGGAGGGCGCTCAGTCCTTGGATAAGAAGAGGATCGGGTGGTCTAGGAGAGAGCGGGAGCGGGTGGTGAGGATTCGATGTGGGAGAAGATCAAACGGCTGGGAGTGAAGCGGGAGCGGGTGGACACGATGGAGGCGGGCGGCGGGGATCAGACAGCCCGGGAGGGGCTAGGTGTCAGGGAGAGGAGGTGACCATGTGGGCGACCCACTATAAAAATCAGAAAATACGAAATAAAGAAAAATCAAAAGGAAATAATTAGAGGCAAAATTAGGAAAAAGATAAAAACGAAAGTTGTAGATCTCGATGAGATCTACAAGTTTCATGTTGGACAAAAAGTCAAAAGAGGTAATTTGTATAAAAAGTATTTTTTGGGGGCATTTTTAAAGAGATAAAAATACAACCTTGTTGATTTTGATTTTTTTTGTATTTTTCTACGGGTTAGGAAATTATAACAATTAACTCAACCTAATTTTTCTGAGTTTTTAATAAGAAAATAAGTACAAAGTAAATAATAGTAATTATAAATGATAATTATAGGTTAGTTATACACAATATAATACAATGTAATATTGAGGAATTATTAGTGATTCTTATTGGATTATTTAAGCCAGGGGATTAAAAATTGATTTTTACCATGATGAATATGAGATTTATCATCCGCCAGCACATGTTTGGGGGGTATTTTGCAACGCAAACTCCCCGCCTTTTGTATTTATTATTTAGTGATCAAACATTCATTTGTCGTTGTAATATTTCTGTAATATTCCCATATTGGACTATGGACTTCATATATATTACATTTTAGTCATGTGCCACGTCACTTCACGTGCTTGTATATGTGAGGGGGTGAGTATTTTGCGTGGACACACTCCAATAATTGTGTTATTATTTAGACCATAAACTTTAAATATGAGTATAAATATTTTTGGGAAAAACTACGCACTTGCCCTATTGTTTTCTTTATTTGCATTTATACCCCTATCATTGTGTATTATATTTTTATGGTTCAAGAATTGAATGAATGTCCCTGGATTTTGTTAAGGTGGTGTTAAATGTTCTGAAACTTCATGGAAATTGCAATTAGGTCCATGTATTCCTGATTTAATTTTGCGATTGTATTTTAATTATTAAAAAATTATTTTACATCTAAAAATTATAGGAAAATTATCTTAAGTGCCTGGAACCATATTTTATCACATATTTTTTGCAAGGAAATTAAAATTATTTTACTTTTTATAAAAATTTAAAAGCATTGCATTTTTTCTATTTAGCATTAAAAATCTATAAAAAAATACAAAAAGTTTTGAAAAAGTCTAAAAAAAATCACATGTGTCTATTTAACTATATTTTATCTTATGTTCAAATATTTTTTCAAAATATTAATTAAAACTCTTAGAAATTATAAAGCATAAAAAACCTTACAAAAATTCTAAAATTTCACAGAAAAATAAAAAAAATATGTTTTGAGTTTAATTTTTTATATTATCTTGTATTCTGAAAAATTGAGTTTAGGCTTAATCTGATTTGATGGATTTTATTAAGCCCATTTCAAGTTCGTGGCTTTTATATTTTGTTTATTTTATGTATTTTCTTGTTTAAAAATCCATAAAATTTCTCAAAAATTATCAAAAATCTAGAAAATTTACAAACCCCTAAACATTTTATTTTTGAAATTTTGATTTTGTTTGTTATATCTTAAAAATCTAAAAACATCTTTTTTCTATTCATTTTCTATGTAGTATATATTAGCCTATATTTTATTTTAAAATCAAAATTAAAAATTTGCAAAAATAAAAATATAAAAATATATATAAATTAAAACCCATAAAATATTTAAAAATTCAAAATTAAAAAACCCAAGTGTTCTATTCACTTCTGCTCTGCCTCGTATGCTTCTTGTGGTTCGACCTCTATTTCTTGTTTACTATATACATTTTTGTAGGGTATAATAAATTTTAGCTCACTCATCTATATTGTTTCATCATCATTGTGGGTTAATTGTTGAGATTGTCATGCTTGGATTGGGTGCTTATTACGTCGAGAAAGCGACCGATAAAGCGATTGCCGGATCTGATTTGTCTGACGCCACATGCCCTCCAAGACCGGACTTTGGTACTCCATTCCATGTGCTTGCAACTAATCAAAGGGAGGAGTTCATGTCCAAAAGGAGGTTTGGTGGTCTAGTAGAGGGGTGCAAGTGAAGCTTAAAATTAAAAGAGCTTGCTTTAAAGTCATGTCTAAGGATAGAATAGAGGAATCTATCACAAATTACAAAATAGCAAAGAAGGAAGCAAAGAAGGATATAAGCGAAGCTAAGTCAAAAGCTTATTAAGTTTTGTACAAAATTCTTAACTCTAAGGAGGGCCAGAATGATATATTCAGATTGGCCAAATTAAGAGAAAGAAAGACCGAAGACATTTTGAGATGCATTAAGGATGGGGAAGGGCATGTGCTTATTACTCATAAGGATATAGAGACTAGATAGAGTAGTATTTCCACAAGCTTTTCATTGGAGAAGGAAATAGCATGGGTCTGACCCAAGTAAGAAGGAAAGTCAAAGAGTTGACTATACTTCTATGACTTCCATACATATGAAATCCAAAGAGTTGGATGAATACCAATACTGCAATAAGTCGATACTATGACTATCTAGGATCCTTAGAGAAGGACTTGGATAGTGCATAGAAATAATCTACATCTACATTTAATCATTGAAGTTGACTCGCTTATAAGATAAGATCAAAGTCTAATAATTATATCTCATTCTTCTAATAACACTTGCAATTGTTGCATATGCTTTAGAAGACTAGAAAATTTGATCTTAAGGTTTAATAGTCATCCACATGGTTATTGATGCAATTGTTGCAACAATCTCTATTGGATAGATAAACTTCATAATTTCAATGGGAGAGCCCTAAGTCTTAGAGAATGTCTCTATGACCTAGACATTAGAATATATTCATTGTTTATTTCCAAATATTGGAAATAAACAAGTATTCTGGAATAGACCTGTCATAAAGAGTTATGACGGATATATTCCAGATGGTAATCTAACATCTAGTGTACTCTACTAAATTAGAATATTAATAAATGGTTCATTAACATTTCTAATACTGAAATTAAACCTTAATAGATCAATAGGAGGATGAAGATCTGTTGACAATGATCTGGCATCAAGTCTTGGACATATGTCTACTGATATGATAAATAGACTAGTAAGATATTGAACTTTAGATTGTCTAAAGGTTCAAATCTTACATACTTATGAATATTGTGATCAAAGTAAATATGTCCAATACACTCTTCTCTGGGAATGATGTAAGATGCCAAGGTATTCAAGATCTCATACATATTGATGTACGTGGATCATCTATATCAATAATAAACATTAATGATATGCGATATCAATTGATGATTTTTGTGATATGAGATCTCTTCTCTTCATCTTAGAAATCTTTGAAATGTTTAAAGATTTTGAAATTTTGGTCTAGAACCAAAGTCTGAAGGAATATGAAATGAATTTGATCTAACTAAGGTGGCAAGTACCTATTAGATGACTTCAAGGAATACCTTATGAAGAAAGGAGTGTCATTCCTATCTCACTCCTTCTAATACACTTGAACTCAATAGAGTTGTAGGGAGGTACTATTGGATCATGTGTGACATGATTTGATCAATGATAAATCTTAGCATAATTGCCTCTTAGTTTCCTGGTATATATGTAATAGAGACTAAAATATATATCCTTAATAAGATTCCATGCTAATATAAACTCAAAACCTTCATAAGCTATGGTGTGGAACCTAGCTCAGTGTTGGAAAATTGAGGATTTTGGGTTGCTTGGTCCGTGACCATAGCATGGATGCAAGTGGGCTAGAATCAAGCACTAGAGAGTGCTACTTCATTATGAAAATAAAGGATGGTATTGGATACCTACTTTATGTCCTTGAGATTCTTAAAGAATTTCATCTCTAAGAATACGATTATAAGAGGATGACTCTCTTGAGAATCAAGATAAAATGAAGTGAAAGGAACTCATTGAATCTTTTAGGAATGAAGTTCCTGAGATCGGAAACTAAAAGGACAATTAAAAGATGAAACACTCGTACCTCTTCAAATTAGTTTTACGGTATGGATTCCATGTGTTAGATAAATTTGACAATGACCTGACTTCATATGAGGAAGCTTCTGATGATCATGACATGTTTTGATGGAGGTTAGTAATATAGTCTAAAGTATACTTCAGATATAAGTGTTGTATATGGACCCTAGAGGATTCACCGATAGAGGTCAAACCCATTAAGTGTAAATGGATCTTCAAGAGAAAGAGGGAACCTGATGAGAAGGTAGAGACCTTCAAAGAACGACTCGTATTTACAAGATACACACGAAGAAAAGACATCGCTTGTGATGAGACTTGCTCTTCAGTGACCATGCTTAAACCCATCAGAATATTACTAACTATAGCTATACAACTTCACTTTGACATCTACAAGATGGAAGTCAATATTGCATTCCTCTATGAGTACCTCAACGAGGATATTCATATGAAGTAGCTTCATAATTGAAGAATGAAAGGTGTGAAAGATGAAGAGCTCCATCTATGGACTCAAATAAGCTTCTTATAGTTGGAACATTAGATTTGATGAAATTATAAATGTTATGATTTCAGATAGAATCTTGACGAACCATGTGAAGCTTAGTGGGAGTGCCATTATGTTTATCGTGCTTAATGTAGATAAAATCCGTATCATTTGGAATGATATAAGGATGACGATAAGTGTTTTTATGATCTGTATATTTCATACCTTGAGATATGATCTCAAGGATACCTCTTAGATCTTAGTTTTGAAGTTGTGCAGGAGCAAAGAGAAGAGAGTATCGAGATTGTCACATTAATGGTACATCTTGGATATATTCCATTATTTGAAAATCTAAGGAAGGATTCTTCCCCTTAAGATTTGGTACAAACCAATCTGAAGGGATGACATATCAAGTGTTGATGATACTAAAACTACTTGCCCTTGTGGGTCGCTTACGAGAAGCCTGATGTATGCTAGATGTGTATAAAAGCCAGATGTCTATCATGTAATGTGAGTTGGAAATTGTTGCAAATCCTACTATGGAGATAAAACACTTGGTTGCAGTGATAACAATATCTTCAAAGATGACAAAACTTTTGAGATGGTGATCTCAAAGTCTTATCTTCGAGAACTTAAGACTTTATAGATGGTGGTCTAAAAAGTCTTAACTATGGATGCCTTATAAGACATAAGACTGGATGTTAGTCTTTGGAGATAGAGATCTCTGTGAATTAATGATATTTTGATAAGGATAATAGAAATTACATACTGATTATAATGATTATTGAATTGTAGTGTCAAAAACACAATAACTGTTTTAACAATATTGAGTATTGGTTGCATAAGGTGCAACATTCGCATTGGATGCGAGCATTGTTACTTAGAGATATGCAAGTACCGTAAAAGGACCTGGCGTAGTCTCTTGGGAAAAAAGTGACTGATCAACTTACCTAGATTTGTTAAATAGATTATGATTGTCACATGAGTGTAGGTTTAAATGATTAGCCCATTAATGGCGCTTTGGGCTAGTGGGAGATTGTTGGACATGCGAGCCCACGATGAGCCATTATGCAATAATTGTTATAGCAATCCACTCCTTAATCTGAAATGGAGAATAACTAATTCACATAATAGGTCCCTTAGTACAGTTAGGGTTATGTACAATGGTTATCTTAATGATCATACAGCTGTTGATTCAATTGTTGAATCATAGAGGCTGGTGCTTGGATGAATATCTAAAGAGTTAGATTGATGACTCATTAAGCACCATCAAGTGATTATTAAGAGAGGATCTCCAGGTTGAGAAGAAGATGGTAATTCTTCTCTAAAGGTTGATATCTATCTGACCTCTTGATGCATGTCCTCTGCATAGGAACAAAGACTCTGAGGTATTAGATAAGTTAGGTCAAAGAGTTGACTTAACGAGATCGAGATAATCAAGACCTATGTCGTATACTATCACAATATAGGCATGCATCCTCTGATCGGAGACATATGTATTACTATATGTCTGAGTATGTGCATTTGGTAGACCGATAGGTTGATGGCCTAATCAAGGTCTATACACCGGCGAGCTGATGTGCATATAAGGGCATATGAGTAATATGACCTCTCAAAGGGATCATACAAGTTCACTTGTGAATTGGAAGACATGAGCCCACTCATGCAGTATTGGGATTGATCAAATTCCATGCATGGTCGTCTTTTTTGGGAAGCATGACAAGAATTTGTAGATTTGATATATGCTTTTGGAAAGTATGTAATCTATACAAATTCCCAATGACTAAATGAGAATCTTAATGAAAAACCCTGGAGGTGGCAGTCCAAAAGAGATCTAAAACTTCGAGTTTATTCTAGGTCTTCCAGTATGCAGGATATACAGGTATTAGGAATAGCTGATGGTGATGTAATCATAAACAATTGTATAACCATGACGCTTCCATACTGAGGGAGTGATGAAACAAGTATAGATTTTATTGATTCCTCTCAATAGAGAAGTAATCTAATCTCATTCCAAATATTGAATTGAATGTGATTCAGATATAATTAGGAGATTAGATCTACAGCTTTGATTTAATCAAACATCTGTGAGAGGTCCTTAAGATCTGGACTTGAGATATGATCTCAACATCCAAGTCATTATACGTGGAACGTATAATCATCATGTCTTTATCTCCATGTATCTGCGGAGAAAGCGCATTATTCTTGAAAGAGTTCAAGAATAATTCCATTGTTAATATATCCAAGCATTGAGAAATGGATAATTAAATGTGATTTAGTTATCATAAGTAATATGGATAAGATTAATATTATTTGAATGCATAAGAATTGAGATCTTAGATAATTAAATGTGATTTAATTATCAAGGATATGGATAATGTGTATAGTACTGTTTATATTATTCATATATATATATATTATAAATGTGATTTATAATATATTAAAGAGATAAAATTGTAATTTACATTTATTAATTAAGTGTTGATGTGAATTGGATTCACATTGGATAATTAATTGAAAATGTAATTTACATTTTTTGGGTTGTGAATATGCTTCACGGTTTTCCACTGGCATGATTGCAATATTCACAAAATAATTATGAATTATTTGTGTGAATAAATTTGTAACAAATAGTGTCGTAAAATTATTTGGAGATAAATAGCCACCTTAGTGGGAGGAGGAGGAAGGCCACCGAGTCCCATTAAGAAAGAGATTTATCTCTTTTAAACGATCTCCATGCAAAATTGATTTAGTTGAAATTAAATTGTATTGATGATTCAATATGTATTTAATTTAATTTAATTAATTATTGTTGTTGTATTTAATTTAATCAAACCATTAGATTTGTGAATGGATTGAGATCCATGGACTCCTAAAATACTATATAAGAAGAAGGACCCTTGCCCTTCTAAGAAGAAGTTGTTGAACAACAAATTGCTCTCTCTCTTTCTCATTCTCATATCACATGCCAACTCTCTCTCTCTCTCTCTCTCTCTCTCTCTTGAGTGGTCGTCCACTCTAACCTAGAGATAAGGTTTCTTTCATTGTTGCATCGCCATTACGACATCGCCTCGACCATTTGTGGATCTCCGTCTCCTTCCGTACGTTGCATTCGCGAAGAAGACGTTTGATCTCATGAGATGAGATTAGGAGATATATTGCTTGGATCAACAACTTAGATTGCGAGAAGCACACGATTCGTCTCCGCACTTGCGAGCTCTCTACCATCGGATCTAACTTGAGACATGAGATCTCTTTGCTTAGAGACTCGATTACAACCACGCAACAAGAGATATTCCTTTACCTAATATGTGGTTTAGATGAAACGATCTGTGAATGGTCCATGGATCATGTGGTTTCATCATTTATTTTTTTAAAAAATTCTGCTACACCGAGCCCCTAGTTCGACTAGTCGCTCACGATCGCATATGACGCGATACCGATGCTTCCGTAATGCGCTTAAGGATTTTTTTCCATAATCCTTCATTGACCACCCCCACTTCTTTGTCTCATCGCATTCTACCACCCTGATCCAATATCCAACCCAAACCTTGCACATATCTAAGAGTTGGGTCTCCATCCTCTGCCAGTCGCCAGAGACCTCCGCCCTTCCATTCCAGCCCTCATTTTGCTCATATGTGGGTCGAGATGTTTCACCCTCGAGCCCTAAAGATTTTGGTGCATGCATGCGTACGAAAGCACCCCATCAGGGGGTCGAATGATTCAGACCTACAACTCCAGGCATCCGGACCTTCTCCAACCCTCCAGGCCTTCATCGATGAGGCTTGGAACATTTTGACCCATCTCCCAGTTGCGGAATCAATCTGGGAAGGTGAAGAGCATCTCAGCACCTCGGGAGTGCATCATGATCGTACAAGAGACTCAATCGAAGCCCAACACCCATCTGTTCTTGAGATGTTCTTCCTGATCAGCTCAGAACCGTTGGATCAACCCTCGAGCCCTAGGTGTACAATAACCATCCGATCAGACACCTAAAGATCGTCAGATCAGAGGGTGGGATATAATCTCCGCTCTCCATCGTCGAAGTGACATCAACCGTTGAGGAGGTGCCACATATTTAAGTAGAATCATATGCATAGTTCGCCAACGCACGTTTGGGGGGGTATTTTTCAACTCAAACTCCCCGCCTTTTGTATTTATTAGTTAGTCATCAAACTTTCATTTGTCGTTGTAATATTTCTGTAATATTTGCATATTGGACTATGGACTTCATATATATTAAACTACAGTCATGTGCCACGTCATTTTACTTGCCTGTACGTGTGAGGGAGTGGGTATTTTGCATTGACACGCTCTGGGCTTTGTGTTATTATTCAGTCCATAAACTTTAAATATCATTATAAATTATTATTTTTAAATAAATTGCACACTTGGCCCAATTGTTTTCTTTATTTGCATTTATACCCTTGTCAATGTATATGATATTTTTATGGTGCAAAAATTGAATGAATGCCCCTAGATTTTGTTAAGGTGTTGCTAAATGTTCTGAAACTTCGAGGAAATCACAATAAGGTCCATGTACCGTTGATTTAGATTTGTGATTGTATTTTAATTATTAAAAAACATTTTACATCTAAAATTTTAGGAAAAATTATCATAAGTGCCTGGAACCATATTTTATCACATATTATTGCAAGGAAATTAAAATTATTTTCATATTTATAAAAATTTTAAAAGATTGCATTTCTTCTATTTAGCATCTAAAAATTTATAAAAAAAATACAAAAAGTTTTGAAAAAGTCCAAAAAAATCATATATGTCTATTTACCCATATTTTATGTTATGTTCAAATATTTTTGCAAAATATTAATTATAAAACACAAAAAACCTTATACAAATTCTAAAATTTCACAGAAAAAACACAAAATATGTTTTAAGTTTCTAAAATTTTTATATAATCTAGTATTCACAAAAATTGAATTTGGGCTAAATATGATTTGATAGATATTTATTAAGCCCATTTCAAGTTCCTGGCTTTTCTATCTTGTTTATTTTATGTATTTTCTTATTTTAAAATCAATAAAAATTTTAAAAAATGATCAAAAATAGAGTAAAATTTATAAAACCCCCAAAACATTTTATTTCTGAAATTTTGATTTTATTTGGTATATATTAAAAATCTAAAACATCTTTTTCTATTCCTTTTTCTATATAGTATATATATTAGCCTTTTTCTAACTTCAAAATTAAAAATTTAAAAAAAATAAAATATAAAATTATATATAAATTAAAACCCACAAAAACATTTAAAAACTAAAAATTCAACAAAAAAAATCCCTAAGTAGTCTATTCACTTCTGCTCTACCTCATGCGCTTCTTATGGTTTGATCTCTACTACTTGTACTATATATATTTTTGTAGGGTATAATAAATTTTAGCTCACTCATCTATATTGCTTCATCATCATTGTGGATTAATTGTTGAGTTTGTCGCGCTTGGATTGGGTGCTTATTGCGCCGAGAGAGCGGTCTATACAACGATTGTTGGATCCAATTTGTCTGACACCGCATGCCCTCCAAGTCCAGACTTTGGTATTCCATTCCACGCGCTTGCAACTAGTCAAAGGGAGGAGTTCCTGGCCAAAAGGAGGCTTAGTGGTCTAGTGGAGGGGTGCAAGAGAAGCTTAAAATTAAAAGAGCTTGCTTTAAAGCCATGTCTAAGAATAGAACAGAAGAATCTCTCTCAAACTACAAAATAACGAAGAAGGAAGCAGAGAAGGCTGTAAGCGAAGCTAAGTCAAAAGCTTATCAAGTTTTGTACAAAAATCTCGACTCTAAGAAGGGCCAAAATGATATATTCAGATTGGCCAAATCAATAGAAAGAAAGACCAAAGACCTTTCTCAAATGAGAAGCATTAAGGATGAGGAAGGACACATGCTTGTTAGTCAGAAGGATATAGAGACTAGATGGAGCGGTATATCCATAAGCTTTTCATTGGAGAAGGAAATAGAAAGATCACTTTGGGAGATCTAGCTAGTAGTGAAAGTTACTTGAATTGTGCAAGCTACAGACGAATGCAAAGGAAGAAAGTAGAGGATGCTTTGAAGGTTATGAAAGTGTAGGACATGATGGGATTCCTATAAAAGTATGCAGGTACGCATTGGACCTAATTGATCATGTAAAAATACACGTATTTTATTCCAGATATATAATGCTATAATTTACAATAACTTCTATTGCTAAATAGCTCGTAAGAGGCTTACATACACCAACCATTCTGTGAGGTGCTTTCGAGGATGATCTCATCAGAATGTGCCGACGTCGATCATGTCTGTCATTGTATTATGTAAGCGAATCGCTAGACCCAACTCAAAAATATGCTCATTAAGGACAATCCTTCATGAGCATTTTGGTGATCTGTGATCTCATTCCATTTCCTTTATATTTGCTATTGCTAGTTTTTTTGTGCTCTTTGTGAGTCATTTTCTAAATATGTATCCAGGTGATTTTCAATGCCAAATCCAGCAAATCCTAACAATTTGGACAATGTTAATTCAGATAACCATCGTCTTCTCTCTTGCTGAAAAAGCAACAATTCTCTCCAACTCCATGTCCAACAACCATATGGATCATGTCGAAGCGATGCGTGCCGATAGTTGTAATATCCAATGCTCGATAACCTTGTCAATATCGTATCAATATCGAGCTTGAGTACCAGTGTTCATAAAAAATGAGAACATAATAGATGAAAAACAGAAGAAAAGAGAGCTTAAGACCAGTTCCAATCTGCATTGATATGATCAATTAATAATCACAAAGATAGGGAAGAAGATCAGCTGCTCCATCCAACATTAACAATCCAGTCCCCATTGAATATCCAGAAAAGGAAAGCAAATGCAACAATGCCTCGTAGTCGTATACCATAACGAAGTCCCTCCACTTTCACAATAAAAATCACTACAGAATATATTACCTAAAAAAAGAGGAAGAAGAAAAGCTCTAGAAGATAAAATCGGAACCCCTCCAACCAAACCCCATCTATACAAACAACCCCTCTAAAACAGAGTAGAGTGCGATCACTTGCAGCCAAGAGTGAGCTCCAGATCCTCCATCCCGATCTCATGGACCCTCTCCCCCTCCCAAGCCATGACCCTCCCGCCCCCGAACTCGAAATCCCCATCGCCGCCGCCCATCCCCGCCAGCTTCCCCCATGCCGGCGGCGCCGTCACGAGGTTGAACGTCGGGGACTGCGGTGCGGCCGGGTGGAAGCCTCCCCATCGGGCGGAGTCGTCGATGGTTGAGCCATCGGACTCGTCGCACTCGGGAATGGGCGCGGGGCGGCGTGCCGTGGGGCTCGAGGGGGCGGATGCCGCTGCTGCTGCTGCAGCGGCGAAGTCGAGGCGGGGGAGCTTCTTCGGGCGGTGTGTGGGGGAGGAGAGAGGCGGTGTTGCCGGAGCGCTGGAAGAGATGCGGAGGGGGGCGAGATGGCGCAGGAATGGGAGGAGGTAAGCGGCGGCGGCAGCGGAGTTGGGGGAAGGCGCGGCAGAGGTGGGCGTGCGGGAGGGGGAGGGGAAGGAGGAGGTGGCGGGGGAGGCGTTGTAGGACGGCGCTGGCGAGGGGAAGGCGGAGGAGAGCGGGCTCACGGGCGCCGAGGCGATGGCTTCCGGCGGCGGCAAGGGTGGGCGCTTCTGTCCCTGAGGATCGTCACAAAGGTTAAACAAATCATATATTACGTTTCCTCCTTATGAAATTAAAAAGAACAATAAAATTTTAAATTCTTATGTACTGATGCAGGAATAACAGCAACCAGCAACCAGAAAGAGGTATAATTGCAGTCTCTTCTATATATATGATCCGTCATTGCATTTGTTCTGATTTTTTGTATCGATTTAATCTATCCAAATATTTGTACCGAAGTTTCTGTTTTAATACTGTAGTTTTCAAGCTATTAGTAGCTATGCATATAATCTCATGAAACCATATTTGGCATGCTTATTACTAAAATAAACATATTAGAGTCGTGTGTATTGAGCACATGACATCCATATTTAAGGATGTGAATATTGCAATACACATTTCAAGTATTTAGAAGTGGATAAGAATGCAGCAATGCTTCTTGTATTATATCTAACTGTCTACATCATGGACACCTGTGCTTAGAGGATACATGAACTAATTGCAAATAAGACAAGATTAGGAGAAGACACGCACAGTTTTATGGTCTAATGGAGAGATGCAGTCTTCACAAGTTATTAGGGGATCTAGAATTACGTATCTACAAATACTTGCCAATTCTAATTACCCAAAAAATCATTATTATTTCCTGAGTAAATTATCCCATTTTTGTATGAGCAGATCATATTAGCAGATCCATCACACACTCAGAAGAAAGGAAGGAGTTGGGTAATAACACACTAGGAAGAACATAATTTAACAATCCCAAGAGGAAGGCCAACACAGCCAACCCAAAAACCATCCCAGAAAAAAATCCATCAAATTATCAAATAGAAGATCACATGATATCTATGCTGGTAGCCATCTTTCACAGCATAAACTTTCATTATTTGTCAAATTTACTCTATCTCTGAGATCCTGCTTGAGCTTTTATTTTCTTGAAGAATGGGACTTTATTCTCCATAAGATCACTATTTTCTGGCATGTTTGTGGTTGTCGGAGATGAGCAGATCCTTTGCATAATAATAAAGTATTTACCACAAGCAAGGATTTCAGGAGCTTACTGCAAGACATGTTTGTTAAAATCATGGAGCGTGTGCAATTTTTATAAGCAGTGATAGTGACAGGGAGTCATCAAAAATTCAAGTGGTGGTTATCATTATTGAGGGATAAGCCAATCAAAAAGGTTGAGAGAAGATAGCTGGAAAGGGAAGAACAATTATCTAAGTTGGAAAGCAGACATCCTTTTTGACTGTGAGAATCCTACGAAGAAAGAGACCACAAAAAAATATTGAAGTTCGATTATACTCCGTGAGAATATGAGTGCAAAATATGTACAAGAGAATCTCCAAGATGATGATCATATTAGAAAGATCTAAGCCTGCATATCAAAAGTGGAGAAAAAGGTTTTGAATACATCAGGCAACCAAAGCAGTCAAGA
Organism: Ottelia alismoides; assembly: GCA_037367405.1. Lineage (NCBI taxonomy): Eukaryota > Viridiplantae > Streptophyta > Magnoliopsida > Alismatales > Hydrocharitaceae > Ottelia > Ottelia alismoides. The sequence goes on from JAZKJV010000681.1 coordinate 596,278, forward strand.
TCGAGGTGGACAATAATAAGATCGAGGGTATGCCCTTTAATCTAGAAATTATGCATCAGAAGGTGCCGATCCATCTGTTTTGTCATGCAAAAGAGGGGGAAAACATAGATCTCAAACACTTTCTTGAGAATCATGCAAGAAAACTCACAAACATAAACATTTTCTAGGGAAATTCCATTAAATCTACATCAGAAAACAGACACAAAAGATGGGGAAAGCATATAAATCATAAACATTAAAGCAGATCCAAGTCCAAGTACCAGTTGACCAGAGCAAAAAAGCAAGGGGGCAAGCAAGAGGATCCAAGATGGGAACTTTGGGCAGAGAGGAGTACCGATACCTTTCTGTAGGTAGTGCCGTCGTCCTCGACGGTCCATCCGGCCTCGGAGCAGAGGGCCTTGAGGACCTCGTTGTTGTCGCAGTGCTTGGGGAGCTTGTAGTTGCCGTAGGCCCTCAGCCCGGCGAAGATCTTGGCCGCTATGGCCCTCCTCTTCCTCTCCCTCCTCTTGTTGTTCTCCCTCTCCTTCCACGTCGGCTGCCTCCCTCCACCGGAGGTCATCTTCTCGGAGAGGCAACGAACAAGGGGGGGTTCTGCTGTGTGTGGAGTCTGCACGGCAGGTTGGTGCTTCGTGACAGACCAGTCACGAGGATGGTACTGGGAGGGGGGGTGGGGGCGCTCTGCTTTACGGCAACTTGGGGTTCTTGGTTTAGATTCTCCTCTTTTTATGAGTTGGGGGGTAGGGATATAAGTAAACAATCACCCCCACTCCGAGGGCAGTGTCGTCCTTTCCCATCTTTTTTATTGGCCTCTTTTATTTTATTTTATTTATGAAATCTTCTGATCACGGAAAAGACCCAATCCAAGGTGTTCTAGTAGCGTAAGATCTTTACGTGGCCCTCCAGCGAGACATCCCGACCCTTCCTCCAGTGGTCTTAGTAATTGGATCAGGTAAAATAATCTTCATGCATCCGAAGAATCTACGGGTGTGTTTGGATAGTGGGTTTAGGTGGGTTAAATTGGTTGCACGTAATCTATTTTTGGATTTTGGTGTTTGGATAAAGGTTTAAACAGTGGGTGGGTTAGAAGTGGGTTTATTGTGATATGATTGTATTGAAGTTTGAAAAAATGAGTAGTTATTGTGATGTGATTGTATTGGAGTTTGAAAAAGTGAGTAGAAGTAGAATAGTTTATAATTTTTATATGATACGATGGTATAGTATATTGTTTTTTGATGGAATTGATGATGGTGAATTGATTTATTTATTTTTTAAAAAAGATAAAAAGTGGGGCCCACATATGAGTGAGAAAATATGAGGTAAGGGTCCTCAAGCCGAACGACACCTACCAGATTTTTTTTCCTCATCTCTTTTCACTCAGTTAAGATAAGAGAGAATCACTTAAGACGGTTTGACTGTTTGCATAGGAGGTATATTGATTTACACATGATGTCAGATTTGAGATGTTGAGTCGATTAAGAGAAGACGAGGAAGTCGTAAGAAGTGTTAGAAGAAGATCATATGGAGAGATCTTGATTATTTAGATCTAAGTTCAAGAATGATCTAAAATAAAATTGAATGAAGGTAAATGATCAATATATCTGACCCTGCTTAAGGTAAGAGAAGTCTTTGCTTTGCTGTTGCGGTTTTTTTTCACTGGATCGTCAAAATCTACCCTTGTTCATCAACTGTGCTACAGAAGACTTTGTTGGCAATCTATTTGACCATTTGAGTCCCAAATGAAGTGATATATATCTATCTTTGTACCTATGGGTTGGCCAGCGAATCATATGTCTTCAAAGAGAACAGCTCTGAAATCGCTGTCATGGCGCCTCTTTTTGGGAAGAAGCCTTTTCTTTGACGTGTTGTCGTCCCTCTGCAGGCTAAAATTTACATCCTTGCGTGGTCCCTCAACGTTAATCTCATGATTGAAATATTTTAACTGTCGTTCACATCGAATGGTGGGAATGGGAAGATGTGTTTACGATTTTTCAATCCCACACGAGTTACTTGCTTCACATATATGTGTACTTATATGGAGTGGGGTCATGATTCGTGTTCTTATTTCGCTACCTTTAATATTGATGATCTTGTAAATAGTACTTTCGCATGAAGCTTTATATTCCCATTTTCTTGCGGAAAATTTTATGATCTGAGCATTGGTTTCTATAGTAGAACTCTAGATTCTTGCCAGTTGACTTAGATTTGCATGTTTTTTTGGGGGATCTAGAGAATTGTATCTAGAGATTTGCGTGGTTTTTTTGAGAAAGAAGTCGAGAAGTGGTCTGTGATAAGAAAATTCTTTTAAAACTTAAAGAAAAGTTTTACAAAGTAGCCGTGAAACATGCTATGCTCTATGGATCTGAATGTTGGCATGTGAACCATAGACATGTGCAGAGAATAACTGTAGCAGAAATGAAAATGCTAAGGTGGATGTGCGGACACTCACGTAAAGATCGGATTCGAAATGATGCAATCAGAAAGAAAGTTGGTGTAGCTCCGATCGAGGATAAGATGCGAGAAAACCGTTTAAGATGGTTTGGTCATTTGCAAAGAAGATCAATGGATGCACCAGATAGGAGATGCGAGTGTTGGGATGTTGAGCCGGCTAAGAGAGGGTGAGGACGGTCCATGAAATGTTGGAAAAAGACTATACGAAGGGATATTAGTTTTTTAGATATAAGCTCAAGATTGATCCAAGATAGATCTGAATGAAGGCGAAGAATCCATGTAATCGACCCTACTTAATTGTGGGAAAAGACTTTGTTGTTGTTGTAGTCGAGAAGTGGTGTCGATGAATTTTATTGGTCTCATCTCTGATTCTAAATACCCGAGCCTTTACATATGATCTCTAAGGGTCTGTTTGGTTGCAGGGTTGGACAGGGTTGAGTTGGGCTGGATGAATAGTAATCTGTGAGGAGGAAGTACCTTTGTAAATAGTAACCAGGGTTGGGCCAACCCTGCCCTAAGAAATCGAACAGTAAATGGTCAAAATGGATAGAAGATATTGACAAAGAGGACTCGTTTGAGCATTCAGACGACACACCATTGCAGGGACCAAAAAAGAGTTGCATCCACACGCTTTGGGTATCGTCTGCAACTTCGCCAACAAGCAAAACACAACCGTCCGATGGAATCTCCGGAATGGACGGCCAGGACCCGCTTACGACCAATGCACGCACCGTCACGGACCCCGCAGACGCGGACGGGGCGTCCGCACGGACCGCACGTGTGGAATTTCACACGTGTCGATCTGTGAAAGGTGAATTCTCCGGGGACCACTGCGCATCCCACGTGACGGTCTCCATCACGCGGTCGTAGCTGAAAGGATTGGAAGGGTGGAGCACTGGAGAGTGCACGTGAGGGTGGGGACCACTCGTTATTAGGGGGCGCGAAAGATAAGGACCTGGCGGATAATGATATCCAGATATTTTTTATTTTAGTCCAATTGTGGATATTAATCGAGGGGGTAAGGTCAAAGGGGAAAGGGAAAATGGTTTAAAAATACAGAGTTAGCCTTGGTATGGGTATATGCGCTCCATAACGGATATTACTATCCTACCCAAAACCTCCGTCCAATTAGGGTGGAGCATTGGGTCGGGCTGGCCCGAACCCGACCCTGACCCGACCCGCAAAAGCCCGGGCCCGGCCCGAACCCGATGTACAAATGGGCTGGGCCCGGGTCCTCATTTTTCAAAAACATTATACTCGGGCCGGGCCGGGACC